>JARQOD010000003.1:432720815-432902260 GCA_033576555.1 Oophaga sylvatica | reverse complement strand
AGTCGGGTCAGAAACTTAAAGACAAACTGACAGTAGAATCTGAGACGTAACGCCATGACAAGATTTGTGGAGCAGTCACAGTGGGACAAGCTAAAGTCAAGGTAGACATATTTCTACCAATGAAGTCTAGTGATAGGTCAGGATAGGCGGCAGACAAAAATCAAGGTCAGGTTATAAGCCAGGTCCGAAACTTAAAGACAAACTGACAGCAGAATCTGAAACGTAAAGCCAAGACAAGATGTGTGGAGCATGGTCAGATAAGCTGAGGTCAAGGCAGGCAACGTTCTATCAGTCAAGACTACTGAAAGGTGGCAGACAAGAATTATGGTCGGGTTATAAACAGGGTTGAAAACTTGAAACCAAGCTAACAGTAGAATCAGTCAAGTAAGGCTGAGACAAGATATGCGGAGCATAGTCAGACAAGCTGAGGTCAAGGCAGGCAGCGTTCTATTAATCAAGACTACTGAAACGTCATGGCAGGCAGCAGACAAGAATTAAGGTCGGATTATAAGCCAAATCGGAAACTGGAAGACAACAGTGAAGAACATCTTAGCATAGACAGGAAATCTAGAAATAAATAAAGGAGTGTAGAGTTGTGTAGCATATATGGGTTTATTAGTAGTGATGAGCGAACGTGCTCAGATAACGTCTTATCCGAGCATGCTCGGGTGTTGTCTGAGTATCTTCGGCGTGCTCAAATATTATGTTCGAGTGTTTTTAGGAGCAAGAAAGAATCAAAGTTATCAGACCCCAGCCCACTCTAAAAAGAGGGTTCAGTAAAGTCTAAAAGAGTCTAGACAAACCAAAATGCCTGAGCAGAGAGCATACCCACTGTACCGGTGACTTGGAGTCAGTTTTTTATATCAATTACACAAGAAATCTCTGCGTTTCTTCACACAATTTAACTTTTTTTTATTAAGGAGTAAAATAAATATAATAATCATAATGTTTGGAACAAGAGTAGTAACAACCTTTTCACCAGATGTTCCCCTAAGTATACAGAATATTATACAAGCCTAAAATCCTACACAATGGTGCACATATCAAAAAGATGGTGCACAAAAAAAATGCAAAAAAAAATCATAAAAAATCAGACAAAGAGGGGAAAGTGGGCATTTAACTGGTCACAATATGGAGCCCATAGACAACCCGTTCTCCGCTACCTGGGCCCTCTGCCAAGAGGAGGGAAAGTCCTATCGGCATGGGTCTCAAAAACATGTAAATATATACAGTAATCTGATTACGGTAACTTACATTGGTCACAAAAAAAAAGTCCTGAGGCCTACTAGAAAGGCGGCCATTTTGTTACCAAGAACTAAGAGACATTTCTGAGACAATACAAGTAATTATTGCCAATTTAAAGTGGCTTGCAAGGCAGTCATTTTGTGACCTCGATAGAGTACATAAAATGGCTTCTTTTTTGTGGCTGAGGAATATTAGGCTGACATATTGTCATCATGCTAACCACCTGTCTAAAACGTTCTAAAAAAAATGACTGTCGCACATAGCAACCAATCACAATGCAGCTATTATTTTAACAAAGCAGTTTAAGAAATGAAAGCTGAGCTGTTATTGGTTGCTATGGAAAATTAAATGGCGACCAGTTTCCAGTCTAATTCTGTGACAAGCGGACATGATCGGCTTTAACAAACAATCAGAAACACAGTGTTTCATTTTCCTAGCGCAGTTTAGAACGGGAATCCTTAAGCGTTGCCATTGGCAACAAGGCAATATGAGTGCCTAATGACAACTGTCCAACTTTGTTTGCAAATGTTTTTAGCAGCAAAATTGAATTAAAAATGCAATGTGGAACATTTTTTGTTATGGGGTCCTGTCATATGCTACATTACAAGACAAGTCTCTTACAAACACGTACATGAACCCTGTTCAGTTCTGTCCATTCACAATCCAAAACATTGGTAAGTTTTTAGTAAGGTGGAGCGAATCATTTAGTGAGGCATCCAACAAAATTTGGATCAAGGCTGGGAAGTGGTTAAAATGAAAAAAAATGTATGCATCCTGGATAGGAAAATAGTCCTCAGGGCTGATCTTACGTTCTTTTGGCTTTCCAGTGCCATGCTGAAGCCAATCCGAGGTCCCATACAGTCACATTGAGAAATGACGTGTCTCATGTCGTCTCAGATTGGCAAAAGGATCAGACAGGAGTCGGTGCAGATGACTGGGTTATTATTTTTCACCCCAATCCTTCACTCGTGGACCAAATTAATTTGGAATGAGATGAATTTGCTCTGAATTTGAGCAAATCTGTCCAAATAGAAGCAAAATAACATCCATGAGAGAGGCTGTTTTGGGGCCTTAAATGTCCCCAATATTTGGGAAATGCACAGGTATGAACATGTGGTCTTTCATGCTTTGAAATCTGGGCTTAGTATCACAAGGCCAGGTTGAAAACATCTCCAAATTGCCAAATCCTTTGGATTCTTTTCTTGGCCATCTTCAAGAAGATCACTAAGATTCAGGGCAACTGCTATTGATTCTGAGGAGTGCTGCCTATTTTTTTGTCTTATTTAAGATTCAGGGCAGCCATTTTGAACCTCAGGTTCTTAGGGGTTTGCACTCTTTTTTCTGTTCGCGAAATGGCCGCCGACATACACAAATGCCCAGCAGACCTTGGAAGCTTTCAGTACCATAATATATTACATCCAGAATGAGTCATAAACAAGTTCACAGGAAAAAACGAGCAGACAAACGAATGGATGTATATACACAAACGGCCAGGGAACGGCCGGTATTAAACTCCCACACCTTGGCCATATGCCGGAGTCAGTTTCAGTTTGTTGCTTCAGTAATATTTCTCTCACTAGTTCCTTCTTTCTATTAAAAGTCTGTGCTTCATGTCTTTGTCTTCCTTTTTTCCTTTGGCTCAAGTCCCAAAAAGTTCTCAGTACCGTGAGTTCTCCTCGGCTGCCGTGACCATTACGTCCATCCATATCCTCATGGCCTCTGGGGTTGGGGCCACCATACAAAACAGGCGTTCAAAGGTCTTCAAACAAAATGTCAACTTGGGATGTGGGCTCTGAAAGTAAAAAAAAAATTAGTACCTCATCAATAAAATGCCCATTAAGATAGACACACAGGGGAAGGTCTGTCCATTGGGGGAGGAAACAGGTCAACCACCAACGTTTGGAGATTGGTTGTGACTGTGGTGGTGGCTTGTATTAAGCGACATGAGGAAATCATAGTGTGCACGTTTATGGGGTATTGTGCCTGGCAATTAGCAGGAAGAGAGAAGAACATTTTGGCTGATACTGTATTTTGGCATATTGGTAGGATTATAGGGACACGTCATAGGCACTCTGTGAAGGGGATTCTGTTATTGGCACATCAAGGAGAGGATACCATGACTGGCACTCTATGAAGGGGACTGTTATGAATGTGCTAGAGATGGTTTCTGAGCAGAGGCTCCCTCTGGTGGTTACAGACAGTACTGAACCTTTCAAGCGAGGAGTGGCAATCTGGAATCACGGACTGGTCTGATATAAGGGAGGTTCCCTCCCATGATGGATGCCGGTGATCAATTGTTCTTGTCTCAATTGTGGTTCCTGGTTCATTTGGAAGTTTGCTGGAGTCTTGCCTGCATCTCCTGCTTTCAGATAAGATATTTTGCATTGTTTTCTGCACTTTTGTGGAGGTCAGCCAGGTCCCCTCCTGGGGCCTGAGCTCCTCACAGTTTTTCTGCAGCCACTGTTATTTGCTCATTTGCTTTTTCCTGTTTTTTCAGCGGCTGCAGCTTGGTTTTTATTCACACTGAGATCTGATTTAGTGCGTGGCGAGATCGTGTGATCTCAGTATTTTTGTAATCAGAATTGTTGGATTTTTGTAGGGTTTTCTGGGTTGCAGAAAGTAATCTCTCCTGTCCTATCCTATTTAGTCAGCTTGTGGCCCCAGCGTTTGCTCAGTCTATTTTCTGCCTATGTTTGTATTTTCATCTTGTCTAACCGCCATTATATGTTGGGGGGCTTCCTATTTTCTTTGGGGATCTGCTCCGGTGCAGATAGCTTTCATCTTTCTGCCTTTAGGTGTAGTTATCTCTCAGGCTGTGACGAGGCGTCTAGGATCAACATAGGAACGCTCCACGGCTACCTCTAGTTGTGTCGTTAGTTTAGGAATCTGCAACCCATCAGTTACCAACATCTCAGGTGTTCGGCTGCCCTGCTGTTGTTCCTGTCCTCCTCAGCTACCGAAACATAACAGGGGATACTGTTACTGGCACACCAAGGAAAGGACACCATGATTGGCACTCTATGAAGGGGACACTGTTATTGGCACACCAAGGAGACGATACCATGACTGGCACTCTATGAAGGGGACACTGTTACTGGCACACCAAGGAGAGGACACCATGATTGGCAGTCTATGAATGGGACACCGTGATTGGCACTCTATGAAGGGGACACCATGATTGGCACTCTATGAAGGGGACACCATGATTGGCACTCTACGAAAGGGACATTATGACTTGCACTCAATGGAGAGGACACTATGATTGGCACTCTACGAGTGGACACTGATACTGGAACTCTATAGAGGGGACACTATGACTGGCATTCTATGGAGGAGATACTATAATATAAACTCTATGAAGGGGACACTATAACTAGCACTCTATTAATTGGACACTGTTACTGGCACTCCATGGAGTGACACTATAAGGAGACTCTATGGAAGGACTACTCTGACTAGCACTCTACAGAGGGGACAGCGATACTGGTACTCTATGGAGGGGACACTACTAATGTGGGGCAAGAAGAATCTGGTTCATGTGGTTTTTGTCCTCGTTTGAAACAACCAATTAATTAAACTTGTTGGGCTTATGTCTACCTTCAACATTAAGAACTATCAAAATATGACTGGAACTATATGGAGGTGACACTGTGGCTGACACTATGTGGAGGGGGCACCGCTGCTGGCACTATATGGAGGTGACACCGTGGCTGACACTATGTGGAGGGGGCACTGTGGCTGACACTATGTGGAGGTGACACCGTGGCTGACACTATGTGGAGGTGGCACTGTAGCGGACACTATATGGAGGGGACATCGTGGATGACACTATATAGAGGGGAAAACGTGGCTGACACTATATGGAAGGGACACTGTGGCTAACGCTATATGGGGGGTACACCGTGGCTGACACTATGTGGAGGGGGCACCGTTGCTGGCACTATATGGAGGTGACACCGTGGCTGACACTATGTGGAGGTGACACTGTAGCTGACACTATATGGAGGGGACACCGTGGCTGACACTATATAGAGGGGAAAACGTGGCTGACACTATGTGGAGATAGTGACCATGCTATTTTAGAATTTTGGATAACTAGAGGAGGAAGACCTGTGAAGACTCAGACTTCAAGGTTAGATTTCAGAAAGGCTGATTTTAAGGGACTCAGAAAGAGAATTGGAGGATCCAATGGCTGGATATCCTTAAGGCAAAAATGTCCAGGAAGGATGGGAAATCTTGAAAAATTAGATTCTCAAAGCACAATCATTAACAATTCCAAAAAGAGGGAAGAATGGGAAGCATTTAAGGAAACCAGGATGGATGAACACAGAACTTAAACACATGCTAAAAAGGAAGAAAGAAATGTTTATCAAATGGAAAGAGGGAGGCATATCTAAAGAAGAATATAATGATGTCTGCAGAACCTGCAGGGCAAGAATCAGATTAGCTAAAACTGACAATGAATTAAGGCTTGCAAGAGATGTCAAAAGCAATAAAAAAGGATTTTGGGGATATGTCAAAAGTAAAAGAAAAGTCAAAGATGCTATAGGATTTTTACAGGATGAAAATTATGAAATGGTAAGAAAGGATGTTGAGAAGGCCGAACTTTTAAATTCCTATTTTGCATCTGTTTTCTCTCAGAAAGGAAATGTAACATCAACTGATCTTCACTGTCCTATTAAGGGAATAGAAGAATCCAGGATATCCATAAACAGAAAAATAGTGAGGAAACACTTAGCTAACATAAATGAATTCAAGTCTCCAGGTCCAGATGAATTACACCATAGAGTACTGAAGGAGATAGCAGAATAAATTTTTGAACCACTCTCCATAATCTTTGAAAATTCTTGAGAACAGGAGAAGTCCCAGAAGACTGGAGAAGAGCAAATGTTGTTCCTATCTTCAAAAAGGGAAGAAGGTGGACCCAGGGAACTATAGGCCGGTGAGTCTGACATCTATACAGGAAAGATCTTTGAACAAATTATTAAACAACATGTATGTAGTACCTGGACAAGAATGAAGTGCTTAACCAGAGTCAGCATGGGTTTGTAACTAATAAGTCAAGTCAGACTAATTTAATTTTCTTCTATGACAGAATCACTGACTGGGTGGATCAGGGAAATGCTGTAGATATATTATATCTTGACTTCAGCAAAGCATTTGACAAAGTATCTCACACAATCCTTATTGAAAAAATGACTAAGTATGGAATGGACAAGGCAACTGTTAGGTGGATTCATGATTGGCTTATTGATAGAACCCAAAGAGTGGTAGTAAATGGCTGCACATCCTGTTGGAAGAATGTATCAAGTGGGGTACCACAGGGCTCTGTCTTGGGCCCTGTATTGTTCAACATCTTTATCAATGATTTAGATGAAGGAATTGAGGGTAAACTGATTAAATTTGCTGATGACACAAAGCTAGGAGGGATAGCTAATACTAGAGAAGAGAGAGAGGATTCAAAAAGATATAAATAAACTGGAGCAGTGGGCAGCAACTAACAGAATGTTTTTTAAAAGGGAAAAATGCAAAGTACTACATCTGGGAAATAAAAATGAAAAAAGCGTATACAGAATGGGAGGAATAGGCTAAGCAACAGCACATGTGAAAAAGACTTGGGTATACTAATAGATCACAGACTGAACTGAGTCAACAGTGTGATGCAGCAGCAAAAAAGGCAAATACAATTCTGGGATGTATTAACAGAAGCATACAGTCTAGATCATGTGAAGTCATTATTGCCTCTACTCCTCTTCGGTCAGACCTCATCTGGAATACTGTGTCCAGTTTTGGGCACCACATTTTAAAAAAGACATCAACAAACTGGAGCAAGTTCAGAGAAGAGCGACCAGAAAGGTGTCCGGTCTGCAAACTATGTCCTATGAGGAACGGTTACAGGATTTGGGAATGTTTAGCTTGCAAAATAGAAGACTGAGAGGAGACTTAATAGCTGTCTACAAATATCTCAAGGGCTGTCACATTGTAGAAGGATTATCTTTATTCTCATTTGCACAAGGAAATACGGATTTTTGTGTTACTCACCGTAAAATCCTTTTCTCCGAGACGCTCATTGGGGGACACAGGACTGTGGGTGTATGCTACTGCCGCTAGGAGGCTGACACTAAGTAAACATAAAAAAAGGTTAGCTCCTCCTCCGCCGTATACACCTCAGCACTGGCCGCAGGCAAACCCAGTTTAGTGCAAAAAGCAGTAGGAGGCTAAAAAATAAATCAAGAGTTAACACAGATACAGTATATCCAGAAGAAAAAACTGCTGATACCAACTTAAGGAGAATAGTTAACTCAATATAAAGCCAGCCGGCTATAAGGGAGGGTGCTGTGTCCCCCAATGAGCGTCTCGGAGAAAAGGATTTTACGGTGAGTAACACAAAAATCCGTATTTCTCCTTCGTCTCATTGGGGGACACAGGACTGTGGGACGTCCCAAAGCAGTCCCTTGGGTGGGAAATCGATTCCACAGTGTAATTTATAACAGGCATTGCCTATAGGTGCGCAACCGCGCCCTGAAGAATCCTTCTACCCAGACTGGCATCTGCAGAAGCCTGGTATGGACATTATAATGCTTGGAAAAAGTATGCAGACTGGACCAGGTTGCTGCTTTACAAACCTGTTCCACCGAAGCCTGATGCCGAAGGGCCCAGGAGGCACCCACCGCTCGGGTGGAGTGAGCCTTGATCCCTGCGGGAACTACCGCGCCTCTGATGCGGTAAGCCTCCTGAATGGCTAACCGAATCCACCTAGCCAAGGTTGATTTAGAGGCAGCGAGTCCCTTCCTGCGACCCTCAGGGAGAACAAACAGCGTGTCCGTCTGCCGAAAGGACGCCGTCCGAGAAACATATCTCCTGAGTGCTCTCACCAGATCCAGCGTATGGAGAGCCTTCTCCACTCGGTGCGTCGGAGCTGGGCAAAATGAGGGCAAAACAATGTCCTCATTAATATGAAAAGAGGACACGACTTTAGGCAAAAAAAGGTGGTGTTGGTCTGAGCACCACCTTATCCTGATGGAAAAGCAAGTACGGAGCTCGACAAGACAATGCGGCCAGCTCCGAAACCCGCCTTATGGATGTTATGGCTACCAAAAACACCACTTTCCAGGAAAGAAATGACAGAGAAACCTCTGCAAAGGTTCAAAAGGAGACTCCTGCAGGACTCCCAGGACTAGATTGAGATCCCAAACATCTAAGGGAGCCTTGTAGGGGGGAACTATATGGACAACCCCTTGAATAAAAGTCCTAACCTGAAAATTAGACGCGATTCTTCGCTGAAAAAGCACTGATAAGGCTGATATCTGGCGTCTAAGCGTACTTGGTGCTAGACCTGAATCTAGGCCTGCCTGGAGAAATGACAGAATATTTGGAATTGAAAACCGAAGCGGGGAACAACCATGTTCCCTGCACCAAGCAAAAAAGACCTTCCAAGTACCGTGGTAGATGCGAGCCGAAACGGGCTTTCGGGCGTTAGTCATCGTTGCGGCGACCTTTTTAGAGAAACCAGCCCTGGTCAGGATCCAAGATTCAACGGCCAGGCCGTCAAACACAGGACCGCTAAGTTCTGGTGGTAAACTGGGCCCTGGGAGAGAAGGTCCACGCGCTCTGGCAGTCGCCAGGGAGCGTCGGCGAGCAATTGTACCAGCTCCGCGTACCATGAGCGGCGCGGCCAATCCGGAGCGATTAATATCGCAGGAACCCCCTCTATCCTGATCTTTCTGATCACCCTTGGGAGAAGGGCTATTGGTGGAAACAAGTATGGAAGATGAAACTGATTCCATGGTAGGACCAGAGCGTCTACTGCAAATGCCTGCGGATCCCGGTACCGGGAGACGAAGTTGGGCACCTTGGCATTTATCTTGGAAGCCATCAGGTCCACATCTGGGGTTCCCCAGCGTCGGCATATCTGCTGAAAAATCTCGGGATGGAGTGACCATTCCCCTGACGCTATGCCGTGACGGCTGAGAAAATCCGCAGCCCAATTTTCCTCGCCCGGAATGTGGACCGCTGAAATCACAGAGTGATTTACCTCTGCCCAAGTCAGAATCTGTTTTACCTCGTGCATGGCCGCCCTGCTGCGGGTACCTCCCTGATGGTTTATGTATGCCACTGCCGTGGCATTGTCCGATTGTATTCTGACTGGGTGGCCGCCAGATGCTGGTGAAAATGCCTCAGAGCCAGCCGAATAGCTCGGATCTCTAAAATATTGATCGGAAGAGTCGATTCCTGCTGAGACCAAGTTCCCTGGGCTGTGTGGTGACGAAACACTGCTCCCCATCCGAGCAGGCTGGCATCCGTTGTGACAACCAACCAGAAATTTGGAGGAAACAACCGACCCTGTCGAAGAGTGGTGTTCTTCGTCCACCACATTAGAGTCTGTCTGACCTGCAGGGACAGACGACACCGAAGATTGAGGGAGTAAAGGCTCCCGTCCCATACTGCCAAGAGTGCATGTTGAAGGGGGCGAAGAGAAATTGGGCAAATGGAATCGCCTCGATTGCTGCCACCATCCTTCCTAGGACCCTCATGCAAAACCGGATGGTGTGAGGAATTGGTTGGCGAAGGATCCGTACCTCTTGACGGAGAACCAAGGCCTTGTCTTGAGGAAGAATTATCAACCCTGAGCGGTGTCGAAATTCATCCCTAAAAAGGTAATCTTCCGAGATGGCACGGGAGATGACTTCTTCATATTCACCAGCCACCCCAGGCGAGCAAGGGTGTCTAACGTAATGCTGACACTTTCCTCGCAGGTCTGAAAAGACGGACCCTTGATGAGGAGGTCGTCTAAGTAAGGCAGGATGACTACCCCCCTGGAGTGCAGAATGGACACAACAGCAGCCATGACCTTTGTGAATACCCTGGGGCTGTGGCTAGCCCGAAAGGCAAGGCTGTGAACTGAAGATGAAGTTTGCCGACAGCAAACCGAAGAAATTTCTGATGAGGAGGAAATATGGGGATGTGAAGATAGGCATCCTGAATGTCTATTGATGCTAGAAATTCCCCTTTTTCCATGGCTGCAATGACAGAACGGAGAGACTCCATTCGGAAATGACGAATTCTGACAAACCGGTTCAGTCGCTTTAGATCCAGAATGGGTCTTACGGTACCGTCTTTTTTGGGTACGATGAACAGTTGGAATAAAACCCCTGACCTTTTTCGATTTCCGGAACAGGTACAACAACCCCGCTGTGCGAAGAGACTCGACCGCCCTGAATAAGGCGCGAACCCGAGATTCCTCCTTGGAAGGCGCGAGGGAAAAAAACGATTTGAAGGAAGGCTGGTAAATTCTATCTTGTACCCCGAGGAGACTACTTCTCTGACCCACTCGTCGTGAGTAATTGATAGCCAAATGGGGCGAAAACCAAGTAAGCGGCCGCCTACTCTGGAGTAAATTGACCGGATTCTGCCTCCAGTCATTGTCCGAATATTTCTGGAGTTTGCCTTTTGATCTTGGTTGTTGAGATCGCCCTCTTCCCAAAGGGTTGGTCCTGTAGGAGACCTGACGATCTCTGGCTTGATTAGGCCGACCTGAACCGCTGGAGGTAGCTGGCGCGGCCCAACCTGGGTTACGAAAGGCCCTAAAGCGAGGCTGAAGCTGTCGGCGAAAAGGCTGCTTAATCTTTTGCTGAGGAAGGAAACTGCTCTTCCCTCCCGTCGCATCAGATATGAGCTGATCCAACCTTTCGCCAAATAACCGACCACTCTGATATGGTAAGGATGTAAGCGATTTCTTTGAGATTGAGTCTGCTCGCCAGGTTCTCAGCCACAAAGATCTTCTGATGGCAATAGCATTAGCAGCAGCTAGGGCTGAGCAATTTGCCGCATCCATGGACGCATTAATTAAGAAGTCTCCTGCCAGCGCCATCTGATTAGAAATCTCGGTTACTTCAGACGGTACCTCTATACCATGAAGAGCTCTATTTAGAGACTCCGACCAGGAAATCATGGCCTTAGCAACCAAGTCGCTGCAAAAGAAGGAGAGAGAGCAGAACCCGATGCTTCAAACACCGAGCGGGCCAGACTCTCAATCAGACGATCCGTTGGTTCCTTGATCGAGGAACCGTTAGGAAGGGAGAGGAGCGTCCTAGACACTAAACGCGACACAGGAGGATCAACCGCAGGAGATTCCGCCCACTTTTTAAGAAGCTCAGGAGCAAAAGGATATCTAGTATTGAGAGCCTTTTGTCCTGCGAAGCGCTTGTCCGGTTTCTCTCTGTGGCGCTGCACTAGTTCCTCAAACTCAGGATGAGCCCCAAAAACCTTATGAGTTTGCCTGGCTCTTTTGAAGGACACCTTATGACCGGAGGTCAAGGTGGACTCATCGTCTATCCCCAAAGTTTGATTGACAGCTCCAATCAAACTGTAAATTGTGTCCTGACAATTTGGTGCCTCAAAATTAAGGGACTCTTCTGAATCAGAATCTGAATACTGATCACTTGCCAAGGTGAGGAGAACGAGAGACGGAACTGAAAGATGCCGAGGCCCTGGACGGCAAAGGCGACGCAGTGTGGGTTCGCTTCCCCTGCGTCTGCCTGGTGAGAGCGCGGCCCCTGCAGGCCGGAGGTTCATGAGACTTGCCAAGACGGGTGAACCACTGTCCCCTGCTCCTATCGGGAGCTTGAAGGGACTCGATCGCTTTTGTTAATGACGCCACAGATTGAGTCAGGGACAAGGCCCACTCAGGGGGACTGACGCACTAGGCTCAGCTATAGGAGCGGGTTCCTGAGCCCGTTCAGAGTCACAGGCTTCGCAGACCCGAGAAGTCTGGGCGTGCGGAAAAGGGGACCTACAGGCAATGCATGCGGTATACAGCACTGTATGAACCTTAGATCTTCTGGACATTCTGGATCTGTCACAGAGTCCGCAATGAACTGGATGTGACGGTCAGCAGAGAGGCGAAAAAAGAGTGCGGAGTAAAGAGGAACAACCAGGCTGGAGGTAGTAGCAACCCCTGAGCGGTGTCGACTTACCCCAGTCCTGTATCCCTTGCGTCCTGAAAACAGCCACAACAGAGCTCCAAAATTTTTCAAAAAGGAGCGCTCCTCTGTCAGGGAGGCGTGCTCATGTAGACGAGCCTCTCAAGAGGCGCCTCCCACCTACTTCCGGCCGCGGCCTAGTCTCCAGCAAAAGCCGGGGACTAAATTTGAAGCCGCGGCCTAGCGCCGGCCGAAGCCGCGGCCTAAATTTCCGGCTAAGGCCCTAAAGTCGGAGGGCGGTCCACCGGAAGGAGACGCCGCCGAGGGCGGATCTCCCTTGCGATAGCGGCCCACCCCCCGGCTGACGCCGGACACTGAATTCCGGCCCGCGGCCCAGTCCCCGGAAAAAGCCGGGGACTAAATTTTAAAACCGGGGCCCAGAAGCCGGGCGAAAGGAGGTCCCCAAGTCAGAGGGCGGGTCCGCCGGAAGGAGACGCCGCCGGGGGCGGATCCCCCTCCCCCTTACGACCGCGGCCCACCCTCCGGCTAACACCGGACAGTAAACACCGGCCCGCGGCCTAGTCCCCGGAAAAGCCGGGGACTAAATTTTGCAAAGGCCTAGCGCTGACCGCGACCCTCGTGGCTGTCCAGGCGGGAGGCGGACGCCGACTTCATCCATCTGTGGAGAAGGGGGAACGAACAGCTGGAACCCCTGAGCGGTGTTTCCTAACCCGCTCCAGTAATCTTGGCCACACGTCCTTGGAGGTAAGAGTCTTCAGGCGATGTGTGATCCCACAAAATTCCGTCATGTAGGTAAAAAATGGGGGCTCCATAATAAACTAAGGTAGGACGGTGCAGGAACCCTAACTCCATCACCCTTTCAGAGGGTGAGGAGAGGGACCGTCCGCCTCCTTGCAGCACCGCAGTCTAGCATTGGTGGTGCAGTGGGGGCCGCACGGACTAACTCTTGCCTCTGTACAGCCTAGGTTTCAATACCTTAGGGTGGTCAGGCTGAGTCCGGCATTCATGTCCCACGTTGCGGGAAGAGATACGTTGGAGGCTTTACTCCACGTGCTCGCCCGTTGATGGTTTGGGGAGATCGGACCCTTTCAATAGGATCCGTCGCCCCTATCTCATCTTCGTGGGAAAAAAAAAAAAAAAAAAATGGTCTGGAAAAATAACCAGACGTGTGCCTCCATCAGACACTAAGCAAGAACTGGGTTTGCCTGCGGCCAGTGCTGAGGTGTATACGGCGGAGGAGGAGCTAACCTTTTTTTATGTTTACTTAGTGTCAGCCTCCTAGCGGCAGTAGCATACACCCACGTCCTGTGTCCCCCAATGAGACGAAGGAGAAAGACTAGAAGCAATGGGATGAAACTGAATGGGAGGAGACACAGATTAGATATTAGAAAAAAATTTTGACAGTTAGAGTGATCAATGAGTGGAACAGGCTGCCACGAGAGGTGGTGAGTTCTCCTTCAATAGAAGTCTTCAAACAGAGGCTGGACAGACATCTGTCTGGGATGATTTAGTGAATCCTGCTTTGAGCAGGGGGTTGGACCAGATGACCCAGGAGGTCCCTTCCAACTCTACCATTCTATGATTCTATGTGGAAAGGACACTGTGGCTGACACTACATGGAGGGTACATCGTGGCTGACACTATGTGGAGGGGCACCGTTGCTGGCACTACATGGAGGTAACACCGTGGCTGACACTATGTGGAGGGGCCACCGTGGCTAACACTATGTGAAGGTGCACTGTGGCTGACACTATGTGGAGGTGACACTGTACCTGACACTATATGGAGTGGACACTGCGGCTACACTATATGGAGGGGACACTGCGGCTTACACTATATGGAGGGGACACCGTGGCTGACACTATATGGAGGGGACATCGTGGCTGACACTATATGAAGGGACACCGTGGCTGACACTATATGAAGTGGACACTGTAGCTGACACTATATGGAGTAGACACCGTGGCGGACACTATGTGGAGGGACACTATGGCGGACACTATATTGAGAGGATACCGTGGTTTAGACTATATGGAGGGGGCACCGTGGCGGACAATATCTAAAGGGAACACATGACTTACCTTAAAGGCACTGCGTAAGTGGTCATAATACACCTCCTCTATAGCCTGGAAATAGATCACCCCCTTCAGCTTCTGCTCTTCTTTGTCTGCGGAACCATCACACAGGTCATTACGTCCATACACGTCACCTACATCCACCATAATACATTGTGGCGCCATCTGTCTAGAAGCCGACAACACCGCGGGTACCTGCATAGTACGCCAGCCGTCTCTTCTGCCTATCAAACACGAACCAGCGCTTCTTCCACGTTTTTATCCGGCCGCCCATCTTCACCAGGTACCCCTTGCAGCACATGGCACTGACCCGCACTTGTGCGCAGGTCTCCACGCTGTGCCCCGATGTTTCCAGATACGACCGGAGGTCGAGAGGTGGCTGCAAAAGAGAAGGAGACAGGAACAAAGAGGATTACATCAAAATTCTTAATGCAGCTTAGGATGTGACGGGAGGAAAATTTGCAAAGTCGGGTAACATTTTAGAGAAATACCCTGAGGCTGCATGGACTTACTGGCTCTGCGGGGGTCTCGGGTACGACTGTCTGTACTAAGGGGCATTGGAGACAGCAGCTTCTTCCTTCACTTGGTTTTGCTCCGCTTCCAGACGCTTTGTCATTTCTTTGGCCACTCTCTTCTCCTCCTGGATAAAGCAAAGGCAATGGACTATTGGCGAGATCTGGGAAGTTTTCAGCGCCTCCTACTGGTGCATCAAAGTAATGCAAGGTGTGAATCATGCGAGGACAGGACATGAGCACAGGTGTCTACACCGAGACAGGCCGTGCATTGTGAACCACCGAAGCACATGAAGTCACACTTGGCCTCCATCTCCTTACAGAAACAATGGCCTTATTCTCAGCTCCACCCTATGAAAACAATGGCGCCTCCAAGCTGGATAACACATGGAATCATTCTTATAAATTCAGGATCCTCCTTGTCTCAGACACTCTTTTTCTCATATGCAAAAAAAAAAGTTCTAAGTCTCTCCTTCCCTTTAATCAGTAAAGAAATGGACCGCACTCCAGGGTGATACATGGATGGCATCCGTTTCTTTAAAGGACCACTTGTTCTGCAAATCAGATCAAAAATGGACACGCCTGCATTTTTGGTCTTTTTTTTTTTTTCAAAAAAAAGACACATAAACGCGCCCATAGACTATAATGTGAACATGGTCTATCTGTGAAATCTGACAACTGAATGAGGCCTTCTGATAAGTGAGATATGACAGTATGCACACATGAAAATAAAAAAATAATCACAAAATCAGCTCTGCTACATCTGTATATACAGTTGTGCTCAAAAGTTTACATACCCCAACAGAATTGTTGCTTTCTTGGCCTTTTTCCAGAGAATATGAACGATAACACCAAAACTTCTTCTCCACTCATGGTTAGTGGTGGGGTAAAGCCATTTACTGTCAGACTACTGTGTTTTCTCTTTTTAAATCATAATGACAACCCAAAACATCCAAATGACCGTGATCAAAAGTTCACATACCCTGGTGATTTTGGCCTGATAACATGCACTATAAATGGCTTCACCCAACCACTAACCATGAGTGGAGATAAAGTTTTGGTGTTATCATTCATATTCCCTGAAAAAAGGCCAAGAAAGCAAAAAATTCTGCAGGGGTATGTAAACTTTTGAGCACAACTGTAATTAATATAAATAGTAGCAATGGTAGACTTGATTGTGATCCACACTCCCTTTAATATGACCTTTAATACCAGGATCCCAATCCAGCTTGCGGCGTACAGACTCAGCCTACGGGCTCATTCACACATCAGCTTTTATCCTACGAGTTCTCTCCCTTTTTGTCCCAAATAGCACTCTTACATTTCATAGTCTATGAGACTGTTCACATTTCAGATTTTCTTCTCAGACCGAGTGGTCTGCACAAAAATACGGAGACTTGTCTGGTATTGATACGATGCGCATCTAGGGCAGATGCTCGAGCAAACGCTCAATTCTGGTGATCAGTGAGGATGGAACCCAAACTAGTCTAAAAATTAGCCCCTACCCAGATTATTTTTCATAGACTGGAATACTCTTTTTAGGGATTGACATTTATGACATATTCATGGGATATGCCATAAATTTTTGATACGCTGAGACCTAAATCTATCTCCAGAACGGGAAATTATTATTTTTTTAATCCTTTTAATTTAGTGCTAATTTTTATGCTTTTTACAAGGAGGTGTGGCTTAATGGATCCTCAGGGGCGTGTTTTTAGGCTACTCTGCATAATTACCCTGTGAGCCACGCCTCCTTAGTAATAAAAAAAAAACATAAAAATACCACTAAGCAAAAAAGGCCAATATCTCTGGAACTTTAAGGTGGATTTAAAAAAAAAATGAATATTGACGGGAACAGCGTGAATATTGTAAGAGCAAAAATTGGACACTGATGACCTGGCGACAGATCCCTGGCAGACAGTGTGGACAGGAAAGATGAACATAAAATTCTTAAAGGGCCAGTAGCAGTAAATCACTTGTCAATCCCCCTTCCTTTGTTTCTGGAGAGATGTAGCGGACATTGAGGTTACATCCCCTTTAACTAAAATCCCCTCATACACACAGGTTCCTAGGTATATCTTGCAAGCCCAATCGTAAATTATTGGGGTTTTCAAATATGGGTGGAACTACAGAAAGCGATGGGTGCAGGGCTAACCACGAGGATGAGTCAAGGGCGCATATTTACTGGATTTTATTTCTATCTTTTACGGGAAACTCTCTTTGCACACAGGGCAGGTGTGGAGCCAAAGATACAAAGGATTGGAGCAAACATGAAAAACTTGTTTGCCAGCTCAGGTTAGGACCCGGCTTGTCAGGGAGCAGCAGGGAGGCCGATACAATGAGAGAGTCTGCCGAAAACGATCTATGTCACCTATAGATTAATGTAAAAGGGCTCATATAGTGCACACATACACGCAGTGCTCTGGCACACACACACCAGCCGGCTGCAGAGTCCATACCGTGTTCGGTGCCGCTCCTGCCGTCTGACTCACTGAGCGCAGACCTTGTGCCCCAGGCTCGCCTCCAAAAAGCAGAAGTTCTTGTATGACGGTCATGTGACGACGAGGTCAGCTGGCAGCGCAGAAGCTCAGCCCCATGCACGGCTCAATGGATGGGGAGAAGTGCACGAGGGAGGGAAGGGATTTGTCACAGTGAAGCCTTACTTACCACTGATACATGCACACAGCGATCGTATCATCAGGAAGTGGCAGGGCTTCTACACTCAGTCATTTTTCATTTTAATTTATTTTTTTCAAAATTTTTCATACAGAAATCTTGACATTTTCACAACCGGACACAAGACTAGAAACACATTTCCTCTTCTGTACAGAAAACGTTTCAGCAGTTTTATCATCTCAGACAGGATTACAATGACTGATAACACTTCAATACACAGTAGATAACACAGGATCCACCATTCACAATAGATGTCACAGCCCACCTCCTCCTTCTGTACAATGACTGATAACACTTCTATATACAGTAGATAACACAGGATCCACCATTCACAATAGGTGATGTCACAGCTCACCTCCTCCTCCTCCTGTACAATGACTGATAACACTTCTATATACAGTAGATAACACAGGATCCACCATTCACAATAGGTGATGTCACAACTCACCTCCTCATGTACAATGACTGATAACACCTCTATATACAGTAGATAACACAGGATCCACCATTCACAATAGGTGATGTCACAGCTCACCTCCTCCTTCTGTACAATGACTGATAACACTTCTATATACAGTAGATAACACAGGATCCACCATTCACAATAGGTGATGTCACAGCTCACCTCCTCCTCCTCCTGTACAATGACTGATAACACTTCTATATACAGTAGATAACACAGGATCCACCATTCACAATAGGTGATGTCACAACTCACCTCCTCATGTACAATGACTGATAACACCTCTATATACAGTAGATAACACAGGATCCACCATTCACAATAGGTGATGTCACAGCTCACCTCCTCCTCCTGTACAATGACTGATAACACCTCTATATACAATAGATAACACAGGATCCACCATTCACAATAGGTGATGTCACAGCTCACCTCCTCCTGTACAATGACTGATAACACCTCTATATACAGTACATAACACAGGATCCACCATTCACAATAGGTGATGTCACAACTCACCTCCTCCTGTACAATGACTGATAACACCTCTATATACAGTAGATAACACAGGATCCACCATTCACAATAGGTGATGTCACAGCTCACCTCCTCCTCCTCCTGTACAATGACTGATAACACTTCTATATACAGTAGATAACACAGGATCCACCATTCACAATAGGTGATGTCACAACTCACCTCCTCATGTACAGTGACTGATAACACCTCTATATACAATAGATAACACAGGATCCACCATTCACAATAGGTGATGTCACAGCTCACCTCCTCCTGTACAATGACTGATAACACCTCTATATACAGTACATAACACAGGATCCACCATTCACAATAGGTGATGTCACAACTCACCTCCTCCTGTACAATGACTGATAACACCTCTATATACAGTACATAACACAGGATCCACCATTCACAATAGGTGATGTCACAACTCACCTCCTCATGTACAGTGACTGATAACACCTCTATATACAATAGATAAGACAGGACCCACCATTTACAATAGGTGATGTCACATCTCACCTCCTCCTCCCCTATACGATGACTGATTATACCTGAATATACAGTAGATAACACAGGATCCATCAATCACAGCAGCAGATGTCACAGCTCTTCTCCTATAAAATTTCAGATATTACCGCTATATACAGTAGATAACACAGGATCCATCATTCACAATAGGTGATGTCACAGCTCACCTCCTCCTCCTCCTGTATAATGATTGATAACACCTCTAATATACAATAGATGACATCACCTATAGTGAATGGTGGATCCTGTTTTATCTACTGTATATAGAGGTGTTATCAGTTATTGTACAGGAGGAGGTGAGCTGTGACATCACCTATTATGAATGGTGAATCCTGTGTTATCTACTGTACAAAGGGGTGTTAACACAGGATCCACCATTCACAATAGGTGATGTCACAGCTCACCTCCTCCTTCTCTTGTGCAATGACTGATAACACCTCTATATACAGTAGATAACACAGGATCCACCATTCACAATAGGTGATGCCACAGCTCACCTCCTCCTCCCGTACAATGACTGATAACACCTCTATATACAATAGATAACACAGGATCTACCATTCACAATAGGTGATGTCACAGCTCACATCCTCCTGTACAATGACTGATAACACCTCTATATACAGTAGATAACACAGGATCCACCATTCACAATAGGTGATATCACAGCTCACCTCCTCCTCCTGTACAATGACTGATAACACCTCTATATACAGTAGATAACACAGGATCCACCATTCACAATAGGTGATGTCACAGCTCACCTCCTCCTCCTGTACAATGACTGATAACACCTCTATATACAGTAGATAACACAGGATCCACCATTCACAATAGGTGATGTCACAGCTCACCTCCTCCTCCTGTACAATGACTGATAACTCCTCTATATACAGTATATAACACAGGATCCACCATTCACAATAGGTGATGTCACAGCTCACCTCCTCCTCCTGTACAATGGCTGATAACACCTCTATATACAGTAGATAACACAGGATCCATCATTCACAATAGGTGATGTCACAGCTCACCTCCTCCTCCTGTACAATGACTGATACACCTCTATACACAGTAGATAACACAGGATCCACCATTCACAATAGGTGATGTCACAGCTCACCTCCTCCCCCTCCTTTAGAATGACTAATAACAGCTCTATATACAGCAGATAACACAGGATCCACCATTCACTATAGGTGATGTCACAGCTCACCTCCTCCCTCTACATCCATGAGTTGTCCTACTGCTGCTGATGTCCATGTGCAGACAGGAAGTAATATTAGATCTAGGGGTCGGTGTTGATTCCTAAATTGCTGATGTTTTTTATGATAAGGAGCCCGGTATAACCCCCTACCCACACCACTGATTGACAGCTTTCTGTGTGCACTGTGCATAGGCAGAAAGAAACCTGCAGTAGTCACTCGCAGGACCCCGATACCTGAGCGCATCAGACATTAATGAATCCAGATGGACCCTTCCAGTATACTGCAGATCATTACTCACCCTGGCCTTCAGGAGGCGCTCTTTTTCCGCCATGGCCTCGAGTAGCTGACGTTCCATCTCCGCTATTTTAGGTATGGGTCTATGGAGGAGAAAGAAACCCAAGTCACTACAGAGCAGCGCTCTCTACAACCACACCAACAGCAGTAATGAGGATTACCTGTACGTCAGGGGCAGCCTGGGAGGAGCGCTGCTCTGAAGTCTCCCCCCACAAGACCTCCTGTCTTCACCTTGCAGGTTGCGGCTCCTGGCGATCTGAAGATTGGGGCTGATGGCTAAGGCGATCTTCCCTCCAGAACTGCTGGAGGAGACGGCGAGATGTAGAGCCAGGCCGGCGCCCTCCAGGCACGCTGCAAGACCAAGGGTGACAGGTGACATCTTGATCTCTGCGTGCTGTGAGCAAATGGCAGCGCTCTCGTCCGATACAGCAAAAATCCAGTGCAGAACCTCGCAATCACACCCAATCTAACTAATGTTTCCTGCCCTGACACACTGTAGCAAAATATCAGGGATGTGCAAAGGATTGATGTCTACACCAGATACAAGTGTAACAAACAGTCAGCTGTGAGAAGGACAGAGGCCGAGCTTCCAGAACAAAGAAAAATAAAAAACATAGGTTCCCATTCGCTGACGGCAAGCGGAGGTCTTACAACAGTGAAGAAGTGAAATTGAAAGTTTATTAAAAAAAATTGATGATTTTTTTTTTATTATACGGTGAATGTATTATATATAAATATACTGTATATATGTATATAATATACAAAATCATAAAACATAAAAAAAATGCCGCCACTCACTGTTGCCGTGAAGTGAAACCGGGCGGTCAGATTGGCGAACAAAAGGTGCATTTCCTCGCCTCCTAGGCAGGCTGGAGGTTCTCTGGAGCCCCTAGTGGACAGTTTAGGTAAATATTAAAACATTGTATTATACTTATTTTATATTTATATATATAATTTTTAATATATAAATATATATATTATATATGTACACTAATATAAATATACGGTATATAAATTTTCACATATGTGTATGTATATATATATATATATATATATATATATATAATATTTAAATATATATATTTAGAATACTATATGTATTATATATATTAGTTTTATATATATATACTGTATATATATATATGTACACATATATATATATTTAATATATAAACATAATAAATAATCATTTATATGTAATATATACATATAATTATCTATTTTAAGGTGCATGTGTATACACACACACATATATTAATATACCGTATATGTTTTAATATATATGTATATATATTTAATTACATATATATGTTTATTTACTATATGTTTATATATATTAAATTAAATATATAAATAAATATATGTATTTCTAAAATATATATACCGTATAATATAGATATACACACACACATACATATACACACATGTACAGTACACGTGAAAATATTTGCTGCTCTTGATTTATTTTCAGTATTAAAGAACAGGAGAAACAACAAAAATAAAAAACTAATGTAAAAAATATTTTTTTATTATTATTATTTAAGCAAATGCTTTCATCCAATTTAAGTTTTCCAGATCCTTATATTAGCTCGCGATTTGCCATTTAAATAGATGACACTGATGAGCTGATTGGTCAACTCTAAAATTAAGGTTTGAGCAACACAAAGTCCGAGTACGGACCACGATGCACGGACCGCCAGCAGATCTCCTATATCCGTGCATGCGCTGTGATACATGGAGGTCTGGCAAATCAAAAATGTTTAATTAGAAATTTTGTTTAAATATCAAAAATAAGAGATCAAATCATCTTTCAAAACTATAAGCAGGATTATTACTGAATGCATTAAAAGAATTTCACAGAAATCACCAGAAGGAAAGAAAAAAAAAAAAGTTAAGTTGTAATTCCCCAATCAGCCATCAGGGAGCAGTGACGCGCTTTGATTGTCCACAATTGCGCGACAGATCGAATTGTTCGCGTTTCACTTTTTTTTTTTCACATCAGTCTAAATTTGATTATTTGTGATCGGGAAAGGGTTACTCACGACACAACTATTCCTTAGGGTGTACTCACTTTTATTTTGCGCATGGACGTGTGAGGTTCATGCTTTGAAGTGAGCTCCTACTTAAAACAAGAGAATGTGTCTCAAGAGAGCGGAGGAAAGTGCAAAAAGAAGGTTTGAAAGTGCAAAAGTTCAAGGAGAGATGAAAGGAGGTGGAGTGGGTGCAATGAAGGGATTGGGGGTGATGGGGAGATTTAGAGGGGGAGGGGTAAAGATAATTAAACACATCAGATAGATGAGATTTGGGTTTCTGCAGATCTGACAGCGCACGTCTGCTTCAAATAATAAAGGGCAATTAGATGCCGGGGTAAAAAAACTGCCATAAAAAGGCAGAAATTGAATAAATCTGCTAGAGAGCAGGATGACGTGTGATTGACACTCATATGTAAGGCTTATTACTCACCTTTTTGGAAGAACCCTCCTTCCCGTCCTGTTGGTCTGAGTTTTTTTCCACTCAATGCGCTAAGGGCGAGCAAGCGATCCTTCTCCTAAAAAAAAAAAAATAATAATAATTAACTCAATAGGGTCACAGATTCTTCATATTTTTCTTATGTAAATGTATGCATTTTGGGCTAAATATCATTTTTGCAATTGGGCCTCATTAATAATTTTGCACCGTTTGCCTTTTGTAACCTGTGTTTCGCACTGTCTGTTGCTGGCTGCAGAATGAGTTAACTGAGAATACATCAGTAAGCTCTTCTGCAGATCTGACTTGAGAGTATGTAACTGTGATCAGTTGATTTTCTTGGGATCTTTGTAGCAGTCAAAAGAAGACAAACCTCTTAAAAGTGGACCTGTCACCAGGTTAGAAGTTACTTGCTCTTATTTTATTCAAACTGCTCCTGAGAATTTTGTTTTTTTGTAAATCCGCCATATGGTTCCAGAGATATGAGCTTTTTTATTTAGAGCCAAATTTTATGGTCTTTAACAAGAGGGGACACGCCCCTGAGGATCCTGGGAGCCACACCTCCTTGTAAAGAACATGAAAATTAGTACTAAATATAAAGACCCGTATCTCTGAAACATATGGTGGAGTTAAAAAAAAAATTGGATACTAAGGGGAGCGGCGGGATAACACATGAGGAAACATTGCCCACTTTTGACACTTCAAGATACATTCAGATCCTTCTACAGTCAACCGGAATGATTAGCCATTATCATTCACACCCGCTATTGTCACATTTACTGGGCACATCTATATTTAGAGGAGGTTGTGAACGATCCCTCATTTTTACATACATATAATTATGTCCATACTGTAATAAGGCGGCAGTGACTTCCTTGTGCCAAAACTAAAAATACTATTTCAGATCACAGTGACAGCAGCCTGTAAGCTACCATTTATCAGAATGTTGATCTAATGATAAGAACCTAAAAGGGCTATGAGACTTCCAGAAATATCTGTCTATCTTTTGGCAGCCACTTTATTTTCCATTCATTTCTGAGCCCCCATTTTCAGGATCAAAGCAGATGCTAAAAGTCGTTCCCAGTGATCAGCAAGTTATCTCCAACCCTGTGGATAAATAATAACTTTTCAAAATAAGAATACCCATTTAAAGAGGATAGGACTCCAAGCAAAAGTGTCCAATATTTGCTATTACTTCCCCCCTGTCTTCTCCTGAGTATTCCGCTTTTTGTTTTTTCTAAATCCACCATAAGGTTCCAGAGATATGGACCTTTTTATTTTAGTTTTTCTTTATGGACTTTCCTTGGGGGTGTGACTCAATTATGCAGAGCTGATTAAATACACGCCCCCAAAGAGCCCATAGAGTGTAAAAACTTTAGTAAAAAGCATAAAAATTAACACTAAATAAACAGGTTCATATCTCGGGAACCGTACAGCAGATTTAGGAAAAAAAAAAAAACAGAATACTCTGGGGAGCAGCGAGAAAAAAAATAAGATACATTTTTGACCTGGCAATAGGCCCTCTTTAAAGGGGATGTCCCAATAAAATATATTTATCACCTATTCATGGGGAGAACTGGGGTGCCAAAATCTCTATTGTGAATAGGGAAAAGGTGACATGTACCATGTCATTGTTCACTTTTATCTGCTGTCTGAGTCAATCCCATTCACATATTGGACTATGGGACCCCCATTGTCAGGATTATGTGAGTCCAAGTGGTTGGTCCCTCAGCAATCAAACATTTATCACCTAATACTGTGATATGGCAGAACAATCCACTGTCATTCCAGCAATTTGCTAGTACGTGGTCCTGAGATCTCGGCATCTTGGAGAGGATGAGTGTGAGGCTGACAGCTCTCGGGTGTGACGCCCTCGCTCACTGCCTTGGATCTAAGCCATGTTCCCATTCATTCATTGTTTGTCGGATTAAGGTGAAATGGGATCACTGAATCCTGACACTTTTAATGAAGCGTTCTAAATCTGTGTACGCGTCCATTCCTACAGTCAGGAGACCATGGCAGCCCACCTAGCAAGAGGCTCCAGCTAGACGGGGAGTATCAGGAAGGGGCTAATTCTTGTATTCCTACTTTTGCTCGATAACTATACCTTTTGCTGGATTGTGGGGATTCAGGAAAAGTATATAAATGGCGCTATATAAATGTATAATAATAATAATATTCAGGATTTCTGGGGTATTTTATAGGATGTTTAAAGGGGCGTCTCTATGACACTGTGTATGAATCCCCTGTCTATCAGCCCCGACAGCTACTGTAACTCAGGGGCATAATGGGCGCAAAGGTAGCAGTCACACTCCCAAAGACCTTTCTACAAAAAGGGACACCAGTCCTGGGGCCCAGTATTTACACCTCTGAGCCGTCCCCAACCCTCACATACTAAGTAATCTTTTATGGGAGAGGGGCCTATGGACCTCCTCAGGTACCAGTGACCATCAATCAACATGTTACATGAACTATCAACGAGCAGCTTGCATATGCCCACCTGCACACTTGGCCACCCAATTAGTTATGGAGCGTTTAAGGACCCTCTCACACATTAGGTATATGTTGGCCAAATGATCATTCTTCAGACAGCTATCTCTCCCACATGAAAATATGGCCTGCTGAGTGCTCCAGTGTGCTATACGAGAGAACCCCTACCAGTCTCCCTTGCTCTTTCCAGTCTCCTCTGTCCCTTTCAGTCTCCTCCGTTCTACTTCAGAATCCTCTGACTCCCCAAGACTCTTCTGTCACCTCAAGAACCCTGTTTCATCCTCCAGAATCATGTCACCTCCTTCAGACTCCTCTGTCCTCCAACTTGTCCTCTTCCAACCACTCTGTCTCCTCCAGTCTCCTCTGTCTCTCGACTCCTAGTCCCTCTAATGTCCTCCAGACTCCTCTATCCTGCTCCAGACTCCTGTCCCCTTAAGCCTTCTCTGTCCCCTCCAAAACGTTTTTTCCTCCTCCAGACCCCTCTGTCCTCCTTCAGACCCCTGTGTCCTCCTCCAGACCCCTCTGTCCTCCACCAGACCCCTCTGTTCTCTTCCAAATCTTCCAATGTTCTCCAGACTCCTCTGTTCTACTAAAAACTCCTCTGTTCTTCTCCAGACTCCTCTGTCCTGCTCCAGACTCCTTTGTCCCCTTCAGTCTTCTCTGTCTCCTCCAAAACCTTTTGTATTCCTCCAGACAACTGTGTCCTCCTCCAGACACCTCTGTTATCTTCCAACTCTTCCAATGTCCTTCACACTCCTCAATTCTACTCAAGACTCCTCTGACTCGTTCAGCCTTCTCTGTCTCCTCCAAAACCCTTTGTCCTCCTCCAGACCCCTCGGTCTTCCTCCAGACACCTCTATCCTCTTCCAGACTCCTCTGTCCTCTTCCAGATTCCTCTGTCCTCCTCCAGACTCCTCTGTTCCCTCCAAAACTTTTTGTCCTTCTCCAGACCCTCTGTCCTCCTCCAGACTCCTCTGTCCTCCTCCAGACTCCTCTGTCTCCTCCAAAACCTTTTGTCCTCCTCCAGACCCCTCAGTCTTCCTCCAGACCTCTGTGCTCTTCCAGACTCCTCTGTCCTCTTCCAAATTCTTCTGTCCTCTTCCAGATTCTTCTGTCCTCCTCCAGATTCTTCTGTCCTCCTCCAGATTCTTCTGTCCTCCTCCAGATTCTTCTGTCCTCCTCCAGATTCTTCTGTCCTCCTCCAGATTCTTCTGTCCTCCTCCAGATTCTTCTGTCCTCCTCCAGATTCTTCTGTCCTCCTCCAGATTCTTCTGTCCTCCTCCAGATTCTTCTGTCCTCCTCCAGATTCTTCTGTCCTCCTTCAGAATTCATTTGTCCTCCACCAGAATTCTTTTGTCCTCCACCAGAATCCTGTTGACCTCCTCCGATCTCCTCTGTCCGCCTCCAATGTCCTCCAGAACCAGACTCCTCTGTCCCCTTCAGCCTTCTCTGTTCCCTCCAAAACCTTTTGTCCTCCTCCAGACCCCTCTGTTCTCCTCCAGATTCCTCTGTTCTACTCCAGACTCCTCTGTCCTATTCAAGACCCCTCTGTCCCCTTCAGCCTTCTCTGTCCCCTCCAGACCCCTCTGTCCTCCTCCAAACTCATCTATTCTAGTCCACACTCCTCTGATGGAAGCTTATCTTGAAGAGATACGATGCTAATATTCAACAGACCTGATCCGTCTCTCCCTAACATCAGATTGTTGGTCGATCCGGTCAATATCAGTGGGTTTTGCCGACTTTGGTCCAATGTGTAGCCTTTAGGCTTTGGATCTCAACTGGAATTTATCCTCCTTTCTGGTCCCACCCGATTCTGCATTAGGTCAAGTATAACTGGCACTGGCAGGAGACTGTAGCAGCCAAGACACATTCTGCAACCAGACATTCACCCCAGCCACAGAGAGAAGCAAAGGACGAAAGGACTGGGTTACAGAAAGTCAATGTCTCTCCCTAACATACCCACATTTTTTTTTTGTTCTTCGATTTAAAATCTCCACAACGCATTTTGAGTATTTTGGTGAAAAACTGGCAACCCAAGCCTCAACTAAGTGCAAGTGTCACATCGCAATGTAGTCAACCCTTATGCAACATTGTCTATGATCAGTCCAAGTTTTACATGTTGTCTATATACCTTATTTAGAGACTGGAAGACTCGTGTGTTTTCCTCGCTAATTCTCAGCCTCTCTGCCTGCGCTTGCTCCTCTGCGTTTCGTACTTGCTCCTCCAAACGCATCACTTTATCCTATAAGACAAGAAGTTCTGGTAAATCCCATAATCTCCATGCCCAAAATGTCATGTAATCCAATGATGGAGGCCAATCTAGACCTTCTGTTGAAATCATTGGCGTCTTGCTCTTACCTTCCGCTTGTTCAGCTCATTCTGCTTATGGGACAGGTTCTGTGAGATGTGACGGTACGCCGCCTCTCTCTCCTCTTCTCGGCTGCTCTCCTTCTCCAACTGCTGGAACTCCAAGTCTTCAAAGGACTTGACTGCACTCTCCATTGCCTCTGTCATCTAGGATACAAAGGTGCATCTGTAAACACGCCCATGCAATAACATTCTCAGCAAGAAAACCAAACATTGACAACCCCATCCCACACAGATCCTTCACCCATAAAAAAAACAATGTCGATAGGTGATGCTCCTATACGAAGCCTCATTTATGGTGATGAAACCATAAAGCTGAAAATAGAAACATCTCTTCGTAATTTTCCATCTCCTAGAAAGGTCCCTGTTGCGAAGATCCCTTACGAAAAACCATAATTTGCTAATAGGAGTTTTATTTTCCTGCAGATCCTCTGCAGGTGAAATCAAGTATTACACAATTAAATATGCATGTTCTCTGCAGTATTCACAGGCAATCTGCTAATATTAAGTGTTCTATTTTCCTGCAGCACTTCCGCAGGTGAAATAAAGCATTACACTATGAAATTAATAAAATGTCTGAATGATGCACATACGTGTTGGGACATCCAGAGACGATAAAATTAATTAATGGGGTATTTGAAAAATAGTTTTGTAAACCAGACATTCCTTGAACACATATAGAGCCCGATTCATAATAGCGTTTTTTTTCTCTAATTTTCGGTGTTTTTTTGCATATTTTTCATTTGCGCTTTTTTTGTTCTTTACATTTGCGCCTTTTTTGAAGACTATTTTTATATGTGCTTTCCTGGGTTTTTATTTATTTTTGTTTTTATGTTCATCATTGTGGTTTATTTTTTGGAGCTTCCAAATCTTTATTTTGGCTTATTTATCAATTGCGACATTTTTTTTCTACTTTTTTTTTTAAAAAAATAGCTACATTTTTGCGCAAATGTATTCCAGTCCTTCTCTGGAGTTATTTTAAGTGGTCCTGAAATTTTTTTGAGCAAATTTTGTGACATTTTAGCAGAACATGCAGTAAAAAGTCACATAAAAGGTTAAAGAAAAAAAATGAAGAACGTTTTTTATTGAGCAAAATTCGTGCACCATTTTGAAGAAAATTCAAAAACATCAATGAATACCACAAGATGAAAAGGAACACAAAAAATACCACACATTGTGAAACGGACCCATAGTTTATACACCAACCCCCTACTAAATTGCTAAATATTTATAGGATCTGACTCATTATTTACAGTGGGGTTTAAGTCACTTTTTTTTTTGTGGTATTTGTTGATGTTTTTGAGCCTATTTGTTCAAAATGGTTCAGGAATTTTGCATAAAATCAAAAATGCTTTTTAATCTTTTTTTGCACCTTTTTATCCCCTAACATTTCCAGTGTTAGGCTAAAATGTCAAAAAATTTTCGTGGAAATTTCAGACGTACAGAAAAATCATTCTAAGGAGGGACTAGAGTAAAAAATCTTGCCACTTGTTAAAAAGTCGTAAAACTTGGAGAACGTGAAAAATTAAAAAAGCGAATCTCATCAATAGAAGAATTTGGCGCAAACTGAAAATGAGCGAAAAACACCAAAAATAAGGTAAAAATGCAATAATGAATCGAGAAGTGTCTCTTCTTGGCCTCCTCCCTGTCCGACGTTTCTGTTCACCTCCTGAATCTGCTTCCGGAGCTGCTCGTGTAGACTTTCGGGCTGGTTTTCCAGCTGTGCTTGGCACTCAGATATCTTCCGTTCCATTTCTCTCACTTTCTTTTTCTCGTTCTGTAATTGCAGTTTATCCTGTGGGTAGAAAATAGAAACTAAAACTTTCGACATACAGTCATTGTGTCATCACCAAAATCAACCAAGAGCAATTCTGGTCACACACCGCCACTGTTCTGCAACATGGTGCTGAGATTAGTGGTCCTTTCTATTACCGCACACAACACATGAATGTTTTGGTTGGTTCTCGTCTCTCAGAGTCAGTGAAATTTTGGGTAAAAAAGGGATAAAATGAGGACTTTGATTTTGGTCTCTTTGGTTTGTTTGGTCTCTTTGGTATGTTAATAGCGCACTGATGCAGACCTACCTTGTCTCTCTCCTCCTGCCACCTCCACTCCGTCTCTCGGAGCTGTTCTTGCAAGAGATTGATGGTCTCCTCGTCTTTCTCCATCTGTTTTCTTTCTGTTCTCAGTTCCCCCTCCAACAGAGCTAGCTCCATCTCCACCTGCAGGCACAACCATGGAGGCAATGTAATGGGGAAAGTGCCGTGGTTATCAGGGCTGGGCGGAAATATAAGGCAATGACCGCTGTATTATTTCAACATTGTACAGTGTTATTATTTGGCACTTCATGGCGGTATTGTTTATTCACAGTGTAGCCATGTTATTGGTTTACTATTTAATGGTATTATTTACTTACCAAACAGTATTCTCAGCTGGTTGGCGTATCATCCTCTTATTACCCACTGTACAGCACTGTGAATTTGTGCAGTGTATGGTTACATTTAATTTAGTACCTTTATGGGTTTTTTTGTTTGAACTCCTTGCTGCACTTTTATATTGTCACAGCATGGCGGTATATTTTGGACTTTTATGAGCTGCTTTATTAATTCTTTGCTGCACTGTTATATTGGCAGTGTGGCGGTATTTATTTTCTTCCTTTATGAGCTTTATTCTGAACACTGTGTGGCACCATTATATTGGAACATTGTGGCTGTTTTTTTATTTTCTACCACTATCAGCTGTATTACTTGCACACTATGCGGTGCTGTTATATTGGCACAAAATGGTGGTATACATTTGGTCACTTTCTAAGCTTTGTTATGAACATTGTGCGGCACTGTTATATTGGTACAGTACTGCTGTATTCACATTGTGCTTTTATGGGACGTACAGCTTGAACTTTGTGCGGCACTGTTATATTGACACAGTATGGCAGTATTCATGTTGTTCTCTTATGGGATGTATTGCTTGAACATTGTGCGATACTACTATATTGGCACAGTATTGCAGTATTCATATTGTTCTTTTATAAGATGTATTGCTTGAACTTTGTGCAGCACTGATATATTGGCACAGTTTTGCAGTATTCATATTTTTCTTTTATGGGATGTATTGCTTGAACTTTGTGCAGCACTGTTATATTGGCACAGTTAACTGATATAGATTTTCTAATTTTATGGTCTGTATTGCTTGAACACTGTGCGGCACTTTTTAAGGTTCAGATCAGACAACGAACATCCTTTTGCTCATTACTAACGGTATATGTGCATTATAAGGCAGTATTATTTGTGCACTATTATGTCAGCACTGTATTGCATAGTTACTAGGATATATCAAATTGTAATTTTAGATAATATGTCAATATTAAATTTACGTCCTCTACGAACTGTAACATCCCTCCTTGGATACGCAGTATCTGCTACATCCCAAACACCCTCCAACCACAAAGGATTTACACTGATAACAAAAAGAAAAACTCGTAATTCCACAATCTGCTCTCTGAGAAATGAAGACCACACACCTCCCGGAGTCTGAGGGTAGCTGCTCCCTGCTGATGGTTTCCCCATTAAGAAATCCCGAAATGCACAATGCATCAGCGCGCCGGCAGATCGCGTCTATGTGTCCCATTACACAAAGGGGCCAGTGTATGGATGTGATGAGCAGCGCTATTGTTACCCTGACACAAAACACCCACTCATTGTGAATCTGCTGTATAAATATACCGCCACTATATACCCACAGGACAAGCAAGACGGACCGGCTTGGGGTTGGTAAACATCCATTAGCACATGGAGGCTGGCAGTGATATATTTTGCGGTATAAATACCGGTAGTTCAATTTACCATTCAGTTTCCAGCAAAGTTGGGTGACCTCCAAAGTCGGAGGAGTAATAGCGGCCATAGAGGTTGTCATATAGACCCCTGTACATCAAACCAGCCCAATTCACCGATACGTATGGGGAAGCACAACTCTCCCTTATCAGTTATGTGGGGAAGTGATGAATTCAGCCTGATCTTTCTGTTTTCACAGGAGATAAGTCACCGTGACCAGAGGTGTCTGACAGCAGTATTCTCCCCACCCACCACTGGAGGCACATGCACGCTCTTAGGAGATGAGCGTGCATGTGCATGGGGATGCCAAGATAGAAAGTAAACGTATGTACTAAGTAGGCAGAGGGAATGTTGGGGGAAATACTGTGCACAAAGTATAGAGAGAAAATAAGCCAGAAAGTTCATATTGGTACACAGGTGGATAACATGGCGACTGTGAAAATCAGTATGGCTGACTTGGTAAAAAAAATTCCTGTGGATATGCCTTAATGTCCGATTGATGTGGGTCCGAAGTCTACGACCTGTAGAGAATGGGGCTCCAACTTGTGCTGCTGGGAATATAGAGATGGCTACTCTCTCTATTCACTTCTATGGGCAGGGTTCACATTCTCTTCTATGTGCATCTCCCTTCATTTACTTCTATGGACAGGGCCCTCCGTTCATTTCAATGGGGAGCTCTCTGTATTTTCTGTTACGGGCAGCTCTCTATTTTCTGTTATGGGCTGCTCTCTCCTTTCACTTCTATATGCAGATCTTTACACTCATTTCTATGGGCAGCTTTCTCCATTCGCTTATATGGACAGCTCTTTTTATTCACATTTATGACCACTTTCTAAATTTTCTTCCATGGGCTCCTCTCTCTTTTCCTTTTTATGGAATACCCTCTTTAAGTAGCCTAGACATTAATTCCTTCCTTCCAGATAAATGTAGAGTTGGTTGCACATGCACAGTTCTTTCCGTTCATTCCGTTTACTTCTATGGGCAGGGCTCTCCATTCGCTACTATGGGATGTGCTCTCCGTTCGCTTCTATTGGCAATGCTCTCCATTCACTTCTATGGGCAACACTCTCCATTCGCTTCTATGGGCGGCGTCTCCGTTCACTTGTATGGGCAGCACTCTCTGCTAACTTTTATGGGCAGCACTCTCCGTTCACTTATATGGTTAGCACTCACTATTCGCTTCTATAGACAGCACTCTTCATTTACTTAATGGTCATCACTCTCCATTCACTTCTATGGGCAGCACTCTTCATTTACTTATATGGGCATCACTCTCCATTCACTTCTATGGGCAGCACTCTCCATTCACTTCCATGTGTAGAACTTTCCATTTACTTAAATGGGCAGCACTCTCTGTTCAATTCTATGTGCAGTGCTCTCAGTTCACTTATAAGGGCAGTTCTATCTATTTTCTTCTATGGGCAGCACTCTCCATTCACTTCTATGGGCATAATCTGCTGCTCTGTAAAGTGAAATGCTGATATACTTTGGAACTCATTTGTTCAGCATTTTTAATATCCAAATTGTCTCTTTAAGGTACTGTCACACTAAGCGATCGCACCAGCGATCACGACAACGACACGACCTGGCGAGATCGTTGGTGTGATTGCTATATGGTCGCTAGTAGCTACTGCGATCCAGTCTGTGCCGCTATTTCGTTTGCCCCGGATTCATTTTTTCAGGATCCCAAAAACGTCTTGTATAAATAGCAAAGATGAAGCGCTGTAGTGACTCTGACAGGATCGCAAAACCCCACACACGATAGTATCCTCACAACAACGCACAAAGGACTAGATGTTGTGGCCACCAAGCTGAGCTGAGGGGCGTTAAAACCTAGTCCCGCCTGCGCCGCTGACATGAGTCGCCAACGAGGTCGCTCGTCGTTCATAAAGGGTGTCAAACTCAGCGATTCAGGCTCACCAGCGGGACACCAACGACCAAAAAAAGGTCCAGAACGTTCATAAGCGATCAGCGACATCTCAGCAGGGGCCACATCGCTGCTACATGCACACACAGAGACATCGCTGACGACGTCGCTGCTGCGTCATAAAATTGGTGTAGCTTAAGTGATAACGCTACCGATCTCGCCTAGTGTGACAGTACCTTTAGAGAGGAAGAGGACTATAACTCTAGCACCACCTTTTGGAGGTAGCAATCCTAAAAGTCAATATTGACCCTTTAATGAACGAGCCTTGTCATATGACTTAAAGCCAAACCATATCTTCAGCATTTTTAAAACCTCTACTTGCTGTTACTGAGTGAAAACAGTCTTTTTACATCCTGCTCCCAAGGATTGCAAAGTAGATCAGAAAGTTTCAGAAGTTTGAAATTTGCTCCCTTTAAAGGTACGAGTGGAGCATTTAGGGATCTGACCTGAAAGCCATCTTTCAGCTTTATGGCAGCATCCTCTTTATTCTCAAGCTATGAGAAAATCCTGACGGGACTCTGCTTTTAAAAAAAAAAAAAAAAAGTCGCAGAGTTCATGTGACAGCGTGATGACTGTGATGTTCCCAGACGGCAGTGCCATCCCTCGTCTCCTCTGGTTTCGGTTCTTTCCCCCTAGGGTAAATGTGTCTGGAAATACAGGTTTGCCAAGATGCCGGAGTGACGCAGGGCAGCTGGCGTAAAGAAGGATCATTGGACATGGCTGACGGATCAGGAATAACACCAAATGTACAGGAAAAACACTGACACTGAACTGTTATATAATACAGTGGGATGTCACTGTTATATCCGATCCTGGGAAAGCTGGGTAGCAAACATTATGTCCAAATTTGCCTTACATACCACACCAGAAGGTCAAATTTCCATTTCAGGATTTTAGGAAAGATGGGTGTCGGTCTTATCGTTAGTACGCACCCCGACCTACAGTGCACTATTGGGGTGCATTATTTCTATAGGTTACCTCGATTTTCAGCTCTCGCCTCTGTAGCTGCAGCTCCCGGATCTCCTGCTCCAGCTGTGAAATTCGGTTCATCACTTTCATCTGCTCAGCCTCCAGTCGCCTCTGAACCGGATTTCCCGCTAATTCTTCATGCTGCAGCAGGAAAACAGAAAAATGAGCAAGTTATAAAGCTGGCGGCCATAATGGTTCCTGGGAAAGCTGGGTGGGTAATTGTAGGACGTCTACATGGCCGCAATAGCGCAATATCTTATTCTATTTTCCCGGAAACCTCCATCAATGAGGAGTCTGGGTCTCGTCATTCATTGTAAATAGTGCTGCACTAAAGATGACTCTCACTGCGGTGTTTACAGTCGGACTGCACTGTGTAAACCTCATAGACGTCCCCCGGGGAACAAATACGGCCCACATTGTGACTAAACGAAAAAAAACAATCCTAAATAGAAATAATCTATGAGACATTGTATATTGTAGGGGATGTCGATAAAATCCAGATGTTGCAGAGATGGGTTTGTCATTTAACTCTTTATGGCTGTAGAGTAGATACAACCGCAATCATATGTAACACACATAACATGTTGTGATGTCACCGTTTTACACCATATAGGTCTTTCTTGCTGCAGTTGTGGGGGTATGATATGTTCTAGATACACATAGTATAGGTAAGGTAGGGATGGTAGTTTCAATATGTGCTCTCCGTTCACACTGTATGTCATACGCCATACCTCTAAAGGGCAGGAAAGAGGGACACATATTGCAAGGTGGGCAACATTTTTTCACCTGAACCATGTTCACAAGAAATAGTGCCGCTCGTGAAGCCCCTTAGTGTGCACACAAAGTTCGATACCACCCACACAGAATGATGCCCCCATAATGACCGCCACAGTGTAATGCCTTCACAGTGACCCTATACATAATGATGCCACCATTGTGCCCACACGTGATGCCTCATAGTGCACCCACACAATAGGACACCCTCAAAATGCCAATACAAAAGTAGAATGCCCCAAAGATGCCACCCACACAGAATGATGCCCTCACAATGACCGCCACATAGTGTAATGCCTTCACAGTGATTCCCATGCATAAGGATGCCACCATTGTGCCCACAGGCGATGCCTCACAGTGCACCCACACCATAGGACACCCCCATAATGCAAATTCTCCTAGTAGATGACTCACACACACAATGATGGCTCCACAATAGCCTCCACATAGTACGATGCCCCCAAACATTATGATGCCCTGACGATACCCCTTCACACACCCTGACGATACCCCTACACAGTATGATGCTCTAAAGAAGCCTCTCACACACAACAATGCCCACACAGTTTGATGCTTCCATACACACATCATGAACCCCCCACGCAAATTATGAAGCCCTGTAACGTGCACCAAATTACATTTTCCCGCAATATGATGCATCTCTAGGCAAATAAAAAAAGACAACGAGCTAGCCATGTTCTCGTGATGAGCAGTTCTCCGGTCTGTTGTGTGTGGTCTCAGACGGCAAAGGTGAATGGTGGAGCCGAGAGCAGACTGCTCCGCCATTATATTCATGTGTGGACACAGATATGCAGGATGTGCCACCGACCTTGCAAGACAACAGGACAGCTCCCCAAATCAAGGACTGTCTTGTTGGATGGGAGAGAGTTGGAAAGCATTGGGTATGCCACTGACTCAGTACCATTTTTATAATTGTGCCGTACTTGGTGACCTCTGTCAGTCCCATCATCATTGAATGCGGAGGTAATGGGTATGTGAGATACAGCCTAAGCCCGAGGCCTCCTCATCGATTGGGATTTTACATTTACAACCTATCCTGAGGCTACTAAATCCTTTAATACAGTATCAAAGCAGGAATTGACCTTTGGAAAGGCCTATAGATGACCGGTGTGGGACTTTTTGTAGGTCTTGACCCCTAGTTATAGTAAATGACTTGTGTGAATATTTACTTTATTAGCAAAAAGCCCCCATTACATATGTGGTGCATGTACACCTGATGTGACCTCTGGGTCAGACAGCAGAGCTATTTGCTAATGGCAGTTACATAGTAACTAGGATTTTTGGCAACAGCTGCTCCATTAATGGTAAATCGTACAAAATAGCTGCCATAAAACATGGTGGACATTAGAGAACATTTACGGAAGTGTTTTATTCATGAACACCAAGTGATATGAGAAGACCAATGGGTAGAGGAGAAGGCCGACAAATTAGCAGACATTTCCACCAGTCCCACATATATATATATATATATATATATCTATCTATATCTTACATTATTATATATACACACATACACACAGTACTTATAAGATGTAGTACTTGTCCCTAAGATATGTTTCCTGACCTGGCTTAGACTAGAAAAAATGGGGCATATTTATTAGAAAAAATGACTAAAAGAACAACCTGTCTTTGTTGTCCATAGCAACCAAATCACAGCTCAGCTTTCATTTTCCCAGAGCCGTTTACAAAATAAAAGCTGGGCTCTGATTGGTTGCCATGGACAACAAAGTCAGGCTGTTCTTTTCTCCATCTTTTTGATGAAAGAGGCCTATTAAGAATTAAAAAAAAGTTTTTATAATTATAGAAATAAAAAATTACAAATTCTGATGGTTCCTTAAACAAAACCTTCGGTGTAAAAAAAAAATTAGATATAAAATGCTATCTGTAAGAAAAATGGATAGGAAAAAAAAACTTTATCATAGCATACATACAAAAATGTGTGTGTGAGAAAAAAATGAAATAAATATGATGTGGTTAATGGCGCTATAATTCACATGTAATGTAATGTGCAGGACTTTGGTACACCGTGTGTATTGCGGTCGGCCCGTGCCTGGCGTTCTGCCCGCTGTCACCTGCGGCTGGGGACTGTACGTTGTCACTCGGCCCGTGACTCACACAACGTGACATATAATGTAAGATATGGCAAGTCATCCTCGTCACCTGCCTCCCCCCTCCGTGTTCGAGACAGAAATGGGGATCTGGGCAGTAAGCCAAGTGCATTTTTCTCACCATCTCCATTACAGGAAACCAAAAGATGGCGGCCCTAAAATTCTAAAGAACCCTCACCAGTACATAGACATTCTCTAATAAATATTCTCTACAGTTACGGTAGGTGCATTCCTCTACCTTGCAGGATTATCTATGGTAAAGGGAGAACGTGTAAGTGGGGCCGCTGACTTCCTCCAATGTTAAATTTCAACATCTGACCTTTTATTCTCCCAAGAATCTGACAGCAGTTTACTCCATTCTCCCTATGAAGAATCTACGTACGCTCTAATTAACTGGGTGTGTATGTACATGGAGGATGGCGGTAGAGAGCTGTCAGCCAAAAAATTAATCTGGCTGATGTTTATCTAAGTTGTAGGGAGGTCCTATAACCCAGAAGCAGAGGAAATTTGGACAAGTAATGTGGACCTCAGCACCTGAGGGGGCTACTCTACCTAGTTTTGAACACGTACATGCAGTGTTATAAAGTCAGCAGCTGCCTCTAAGAAAAGGGATCGGAGCTACCTCTGATCACCTCTTAGATGCCACTGAGCCTGCGCTAGCGTCAGTAATACCCAGAGGTAACAAGGGACGCCACCATCCCCGTAGAGGGGCAACGTCCTGTTGACGGACTTACTACTATTCCAGCCTAGACCTGAATTATTTGCTGTGCCTTTAAGACTCGCTTGCTTAAAACTTGACTCCTAATCCGGGCAGTTGCCATTCAGGATGCTGAGAAAGCAGGGTGACCACCCCATGAAAGCTGATGTCTCGGGGGTGACGCTGATTTGATTGATGGTTTTTGGTAACACCTGTAATTATGTTCCCAGTTTGTAGCACTGGGAGCGGTTTTATTGCCTTCTCTTCTTGCCAAGTGCTAGTGTTACACAAAGATTCTGCCCTCTTTATGAAGTCCAGGGGAGCTGAGATATTGGGAGCTGTTTGATGTTTTCCTGGACATTGATCACTGCCGTTTTTCCTACCTTCCCCTTCACACCTCTGCATTTCCATATGCTATAAAAATCAGTAGGATGGATGTTTCACATCTTTATGGCCCCTACAAACAGCACCTTGTATCTCAGCTTCCTGTACTATCACAGTGATAACTACATACCTTTACCCGTCTATGGTATACAAAATATATATAGATTTATAGCATTAGACCAACTTACCCTTGTCCTGGAGGAAATCTAAAATCGCTGCCTTCTACACCAGCTGTACATATCATACTGCGGTATGTCCATTGCTGTATTATGGGATGTCATTCAGACACTTATGGGCAACATCCTGTCTCAGGCCCTTAGGAAAAACCTACAATATTGTGCTATGCCTTTATCATCCTTTGTTAAAGGGACATCGCATCTTAATTCTTGAAAGTGTCCTTAGAAGGAAATTTTTTTGCACCACCTATTTTTGGCAAGGGTGTCTATTAGTCTAGGTGGAAATAGCCAAAACAGTCCTAAAAAGTCTACCCATTTCCAATGCTCACCTGAGTGTGTGCACTTTCCGTACTGCTGGTCTCCTCATCATCCGTGGTGCTGTCCGTCACCCTTCCTCCCTCCAAGGACACCGAGTCTACTTCCAGTTCCTCCACAGGGGGCTCCCATACACATTCTTCATTCCTTTCGGGAGACATGGACTTGGTTTTCCGATTCCCTGTCTTCAGGCAGATTTGTGGCTCTGGCTGCCCCAACAGTGTTCCAGGACATCCAACAACCATGAGGAACCAAGACGTGAACCCTGTGAAGAGAAGACAAGTGTCAGATGGAAACTCAAGATGTTGGCCTTAGAACTTCCAGACTATATAACTAAGGAAGCTACGGATCGCATATTCAGGCCCCTCCAAGTTCCCGACCATAATTGACTATATTACAATGCCTCATTCACTACCATCATAAGTTTCAAGTTGCAAAAAATTTGTAATTTTGCAGATTTTCAAATAGGAATGGAAGACCCGATATACAGTATAGATGACATCCATACGGCAGCAATGCCGTAAAATCAAGCTGTGACTACAAATTCAGCCCCACCACCCTTAGATAATAGGCCGGGAAGAGGTTCTAAAAATATGGCAACCATTGGACCATAAGTTAACTTAAAATGGAGGAAATAGTGGGGCACAAGAGGCCCTATTTTTACCCAAAGCAGAAGGTCAATGACCAGGTATAGCACCAAGTCATTCTTCACTTCTCCTACAGACTTGTTGGAAAGCTTGGTAATCCAGCTGACCTTTGGAGGACCCCGATGTTCTGAGGGTACATCCTATAAAAAGCTGTCCCCAAAGTGCAGTACATCTTTAAATCAATGCAATTTAAAAAGCGAGTACCTAGTCCAGAAGGGTACCGTAAATCGCCAAGTCTAGAAGTTGAAAGACCTTCTCAAGGCATCCAAGATCCTAAACACCCATTTTAGAAGCATCTAGAGTTTCAAGTCACCCCAAAACTTGAGAGCCTGATAGGGCCAAGAAGATCCCTTCGCCCAATATGAGTTGACTAAAATGATATGAGAGTTGGGGAACCTTTATAGATTTTGCACTGGCACCAAAAATGTTAAGCTATGCCTCAGAAGAATGGGTAGCATCCATGGGCCAGTGCCCTGCAAGCCAAGTATTAGAGTCCACACTTCCAAAAACAAGTATTTAATAGGGAATACTCTGTGATGTTTGAAACGAGGGTCTCGCATGAAGGTCTTCTTTCACTGCCTATCAATGACAATTCAGTTTTAACATTTTCCCTAGAAATTGGAAATGATCCCTTGGTAAGTTGACAAGTGAGGGCATAAGTACTTTCACACCCTTCCCCCCATTTATGGGTGAGTTCCCTTGTTCTCGCTCAGTGTACTTTTCTCATGATATACCGCACTGTTTGTTTATTGACTTCTTCTTAGTAAAACTGCAGCTTCTCACCACAAGGGCTCAGCGTCGTCTCCGAGAGACTCCTTGGACATCTCATTCTCAAAATACTGATTTTATAGCAAACCCGAGGCCACAAAGTCACAGAGGATATGTTATTCACTAGAGCCAAGACAAGCCATTACATTCAGGCTATGTCCGTTTTTGGCATAATTTGTGCTTTGACAGCAGATGTAATATCTGCAGACTTTCACTACCTTAAAGTGTGGGTGTAAATGCTGGGCTGACGATGAGGAGGATCTGCATGGAAACTCCCTAAATGCTATCAGTGACCATAAATATCTGGAAATTCTGCTGGGAAAGTCAGGACTTTCCATTAAAAAGTCCATATAAAAGTGTATAAGAAGAAAGAAGGATTGAAAAAATGTACTATATACAGGTCTCCAATAATATCTCTTCTTAAAACAAAACGGGGTCATATTTAACCAGTAGGGGGCAGAGTTTTGTGATAAGTGATATAATGGTCCTCTAGCTGAGGCCTGCACATAAAATATTTAGTCCCAATATATCACGCATGGCACCCCATTGTGCTGAGTGGGACAACAGCTGCACAACAGGAGCTATATAGAAACCACAATTATCTGCTACATCCCCTTCTAGTAGTGACAAAAGGATTGGAGAGTGAAGAGCCCTAGAGGCTGGAAAAAGATTTTAGAATACTGCAAAAACATATTGACTGTGTAATAATGAGGCTCAGGTCGCATGTCCATTGTCAACCATGCATGATATTTCAATGGAGCACAAGAAGATCAGCAGCAGCAAGACACCATTGGAGCCACCTCTGAAATGTAACAATCCTACAGGTGAAAATCCACTCTGTTAAATCCTTGCAGTACCATTTTGTCTTTGTTTGCTGCAGGCTATATAGTGATCCCACTATCACAGCAAAACTACAAAAAAAAAAAGCAGGGGCACCGCCATGGGTTTTGTGGCACCTCAATCAATGTTTTTCTTTAAACCTATAATGATATTATTATTAAACAATAAATATTTCAATCTAAGGATAGATAGATAGATAGATAGATAGATAGATAGATAGATAGATAGATATAGATATGTTAATTCTACCATGTTTTACTTTAAAGTTCAGATGGGGACGGCCATGGCATTTTGTGTCACTCTACTAAAGTTGTCTTAAACCCCATAATGATAACACAATATGAAAAATAAATATTATAAGCTTTCAATTTTAACCAGAAGTTTCCTATATTAAACAATACAGAGTCTTCCTACTATTCACCCCCCTCTGCCTAATTTATCCAGAGCACTGAATCAGTAAGTCCTTGAATAGGCTGCTAATGATGCATTAAGAAAACATTATGTCTGATCTGTGAATCTCTCCGGAAACACCTCTTTGTTAGCAGTTAATAAGAGCGTAATGAACCTTCATTGAGATGGGGATTTAGTGCCTTAAGGTACTGCCACACTAAACAATCCCGCTAGCGATAGCGATAAAGACGCATACTAATGCGATCGCTAGCGGGATTGTTTCTATATCGCTAAGTGCGGCTTAACTTAGCGATATAGTTAACGACGCTATCGCGGTTAGCGATCTTCTTAACGACTTTAGCGGTACAAAAGTACCACTAAATCGCTAAGAAAAGGTGCCACACTTAGCGATATATACTTACCTGCGGGGCGCCGACGATCTAAATAGGGTCCGGAACGATGTCAGCGACGAGCGAGATCACAGCAGGGGCCTCGTCGCTGACAGATACCGCACACAACAACATCGCTAACGGGATCGCTAAATAGTGACGTTTTTTAGCGATCCCGTTAGCGATGTTGTTTAGTGTGGCATACCCTTTAGTGTTATTGTATTAATCTAGGAAAGGAATTGTAATGGGGGCTAGGTTACCCCTGCACTTATAGCCAGTGCATCTTACTTCTATTAACCTGTGCATTTTGTCTGTTCTCCACTTGCACGCAATAATGATGTAGAAGTTCTGAGTTTGTCATTAGGTTTCACATATTCTGTCACTTTTAAGTTAATTTCTTCCTTCCAAAAGTCAGCGGACTACTATTATGGCTGCTAACAATCCATCCTTGGTGCCCAGACTGCATTGTATTTCGGAGTATAAAAAATTTAGCTCAGATACTTCTACAACAGGTGAGATAGTGACTACCACTAGGTTGGTGTTGATGTCTTCACTGATAGACAAGCATGGCAGAACTTGCAATACGGGTCCTACAAACTGTCATGAGATGAATTGTAATAAACTTCTCATGTGCTCCAGTTTGGGAGTGGGAGTTGTGGTTAGCTCCCTTGTTGGGTGTAACAAGTATTAATTTTCCAGGTCAAACAATGGTATTATTTAATTCTATACAAGCTGAGACATGTATTTGTGCTTACATACAGATGTAGCAGAGCTGAATTTATCATTTAACGCTTTAGGACTGCATTGTCGGTGCATCTTGATGATTCCAGCCTGACTTCACTCAATACCTCAGTCAACCCTTATATAACCCTTCCCTCAAAGTCACTGTCACAGGAATCTTGGAAACTGAGATACAGGTGCTTTTCACAAAATAAGAAATTAATGTATTTTAGTTCTTCAATACAAAAAGTGAAACTCATATATTATATATAGAGTCATTACAAACAGAGTGATCTATTTAAGTGTTTATTTCTGTTAATGTTGATGATTATGATTTACAGCCAATGAAAACACAAAAGTCATTATCTCAGTAAATTAGAATAATTAAAAAAAAACACCTGCAAAGGCTTCCTAAGCATTTATAAAAGTCCCTTAGTCTGTTTCAGCAGCTCCACAATCATGGGGAAGACTAATGACTTGACAGATGTCCAGAAGGCAGTCATTGACACACTCCACAAGGAGGGCAAGCCATACAAGGTCATTGCTAAAGAAGCTGGCTGTTCACAGAGTGCTGTATCCAAGCATATTAATGGAAAGTTGAGTTGAAGGAAAAAGTCTGGTAGAAAAAGGTGCACAAGCACCCGTGATAACTGCATCCTTGAAAAGATTGTTAAGAAAGGGCCATTCAAAAATTTGAGGGAGATTCACAAGGAGTGAACTGCTGCTGGAGTCATTTCTTCAAGAGCCACCACACACAGATGTATCCAGGACATAGGCTGCAAGTGTCGCATTCCTTGTGTCAAGCCACTCATGACCAATAGACAACACCAAAAGCATCTTACCAGGGCCAAGGAGAAAAAGAACTTGACTGTTGCTCAGTGGTCCAAGGTGTTGTTTACAGATGAAAGTAAATTTTGCATTTAATTTGGAAATCAAGGTCCTGGAGTCTGGAGGAAGAGTGGAGAGGCCACAATCCAAGCTGCTGGAGGTCTAGTGTGAAGATTCCACAATCAGTCATGGTTTGGGTAGCCATGTTATCTGCTGGTGTAGGTCCACTGTGTTTTATCGAGACCAAAGTCAGCGCAGCCGTCTACCAGGAAATTTTAGAGCACTTCGTGCTACCCTCTGCCGACAAGCTTTTTGGAAATGGAAATTTCATTCTCCAGCAGGACTTAGCACCTGTCCACACTGCTAAAAGTACCAATACCTGGTTTAAAAACAACAGTATCATTGTGCTTGATTGGCCAGCAAATACGCCTGATCTTAACCCCATAGAGAATCTATGGGATATTGTCAAGAGGAAGATGAGAGACATCAGACACAACAATGCAGACGAGCTGAAGGCTGCTATCAAAGCAACCTGGGCTTCCATAACGCCTCAGCAATGCCAAAGGCTGATCACCTCCATGCCACTCCATATTGATGCAGTAATTGATGCAAAAGGAGCCCCGACCAAGTATTGAGTGCATTTACTGAACATACATTTCAGTAGGCCAACATTTCGGATTTTACAATCATTACATCATCAATGTAAAAATTCCAAAAAAACATACTGATAGGGAATCTAGATTGTGAGCTCCTTCGGGGACAGCGACGATAATGTGTGCAAACTGTAAAGCGCTGCGGAATATGTTAGCGCTATATAAAAAAAATATATATTTTTCAAGCTGGTGTTATAAAGTATTCTAATTTATTGAGATAATGACTTTTGGGTTTTCATTGGCTGTAAACCATAATCATCAACATTAACAGAAATAAACACTTGAAATAGATCACTCTGTTTGTAATGACTCAATATAATATGAGTTTCACTTTTTTGTATTGAAGAACTGAAATAAATTAACTTTTTGATGATATTCGAATTTTGTTAGAAGCACCTGTATATGGAGCTGTCTAGTAGTCACCAATGATTGTTTTGTCTAACAAAGTAACAGTTCTGCAGTGAATGAATCAAGAATATTTTGGCTACATGTATAAAAGATGTTGACTTCTCCAGCTGCTGCATTACATAGAATACATCTGAGCAGTATAATTTATATGATAACATGAGTTTGGTAAAAACAGGAATTATTTTCCCCCTTCTTTTCCTGATAGATAATGTTTAATTACATGTAAATGGCACAGGATTCCCACACATTGATTACGAGAGAGCATTCCAAGCAGATGACTACAGTTATCTTCACTAAAGAGTAATGCATCAAGAATATACTGAGACAGATATGGATAGATCGATTAATAGATAGATATGAGATATTTAGAGAAAAACTGGAGCAGCATAGAATATTATAACATTAGGGTGCAAATTCTCTTCAGCAATAATCCAATACTTGCCAACTTGAATATCCAAAAAACAGGCAGCACTCCACAGGTCAATAGAATTAGTGGATATTTATTGAACCCACATCTTATGGCAACGTTTCGGCTCCATGAGCCTTCCTCAAGATAGATAGATAGATAGATAGATAGATAGATAGATAGATAGATAGATAGATAGATAGATAGATAGATAGATAGATAGATAGATAGATCGATCATTAAAAGGGAACCGCAATGGGGTTGTGTGTCATCCCATTAAATTTTTCTTTAAACCCATAAACAATAATATGATTCAATAAATATTTCACATGCAAAATAAAGATGCAATAATAGATGATAGATAGATAATGAGATTAATAGATATTTTACAATATTCATCTTTTTATCATGTATGTCCTTTTTTATTCTCCTTCACATAAAGCACGATAATCTGTAATTAATTTTCTCTTATGCTATATTTTTTTTTCTATTTTTAGATCCACTTATTTGCTAATTACAGAGTGCGTCCTGGGACCTCCTGTCATGTTTGTTCCCATTCATATGGATATATGATTCAGTTGTAATGTGTAACAAAGAAACAGTTCTGCAGTGAATGAAAATAACTAATGAACACCGGTTCACCTGTATGAGGCCTCTATCCCACAGCAACCCATATCTTAGCTTCTTTCGAGAAATAAAAATTGAAATAAACATGAATTTAAATTTCTATTGGTGCTTCACTCTAATATATAGAACTTGAATTTCCTGCAGTCCTATGTAAACAAAAGAATATCATCCAACTTACACCAAACCTAGGTTTGCAACATTTGCATATGCACCGCTTTGGCTACATGTATAAAAGGAATTGGCTTCTGCATTACATAGAATACATCCATGCAGTCTGTTTATATGATAACATGAGTTTTGTAAAAACAGGAAATATTTTCCACCTCGTTTTCCCAATAGATATTATTTAATTGCATGTAAATTTTACAGTATTCCCACGAAGTCATTATATGACAGCATTCCAAGCAGATGACTACGATTGTCTTCATTAAAGGGAAATGCATTTAAAGTATACTGAGATATGCATGGATAGATTGATAAATAAATGTGAGCTATATAGCTAAATAGTTCAGAAGGGACTGCCATGGGGGTTTGTGTCACCCCATTAAAGTTTTTCTTTAAACCTATAAAGATAACATGAAGCAATATATATTTCATGTGCAGAAAAGTTTAATAGATTGAAGGACAAATGATAGATAATGAGATTGATAAATATTTTACAATATTCATCTTTTATCCTGCATGTCTTCTTTGACTCTCCCTCACATAAAGCACAGTATCCTGTAATTGAGTTTCTCTCATCCTATAATTTTTGTCTCTTTTTAGATCCATTTATTTGCTAATTGCAGAGTGTGCCCCGGGACCCCTTGTCATTTTAATTTCCACTCATATGCATAATATGGTTCAGTCGCAATGTATCCTGTGCAGCTGACAGTAGAGTGGACATCTTTGTTTGTGTCCTTGACATTGATGCTGCATATTTGCTTTACCTGTTTGCACTGTGTGCTCTTAGCTACCACATCACGCCACTGGTGTTAACTCTAAAAATGCCAATAGGGACTGCACACTCGCATTAGTGAATGCACCAATTACATAAAGGCTGGGTCTCACATAGCGATACACCAGCGATCCCGACAAGATCAGGATCGCTGGTGTATCGCTACATTATCGCTGCTGAGCTGCCAAACAGGCAGCTCAGGCAGCGATCAGTACAAGCGACACTGCGGGTAACATCGCTTAGTTACCCGCAGTGTACCTTGGATACCAGCGCCCTGATGCAGGGAGCTGGTAACCAAGATACACATCGGGTTTCCAGGCGCTGCGCGGTGCCTGGAAACTCGCTGTGTACCTTGGTTACCAGCTCCCTGCTTCAGGGAGCTGGTATCTAAGGTACACAGCGGGTTTCTAGGCATAGCCCCGCGCCTGGAAACCCGCTGTGTACCTTGGTTACCAGCGGATCGCTGGTCTCCCGCCTGTCACACGCAGCGATGCGTGCCTGTCAGCGGGAGACCAGCGATCAAAAAAATGTCCTGGCCTTTCAGCGACGATCAGCGATACCCGGCAGGGGGGCTGATCGTCACTGAATGTCACACACAGCGATATCGCTGGTGAGCTCGCTGCTGCGTCACAAAACTAGTGACTCAGCAGCGATCTCGCTAGCGATATCGCTATGTGAGACGGGGGCTTTAGTCTTGTATTAGAAGTGAGCCACATATATTCCAGATATATTAATAACATGGTATGGGCACCGAAAACATGTGGTAACCCAGCAAGGAATGAAAATAATGGCTACTGACTAGTTGGTATGACCACATATTATTTATACTGCTGGTGCCAAGCCTTATTATTACATGTATATTATTTTGGGCGTCAGCCATGCCACCCTCGGGTGACACAAATATTGTCCTCTCAACATATTACAGGTTTGGTATGTATGGAAACAGCACCTAACATCATATTAAATATATTACTTCATGCCAAGCCCATCAGTGCCATGTGTCATTGTGGGCTGCACCCCTCTCTGGTTTTTAGTTATCCTAGTCCCGGAGCGGATATACAATTATGGACTCCAGAATGGCAGAAATACTGTGCAAAAAGATAAAGGGTTTCTTCCAAAAACAGTGCCACCCCTATCCACAGTTGCGAGTGGAATTGCAGCCAACCTGTTTCATTTCAATAGATATAAGCTACAATACTAGACACAACCTGTGGACGGTGGTGGTGCTGTTTCTGGGAGAAAGCAACCATGTTTTTCTGATGGTGGCCATACAGGACTTTGATTTTACAGAGAGAAGGAACAATGGATTCAACTTCCACTCCTGATTATGGCAAGGTATAACTACTAGAGATCTGTGCTTGTCCCCTAGCTCACAATTTAGCTTAAGGGGTCAGTCAGGAAGCTTCCATATACTGGCATGTATGACTTAACAACCGCTACCGGATGTACAGCCTGAGACCACCAGACTGAGAGGGGTCTGGGCCATCAAGATGATAAAGGTCATGAACCTCTTACCAACCACCATGCATTCTTTTTAATGCACCAAAACTCGAAATTTTGGCTCTGATCCCATGATTGACATGGAATGCCCCCAAAACGGCCACTCTGGAGGCAGGTTTGCATGTGCCCCATCTCTTCTTTTTTGGGGGCTGGCATAGTCCTGGCGTAATCAGGACTGTTATCACATATACGTAGGAGTAACATTTTTCCTGCTGTACCTGTATGAGATTCTCATGCTCAAGGCTCCCAGTTGTTATGGTCAGGACCAGCACGAGAACAAGAGCTAGGGTCCACCACATGCTGAATGTATGGAGTGGGCCCAGGAGCTGAACCTGCTCCATACACCCTGGGTTCCAACTGTGATATACAGCCAGCACCTGAGTCTAACTGCTGAGATCAGAACTGGCTCTGATCCCAGCAGTTTATCCCCTTTAGATGCTGCTGTGAATTGTGGCAGCAGCATTTAAGGTGGTTGGAAATGTGGTGGTGACAATGCTCCTCAAAGTCTGCCACATGTGTCTACCTATATGAGATTGGTAATTTTAGAATTCTCTTAGGTTAAAGTCCCCATAGGGAAAGGAATAAGAAAATGTTACAAAAATCTGGAGGCAGATTTGGTCATGGACATTACCAGAGACCCCAATGGTCAGATCAGCCCTCTAGTATCTGGTGCAGTATACATGGGCATTACCCAGATCCCCCAATGGTCAGAACAGCCCTGTAGTATTTGCTTGCAGTATTCATGGGCACTACCCAGATCCCCCAATGGTCAGACCAGCCCTGTAGTATCTGGTTGCAGTGTTCATGGGCACTACCCAAATCCCCCAATGGTCAGACCAGCCCTCTGGTATCTGGTTGCAGTATTCATGGGCACTACCTAGATCCTCCAATGGTCAGACCAGTCCTCTAGTATCTGGTTGCAGTATTCATGGGCACTACCCAGATCCCCAATAGTCAGACCAGCCCTCTGGTATCTGGTTGCAGTATTCATGGGCACTAACTAGATCCCTCAATGGTCAGACTAGCCCTGTAGTATCTGGCTGTAGTGTTCATGGGCACTACCCAGATCCCCCAATGGTCAGACCAGCCCTGTAGTATCTGGCTTTAGTATTCATGGACACTACCCAGATCCCCCAATGATCAGACCAACCCTCTAGTATCTGGTTGCAGTATTTATGGGCACTAACTAGATCCCCCAATGGTCAGACCAGCCTTCTAGTATCTGGTTGCAGTATTCATGGGCACTACCCAGCAGTCCAAACCTCCTCTCCCCAACATCATGGAAAGCAGATGGGTATCACTGACCTGGCAGCTCATGGTGACACCCGTCTCCTGCTCTACACACGCCGTCCATCTAGATTTTTTGTATGAGGCAGTACACTGATACTACAATCCCCCCCTCCTGCTGTCCAAATACAGTATTTCAGGATTGTGCAAATATTATGCATGGACACCGTCCAAGAAAGGGTAGCAACAAGGTGACATGACAGCCTGGCATTCAGCAGTGTGTACAGTATACAGGTGATAAATGCCACCACACACAGAACCTAACAGGCATCACCTTCCCTAGGGACATACATACTGATACACTGCACCTATATTCACTTTTCCTGTCTATGCAACATTTCCAGCAGTGCAGAGTATTTCAGGAGAGACTGGTACTGATCTTGAAGAGTTGGCGCTTTATTTTCCCTGCACTTTTTCTTATTAGTATTATTATTAGTGAAGAAGGGTCTGTATGGAGACGACCAAGAGAGATCTGTGAGCTAGAAGGCAGAGGCGGAAGCACCTGCAGCACAGAGTATAGATGTAGTAGTATAGCGGTGATCTCATTGACAGCAATGATCTGTCCATTCATCTCTGTTGATGTTATAATGAGCATCGGGGAGGAAGTTCTGGTAAATGGAGAAGTTAAATAGTGAATGGAGCATATTCTCCAGGAGCGCAGAGTATTTCAGGAAGAGGGGGTGCTAATCTTGTGACAAAGGCAAGTGTTATGATGAAAGGAGGTGAAAGGTGACTAGTGGAAAGTGGTAGACCTAGACGGAAAGTTATAAGGAACAGAGAAGGGGCTCAAGCAGCACAGAGTATTTCAGGAGAGGAGAGTGCTGATCTTATGGGATGTTGTGATCAGTAAGGACAAGACTGCATGTATCAGAACCAAAATGGAAGCCAAGTGAGATATCATAAGAGGGGACTTGTTATATATATATAGTCTAAAAAGGAGGGTCCACAGCAGCACAGAGTATTTAAGAAGGTGACTACGGAGATCTTACAGACAGCCATGATCTGTCCGGCCACGTGAGAATAGAAGTATCTTGAGGCGTAAAGACACAAGTGAGAAATTACAGACTCACATTGTGGAAGGAGCAGCACAGAGTATTTCAGGAAGGTATCGCAATGATGGTTATAGTTCAAGCTATATATTTCTAGTAGTCCTGATGACCCAACCAATACTGGGCTGATGATGTCATGGGGTGAAATCATGCAATATTCTTCACTCATATGGAAATAACTAATTGCCATATATCACAGAGAGCAGAGTCACCATGAGCCGCATACCACGGGACGCAGTCAGGAAGGCATTGTGATGCCAAACACACACAGCAAACAGAGTGTTTACATCCAGATCTGTTTACTCATGTACTCCCAGCAGCGTCCTGCCTCCCACCTACATGTACCCCCCATCATCAGCTGCAAATCTTCAGCATACCTACAATTGTGTCCAGTCATGATACTCTGAGCTAACGGCACTAGCTGCTTAAAGGGGTTATTCCCATTTTCAGATATGGCTATAAGTCGGATAGAGCTCGTAAATTCAAGCAAATTTGCCATTTACTGCTTTTTAAATTTTCAGCCGTTCTTGAGATATTAACACTTTTCTTTTTGTTTACAGCTTGTTGCCTAGGAAACCGACCAGTTTTTAGTTTGTTGTCGGCATTGCACAGAAGCTGACTGGGATTAGGAGGTAGACACTCACTTCAGCGATCCTGGCCAGCTTCAAAACAGCCCTTACAAGCTCAATAGAAAAGATCTTGTAAGCACCGTGCACGCTCTTCTGTCTAGCAGCGGCGGTCGGTCTCTAAGGCAACGAGCTGTAATCGAAAGAAAAGTTTTAATATCTCAAGAACGGATAAAAATTTTAACAAGCAGTAAATTGCAAAATTCCCAGTAATTATGAGCTCTATCTAATGATACCCATTTTATGAAGATGCGAAAAACCCCTTTAAATCCTTTTCTTGCTGCAAAGTATCAGTCTCAAGTCTAGTCCACCACTTAGGCTCGTCTAGACGTGAGATTTGTTTCAGCGCTGCCTGCGTAGCTTTTTTTTTAGCCTCTAAATATAAGTAAGATTGGTTCCATTCACTGAAAGCAAGCTGAGATCTTGAAAAATTTGCGAAACGGGAAGTTATCTTAGAAAGTTGTAGAACTGTTCGTTATAACATGGAGATCTATATTATAGCCGTTTTCCCCCTCCTCCCGCCCTGTTCATCTTGAACTTCCTGATTCCGCAGCTTATCTCATTTTTAGTTCCTAATCTTGTTGTCCAATTTAGAAGAACAACTCTTGCTGCCCAGCTTCTGGAGTTGTGGACATTTCTCTTGTCCTCTCACAATCCCGAGTGTACAGTAGGGAGATAGATCATTGTTCATCCTGTGCCTCCTAGTTCATGAACAGAATACCAGAACCACAGTGCATACTGACATGCAGGCATACATTTATTTTTTTATGTCATAATTAATAAAATATTTGGTGTAGTACTCAGATGTAAAATATGTGGAAAATCCTGCACTGAATGTTCCGTTTACGACCTGTCGCTGACATGATTGATAGCCGGATGACCGTCCCTGCTATGGAGCCTGGTGGGGCAGGTGATAGGAGTCGCCCAAGGGTGTGTTTGTGCATGTTTAAGAGATGACATTTTCCTTTATCAAGTTAAAAAAATTATGATACAAAAAAAAATAAAAGGGTTTTTTTGGGGAGGAGCGTAGAGTTCTCCTTTAATTTTTCAACTCTACTCCCAAAATAAGGTTTCTTCTCCAACATCCAAGCAGCTGAAATATAGCATGGTGTATACATCTACAAGACTATACAGGAGGGGATATTCCTAATTCCAGCTGGCTTTAAGGGGTATTCTAACATATGGGGTCTATTATCCAAAACAGTGTCATGGCGTCTGCTTATATGGCTCCAGATTCTAATGTATAAGAGGGCATCAGAAAATCCTACTTCTTCATGCAGAGATAACCGAAAAATCTGGAATGATAAGCTTCAGAGCCCCAATGTGGTGGAGGCCCCTAGGCAGCTGCCTGTTTTGCCTTCCCTATAATTCAGCCCCACGTGATGCAAAATACCGACGTTCTCTTACATAAAGTGGGCCTGAAGGTGAAGTAAAGTGCTGCCATTGCCCGCCCAACCGCAAAAAACATAAAAGAAGAATATTTTCAGCACATTACAGATGTTTTCATCCACAGGGTGGTGTTGGTAAAGGCCTGCGGGGGCTCATCTCCTCTTAAGTGACGGTTTAACCACCAGTCTGCACTTCCCTGATAACTGTTCATGTGCCGAGAAAAGGAGGAGAAATTTTTTAGATCATGAGACGACGCGTTTCGGAACAGGTTCAGCACATATCTGCATGACAAGAGCGGGGAGGGAGACGATTCCTGACAATGATTTGAATAGGAGGGAATGAAAGAGCCGCGCCTAATTTCCCTGCCTTACCTTATCTTTGCATACACGACAATGAAGGGCTACAGTTATCATTTGCGCTTCAAGGGGTTTTTTAAGTCACTTAGTCAATTTTCTTTTTTTTTTTGTCTTTTGGTATTTGCAGAAGTCTTACCCAAATTCTTCAAAATGGAGCACTGGTTTTATAAAATTGGCACAAAATAAAAAACATTTTTCATGATTATTATTATTATATAAATAAAAAAAATTGTCGTTTGGGGACCAGTTTTTTTTTTTTAGCAAAAACTTCTACTAAAATGTTGCAAAATTTGCATGTACATTAAATTCCTCAGGGGAGATACAGGAGGTGATTTGTATGAATAGATTTGATGAATAGGACACACCCAATTGGATAAAAAAGGCCAGATTTATATACAGGAAGGAGTCAGGAAAGCAGAGGCGCAGGAACAAATGAAAAAAATATATGGCTTTAATTCATCCGGCAGTTTGAGAGAGTTTTTTGGCATAGCATTTTTTCATCATAATTTATGCCGAAAAGTGCTGTAAATTACGACGGAACTGGAGTCCGGTCCCTGATTGTCCGACATTTCCTGTGCTGGCAATTCTCTAAACGAAATTGATGCATCTTAGTCCAGCAATAGCTCCATTAAGATAGGTCTTGATAAATCAGGGCCTACAAATCTATGGAAAGCGATAGGTCTTCATTAAAAGGGTGGTCTCAAGTTCTTATATGTAGGGATGAGCCAACCCGAACTTAAAAGTTTGGGGTTTGTACTGGACACTTAGTATATGGGGGTAAACGCCAAACACGGACTTCTTCCGTGAGAGCAAGAGAGTGAGAAAATGAGAGAGAGCAAGGAAGCGAGAGCAAGAGAAAACGAGAGAGCGAGAGAGACAGCAAGAGGAAGAGAGAATGAGAGAGAGTAAGAGCGAGAGTGAGAGGAAGAGAGAACGAGAGAGTGAGAGCGAGAAAGCGAGAGAGACAGCAAGAGAGAATGAGAGCGAGAAAAAGAAAGAGACAGCGAGAGGAAGAGAGAAAGAGAGAGAAAGCGAGAGAGAGTGAGAGCAAGAGGAAGAGAGAAAGCGAGAGTGAGAAAACGAGAGAGAGGCAGGAAGAGAGAACAAGAGAAAGCGAGAGAGAGTGAAAGCAAGAGAGCGAGTGAGAGCAAGAGAGCGAGAAAGCAAGAAAGCAAGAAAGAGTGAGAGCAAAAGAGAAAATGAGAGCAAGAGAGAGAGCATGAGAGAGCAAGAAAGTGAGAGAACAAGAGAGACAGCGAGAGCGATAGAGCAAGAGAGATCGAGACCGAGAGAGAGAGTGAGAGCAAGAGAGTGAGAAAGCGAAAGAGCAAGAGAAAGAGAGAGAGCAATAGAGAGTGAGAGCAAGAGAGAGCACAAGAATTCGAGAGCGAGACAGCAAGAGAGTGAGAGCAAGAGAGAGCACGAGAAAGTGAGAAAGAGCGAGAAAGTGAGCGAAAGAGAGAGTGCAAGACAGAGAGATATTTTCCAGCTCCAAAGTTCAGGTCCTCATTGTTTTCAATGGGGTTCGGGTTCTGGTTCAAGTTCAGGTAAAGTTCTGGCACCTGAAGCAACTTTTGAATATAGTTCCGGTAGGGCACCAGAACCTGAACTCCCATGGATCTGCTCATTATATGGTTAAAATTACCAAGTGCTCGTAAAAACAAATGAAAACAAGCAACATGAACTCATAAAAAATCCTTTACGCTCTCAAGACAGAGGGGATTTTTAACTCTATGGTGTACAACTCGCCGCCTAGGTTACCAGCCATCGCTGCAGACTATAGGAGGTGGTCGGTTACCTAGACACGGTGCGCCCTGTCCATATATTCTCAACTAGTGCATCTGGATGTGGTAGTGATGAGGGAGGAGTCCAGCACAAGAGACCCCCTGTGCGAGCTAGAGCGAAAGGTTCCTATCAATCTCAGGGGACTTTGCGTGACCACACTGTCCCTATATGTGACAACTGTAGAAACATATCAGACCTGTTTACATCTGCACGCCCCCCTCCCAGGTGTAATGGCCGCCATTGTGCCATATGTCACTACCCAAAACAAAAGCAAGTGGATTCCTGCCAAACTTTACTTGTGACTGAAAACGAAGCACATTGTGAGTCCGGGAGGGGCTTAGCGGTGGGCAGGTACGGTGCTCCCATTCGTCTCCCCTCACACGATATTTCAGATGGTTCAACATAAAAAGATTAGAAAAAAAAAACATCAAGTGCACAAAAAAAGTGACTTTTATGGGAATGTTTTACGTCCTGGTAACAGCGCGCCGCAGAGACCCCGTTATTTGGGGTTTTTTGTTTTTTTTCACACAATTTCACACTTGGCCATTCATGTGGCCTGAGCTCAAAGCCTCCATTGTGAATTACTGGAGGAAAAAAAAAGGGGAAACAGCCCAGCAAGACCATAACAAAAGACGCTGGAGCTGCCAGCCAGTAACCGGCGGAAGAAACCTGGAAAACCGCCTGACTGCCTCAATGTACACCACCATAAGTGGCTTATTTAATATGTGGATTTTCAAGATGGCGGCAGTTACATTCATTGAATTAATATATCTTCATGTAAACTAGGCCTTAATTTTCAAAACTGTCTTTGTTGTCCATAGCAACCAATCAGAAATCAGCTTTCATGTTTTCAAAGTGGTTTAAGAAATAAAAGCTGAGCTCTGATTGGGTAGTTTTTACTCTCAGACACGCTTGAAGTCTAGTATCAAGTTTGGTTGCTAGGGACAGGTAAAACAATCTTCAAAAACTGCCCAATCAGAGCTCAGTTTTAATTTCTTAATCTGCTATGGGAAAATTAAAGCTGAGCTTTGATTGGACAGTTTTATTCACAGACTCATTTGAAGTCTGGTATAAAGTTTGTCTTACCTGCCCTTAGCAACCAATCAGAGCCCAGCTTTAATTTCTTAAACCACTCAGGAAAAAATAAAACTGAGCTCTGATTGAACAGTTTTATTCACAGACACATTTGAAGAATGGTATCAAGATTGTCTTAGATTTCCCTAGCAACCAATCAGAGCTCAGTTTTCATTTATTCAACTGCTACGGAGAGAAATGAAAGCTGAGCTCTGATTGGACAGTTTTTCTCACATACTGTACATGTTTGGTCTGTCTTCGCTGCCTGTAGCAAACAATGAGAGCTCAGTTTTCATTATATAAACCGCTCAGGAAAAATGAAAGATGAGCTCTGATTGGACAGTTTTTCAATCAGACACAATTGAAGTCTGGTATAAGGTTTGACTTAGCTGCCCCTAACAACCAATCAGAGCTCAGCTTTCATTTCTTAATCTGCTATGGAAAAATGTAAAGCCGAGTTTTGATTGGACAGTTATTCACAGACGCATTTGAAGTCAGGTATCAGGTTTGGCTTACCTGCCCTTAGCAACCAATCAGAGCTCAGCTTACATTTTTCAAACTGCTCTGTAAAAATGAAAGCTGATCTCTGATTGGTTTCTATGGGAAACTAAGGCAGTTTTGAGAAATGAGGCCTAGTAAGTCGTCTTTCCCTATCAAATACTATGTTGTTATATCCGGTTTTGGGAAAGCTGCTGATATAGATTTCGTTAGAAGGAAGAAACACATTGTATTTGTAGTCTGCCACCATGGAGATACATAGTTGTGAATAAGAGCTGTATACTCGAAACGGGAGGAGATTTTCAATAAAGATTTGGGGTTATTTGAACATTATTTGATATTTTAAGCTGATTTGGGGTTTTAAAAATATTCACCTATGTGAGGAAGGGTCTCGGAGAAAGTCTGAGTAATGAGATAGGGCAGAACAGCTCGGGTTCACACCACCGACGCCTTCAGACATAGTGTACAGCTGTGAAGCGTCACTTCACCTGTGACCTGATGTCTCCGTAGGTGTCGCGGTCTCACAAAAGACGCCATATGTCCTCATCCTCCACATATTGCAGGACGCAGACAATTAGACGTAACGTTATACAACGGGACAATAAAACCCCAAACAATCAGACGCAGAGGACATTTCACATAGCTAAAATCCAACCCTTTATCTTATTGGGGCCTGAGGCGGCGTTTCGGTCCACCATGCTTTACCCTGCATCGCCGCTTCTTTATTTCTTTGCATGCAAAGGTGAATTCTTTTTTTTTACAGAATCACGCAACTAAACCCGTAAACTTGGAGCAATAAAGATATGCCGAGGGCCCCGATAACGGGAGGAGAGGGGGTCGGAGTTCTGCTTTATATTTCTATCAGTCACCACCATGTTGTCTCATTTCCTTTCCTAGACCCGTCGAGTGAAACCCAGTCCCCGGGCTAATGAATGCCAGACTCGCAGGAACATCGGATCAAAGGTAAATTTCAGTCGGGGCCCATTACGCAGGCAGAGCCAGCGGTCGCCGTGTGTTCACTGTGCCTTGTGTGTCGTGATGAATGCCCTTATTCAGGCTGCGTCTTGATTAAAGTCAACATGGCCGACCCCCTCACTACCGGGGCGCAAATTTACCAGTAAACATATGGAGGATGCATATAAACACATCGCCGAGAACAATGGCGGAGGAAGTACTGATTACAGGGAACCCTTTAAGAGCCGGTTTTAAAGTGGGCATCGGCACAGGGCCACCGTGAAAATGAGAATTCCAGTTGCGCTAGTACTTAGCAATGAATGGAGGTAATATTTGGGAAGCGAATTGCAGCATGATGCAGAAAGTATATGGCGAGTTACGAGCACAGTGGACAGTCTAGAAGTAATGGAAAAAAAAATACTATCTGGCACAATGTGGCGGTATTTTGGGGCTTCTTAGCAGATTTATTTTGGCACTATTTCACGGTATTTTTGGGGTTGTTAATAGTAGTATTATTATCTTGGCACTATGTGGTGGTATTTTGTGCGTTGTTAATAGCTTTATTATGACAGTATATGGTGGTATTATGTGGGATGTGTGGGTTGTTCATAGCATTAACTTGGCACTCAATGATGGTACTATACGAGTTGCTTATAGCAGTATTATTTTGGCACTTAATAATGGTATTAATAATAAGTACCTATATCTTAGCACTATATTTTGGTATTGTGTGAGCTGATAATAGCTGTATTCTCCTAGCGATATATGATGGTATTATGTGGTTTGTTAATAAAGTAGTATTATCTTGGCACTATGTGGCGACATTATGTTGGTTGATAATAAGTAGTATTATCTTGGCATTATATGGTGGTATTATGTGTGTTGTTGTTGTTGTCTTATTATCTAGGCACTATATGGTCGAGTTGATAATGTCAATATTATCCTGGCAGTATTATGTGGGATGTTCATAGTAGTATTATCTTGGCACTGTGTGATGGTATTTTTTATGTGGGTTGCTGATAGAAGTATTATCTTGACACTAAATAGTGGTATTATGTGGGTTAATAATGAATGAGTAGTATTTAGTGATGAGCGAGTATACTCGTTGCTCGGGTTTTCCCAAGCATGCTCGGGTGTCCTCCGAGTATTTGGGAGTGCTCAGAGATTTCGTTTTTGTCGCTGCAGCTGCATGATTTGCGGCTGCTAGACAGCCTGAATACATGTGGGGATTCCCTAACAAACAGGCAATCCCCACATGTATTCAGGCTGTCTAGAAGCCGCAAATCATGCAGCTGCGGCGACAAAAACTAGAAATCCGAGCACTTCCAAATACTCGGAGGACACCTGAGCATGCTCGGGAAAACCCCAGCAATGAGTATACTGGCTCATCACTAGTAGTATTATTTTGGTGGTATTATGTGTATTGGTTAATAGCCTTAGTATCTAGCCACTATATGGTGGTATTAGGTGCATTGTTAATAGCCTTATTTTCTTGGCACTATATGGCGGTATTACGTGCATTATTAATAGCCTTATTATCTTGACACTATATGGCGGCATTATGTGCATTGTTAATAGCCTTATTATCTTGGCACTATATGGCACTATTAGGTGCATTGTTAATAGCCTAATTATCTAGGTACTATATTGTGGTTTTATATTAATTGATGATAGCAGCATTAGCCTGGCTGTAAAAGGTGGTATAATGTGGGATGTTAATTTTATGTGTTGCTCTTAAGGGTATGCCACACTAAACAATATCGCTAACGGGATCGCTAAAAAAACGTCACTATTTAGCGATCCCGTTAGCGATATTGTTCAGTGCGGCAGCTTCCAGCGACGAGCTTCCTGCTGTGATCTCGCTCGTCGCTGGAATCGTTCCGGACCCTATTTCATCGCTGGCGCTCCCGCTGGGTAAATTCTAATCGCTGTTGGCAACCTTTCTTAGCGATTTAGCGTACTTGTACGCTAAAGTCTTAAGAGATCGCATACGGCGATAAGGCGTTAACTATATCGCTAAATGCGGCAGCATTTAGCGATATAGAAACAATCCTAGCGATCTCATTGTATGCAACGCTACGAGATGCTAGCGGGATTGCTAGTGTGGCAGTACCTTTAAGTAGTATTATCATGCACTGTGTGATATTTTGTGGGTTGCAGTATTATCTTGGCACTTAAGGGTATGCCACACTAACAATATCGCTAACGGGATCGCTAATAAACGTCACTATTTAGCGATCCGTTAGCGATATTGTTCAGTGCGGCAGCTTCCAGCGAGGCTTCCTGCTGTGATCTCGCTCGTCGCTGGAATCGTTCGGACCCTATTTCATCGTGGCGCTACCCGTGGGTAGTATCTAATCGCTGTGTGGCACCTTTTCTTAGCGATTTAGCGGTACTTTTGTACCGCTAAAAGAAATGTGGGATGTGTTCTTATGTTGCGCTTTAGATATAGACAATCGCTGCATCTATTAGGCAATATGGTCGTTAGATTGTTGGGCTATAATATGCTGTTATATGGTTTTAGTGCGTATTATATTGCCGACATGTGAGCTATTATGGGAGTTCTTTTAGTATGTTTTTATATTGAGGTGGTTATGAAAAAGGAGGCTGTCTTCATTGCTTTATGACCCATTTTACCACCCTATTCCCCTGTTTGCCCTACACACCATGTAACTAGTCCCCATCCTTGATAAAAGCATTATTATAACTTTACCAGTTCGACATTCAGGAGTCTGGGAAAGCTGAGTGACAGTTGAGGTGGGGTCTTGGTTGTCACCCATAATGTACATTATAATGCTACACATAGGTAAATTACCCTATATACAACTCCAAGGATACAGCATCATAAAAACCACAACATCCAAGAAACTTTTAACAATTTATATCAGATGGACACATTTCCATTGGTCGGAAACAACAATTTCATCACCACGGCCAGGTTATTTTTTGCATACAAGTAGAAAACAAAATGATTTTTATGTTCTGCATCCAATTTTCATCCACTTTCGGTCCAACATCCGTGTGCTGTCTTTTTTTTTTTTTGCAGACAATTGTTTTCACAGAAAACACGGACGTATGAACAACCCCATAGACTACGATTCACATGGACAGAACACGTACATGGAAAAATCTGTCCCTACTACTGTTGCGCCTCCGTACTCCGGGACTAAAGGTGAAAGCTAACACAGTCATCATCATAACTAATCTGATATAAGGACGATCTCCCTGCTGCTCGTATGGCGGCCAATATCCATATAATGTACCCCAATGGTCCCCAATGAGCGCTGCAGTTTGTAGTTTCACAACAGCTGGAGAGCCGCAGGATGGACCCCCCACTGTAATACCCCTCAGGATAAACTTATTGAAACTCCAGATCCTGTGAATTTCCTAAACTTCATGGTATCCTTACCATCTTTTCAGTTAGCCATTAAAAGGTATCAACCACTGAGGACTCTCAAGTCTAAATATTTTTCTAAACTTCATGTGCGCCCTACATGACTTACCTTACTCCTGCGAGATCCAAGGGCAAATTGTCCAAGGGTCACCAGAACAGCAAGCAGGCACAGAGGTTAGCACAGTGCAACAGCAGCACAGATCCCCAGCATTGCCTGTGTGCAGCACTGGCACACACACTGTGACACAGCTAATGATTCACACCACTGGGCTCCCAGCTCTGTGTGACACACCTCTCATTGAACTAATCCTTCCTCCTCCTCCTCCTCCTCTGTTACCCCCCTGCTCTCACCTCCTCCTCCTCTCACAATCCCCTTATCTCTGGCAAAACAAAGCTTTTTGTATAGGAGAGGATTTTACAGTATCACCTCCTCTTATTTTTTGTTACAAATAGTTTCTGCCAGGACAGCGAGGATATATATGGGATTTTTTTTTAAGGGGGGACAGGTTATAGATGAAGCAATGATCATCCACAATCTGAAGTAAAGCAACAGGATCCGACCTAGAAATCTGCCCCATATAGCATTATATAATTGTACAGACATTGGCCACATTCCGCGCCGGATGTGAATATTCCCATTTTTCCATCCAATATACTAAATCTTTTTTTATATATTTGTTTATATATTTAATTTTTGTTTTAATTTATTTAATTAGTTTATTTTATTTATCCTAAATCTTATATTTATTAATTTAATTGATCCTAAAACTTTTATTTATTTCAATTTATTTATCCTAGAAATTTTATTTCTTTATTTCATTTATTTGATTATTATTATAAATTATTATTTATCCTACATCATTTATTTAATTTATCTATGTATTTATCTATTTTATTAATTTATTTTTATATATTTATTTATTTAAGTATTTAACTTATTTATCCTAAATAGTGTTGAGCGATACTGCTCGATATCGAAAAATATCGGATCGGAATGGTATAACCGATATCACTAAATATCGCCGATATCCGATTCCGATAGCGGAAGTCCCATATAAGTCTATGGGAACAAAATATCGCAACAAAAAAAAACCCTTTCTTTCGTTGTAAACACAAAATATACACACATAGAATACATATATATATATATATACATGTCATTGTGACATATATATATACATATATGTATAGTTTATACACTTCTACATAGTAAAATAGACTCTGTGCTTGAGAATTGCTAAAATCATCAGAGAATGTATTTGCCATTTTTCCGCCATATCTGCGTCACGACGAGGCACTGGTGAAGAAGAAGGGCGTGCTCTTCATGGGTGTACTGTACACTCACTCAGTGACGTGAAAACGATGGCCGACCAGTGTAAATGTTACTGCAATGTAAGATCGTGCCCCACAGCTCTGGAGTTCCGCCTCCTCATCCTCCTCAGTGTGCGGAAACTAACACGAAGGTCCCGCCTCCCTACAAAAGAGGGGCCCTCTCCAGATGCTAATGACACATGTGACTTGGCAGAGATGGCTAATGGACACGAGCAGAAGTGTGAAGGGATGGAGCAGTCAGAGCTCTCCCCCCACGGAAGCGACCCGATCGCCACGGAATCACCGTTGGGCACCCGGCCTGTAAACCCTCCTACGCTGCAAGAAGCGGAGGATACCCTAAGAGGCCTGGCCCGGCACCGGGAGGAGGTCGCCAGGATGGAAGCGAGCTGGCGTGCCCTAAAAATAAACTTGGAGCGGCGCCAATCCCTCTTACCTGAAGTGTCTGTACCGGAAGGTGAGGCACCCGTTCTAGTAGAGGAGCCCTTGCAATGTGATCCGGTTGACGTTGTCGCAGTGGAGGCACCCGTTCCTGCAAAAACCGCAGCACCGTCAGCACCCCAGATCCCGCTGTCTGCCCCCGTCGCTGAGACAGAAGAAGCGACACCCGTCCTCATGGAGGAGGCCGAGCAGGCACCAGAGGACTACCTGTCTGTACCGGAGCCCCGACTGTCATCTGATTTAGAGCCGTCTGCTTCCTCCGCAGGGGAGCGCCGCCAGGACTGGGGGGCGCCAGGAGAGCTGCCGCAAACCGGACATCGCAAGCTGCAGTGGAGTGGTGGAGACATGGAGCTGCTGGTGGAGGAGAATTTCAACCGGCGTCAGGAGGAAGAGTGGAGACGTTGGGAGCGGGAAGCAGAGCGACAAAGGGAGCAGCGAGAAACCCAAAACTTCGCCAACGTCAGGTGGAGAAGGACCGGGCAGATAAGGACCGGATGAGAAAGGATAAAGGAACCCTGAGGGAGCCGCGGCGTAAGGGTGCAGTACGGAGCTTTAAATTGAAAGGTGGTTGGGGCTTCATCCAGGAGCCTGGACTTTATTTAGAAGTTTTTGTGACCCGGCGGGACGTGGAGACTCACCTCCCAGAAGGACACCCGGGGAGGGACCTGTTGCCAGGAGACTTGGTGACTTACACCCGACACTGGGGTTACAATGGGTGGTACGCCCTAAATGTTACCAGGTGCGACCCCTACTCCCCAGAGTGTCAGGAACCTGTGAGACCCTCGGAGCCTTCAGCCTCCCACATCCAGGCCTCTGCAAAAGTGCCCACCCCACGCCGTAAATCTCCACAGCCTCCCTCAGTGGTCTCCTCAGCAGCCCCAGCTATGGACATGATAACTATAGCTGGCCCGTACCCGGCGCCTGTTAGGCCCCCAGGGGTTCGTTCAGTCCGGGACATAGGGTTCCAGACCCGGAGGGAGATGAAAGAGGTGGCCACACAGACCCAGATAGCGGGTCACGACTTGACTGTACAGGCCACACGACGTCATCAGGTCCTGGTGGTCCTTGGTGCCTCGGATGTTTGGCAAGCATCAGAAGAGTACCAGGTGGTACCTGGAACACCCCGGCCAAAGAAGTATAAATAACCCGGACAGGGTCCCTGTATGTAAATAGTTAAATTGTTGATAAATAGTTAAATTGTTGATGTACCCGGACGGGTGAATGTTCATAAAAAAGTTTTTTAATTTAATAAAAAAAAAAAAAACACATTTTTCATTACTTTTATTACAGTCTCATCCTGCGACGCATCGATCTCCTGTAAAAAAATGAAAAAAAAAAAAAAAAAGTATACCACCTGACCGACGCAGTCCATAGTAACGAGTGTCCCACGACGATCCAGCTCTGCTACATCAGAATGACAGGCAGAGCCTGTCATCCCGGCGCAGCACAGCTGATTACCTGCTTCCCCGGCGGTGACGTCATCGGACTGGTTTACGGCCGGGATTACCCTGCAGTCACTGGCTGCAGTTATCGCGAAAAACTGCATGTGACCGCCAGGGAGAAGATAATGGCGGCCTCAAGCAGTCCAGGACGTGACCGCCGGAGATCTTCTGCCAGGTAAGTGCCGCTGACTCCTGACAGACCCGACCGACGGACACTCACAGTGACAGTGACAAATCCGATTCCGGTATTCGATATGACGAAAATATCGGTATTCGGAATCGAAAGGCCGATACAGCTAATATCGCCGACATCCGATATTTGCAGTATCGTATCGCTCAACACTAATCCTAAATCTTTTTTATTTAGTTATTTATTTAATTTAGTTATTTATGTATTTTTCCTAAATCTTTCATTTTTTTTATTTTCATGCATTTTTTTTTATTCCTTTATTTTATTTGTCATAAATCTTCAGGTGTTATTTAAACAGAGCATCAAATCTGCAGCATGGGCATAGAGTTGAAAAGGCTATCCAGCCTTTAAAAAAAAAATAAGTTATTTCCTATATATGGGTAGATGATAACCTTCGGATCACTGGTGGTCTGACCGCTGGGACCCCCAGTGATCCCGACAGTAAGACTCTACACAATGCTCATGGATCACCCGCCAGGGCAGTGGGATACTCAGTACCGGGCCGGTGTATTGAAGGGATGTGTCACAGCGGCAGTGACCCGGTCCGTGGCCCTGGGCTCCCAATAAAAGGGGTTTATTTACAGAGGATGTTAGAGTTTGTAGTGTAGTTATTCGTGACGCCACCTGTGGTATCTGGTCAGGGATGACCAGTGCTGCGGTGCAGATCCTGGTGTAACACCTGCACATGGAACTGTCAGAGCAGCTACTGGTATACTGGGATTTACAGACACTAAGAAGAGTTTTGCAGCTGCTGTTAAACAGGGACCTTCAGACATTAATGTTTTTTTCCCTGAGCTGCGGGGGACTACAATTCCCATGGACCCTTGTTTTAGTCAGATGACACAGCTTGGAGGGATAGGAGGGAGGAGGAACTTGGGGGAGGGAGCTGGAGAGGAAGTGAAAGAAAGGGAGAGAGCGGATGGTTCATGTAAAAGATGGAGCGCTGTGGACTTGTATTCCTCTAAAGAGCGGAGCGTTCCAGTCCCCTCTGATATACCTGCGAATCTGGAGAGAGCGCAGCCCGGTCATCAGGTGAAGCAAGCAACATTAAGGACTCGGAGAGTTCTACCGGCACTCCCACCGTATAAAGGCCTGAATCCTGCCGCCCCCAGTTGGGGTCCAGGGAAAACTACCACCGGTGGAGACGCACCGTGAGTGCCCCTTTTCGAGACTTGTGGTTCAACCAGCCCGTTACAGTGAGTACACTACGCCCCAGACTATTTACCTTCGTGAGCATCTAAGTGCACCAACGGTTATAAATTTGCGCGCCAACATCCGCGGCAACTGGGCCCCAACGTTTGGACTGGGTTAACACAAGAAAAGGGGAACCCTGCTACGTTAAATTTGTAGGGTTGGGGAAAGAATTAGGTTGTGATGTGTATATGATTTTTATAGAGCACCGTTACCTGTATTGCATGTTGTTTCTTTAAATACACTTCATTTCTGCTGCATATCCATAAACCAGTTAAACAGTTTTACTCCTGTTTTGGGTGAGTGTGTACTGAGCTATAGGCAGGGGTTTCCCGAATCAGTCCCTGGCAGAAGATAACAGTCCTTCTGCAGTCCTAGAGAGAGCTCCAATCAAGATTCGGGTGGAGGCACTGCGCCCTAAAGAGGTGAGACCCCCCATAACACCCAGCGTACCGTGGTAGCCCTGAAGGGGTGTTACAGTGGAGGCACTGCTGAGATACAGAACTAACACAGGAGTATTTACTATGGAGACTTTAACAGAGCGAGAAGTATATTTGTGGTGTGAAGAGATGGATGTTACAGCTAGACAAAGCTTTGCAGTGAGTGGTGAGCTCTGTGATGCATCTGATGAAGAGATACTGAAAATAGTTAACCGACTCACTGAACTTGCCCACCCTGAAGTGGTCGACCGCAGAAAGGAAAAGGGGGGACAGTTACCCATAGCCCTGATCTCAACCGGGCAGATCTTGAGGAAAGATTACTTCCCATCCATGATAGCCGTGTCCCCAGAGTATGGTCGACAATGGAAGATCACTTGGCCTAATGAGTCCGAAGTTGAGACCAGGCAACAGGAATCAACCACTCAGTCTAGGAAGACTAGTATACGTCCGCCCTCTACTCCCCTTAGAACCAGTCCTGAAGAGACAGCGGCCCCTGTTGATGTGCTTATGACAGCTATGGAAAAGTTAGTCAGTCAGTTTGCAAAGATGCAGCCAGAAGGGAACTACCGTCGTTTAAGAACCTTCTCGGGTGCCCTCCCCACCCCTGCTGGAGAAGAAGAATTTGATACTTGGAGGGATGTCACTTTACTGTGCTTAGAAGAGTGGCAGTGCACTGATGCCGTGAAGAAGCAGAGAATAGTAGAAAGTTTGAAGGGTACTGCTATGGAAGTGGTGCAGGCTGCTTGGCGGAGCAAGCCACTAGCAACTTATCAAGATTATATGAGTGCTTTAGAAGATGCTTTTGGATCCCCTGAAGATGCTACTGATCTACTCTATAAACTTCGTACCACCTACCAACAACCAGATGAGAAGATGTCCGACTATCTATACCGATTGGATAAGATGGTTCATAGAATAGTATCTAAAGGTGGAGTCAGCCCTAAAGAAGTTGATCAGTGTCGTCTGGACCAAGTACTCAGAGGAGCTCTCACTCATGATCCAATTGCTCAGCGGATGAGGTCTTGTGATAAAGAGAAGATTCCTGGTTCTTTTCATGAGTTGCTTAAGGAAGTTCGCAAGGAAGAGGTTATTTTGGCCGCAAGAGAGAAGACCTCCCCTCGGGTGACTACTGTTGCCTTGAAGCCAGCAGCCGACTGCCGAGAGAGGGAACTGCTGAAAGTCATCGAGAAACAGGGGGAGCAGATTACTCAATTGTTAAGTGCTCAGGCCAAGACAATACAGCGGTTACAAAGTGCTGCAGAGGTAGCCGAGAAGCAGACCCTGGCTTCAGGAAGAGAGAATGATGACCTGTGTAGAGTGGAAAGTAGGAAACCAGAAGGGTGCTTTGTCTGTGGGAGTCCGGGCCATATAGCTCGTCAGTGTCCAAAGAGGTGGAGCTCAAAGAACTCTTCACATTCTCCCCACCTCCCTCCGAGGCAGTCGGGAAACGGGAAAGGGGCCAGTAGAACCCCATACTGAGCCCCCATCAGCAACTAAGACCTACTCTACCTCTCCATCCAATAGTGCCTCATCGAAAACACTGCCTGAAGGGTTAGTGGGACCAGCCCCGCATGTCCCCGCATATATCAATGGTAAATCTTGTTCAGTATTGCTGGATAGCGGATCTCAAGTGTCCATCATTTTTGAAGGATGGTATAAAAGATATTTATCCAATGTGCCTCTGAAACCGCTGTCTGGACTCGTGGTGTGGGGACTGAGTGAACACAGCTATCCCTACCGAGGATACGTGTCCGTGACACTACGATTCCCAGAGACTGTTGTTGGAGTGGATAAAGAGATACCCATTATAGCGCTAATCTGCCCGGAGGCAGAGGCAGATGAGAGACCCACCCCTGTCATAGTGGGAACAAATGCCAACATTTTCCGTACGTTAGCTCAGTGGTGTCGTGAAGCTGGGGAGAAAAGTACTCGCAGACCCTATCCATCCACCCAGTCTGTCTGGAAGCCTATGTGAGGACGGAGGAGGAGAAGAGGGAACTGCAGCCTGAAAGCTTTGACCCTTGTTTTGAAGGAAGTGAGCTGAAAGGAGAAGAGAGGAGGCGAGTCATCGACGGCATGATGATGTGGGGGGTGGCTTTCTCCTTAGGCGAATGGGACATGGGCCTCGCCCAAGGAGTAGAGCATCGCATTCGGTTGAAAGATCAAAAGCCTTTCCGAGAGAGATCCCGAAGATTGGCCCCGGCGGATATCGAAGATGTTAGGCAGCATCTACGCGGTATGTTAGACACAGGAGTCATCATAGAGTCTAGTAGCCCATATGCTTCCCCCATTGTGATTGCTCGAAAAAAAAATGGAGCTATTCGGATGTGTGTGGATTATCGTACTTTGAACAAACGTACGGTTCCTGACCAGTACACTGTGCCCCGAATTGATGAAGCTTTAGATTGCCTGCAAGGGAGCCAATGGTTTTCTGTGTTAGATCTCCGGAGTGGTTACTATCAGATACCCATGTCAAAGGAAGATCAAAAGAAGACCGCTTTTATCTGCCCCATTGGGTTCTTCGAGTTTCAAAGACTGCCTCAAGGACTGACAGGTGCTCCGGCCACTTTTCAGAGATGTATGGACAAAGTAGTGGGGGACATGCACTTACGTGAGGTCTTGGTTTATCTCGATGATCTTATTGTTTTTGGGAAGACTCTGGAAGAACACAACCAGCGGTTGTTCAAGGTGCTGGATCGGTTGAAGGAGGCTGGGTTGAAGTTGTCCCTTGATAAGTGCCGGATTTGCCAGACGACTGTGAAATATGTGGGGCACATAGTCAGCAGAGAAGGAATTTCCACCGACCCCGCCAAAGTGGAGGCTGTGGTAAACTGGCCTAAGCCCACCAAGCTGGGGAGCTTAGGTCCTTTTTAGGATTCTGTGGATACTACCGAAGATTTGTACCCCAGTACTCTCGGATTGCGAAGCCATTAACTGCTCTTACCCAGGGTATCCCCCTTCCGGCGGGACAGCCCGCCCCTCAAGGTCAGGGAAAAGAGACTACTTCCGAGTTAATGAACCTTTTGGGGAAAGATGGACACCCTTATGCGACGAGGCATTCGAGAAACTGAAGTCATGTTTGACCCAAACTCCAGTATTGGCCTATGCAGACGCCAGTAAACCATATGTGTTACATATAGATGCTTCTCTCGACGGACTAGGAGGGATTCTCTATCAGGACCATGATGGCTGTCTACGTCCCGTTTACTACATTAGTCGAGGATTGACTCCCAGTGAACGCAACTACCCAGCTCACAAACTGGAGTTTCTGGCTCTGAAATGGGCTGTAGTGGACATGCTGCATGACTACCTCTATGGGGTACGCTTCGTGGTTCATACCGACAACAATCCATTAACCTACGTGAGAACCACAGCAAAACTGGATGCCACGGGGTACCGGTGGCTTGCCGCACTCTCTCTGTATGATTTCAGCTTAAAATATCGACCAGGGATCAGTAACATTGATGCAGACACACTCTCTCGCCTGCCTAGTGAACCTTTAAATGAGGAAGAAGAAGGAGGATGGATAGAGGTCCCTGCCCCTGAGGTGAAGACTCTGTGCCATAGACATCGAACTGATGCCCTCACTCTGCAGTGCTGTGCTAAATTCTTAGGAGCATCTAGCGAAGCGCTCCCGTTGTCGTACTGTCGAGTGACAAATGTAACCCCAGACTCTCTCCCTCAACTGACTCATAATCAAGTCAGGACGGCGCAGCAGGAGGATCAGTCAGTGGGGGTAGTTCGATGGTGGGTGAAGAGGGGCTGGAGGCCCGAAAAGAATGCATTAAGAACAGAGGAGTCTGTCCTGCTGACTCGGCAGCTAGAGTCGCTAGTAGTAAAAAATGGCTACTATACCGAGAGACAAGGGGCCAGAAGGGAGGAGTCCGCAGGCAGCTGGTGTTATCCACCCGATTTCGGAAGATGGTCATGAAGTTCCTGCATGATGACCATGGACATCTTGGCATCGAAAAGACTACGAGTCTCGTGGCCGACCGATTCTATTGGCCTCGCATGGAAGCGGATATTGAAGAATACTGCAAATCATGCTCCCGGTGTGTGTTGAGAAAAACCTTGCCTTTGAGAACAGCCCCCCTTGTGAACATTACCAGCGATGGCCCACTTGAACTAGTGTGCATTGATTTCCTCTCCATCGAGCCTGATGAAAGCAATGTCAGTAATGTGTTAGTGGTCACTGACCATTTCACCCGATATGCCCAGGCCTACCCCACTAAAGATCAAAGGGCAATTACTGTGGCAAAAACATTATGGGAGAAGTTCTTTGTACATTACGGGCTGCCTGCCCGCATCCATACCGATCAAGGAAGAGATTTCGAAAGTAGACTAATCAAGGAGCTATGCGCTCTCTGTGGGATCAAGAAATCCAGAACCACGCCATATCACCCCCAAGGGGATCCTTAACCTGAGAGATTCAACCGTACCCTTCTGAACATGTTAGGCACTTTAGATCCCAGGAAGAAGGGACACTGGAGCAGGCATGTGAGCCAGTTGGTTCATGCCTACAATTGCACCACAAATGAGTCAACTGGATATTCTCCTTATTTCCTCATGTTTGGAAGAAAAGCCCGACTACCCGTGGATATTAGTTTTGGGACATCCATTGACCGTTCTAATGGGAAGACCTACTTAAAATATGTGTCCCAGCTAAAAGAAGATTTGACAAAAGCTTACAAATTGGCAGAGCAGGCCTCTGGTCGGTCAGGGAAGCGCAATAAGACTCGCTACGACTGTAGGGTTCGAGATCAAGTTTTACTACCTGGAGACAGAGTTCTTATTCAGCTTTTGGGCCTTCCTGGGAAGCACAAGCTTGCTGATCGGTGGTGTCCTGACCCTTACGTGGTGATGGAGAAGTTGCCCGGTGTTCCGGCCTACAGAGTGAAGCCCGAAAAAGGGGGTGGAGCTGTTAAAACCTATCATCGACATCATCTGTTGCCTGTGGGAAAAAACATCCCTTTACCCCCATTGCCAACTCAAGGAGGTCATACAACTCTTCAGTGCAATAGGAGAAGTCCAAGGTGTAAAAACCAACCCCAGACTGGAGTTGCCTCAGGAGGATGTGACAGCGAGTCTGGGGATGAATGGGGACCTGACTGTCAATGGAGCTACAGGTGGATCGAGGACCCATGCCCCATGGGCGTAGACCCTGAAAACCCGACCCCTGAAGTAGAAACAAAGAAAAGGGACATTTGTCAGGAGGCGAGTGCACCCCGCCCACAATTGGAGGAAAGTTCAGAAGAGGGACATTTATTGAATGAAGAGATTCACCTGGTGGAGCCCGTTCTTGAGAGACAAGAGTCGGGGACTGAGGAGGTGGGCCCCTCGGTACACACTCGTCCCAAGCGGGACATTAGGCCACCCATGATGTTGACTTAGGACAGAATGGGACATACCACTGAGGTCCCCAGGTTGATACACCCAAATTCAAATTCTGTTTGGCCTTATTTCTCGGTATCTTCCATGTGTCCAGGAGGTGGTTTGTATGCATGTAAATTTGGTGTTAGTCAGGATGCCTTAACCCCCATTCATGTTTCAGGTGGTGAGTCCTCATGTCGTGATGGGACACTTTCAATGACTCACCAGGGGGAGAATGTAACACCTGCACATGGAACTGTCAGAGCAGCTACTGGTATACTGGGATTTATAGACACTAAGAAGAGTTTTGCAGCTGCTGTTAAACAGGGACCTTCAGACATTAATGGTTTTTTCCCTGAGCTGCGGGGGACTACAATTCCCATGGACCCTTGTTTTAGTCAGATGACACAGCTTGGAGGGATAGGAGGGAGGAGGAACTTGGGGAGGGAGCTGGAGAGGAAGTGAAAGAAAGGGAGAGAGCGGATGGTTCATGTAAAAGATGGAGCGCTGTGGACTTGTATTCCTCTAAAGAGCGGAGCGTTCCAGTCCCCTCTGATATACCTGCGAATCTGGAGAGAGCGCAGCCCGGTCATCAGGTGAAGCAAGCAACATTAAGGACTCGGAGAGTTCTACCGGCACTCCCACCGTATAAAGGCCTGAATCCTGCCGCCCCCAGTTGGGGTCCAGGGAAAACTACCACCGGTGGAGACGCACCGTGAGTGCCCCTTTTCGAGACAGGTGGTTCAACCAGCCCGTTACAGTGAGTACACTACGCCCCAGACTATTTACCTTCGTGAGCATCTAAGTGCACCAACGGTTATAAATTTGCGCGCCAACATCCGCGGCAACTGGGCCCCAACGTTTGGACTGGGTTAACACAAGAAAAGGGGAACCCTGCTACGTTAAATTTGTAGGGTTGGGGAAAGAATTAGGTTGTGATGTGTATATGATTTTTATAGAGCACCGTTACCTGTATTGCATGTTGTTTCTTTAAATACACTTCATTTCTGCTGCATATCCATAAACCAGTTAAACAGTTTTACTCCTGTTTTGGGTGAGTGTGTACTGAGCTATAGGCAGGGGTTTCCCGAATCAGTCCCTGGCAGAAGATAACAGTCCTTCTGCAGTCCTAGAGAGAGCTCCAATCAAGATTCGGGTGGAGGCACTGCGCCCTAAAGAGGTGAGACCCCCCATAACACCCAGCGTACCGTGGTAGCCCTGAAGGGGTGTTACACTGGGATAGATAGTGAGATGCAGCAGAGTTGGTACAGTCTCCCACAGGCGAGACTATGGATTCCCAGGACAGGTAGATGTAGTAGGTGCTAATGGTGCTGCAGGATGTAGCTGAGTGCAATGTGTGACGCAGGAAGAAACTGAGAAACAGTCAGCGAGTTGCAGTTTCCAAAGCTTTACTTACAGTTTTGCAGGCAAAGCATCCAGGGCATTGAATACAGGTCATACTGGAGTAGGTCAGCCTGAAAGCAGTTTAGGATCCCCTTATTACAGGTGGGATGTGAGGTCTCCTTTCTAACGCTGTTCTGTGAGGCATTGGCTGCTATAAGCTCAGTCCAATTTCTTCTTGCTCTCTGTCTCTTATCTAAGTTGAACTTTACTCTCATAACATGCAGCTGTAGCCTGTTTCAGGAATCACTCACTCATGGAGTCTCCGGCTCACATGTGCTGCTGCTTTGTGGAGGAGTCTTAGTAGGGACAGAGAACCTGCCGTCCTCTGCCCTCTGGTTTCTGCTGCTGGGACTTTACTTCACCCTCTCAGCCTCGGACTCCAGGGGTCCGGTTGGTTTCGGGCGCTCAGACCTGGGGGTGAGCCATCTATAACCCCTCTTCCCCCAGCTTGTCTTCCCACATCTGTCCTCTCTCGTTCCTCCAGCCACACTCACCAACTCCTCCCCCAGCCAGAATATTCCAGGGAAGCTCCCCTCAAATCCGGTGTTTGAGCTCCCCCTTCTGGTCTGGAGTCAGAAAGGTGTTGTATGCTGTGTTACCTGCTAAGGGATCCCTCTTTGCTTTCAGGCATGACATCACCCTCCCCTGGAGGAAGGCAAGGTCACTGTGGCAGCCAAACTCCTGGGGTGTCACACTCATGCTCAGCTTTTACTCTATTCAGAGCTCATTTTTTGCATGCAATCTCATAGACAATAAATGGGGCAGAGATCGAGTCCAGAGACCCAATCTCATGAACATTTGGATTCCAAGAGGTCAAAGCCTCAGCAAACCTTGAGATATCCCCTTTATGTTTGGCAATTTGTGTCTCATCTTAGCAAAATATCACCTATCCACAGGCATCACTACTAGAACCCTCTCCGTTCCTGTGAAAGGGTGCCCTGTCTGGACAGAGCAATGGTCAACTAACATTGTCCTCGGGACTGCTCACAGTTGTACTTGCCAGTCCCAAGGCCGAGGACTTTGGAGCCTATTCTCAGGATTATTAGGACCCCCAGTAATAAGCTGATTTTAGGAACACTCATTCCACTGAGTGTAAGAGGGCTTTAGGACAGGCCATCATCACCATCATATCGGTAAGGACCATCACTAGGACGGCACTTGCAAGTCTAAAGGTACTGCCACACTACTCGATCCCGCTAACGATCTCGTTAGCGTCGCATACTAATGAGATCGCTAGCGGGATCGTTTACAATATCGCTAGTGTTGGCCACATTTAGCGATGTCGTTAAGGACGCTATCGCGGTTAGCGATCTCCTTAACGACTTTAGCGGTACAAAAGTACCGCTAAATCGCTAAAAAAGGTGCCACACTCAGCGATATATACTTACCCAGCGGGACGCCGACGATCAGAATAGGGTCCGGAACGATCAGGACGACGGACGAGATCACAGCAGGGGCCACGTCGTTGCTGCATGCCGCACACAACAACATCGCTAACGGGATCGCTAAATAGTGACGTTTTTTAGCGATCCCGTTAGCGATGTTGTTTAGTGTGGCATACCCTTTAGCCACTGTGAAACAACGAACTGCCCTTTTAAACAGCTGATCGGCAGGGGTGCAAAGAGCTGACTCTCTGCACCCCTGCCGATCAGCTGTTTAAAGAGGCCTTGACGGTTAGATTGATATTAATTTGGGGGGTGACATGACGTGAGGAGATCCACATATTCATGTCCCTCAAGCCTGTGGTTAAGGAAAGTGCACAGACCACCACAAACCACAGAACAAGAACCCAAAGGTAGCACCTGCACCTATCAGCTCTATAAATGCCAAAAGCCTCATAATAAACCCTCAATAAATCAGCACATACAGCAAATCTGTGCAGCCGCATCTGCCAGCACCCAGACTACCAATCTTCGCCAACACGCCCCGCATCCTTGTCATCGCGCGTGAAATGCTCCGCTCTTATCTTTTTCCAGCAAACATAAAAATAGCACAGATGAGCGCCGGCATGTGCACGTACACCCATAATGGAAGCTCACGGAATGAACGGCGCCCCCTGCTGCTCATGTCCCAGTATAAGTGTCTGTCTAGGCCAGGATTCTAGATTTGAAAAAATTTCAAAAAACTGACTGTCGCATCCAAACATAAACTAAGTGTGAACAGGTGCTTAACCTAGAGTCACCATCACCAACTCATTTATACTCAAACAAAAAAGGCAGCACTCTGTAGCGCCATAGCATGCAAATATAAAAATATGAAAAATGAATTGCATTACTGCATTAGAAATATGAAAAATTGAGAAAGCTTAGTGCATAAAATGGCCAATTTATGTGTACCTGGAAGCCACAATAATGCGTTTCTCATTTTCCAGGACCTAAACCTAATACCAATCCTCGCTTAGACTAAAGTCTTCATCTGTATGGGAACATATGAATCCTCTCTTATGTAGATGTAAATTTCAGTCTAAAGAGAGGATTCATAGATTCATTTTTCATATTTCATATTTGCATGCTATGGCCCTACAGAATGCTTCGTTTTTTGTTTGAGTGTATATGAGTTGGTGACTCTAGGTTAAGCACCTGTTCAGACTTAGTTTAGAGGTGACAGTCAGTTTTTTTAAATTTTCATTAGCCTTCTGACTGAGCACTCTGCCTCTTAGCCGCAGGCGTTTTTAATCACAGCAGGACCACTACCCCTCCACAGAGATGTAGATTTCAGTGAAGAGAGGATTCATAGGTTCCCATACAGATGAAGAGTTTTCTAAGTGAGGATTGGCATTAGGTTTAGGTCCTGGAAAACGAGAAGCGCCTTCACATGCCTTCTAGGTATACATTAAATTGGTCATTTTATGTGAGTCGCACGTAACAGGGCTTTGGGTACTCGGCACCGAGCCCGTTAACTTCACTGGGGGATGTCACGGGTATCACAGCTCGGTCCGTTGCCCTGGGCGCTCACTAAAGGTAGATATTTACAGGGGATGATAGAATGTTCGTGACGCCACCTGTGGTTCCTGGTCAGGGTGACCAGCGCTGCAGGGTAGGTCCTCTGAGGGTTTGGGGCAGCAAGGTGTTAAGTCTCCCACAGGCGAGACTGATTCCTCAGAGTATATGGCGGCGTAGGGGTGCAGGGCAATAAGGCAGACACACGCAAAGAGTCTCTTTCTGTACCTTTACTGGTGGTAGATTCAGGCACGTCTCGGGAAGCTGTTCAGGGTGGAGGATGCACGTCCAGTAATCCACTGAGTAGGTGTAGGGCCTCCTTACGTCTTTATGTGTGTGAGTTTCTGACTTGCATAAAACAAAGCTTAACTCCGTGTTTTCAGCTACGCCCGGCTGACCTAGTGGTGAGGTCTTTTTGTGGACAGAACAGTGTCTCTGTGGCGGTACCTGCCAGACCCCCGTCTTCCTAACCTCGGTTACGTATCAGCACTGCTGGGCCCCTGCGACTTGAAGTCCAGGGTCTCCGGTGTCTCCTACCAGTCGTGCAGATGCTGGTAAGCGCGGACCCGGTGTCCGGTGGTGCAGAGTGGAGGTAAGCTATCAATGCTGGTTGACCTCGGTCACTCTCTTTTCCTCTTTCTTCCACCTGCCTTTCGTCCTACTCTCACCACTATCATAAGCACAAACTAGCAGCAGATGTCAGCTTTCTTTTCTTCACCGCTCTCCAAGCGTCGGCACGCTTACTTACTGAAACGCTCACTGAAGCACTCTCAGTGGACTCAAATTTGACCAGACTAAGTGGCAATCCCTTCCACTGCTACTGGACTCCACGATGTAAGCTGAGTAGTTCCTGAAGTCCCCAGGCTGTCAGATAAGTCTTTCTTTGGCTAGTCTTTCCCTCTCTACTCGTCTGAGGTAACTAGCTTGTCTGCTCTGCAACACGCTCTGACAAGATCTGACACTCTGAGGTAAAACCAATAACTAGCTAACTCTCAGCTAGACTACCTTCATCTCACTACTGTCGTCTCAAGGGCTCCCTCTGGTGGAACCAGGGAAAATATGAAGTGTTGTGTGCTTATAGGTTATCATGGATTTACCTTTCGTGCATCCTCCAGGGTAACATGTGGCTCCAGTCACAGCTGGGCTACACATCCCCCCCTAGTTAATATCAGCACTCCCGGGCTGAAAAAGAAAACTATTTTTATAACATCAACAAATAAACATAATTATAACTCTTCCCTTGCGGGAGGTAAGGACACTTCAAACGTTTCATAATACAAGTAACATATATACAAATATTTACACAAATCTTATTTACATTTTTACACTTGGATATTGGTTCACTGGATTAATTTGCTAGGCCTACTCTTGGTACCTAACAGGTAACCTTCCTTTCGTTGTGCGTACTGACCTACGTGGTGTGGTGTCAGGTATTGTAAGGTTCTTTGTCTCTTTTGACATGTTCCTTGAAACTCAGTTTTCCGTCGGCCATTTTGCTTTCTGTCTTGCTGCAGCTATCTTGCCCTCAGTTAATATGGAGGTTCCAGCTTTCATGTTCCCGCCCTGATTCTCTCCTCTTGCTTCTTAAGCAGCCTCAGCTGAACAATCAGTGCTCCTGAATCAAGCTTCAGTCAGCCTGTGACCTGACTCCTGGAAACCTAGGATTTTGGACTCCAGCTATTTCCTACTGAGGAACTTTGGAACACTTTTGGACTCTGGAAACCTGCTGTCTGGTGAATCCATGTTTGCAGAGGAATTACGGTACAGAGAAGAGATCCTGAACCTGCTTTGGAGAGTTATTGTAGAGCTTGAAGTTACTCTGGCCTGCTGTGTCTCCTGCCTCTGTTCCTGCAAACTGTGTGACCTTTTCTGCATGCTTGTATGAAGTAATACAAGTCATTTCATATCAACCTGTGTCTCATGTGTTTTCCTCGCACCCAAGCACAAGACGCTATAGGAACTGTACACTATACATGACAAGATTCAGGAGCCAATGTTTAGTGTCTGCTGGGTCTGGGAAAGCCGTGTCTGCTGTGACTGTGGATATCAGATGTCCGTTTAATACCTTCTGTGATGACAGTGGTTGTGACTTCTCACAACCATTCCAGGTGAGCGCATTCCCTTAAATGTTACTCTGGAGTGTTACCACAGGTAAACACTATTGTTTTTTTTTGTTTTTTTTTTCCTTTTCTCTTCTCCTTCCAGCACTTCTGCCTTAAAAGATCTGGAAGATGGAGGCCCGCATAAAGGAGCTTTGCGGAGTGACTGATACAATCCTTGCAGATATACAGACTATAAAGACCCGTTTTGCAAGCCTACAGGACCTCACTAATCATAATTTGCAAGTGTTTGGACAAACTACCCAGGAATTACGAGCCAGGATTGAGGCTCTAGAGGAACGAGTCCAGGCTCCTGCCATAACCCCGAGTTCTGGGATCCCCAAGTTACCTCCTTTTCGTTTTGGCGGTGAACGTGAGAAATTCAGGGGATGTATTAACCAATGTAATCTATTTTTCTCTGCACATGCTTCACAATTTCCCACTGAACGATCCAAAGTGCTTACTATAATCATGTTGCTTACCAATAAGGCTTTGATGTGGGCAAACCCTCTGATTGAGACTGAGGATGATTGTTTGAATCACCTTGATGCTTTTATTTCAGCCATGGGGCAGGTGTTTGATGACCCCAATCGAGGTGCAACAGCTGAAGCAGCCATGTTAACTTTGCGCCAAGGTAAGCGTTCAGTAGCCGAATATGCCTTGGATTTCAGGAGATGGGCTCTTGATACCACTTGGGACACTTCCGCCAAAAAATCTATTTTTCGGAAAGGGTTGTCTCCACTGATTAAGGATGAACTTGCTCGTGCCGACCCTCCCACTGCGTTAGGTGACTTTATTAACTATTGTATCCGTATTGATGCTCGTCTGACTGAACGCAGACAAGAGAGATGGTTCGAAAATAATCGCACTGACCTTTTCCTACCTCCCTCCTCAGCTAAGGAACCTTTGAGTAGGATCACAAGGGAACCAGAACCTGAACCCATGCAGGTGGACTCTTTACAAAGATGGGTTAGTGATGCACGCAAAGAATATCGTATAAAGGAAAATCTATGTTTTTACTGTGGTAAGTCAGGGCACTTCATTATAAACTGCCCCAGCCGTTCTCGTAAGACTACTGCAGCAGTCATTCACTGTGAGTGTTGCGAGAGGAGCTCTGTCATGTCCGAGCCTCAGATTCCAGAGAGATCTGCTGCAAGAGATCTTGATTTTTCGGACTTAAACTCTGTTAGTTCTGGGGACAATGACGGTATAAACGCTGCAATTTTTCAAGTGTCCTCAGCGGTGTCCCAGCTGAGTTGTAAAAGAAACAATTCTCATTGCTTCCTTTCCATCAAACTCTGGGTTGACTCAGTCTGGGTGTCTAGCTCTGCTATGATCGACTCAGGAGCAAGTGGAAATTTTATGGATATCTCCTTTGCTCTGAAACAGGGGATACGTTCAGTGAAGAAGGCTACTCCAGTACAGATGGAGACTGTGGATGGCTCCCTGCTGACCTCTGGACCAGTGGATCAGGAAACAGAGCCTTTGAGGGTCCTTATGGGTAAAGATCATCAGGAGAAAATGTCTTTTATGCTTATCTCTTCTCCCCACTTTCCCATTATTCTAGGGCTACCATGGCTACAGGCGCAGAATCCTACGATTAACTGGGAGACCAAGGAATTACACTTTCCGGAGAAACAGATGAGTCAAGGAGTTTCAGCTTGCTCTGTTCCTAAAGGAACCATGTCAGTCCCTGAACTACCAGCTGTATACCAGGACTATGTGGATTTATGTGACAAGAAGAACGCTGATCAGCTTCCTCCTCACCGTCCATGTGATTGTCCAATCGAATTATTGCCTGGAGCCGAGATACCTTTTGGTAAGATCTACCCCCTAGCGGGGCCCGAGCTAAAAGCTTTGAAGGACTACATAGATGAAAATCTAGCCAAAGGCTTCATACGCCCCTCTTCATCTCCCGCAGGTGCACCCATCTTCTTTGTGAAGAAGAAAGATGGATCTCTGAGACCCTGCATAGACTATAGGGAACTCAATAAGGTTACTATTAGAAACCGTTATCCATTGCCTTTAATCCCTGAGTTGTTGGAGAGAGTGCGGCACGCCAAAATTTTCTCTAAACTGGATCTCCGTGGGGCCTATAACTTCGTCTGTATTAGACCTGGGGATGAATGGAAGACTGCATTCAGGTCACGCTATGGACACTTTGAATATCTAGTTATGCCTTTTGGTCTGAGTACCCCCCCAGCCACTTTCCAACACTTGGTGAATGACATCTTCAGGATCTCCTAGATACATTTGTGGTGATTTATCTGGATGATATTCTAATTTTTTCTAACTCCACAGAGGAACATCATGGACATGTGAGAATGGTCTTAGAACGCCTAAGACAAAACCATCTCTACATCAAACTTGAAAAGTGTGAATTCCATAGGACCGAAATTCAATTTCTGGGGTATGTACTATCTACGCAAGGGATTAGTATGGATGGAAGCAAGACCCAAGCCATCAAGGATTGGCCAATTCCTAGAAATGTGAAGGAGGTGCAGCGCTTCATCGGGTTTGCCAACTTCTATAGACGTTTCATTAGGAATTTCTCTGAGGTAGTGTCACCTATCACCCAACTTACCCGGAAACAGTCTAGGTTCTCCTGGACCCCGCAAGCGCAGGAAGCATTTTCCTGTTTAAAGGATAAATTTACCACCGCACCTATCTTAGTACATCCCAACCCCGAGCTTGCCTTCATAATAGAGGTGGATGCTTCAGACTGTGCCATTGGAGCTATACTCTCTCAGAGAACAGGTGAGAAGAATGTCTTGCATCCCTGTGCCTTCTTTTCCCAGCAGTTGTCTTCGGCTGAGAGGAACTACGATGTGGGCAATAGAGAATTGTTGGCCATTATTGCCGCCTTCAAGGAATGGAGACACCTTCTTCAGGGAGCTGCACAGCAAATAGTCGTCCTGACAGACCATCGTAACCTTGAATTTATCAGGTCGGCTAAGTGCCTGACCCCTCGCCAGGCTCGCTGGAATCTTTTCCTAAACCAATTTAATTTTGTAATTTCTTATAGACCAGGATCGCGCAATGGAAAGGCTGATGCACTCTCTAGGATTCATTCAGCAGAGACACGTCCACATACTCCTCCTAAGACTATTCTTCCTGACTCTAGATTCCTGGGAGTGATTCATAATCAAGACCTACTTAAGGACATCAAGGAAGCATACCATGCGGATTCTTTGTTGGCTCAACCCCAAGGGACGTAAGTCTTGTTTTTAAGAATGGTGTGTGGATTCAGGGACAACGTCTGTATATACCTGAAACAGTCAGATTGAGAGTATTGCAACTCATCCACGATTCCAAGATAGCCGGGCATAGGGGAATTCTAAAGACACAAGAATTTCTTTCTCGTTTCTTTGGTGGCCCACTTACAGGAAAGATGTTTTAAACTATGTCACTTCATGTGAAGTCTGTGCAAGATGCAAAACACCTCGCTCCTCACCAACTGGTCTGTTACAACCTCTTCCCACCCCGTTCCGCCCGTGGGGATCCATTTCTATGGACTTCATTGTGGAGTTACCAACCTCTCAAGGGAAGAACACCATTCTAGTGGTGGTTGATCGTCTAACAAAGGCAGCTCATTTTATCCCTTGTGTCGGTTTACCCACTGCAAAACAGACATCAGACTTAATGATTAAGAATGTGTTTCGCTTACATGGAGTACCGGATGAGGTCATTTCGGATCGAGGGGTGCAATTCACTTCAAGGTTTTGGCAAAATTTCTGTGCCGCATTGGACATTAAAGTAAACCTTTCTTCTGCTTTTCATCCCCAGACTAATGGACAGACAGAACGAACCAATCAGACCCTGGAGCAGTATCTCCGCTGCTTTATCTGCAACCTACAAGATGATTGGGTGGATCTACTTCCACTGGCTGTGTTCTCTTATAACAACTCTCAGAGCGCCTCCACTAAGCAGTCTCCTTTTTACTCCAATCTAGGTTATCATCCTAACATTCTTCCTCGATTTCCCATAGATACGCCCTTGCCGGCAGTGGCTGAAAGAATCACTTCTTTACAAAAGAATATGGATCTGTATATTGATGCATTATCCATGTCATATTTGTGTTTTTTTGGCCATGGAAATTTATGCTATATAGTACACAGTATTGTTTTATTTTTAATCACTATCCATGTTTACTTATCACATCACATATGCACTATAATTCCCACTGTTAACATATGCGTCGTATTGTATTTATTTGTTGAATTCATGACATCTACTATGTGCTGGTTCTTCCTGCCAGTGCGCATGCCCGGTGATACTCACCTTCGATAGCTGGGTAAGCGACATCTGAGGATCGAGGCGCAGGCGCCGTCTCCATGACGATGGCTGACGCTTCTGTCACACGTCCGCGAGCTCACTTCCTGTTCATGAGGGTGACGTCACCTGAGCATGCGCCGCTATGGAGCAGGATGTAGTTTATAGTTAACACCACACAGCTGTCTTTTAAGCCCATTTACTTATGTTAAACCTCGGACTCTGATTGGTGGACTTCGGTTTAAAAACGCAATCCCCTCTCCCCAAGGCACGCCTCCTGACGAAGAAGCGAAACGTGCGTTGGGGCGACGGGGCAGCAAGTGTACTATACATGCCATGTAAGTGTCCTGAGCAATGCGTTTTAGTTACCATGTATTAGCAATGTTTATTTACACCTCTGGTTCCGGTATGGACAGACGATAATGTTAGTACGTTACATTGGTGTTGAATCTCATTGCTTCAAGGGAAGTCTCTTACTCCCATATGCAGTCAATGCCCTACGCTAACATAGATATTTAAAGGGACCACATGCCATTTTCTTGCTCCCCGTTTCTTGGATTTAGCAGATTCCCTAATCATTGTCATTTACATTGTTTTATACATGTGTTTTTATGTCATTTGTAATAAAATTCTTTTTCACTTTTGCAATTTAGACTACTTATATCTGTGTTATCGACATGACAGTGTCACGCGGTCTTATGATATGTGTACGATGTCAGTAAACTATTCTTAAAAGAACAACACTCTATACAACATATAGATTAGCAACATCAGCATGTAAATATAGAATAGATTTACCTGACACGATATCCGCCGAACTCAGGGTTAATCTTGAGGACCTGATACACTGTCACAGGAAAGAGGAGGACCGGGGGTCCAACCTGACCTAAACTGGGGTCCCAACTAATCCTCACCTTGGAGGCACTGATAATGGTTCAGAGGCCCAAGTCTCCAGCCTAACCCTGTCTCCTATCAGTCCCTGAACCCTGTAATCAGTCCTAAGAAGGATACTGATTACCACCAAAGGGATATGGGCTGATCTCTGCTAAATACACAGATTAGACATATAAGACAGACTGGAGAAAACACAGACTTGCATACACACTCAAACACAGAAGGAACATAAATGATCTGGGATATTAAACTCTAAGCAAGGTGAGCTTAAAACAACTAAGGAGCTCTTTAACTTAAGACTATACAGATACAATCCTATCTGTGGTCTGCATGAAGAATTTCACTGGCAACTCCCAACACAGACAACCAGAGATTTAAAGGAAACCAATCAACAAATAATTAATTGCAGCCGGGAGAAACTGCACCCAGTCCCAGAACTGAGCACAGACAGAATTAACTCCCTAACTGCCAAACACAAAGAAACAGCAACTCAGCTGTGAGAAGTCAGAATGTGCAACCGCGACGATCTTCGTGGCGATGCACACATGACAGTACCCCCCCTTCTACGAGGGGCCTCCGGACCCTCAGGGCCAGGTTTGCCCGGGTGAGTTCTGTGGAAGGTCCGCACCAAACGATCTGCGTTAATGTCAGACGCAGGAACCCACGTCCTCTCCTCTGGACCATACCCCTTCCAATGCACCAAGTACTGAAGGGACCGGCGATTCAGACGTGAGTCAATGATCTTTGACACTTGAAACTCCAAGTTACCATTGACCACCACTGGAGGAGGAGGTAGAGGTGATGGTATGACTGGTGCCACGTACCTCTTAAGTAATGACTTGTGGAACACATTGTGGATTTTAAACGTAGGAGGGAGGTCCAGACGAAATGCCACAGGATTAATTATGGAACTGATCCTGTACGGCCCGATGAATCTGGGGCCCAGCTTCCAGGAGGGAACTTTAAGTTTTATATTCCTGGTAGACAACCATACCAGATCGTTCACATTAAGATCTGGACCAGAAACTCTCCTCCTATCAGCCATACGTTTATAACGGTTCCCCATAGCACTCAGATTATTCAATACACCTCTCCACACTGAAGCAAGTGACGACGAGAAACGCTCCTCCTCAGGAACCCCAGAAGGGCCCCCCCCATTGAATGTACAAAACTGGGATGAAAACCATATGCCCCAAAAAACGGGGACTTACCAGTGGACTCGCTCCGCCTGTTGTTAAGAGCGAACTCTGCCAGAGGCAAGAAAGAAGACCAGTCCTCCTGGTTCTCTGAGACAAAACACCGAAGATAAGTCTCTAGGCTTTGATTCAGACGCTCTGTCTGACCATTGGTCTGTGGATGAAAAGCCGAGGAAAATGACAATTGCATCCCCCGACGTAAACAAAATGCCCTCCAAAACTTGGACACAAACTGAGACCCCCTATCTGACACCACATCAGAAGGCAACCCATGAAGTCTCACAATCTCCCGAATGAACACCTGCGCCAGAGTTTTAGCATTAGGGAGGGCAGGAAGAGCAATGAAATGTGCCATCTTACTGAACCTGTCAACAACCACCAGTATGACAGTCTTCCCTGACGACTGAGGAAGGTCCGTGATGAAGTCCATAGACAAATGAGTCCATGGACGCTCCGGAAGTTTCAAGGGTAAGAGGGTCCCAGACGGACGGGTATGAGGGGTCTTAGAGCGAGCACAAACCCCACAGGACGCGACAAAAGTTAAAACATCTTTATTAACGTTAGGCCACCAAAACCGGCGAGAAAGGAGATCTAAAGTAGCCTTACTCCCTGGATGTCCTGCTAAAGCAGAATTATGATGTGCCTCAATAACCTTTTGTCTCAACTGATTTGGGACAAACAGTCTCCCTGGAGGTCCTGCAGGGGCGTCCCCCTGAGCCTCTAACACCTCCTCCTCAAGCTCAGAACATACAGCCGACACTACCACCCCCTCCTGAAGGATAGGAATCGGGTCATCCATTTTCCCGGCCCCTGGGAAACTGCGAGACAAGGCATCCGCCTTAACATTCTTAGATCCAGGGCGATAAGTGACAACAAAATTAAACCTGGTAAAAAACAACGACCATCGAGCTTGTCTGGAATTCAGACGCTTAGCAGATTCCAAATACAGCAGGTTCTTGTGATCAGTAATGACGGTGACCGGGTGGACTGCCCCCTCCAAAAAGTGACGCCATCTTCAAAAGCCAACTTAATGGCCAAAAGTTCCCTATTGCCGATATCATAATTCCTTTCGGCGGACGACAATTTTTTAGAAAAGAAAGCGCACGGATGCCATTTACCAGGGGACGGACCCTGGGACAATATTGCACCCACCCCTACGTCAGACGCGTCCACCTCCACAACGAACGGCTGTGATGCATCTGGTGCCGAAGCAAAACATTTTTTCAAAGAGGAAAAAGCTTGGCAAGCTTTGTCCGACCATTTAGAAAAATCCGTCCCTTTTCTTGTCATGTCAGTGAGAGGTTTGACAACAGATGAGAAATTACAAATAAATTTCCGGTAGTAGTTAGCAAACCCCAGAAAACGCTGCAGAGCCTTAAGATCCTCTGGCTGATCCCATTCAAGCACTGCTCTCACCTTTTCAGGTCCATACGGAAACCGGAGGCTGACACCAAGAAACCCAAAAACTGAAGTTCCTGTACGGCGAATACACACTTTTCCAGTTTGGCGTATAGTTTATTGTCTCGCAAGATCTGCAACACCTGTCTCACATGCTCCTGGTGAGACACAAGATCTGGTGAGTAAATTAAAATGTCATCCAAATATACGACCACAAACAGCCCCACCAGATGACGAAAAATGTCATTAACAAAATGTTGGAATACTGCTGGTGCAGTAGTCAGACCAAAAGGCATGACAAGGTTCTCATAATGTCCCTCCGGCGTGTTAAACGCCGTTTTCCACTCATCCCCCTCTTTTATCCTAATCAGATTATACGCCCCCCTGAGATCCAATTTAGAGAACCATTTGGCGCCAACAATTTGATTGAAGAGATCAGGAATCAGAGGGAGTGGATACGGATCTCGAACAGTAATCCGATTAAGTTCGCGGAAATCCAAGCAAGGGCGTAGGCCTCCATCTTTTTTCTTCACAAAGAAGAACCCCGCGGCCACTGGGGAAGATGAAGGTCTAATATGCCCTTTGGCCAGACTTTCAGAAATATAATCTTTCATAGCCTGCCTCTCAGGACCAGAAAGGTTATATAACCTAGCTTTAGGTAACTTAGCATCAGGAAGTAAATTAATAGAGCAGTCATACACGCGATGAGGAGGCAACTCCTGACACCCCTCCTCAGAGAACACATCCCCAAAGTCCTCCAAAAAAGGAGGCAAAGTACTAGGCACGACCGCACTGATGACTGTGTTCATGCAGTTACTTTTGCAAAACTCCCCCCATTGGCTTATATCTCTGGACTGCCAATTAATCACAGGGTTATGTTTAACCAACCAAGGAAGTCCCAACACAATAGGAGTAGGTAGACCCTCCAACACATAACAAGATAATAGTTCCCTATGTATTGCCCCTACCCGAAGGTCAATGTTATGAACCTCATGAACAAAGCTACCTTGGCCGAGAGGCCTGGCGTCAATGGAGAATATAGGGATCGGTTTGACCAATACACTCAGATGCATACCTTGAGCCTGAGCAAACTGAGCGTCAACCAGATTAGCCCCGGACCCACTATCAAGAAGAACAGAAAATCTCTCCACTCTCGTACCAACCACCACCTCCACTGGTACAAGGAACTGAGAAGAACTAGCGGACGAAATACATACTCCCAGGTTGTCGTCCACCACACAACCTGGGATTAACAGTTTTCCGGCGACTTTTTGCTCAACAAGGCACGGGATGGACATCCCCCAACAAAATGTCCCTCTTTCCCGCAGAAGAAACACCTTCTAGTCCTGCGGCGTACCGCCAATCCCCTCCTACGAAATGATGTCCCTCCCAACTGCATAGGCTCCTCCGAACAGACAAGGGGAACCTCAACATAAGGGACTTTAGTAGTAGGTGGAGTAACAACAGGGGGCGGAGTTACCTCGCACCTCTCCCGGAGCCGTCTATCAGTACGGATAGCTAGGGCCATAGCAGCCTCCAGTGATGGAGGAGAATCATACTGAGCCAAAACGTCCTTTAATTTGTCAGAAAGCCCATGACAAAACTGGCTTCTAAGAGCTGGGTCATTCCACTGAGTATCTGTGGCCCATCTACGGAACTCAGAAGCAAATTCCTCCGCCGGACGATCTCCCTGCTGTATCTTACGTAATTTTGTCTCAGCAAGAGAGACCCGATCTGGGTCATCATATACCAAACCCAGGGCAGTAAAAAATCGATCTACTGACTGTAGAGCCGGGGATCCCGGAGGAAGGGAGAAGGCCCAGGATTGAGGGTCCCCTTGTAGGAGCGAGATAACAATTCCCACTCTCTGCTCTTCACTCCCTGATGATCGAGGCCGAAGCCGAAAATACAATTTACATGCTTCCCTGAAGGTAAAAAATTTGTCTCGCCCACCAGTGAACCTGTCCGGGAGAGCTACTTTAGGTTCAAATCTGGTTTGCTCCGAGGGAGACAAAACTTTGGACTTAATGTCCGTCAACTCCATGGATAATCCCTGCAACTGCAGAGCCAGCTGGGCTACTGGATCCATGGCAACTGGGAATAATTTTACGGGCCAGTGAAAATGTCACGCGGTCTTATGATATGTGTACGATGTCAGTAAACTATTCTTAAAAGAACAACACTCTATACAACATATAGATTAGCAACATCAGCATGTAAATATAGAATAGATTTACCTGACACGATATCCGCCGAACTCAGGGTTAATCTTGAGGACCTGATACACTGTCACAGGAAAGAGGAGGACCGGGGGTCCAACCTGACCCTAAACTGGGGTCCCAACTAATCCCTCACCTTGGAGGCACTGATAATGGTTCAGAGGTCCAAGTCTCCAGCCTAACCCTGTCTCCTATCAGTCCCTGAACCCTGTAATCAGTCCTAAGAAGGATACTGATTACCACCAAAGGGATATGGGCTGATCTTTGCTAAATACACAGATTAGACATATAAGACAGACTGGAGAAAACACAGACTTGCATACACACTCAAACACAGAAGGAACATAAATGATCTGGGATATTAAACTCTAAGCAAGGTGAGCTTAAAACAACTAAGGAGCTCTTTAACTTAAGACTATACAGATACAATCCTATCTGTGGTCTGCATGAAGAATTTCACTGGCAACTCCCAACACAGACAACCAGAGATTTAAAGGAAACCAATCAACAAATAATTAATTGCAGCCGGGAGAAACTGCACCCAGTCCCAGAACTGAGCACAGACAGAATTAACTCCCTAACTGCCAAACACAAAGAAACAGCAACTCAGCTGTGACAAGTCAGAATGTGCAACCGCGACGATCTTCGTGGCGATGCACACATGACAGACAGGTATAGTAGTCTCTGGCCTATCTGTCCTGCGTGCCGGCAAACTGTAAATCTGCCTCCACCTCTCTAGGGATCTGGCAAGCATACTAGCGACTGGGCGATGCGGTTCTGTTTCGCCAGGGGATTCTTCTTCCTGAGACCCTACATCTGAAGGTTCCACGTTTTGAAATTCCATTCTTTGAGATTCTACTTCTGGAGATGCTACAGGAGCAAGTTCCTCACGAACTATTTCTTCTGCTGCGGCAACTGGTTCAACTCGATGTTGGGGTGCTTCTTGTGGTTGGTAAAATTGAAGTACTGGAATAATCACAGCGTCCCCGATACAAGGCCAATCTGCAGGAAAATCTCCTAGGTCCGTGTGTATGACTTCACCTGGTTTCTCTTTTTCCATAACAAGTTCTTCCTCATGAAGTTTTAACATGTCTGGACACAGTTTTAGGTGGTCTCTGGATACAGTGGTGGTCGTCTTTCCTCCATCTTTGCTAATGGTACAGGTTTTACTGTTGTCAAACTTGGAATTTTGCACGACATATGGCTCTTTTTCCCACTGATCGTCTAGTTTGTGCATTCTTCTTTTTCTTTTTAGCACAATCTCTCCAGGCATAAAAGGTTTAGCTGGAGCACTTTTGTTGTAGTTCTCCTCTTGCTTGTCCCTTACTTTATTGAGACTATCTTCCACGCAGGCTTGTACTCTCCTGTACTGTTCCTGTCGGTTCGTGTCCCAATCTTCAGTGGTAACATCAGCTTCAGGTTCTACAACACCAAGTTCCAAATCCATGGGCAGTTTCCCTGGTCTTGCTCGCATAAGGTAGGCTGGAGTGCAGTTGGTGGAACTCACAGGTATGTGATTATACAGATCTACCAGGTCAGGTAGTAGGTCTGGCCATCGATTTCTCTCCTCAAGTGGTACCGTCTTCAGCAGATCAATGACGATGTGATTCATCTTTTCACAAAGACCATTTGTTTGGGGGTGGTACGGTGTGGTTCTTATCTTCTTGCATCCGTACAGATGACAGAATTCCTTAAACAATTCGGCTTCAAAGGCAGGACCCTGATCAGTTAACACTTGCTCTGGATATCCATGGGTCTGCAGAAATATGCTTGAAACGTCTTTGCTGCTGTTTCAGCTGTCAGATCGTTGACAGGGGCGACCACCAGGAACCTGGAGTAGTGATCCACCATTGTCAGGGCATACGAGTATCCTGATCTGCTGGGTGACAACTTTACATGGTCCAAGGCCACGATCTCCAAGGGACGAGTCGTCTTGATGGGTTGCAGGGGTGCTTTGTCACGCTGTCTAATGATATGTATACAATGTCAGTAAACTATAAATACAGGAACAACACTCTATACAACAACTAGTATAGCAACATCAGCATGTAAGTATAGAATAGATTTACCTGACACAATATCTGCTGAACTCAGGGTTAATCTTGAGGACTTGATGAGCTGAAACAGGAAAGAGGTGGACCGGGATCTAACCTGACCCTAAACTGGGGTCCTAACTAATCCCTCACCTTGGAGGTACTGATAATGGTTCAGAGGTCCAAGTCACCAACCTAACCCTGTCTCCTATCAGACCCTGAACCCTGTAATCAGTCCTAAGAAGGATCCTGACTACCACCAAAGGGATATGGGCTGATCTTAGCTAAATACACAGATTAGACATATAAGACAGACAGGATAACACTCGCTTGCATACACACTCAAACACCAAAGGAACATAAATGGTCTGGGAAATAAACTCTAACCAAGTTGAGCTTAGAACAACTAAGGAGCTCACAACTAAAGTCTATACAGATTCATTCCTATCTGTGGTCTGCATGAAGGTTTCACTTGCAACTCCCCAAGCAGACAACCAGGAATTTAAAGGAAACCAATCAACAAATAATCAATTGCAGCCGGGAGAAACTGCACCCAGTCCCAGCACTGAGCACAGACAGAATTAACTCCCTAGCTGCCAAACACAAAGAAACAGCAGCTCAGCTGTGAGAAGTCAAAATGTGCAACCGCGACGATCTTCGTGGCAATGCACACATGACAGTACCCCCCCTTCTACGAGGGGCCTCCAGACCCTCAGGGCCAGGCCTGCCCGGGTGAGTTCTGTGGAAGGTCCGAACCAAACGATCTGCGTTAACATCAGACGCAGGGACCCACGTCCTCTCCTCTGGACCATACCCCTTCCAATGCACCAAGTACTGAAGGGACCGGCGATTCAGACGTGAGTCAATGATCTTTGATACTTGAAATTCCAAGTTACCATTGACCAACACAGGAGGAGGAGGTAGAGGTGACGGTATGACTGGTGCCACATACCTTTTAAGTAATGACTTGTGGAACACATTATGAATTTTAAACGTAGGAGGGAGGTCCAGACGAAATGCCACAGGATTAATTATGGAACTGATCCTGTACGGCCCGATGAATCTGGGACCCAGTTTCCAGGAGGGCACTTTAAGTTTTATATTCCTGGTAGACAACCATACCAGATCGTTGACATTCAGATCTGGACCAGAAACTCTCCTCCTATCAGCCATACGTTTGTAACGGTTCCCCATCGCACTCAGATTATTCAATACACCTCGCCACACAGAAGCAAGTGACGACGAGAAACGCTCCTCCTCAGGAACCCCAGAAGGGCCCCCCCCATTGAAAGTACAAAACTGGGGATGAAAACCATATGCCCCAAAAAACGGGGACTTACCAGTGGACTCGCTCCGCCTGTTGTTAAGAGCGAACTCTGCCAGAGGCAAGAAAGAAGACCAGTCCTCCTGGTTCTCTGAGACAAAACACCGAAGATAAGTCTCTAGGCTTTGATTCAGACGCTCTGTCTGACCATTGGTCTGCGGATGAAAAGCCGAGGAAAATGACAATTGCATCCCCCGACGTAAACAAAATGCCCTCCAAAATTTGGACACAAACTGAGACCCCCTATCTGACACCACATCAGAAGGCAACCCATGAAGTCTAACGATCTCCCTAATGAACACCTGCGCCAGAGTCTTAGCATTAGGGAGTGCAGGAAGAGCAACGAAATGTGCCATCTTACTGAACCTGTCAACAACCACCAGTATGACAGTATTCCCTGACGACGGAGGAAGGTCCGTAATGAAGTCCATAGATAAATGAGTCCATGGACGCTCCGGAAGTTTCAAGGGTAAAAGGGTCCCAGACGGACGGGTATGAGGGGTTTTAGAGCGAGCACACACCCCACATGACGCGACAAAAGTTATAACATCTTTATTAGCATTAGGCCACCAAAACCGGCGAGAAAGGAGATCTAAAGTAGCCTAAAGGGTATGCCACACTAAACAATATCGCTAACGGGATCGCTAAAAAACGTCACTATTTAGCGATCCCGTTAGCGATATTGTTCAGTGCGGCAGCTTCCAGCGACGAGCTTCCTGCTGTGATCTCGCTCGTCGCTGGAATCGTTCCGGACCCTATTTCATCGCTGGCGCTCCCGCTGGGTAAGTATCTTATCGCTGTGTGGCACCTTTTCTTAGCGATTTAGCGGTACTTTTGTACCGCTAAAGTCGTTAAGAAGATCGCTAACGGCGATAGCGTCGTTAACTATATCGCTAAATGCGGCAGCATTTAGCGATATAGAAACAATCCCGCTAGCGATCTCATTAGTATGCAACGCTAACGAGATCGCTAGCGGGATAGCTTAGTGTGGCAGTACCTTTACTCCCTGGATGTCCTGCTAGAGCAGAATTATGATGTGCCTCAATAACCTTTTGTCTCAACAGATTTGGGACAAACAGTCTCCCTGGAGGTCCTGCAGGGGCGTCCCCCTGAGCCTCTAACACCTCCTCCTCAAGCTCAGAAAATACAGCCGACACTACCACCCCCTCCTGAAGGATAGGACTCGGGTCATCCGTTTTCCCGGCCCCTGGGAAACTGCGAGACAAGGCATCAGCCTTTACATTCTTAGACCCCGGGCGATAAGTGACGACAAAATTAAACCTGGTAAAAAACAACGACCATCGAGCTTGTCTGGAATTCAGACGCTTAGCGGATTCCAAATACAACAGGTTCTTGTGATCAGTAATAACGGTAACCGGGTGGACTGCCCCCTCCAAAAAGTGACGCCATTCTTCAAAAGCTAACTTAATGGCCAAAAGTTCCCTATTGCCGATATCATAATTCCTTTCGGCGGACGACAATTTCTTAGAAAAGAAAGCGCACGGATGCCATTTACCAGGGGACGGACCCTGGGACAATATAGCACCCACCCCTACGTCAGACGCATCCACCTCCACAATGAACGGCTGAGATGCATCTGGTTGGATGAGAACGGGTGCCGAAGCAAAACATTTCTTCAAAGAGGAAAAGCCTTGGCAAGCTTTGTCCGACCATTTAGAAAAATCCGTCCCTTTTCTTGTCATGTCAGTGAGAGGTTTGACGACAGATGAGAAATTACAAATAAATTTCCGGTAGTAGTTAGCAAACCCCAAAAAACGCTGCAGAGCCTTAAGATCCCCTGGCTGATCCCATTCAAGCACTGCTCTCACCTTTTCAGGGTCCATACGGAAACCGGAGGCTGACACCAAAAAACCCAAAAACTGAAGTTCCTGTACGGCAAATACACACTTCTCCAGTTTGGCGTATAATTTATTGTCTCGCAAGATCTGCAACACCTGTCTCACATGCTCCTGATGAGACACAAGATCTGGCGAGTAAATTAAAATGTCGTCCAAATATACAACCACAAACAGCCCCACAAGGTGACGAAAAATGTCATTAACAAAATGTTGGAATACTGCTGGTGCAGTAGTCAGACCAAAAGGCATGACTAGGTTCTCATAATGTCCCTCCGGCGTGTTAAACGCCGTTTTCCACTCATCCCCCTCTTTTATCCTAATCAGATTATACGCCCCCCTGAGATCCAATTTAGAAAACCATTTGGCGCCAACAATTTGATTGAAGAGATCAGGAATAAGAGGGAGTGGATACGGATCTCGAACATTAATCCGATTAAGTTCGCGGAAATCCAAGCAAGGGCGTAGGCCTCCATCTTTCTTCTTCACAAAGAAGAACCCCGCGGCTACTGGGGAAGATGAAGGTCTAATATGCCCTTTGGCCAGACTTTCAGAAATATAATCTTTCATAGCCTGCCTCTCAGGACCAGAAAGATTATACAACCTAGCTTTAGGCAACTTAGCATCAGGAAGGAGATTAATAGAGCAGTCATACACGCGATGAGGAGGCAACTCCTGACACCCCTCCTCAGAGAAAACATCCCCAAAATCCTCCAAAAAAGGAGGCAATGTACTAGGCATGACCGCACTGATGACTGTGTTCATGCAGTTGCTTTTGCAAAACTCACCCCATTGGCTTATTTCTCTGGACTGCCAATTAATCACAGGATTATGTTTAACCAACCAAGGAAGTCCCAACACAATGGGAGTAGGTAGACCCTCCAACACATAACAAGATAATTGTTCTCTATGTATTGCCCCTACCCGAAGGTCAATGTTATGAACCTCATGAACAAAGCTACCTTGGCCGAGAGGCCTGGCGTCAATGGAGAATATAGGGATCGGTTTGACCAATACACTCAGATGCATACCTTGAGCCTGAGCAAACTGAGCGTCAACCAGATTAGCCCCGGAACCACTATCAAGAAGAACAGACAATCTCTCCACTCTCGTACCAACTACCACCTCAACTGGTACAAGGAACTGAGAAGAACTGGCGGATGAAATACATACTCCCAGGTTGTCGTCCACCACACAACCTGGGATTAACAGTTTTCCGGCGACTTTTGGCTCAACAAGGCACGGGATGGACATTCTCCAACAAAATGTCCCTCTTTCCCGCAGAAAAAACATCTTCTAGTCCTGCGGCGTACCGCCAATCCCCTCCTACGAAATGATGTCCCTCCCAACTGCATAGGCTCATCCGAACAGACAAGGGGAACCTCAACATAAGGGACTTTAGTGGTAGGTGGAGAAACAACAGGGAGTGGGGTTACCTCACCCCTCTCCCGAAGCCGTCTATCAGTACGGATAGCTAAGGCCATAGCAGCCTCCAGAGAAGAAGGAGACTCATACTGAGCCAAAACGTCTTTTAATTTATCAGAAAGCCCATGACAAAACTGGCTCCTAAGAGCTGGGTCATTCCACTGAGTATCTGTGGCCCATCTACGAAACTCAGAAGCAAATTCCTCTGCCGGACGATCTCCCTGCTGTATCTTACGTAATTTTGTCTCAGCAAGAGGGACCCGATCTGGGTCATCATATACCAATCCCAGGGCAGTAAAAAATTGATCTACAGACAGTAGAGCCGGGGATCCCGGAGGAAGGGAAAATGCCCAGGATTGAGGGTCCCCTTGCAGAAGTGAGATAACAATTCCCACTCTCTGCTCCTCACTCCCTGATGATCGAGGCCGAAGCCGAAAATACAATTTACATGCCTCCCGGAAGGTGAAAAATTTGTCTCGCCCACCAGTGAACCTGTCCGGGAGAGCAACCTTAGGTTCAACTCTGGTTTGCTCCAGGGGAGACAAAACTTTGGACTTAATGTCCGTCAGCTCCATGGATAATCCCTGCAACTGCAGAGCCAGCTGGGCTACTGGATCCATGGTAACTGGAGATAATTTTTATGGCCAGTGAAAATGTCACGCTGTCTAATGATATGTATACAATGTCAGTAAACTATAAATACAGGAACAACACTCTATACAACAACTAGTATAGCAACATCAGCATGTAAGTATAGAATAGATTTACCTGACACAATATCTGCTGAACTCAGGGTTAATCTTGAGGACTTGATGAGCTGAAACAGGAAAGAGGTGGACCGGGATCTAACCTGACCCTAAACTGGGGTCCTAACTAATCCCTCACCTTGGAGGTACTGATAATGGTTCAGAGGTCCAAGTCACCAACCTAACCCTGTCTCCTATCAGACCCTGAACCCTGTAATCAGTCCTAAGAAGGATCCTGACTACCACCAAAGGGATATGGGCTGATCTTAGCTAAATACACAGATTAGACATATAAGACAGACAGGATAACACTCGCTTGCATACACACTCAAACACCAAAGGAACATAAATGGTCTGGGAAATAAACTCTAACCAAGTTGAGCTTAGAACAACTAAGGAGCTCACAACTAAAGTCTATACAGATTCATTCCTATCTGTGGTCTGCATGAAGGTTTCACTGGCAACTCCCCAAGCAGACAACCAGGAATTTAAAGGAAACCAATCAACAAATAATCAATTGCAGCCGGGAGAAACTGCACCCAGTCCCAGCACTGAGCACAGACAGAATTAACTCCCTAGCTGCCAAACACAAAGAAACAGCAGCTCAGCTGTGAGAAGTCAAAATGTGCAACCGCGACGATCTTCGTGGCAATGCACACATGACATGCTTTCTGGCTGCTGTAGTCTTTCTTCGGAGGCTACAGGACGCACAGTTCTTACACCATTTCTCGATGGAACTACGCATTCCCACCCAGTAGAAACGACACTTCAGCAGGGTTTCCAGCTTCTTCCAACCAAAGTGCCCCGCTCAATCGTGGTAGGCTTCCAACACCATCTTGATGTCTGTTCTTGGGACTACTATCTGCCATACCATCTCATGGGTTCTGGGGTTGACGTACCTTCGGCACAGCTTCTCTCGGTAGATAAACAGCCGGCTTCTCTCGTTCCACAGCTGCTTTGCTTGTTGAGACGCATTCTTCTCCAAGGAGGAACCTTCCTGAGTTATCAGCTCCTTGATGCGGCTGACAACCGGATCACTGTTCTGGGTCTCCTTCCAGCTGTGGTGAGGTAAAGGGTTTAACGTCTTACCACGTTGCCTCCTGTAGGCTCGTTGTTCGTGGATCATCCCATTTCTGTGGAATGCAGGTAGCTCAATCTCTTCTAGGTCATCCAATTCCTCTTCCGTGTCAGACTCATGCGGCATTCTGGACAAGGCATCAGCGTGGCATTCTTACGGCCCGCCCTGTACTTGATTGTAAATTGATAATTCGACAGCCGAGCCATCCAACGTTGCTCCATGGCTCCCAACTTGGCTGTTTCGAGATGTGTCAAGGGTTATTGTCAGTGTAAGCAGTGAACTTGCTGGAGGCTAGGTAATGCTTGAATCTTTCTGTAATGGCCCAGACCAGCGCCAGGAACTCCAACTTGAATCTGCTATAGTTCTCTGGGTTTCTCTCGGTCGGCCGGAGCTTCCTGCTTGCATATGCGATGACTTTTTCTTGGCCATTTTGCTTCTGACTGAGGACAGCTCCTAATCCTTCATTGCTGGCATCAGTGTACAGCAGGAACGGCTGGCTGTAGTCAGGATAGGCTAAAATCTCATCGCCTGTCAGGATCTCCTTCATCTCCTTGAATGCCTCAGCTTGTTCTTTAACCCAGTGGAATGGAGGATTTCTGCTCTTGAGGGGCTGTCCTACCAGAAGGTCCTGCAGAGGCGCTGCTTTCTTGGTGTAGTCCTTTACAAACCTCCGGTAGTAACCTGTCAGTCCCAGGAACTGGCGCACCTCCTTGAGATTCTTCGGCTCCGGCCATTTCTGGATGGCAGTGACCTTCTCGGGGTCTGGCGCTACTCCTTCAGAGCTGACAATATGTCCCAAGTACTGTACCTTTTGTCTGAGCAGATGGCACTTTGAAGGCTTCAGTTTCATCCCATACTTGGACAGTGACTCAAATACCTCTGCCAGGTGCTTCAGATGATCCTCATACGTCTTGGAGTACACAATTACGTCGTCCAGGTACAGCAACACGGTTTCAAAGTTGAGATGTCCCAGGCAACTCTCCATCACTCTCTGGAACGTTCCCGGGGCACTGCTGAGTCCAAACGGCATCCTGTCAAACTCACAGAGTCCCATCAGGGTGGTGAAAGCCGTCTTCTCCCGATCCTCCTCAGCCACAGCTACTTGCCAGTACCCACTAGTGAGGTCGAGGGTGGAAAAGTAGTTAGCAGTTTTTAAGGCAGCTAAGGATTCCTCAATGCGTGGTAAAGGGTATGCATCTTTATGTGTAATGCGATTTACTTGTCTGTAATCTACACACATTCTCATGCTTCCATCCTTTTTCCTAACTAGGACTAGAGGTGCTGCCCAGGGACTACAACTATCCCTTATCACCCCTGCTTCCTTCATGTCACGCAACATTTCCTTAGCTTTCTGGTAGTGTGCTGGAGGTATAGGCCTGTACCGCTCTTTGATGGGAGGATGGATGCCTGTAGGGATATGATGTTGTACTCCCTTAATTGTCCCAAAGTCAAGTGGGTGTTTGCTAAATACCTGCGTGTACTCCTGTACCACTCGTAGTACTCCTTGTTTCTGGTGGGCTGGAGTGGTGTCTGTCCCGACATGGAGCTGCTGATGTGTAGCCCAGCTACGCAGGCACACATAAAAATCCAGGAGAGTGCACAGGAAGGTAACAGCAACGCTTGATATGCATTCACTGCCACTCACTCTTCAGACACACCCATCTGAGATATAAGGGGAGGTGACACGTGGCTTGGGAGATCTAGAGATAGTTTTCCGAAGAGGAGTCAGTCAGTTAGCTCCGGGAGGCTCAGGAGTGAGTTATCCCTTGGATAGTTATCTGTCTGAGATAAGATCAGTCTGAGTGGAGCTGTTCAGTGGAGTTCAGCCTGTTAGCTTCTGTCTCAAGGACAGAGCAGCCATTCAGTATCGGTCCTGTGTGGACTTTGGAGGAAACTGAGAGCTGTGCAGCGAGCTCTGGATGAAGCTGACATTATTCCACAACTGCCACAGGTGCTTATGTTGAAAGCGGGAAGCAGGGCGAAGGGCACAGTGGAGAAGATAGAGAAGTGCTACAGGTATTGGATTGCCTGCACTAAATTGCCGGACACCGGGTCCGAAGCGTTGCTACTGTTTCAAGCATAGTAACAAGAAAACCGGAGGCATCTGGACTACAGGTCGCAGAGAGCAGCCCTAAGTGTCAATACGTAACCGGAGTCAGGTGGAACAGGGACTTTGAGTCAAGCGCAGACAAAAGTAAGGACTTAGTTTCATCACTTAGAAGGCTCCACCACAACGTTGGCCGGGCAGTACAGCTTTTGAGAGAGCTGGAGATCAGAGTTAACTTCGCTTCAGGCAGGTTGGACTCACAAGTATATGGAGTAAAGGAGGCCTCTAACCTGCTCAGCTGTTACCGGAATGTGCACTCTCCACCCCGACCAGCTCCCCGGGATCTGCTTGAACCATCATCAGTAAAAGGTATGAAAAGAAGCTGCATTGTGTTTGGCTGAATTCTTACTACACCCTGCATCACCATCCTCACCATAGACTTCCAGGGACCCGTCTCACCTGTGGGAGACTTACCACCAAGCTGCCCCATAACATCCCCTGTGAAAGTCCTTAGAGCAGCGCTGGTACAATTACCAGAAACCACAGGTGGCGTCACGAACTACCTATCCTAATAATTCCCTGTAAATACTCCCCCATTGCACGACCGCCAGGGCCACGGACCGAGCCACCGCTACCAGTGACAACTCCCATAGACTTCCATGGGCTCGGCTCCGAGTACCCCATAGCCTTGGTATCCACAATTGTGGTGCGTGGTCGGAACACTGACACCAATCCTCCTCCTGGGTTGCTGGGTCATTATCCTCAGCTGGTTGGCGGGAGGCTAAGGACTCGGTCGTGAGAATGGAGTTGTTATCTACGGTATGTAATTTAGCAACAGTGGCATATCGTGGTAAATTTACTTCATCTTTTCCCCAGTTGAGAAGACGTACTGGTACCCTCCCATTTCATACTTCTACTACCCCTCTAGCAGTCAAGAGTGTAGGTCTGTGCTCTGAACAATGGGGCTCTACTACTGCTTGGTAGTTCTGTCCTCTCAGACCTATTGCTGCTCTACACCATATAAGCATTTCACTCATTGGGGGTATAACAATGGGGTTCGGGTCTGTCACCCGTACATTACCAATTTCACCATCTGTCAGCTTCGCTTGCTGCTGGCACATCAGGGCCCGGATCTCCCTCTGGATCACTCCCTTTTGCTTTGGCTTGGCAACTTCGGCGAGCTGTTGGAGCAAAAACACAACTTCTCCCAGACAGTTACTAATAATGTTTGTACCTAAAACCACATTTAAGCCATTTTCCTCATTTACAGTCTTTACTACTAAGAGTCCCTGATCCTTCAGCTCCACTCTGCCCACCTTTACGTCCACGTTTTTGGCTCCGAGTATATCAACAGGGAGACCATTAGAGGCATACACAGCAAAGTCAGGGCTCGGGGGCTGGAGACTGTCCATGGACCAAAACTTATTATACAGGACATCAGGTATGATGGTCACCTGAGATCCAGTGTAAAGCAGGGCAGGGATTGCGATCCCGTCCAGGATGATGGACAGGTAGGTCTTCCTCCCACAAACCTGCGGTTCCAGTCTGAGGGGCCTGATGAGTCTATTCCTGGGTGTTGGCCCTCGACCCAGGATCTGCTCGTTTAAATGACACTGTCGGGCTAGATGACCTTCTCTGTTGCAACGGTAGCAGATGATCTCTCGGCGAGGATGGTACTGATCAGGGGTCGCTCCTGGGGTGGCGTTGTCCTCCTCCGGTGGGGCAACGTCCACCTTTTCCTCAGGTTCATCCAAGGGACATCCTCTGGGCAGTCAGCTAGCAGGATCTTTCCTCCTTCCTCCTTCCGCAGTTGCAGGGCACTCATTACAGCGGCCAGGTTTTTAGTCAGCTGGCGCACTTCTGAGCGCAGACAGTCCAACTCAGTAGGGGGCGCCACCTGCGTTTTGGCTTCCGCCACCAGCTGGGAAAAGGTGGATGCTGCTGGCTTTAGAGTGGCTTCACCCGGGTGACACTGGGTTGCCACCTCAGGCTTCTCCAGGGGTCGCAGTCCTTTTATAGCCATATCTTTTAGGGCATCAAAGGTAGCGTCAGGATGATCCAAGGACCACCAGTGCACAGTTCTGCTTTCAGCTTGGGACCTCAGTCCCCGTACAAACTGTTCCTTCAACATTTTGCTTTCATTAATGGCACTTATAGGGTTGACCTGTTTGAGAGCTCGCAGGGCCCCCTGTAGTCGGCAGGTGTAGTCCCTAATACTGTCATCTGGCTCTGGGAGCATTGGTAAAACCTCATCCGGAGATCTGTTTCAGTGCGGTCCTCAAAAATAGTCTGTAGTTTTAAGAAAATTGAAAGCACTGATTCCTGGTCTGCAGCTGTCCAAGTTTCTACTTCCCTTTCTGCAGCACCAGTCAGTTGTCCTACTACCACTGCAGCTCTTTGTTTCTCTGTCATAGGGTACATGTCCATTATGCTGCATATTTTGCGTTTAAACCCTGACAGGGTATCTGGCTTACCGCTGTACTGAGGGAGCCACTTTGCTCCAGGCATGTATGGCAGCGTTAGCGGTACTATCGGGGCCACAGGACCAGGTGAGGGGCCAACGTTTCCACCCCGCGCTGCAGCGCCGGCGGGTAGGTCACCAGAGCGGTCGCCCTGGGCCGCGCTGTCAGCTTGCGGCTGCGACATGTCTGCGCCCCCCTAGTTAAGCGTGGCCTACCTTCTCCTGAAGGCTGCAGCTCTGCCAGGCACAGCGATGTGGAAGGACCTGCGTCGCCGGCGCTCTGACATCAGAGCGATCACTGAAGTTCTCCACAGGACCTGCCGCCGCGTCAGCGTTGGGCGCGTGTCCGGGACTCCGCGCGCTTTCTGCAGGTACGCTTCTTCTCTTTGCGCTGTAGCGCTGCAATTTGGCGGGCAATGGCGGACAATTGGCGGCAAAAATCTCAAAAACAGCAACACAGTCTCTAGCACAAAAACAGTCCACTTCAGGCACACAGGACTCACATATAGCGAGCTTCGTATCCTGTTCGTGACGCCAAAAGATGAGTCGCACGTACCAGGGCTTTGGGGTACTCGGCACCGAGCCCGTTAACTTCACTGGGGGATGTCACGGGTATCGCAGCTCGGTCCGTTGCCCTGGGCGCTCACTAAAGGTAGATATTTACAGGGGATGATAGAATGTTCGTGACGCCACCTGTGGTTCCTGGTCAGGGTGACCAGCGCTGCAGGGTAGGTCCTCTGAGGGTTTGGGGCAGCAAGGTGTTAAGTCTCCCACAGGCGAGACTGATTCCTCAGAGTATATGGCGGCGTAGGGGTGCAGGGCAATAAGGCAGACACACACAAAGAGTCTCTTTCTGTACCTTTACTGGTGGTAGATTCAGGCACGTCTCGGGAAGCTGTTCAGGGTGGAGGATGCACGTCCAGTAATCCACTAAGTAGGTGTAGGGCCTCCTTACGTCTTTATGTGTGTGAGTTTCTGACTTGCATAAAACAAAGCTTAACTCCGTGTTTTCAGCTACGCCCGGCTGACCTAGTGGTGAGGTCTTTTTGTGGACAGAACAGTGTCTCTGTGGCAGTACCTGCCAGACCCCCTCTTCCTAACCTCGGTTACGTATCAGCACTGCTGGGCCCCTGCGACTTGAAGTCCAGGGTCTCCGGTGTCTCCTACCAGTCGTGCAGATGCTGGTAAGCGCGGACCCGGTGTCCGGTGGTGCAGAGTGGAGGTAAGCTATCAATGCTGGTTGACCTCGGTCACTCTCTTTTCCTCTTTCTTCCACCTGCCTTTCGTCCTACTCTCACCACTATCATAAGCACAAACTAGCAGCAGATGTCAGCTTTCTTTTCTTCACCGCTCTCCAAGCGTCGGCACGCTTACTTACTGAAACGCTCACTGAAGCACTCTCAGTGGACTCAAATTTGACCAGACTAAGTGGCAATCCCTTCCACTGCTACTGGACTCCACGATGTAAGCTGAGTAGTTCCTGAAGTCCCCAGGCTTTCAGATAAGTCTTTCTTTGGCTAGTCTTTCCCTCTCTACTCATCTGAGGTAACTAGCTTGTCTGCTCTGCAACATGCTCTGACAAGATCTGACACTCTGAGGTAAAACCAACAACTAGCTAACTCTCAGCTAGACTGCCTTAATCTCACTACTGTCGTCTCAAGGGCTCCCTCTGGTGGAACCAGGGAAAATATGAAGTGTTGTGTGCTTATAGGTTATCATCCATTTTGATATAGGAAAGATGTGTATCTTCGTACCGTATTAGCCAGTAGATAGAAAAATATTTAGACTTGAGACTGAGAGTCCTCAGTGGTTGATACCTTTTAATGGCTAATTGAAAAGATGGTAACAAATTGCAAGCTTTCGAGACTACTTAGGTCTCTTCATCAGGCGAAGACTAATGCAAAATCTGAAGAATCACATATTTATATACAACAGGACACAGGAATAATGCAATAGGTAAGACAAGTGACGTGAAGCAGAACTGTCATTATGGCAGAGGGATGAACATAAATATTGGAACAGTTCATATTGTAACATTTCCAGGGGATATAGCTCTAGGATCGCTGTCTGGGTAGACAGAATGGCACGAAAACAGTTCATTCAGACAGCAGTTCTGGTGAAAACTGGCCGCAACCAGCTTTATTAAAGTCCACAGCAAACAGATAAAAATAAATCATAAACAGAAAACCTGGGCTTGTCTAGCCACTAATTACACTTAGATAGATTGCCTTGTCTATCCGGGTCCCGGCTCTACCAGCCTGGCCAAAAACAACACATATGATATATGTTACCAGTATGGAGTTTCACAGATACTCCTCCTTGTGTCTGAAGGCACATCCAACGTCCAGACTTGAGAGAGATCCACTCCTATTCAACCGCTATTCGCACGGATTCTCACTGAGACTACTCCTGTGTCCGGGGTACCTCCTGCACCCAGACTGAGATAGCTCACACTCCTGGAGACGCTTCTTGTGCCGGGACACCTCCCTGTGTCCAGACTGAGCGTGCTCCCACTCCTGGAGACTGCTTCTTGTGCCGGGACACCTTCCTGTGTCCAGACTAAGCCAGCTCCCACTCTTGGAGACTGCTTCTTGTGCCGGGACACCTTCCTGTGTCCAGACTAAGCCAGCTCTCACTCCTGGTCTCCTAATTAACACCTGAGTGATTTCAGGCCTGAGCTGCAAGTGTGTGCTGAATGTGAGGTGTAGTGACCTTTCTCTACCACTAGGTTTACAAAGCCACACATTTCCCTTATACCTAGGTGAAATGTACACCCCATTCAACACATATTCCTTCACTGTCTCACATATCCCCTCCCTCTTCTCCAGACCGGAGGGCTGGTCATCCAGACCGGAGGGCTGGTCAACAATCCAACAGAGACAGTGAACTCTGGACCAGTCATGGCCCTCATCAGCTTCATCTTCACCACTGTCATTTGTATCGTCACCTGAGTCATAGCCAACATCAGCTTTCTCTTCATCTGAAGCATCCGCACTACCCTGTACCCTCCCAGGCCTATACTCTCTGCGGGCCTCGGGTATCCTGCACGGTTTCATCTTGACCTTAGAGCCGGGCTCAGTTTCGATATAGTGCCTGGCCAGAGAAGTACGACCCGGCACATCCGAACACTTCTGTTGACTCTTCCTCAGAAACTCACGTACCTCCTGTCCCTGGTGCACTGACCATGTGTCACCAACTATCACAGAAGGTATAGGGGGTTTTTCACTTTTCTCCAGTTCCCCTCCTTCAGGCTCTTCTGGCAAGACATGCCCAGAAGCCCTACCGTCCGTCCTATACTCTACTTCTTCAGTCACATCTGGCTCACTGTCAGGGTTATACAATTCATTTTCATTCATATCCTGCTCACTGTCAGGGCCATACAATTCATTTTCATTCACATCTTGATCTGGAACCTTAGTTAACATGTCATCCACAACATTAACTGCACCATCTGGTCCCTCAGGTATGTGACTATGTGACAACCCCAGCACTATACTTCTATATAGTTCAGGTACTAGGAGCTGACTCACGACCTCTCCCTGGACTTCAGTGTCCCTATACAACAGGTGAGTGTTTATGGCAACATGAGGTAACCTCTCCTCAGAGCCAGGCTCTTGGGAAACCTCATTTAGAACATTTATATTTTCCTGTGCCGTTTTAAGAGTGGGGTCTCGCCACTGCTCACTCTCAAAATTGTCACAGGACACAGGCAAGTCAGGGACACTCGGTTCCCGAGAACCACCATCCTCGTCTCCCAACATCACCTGCAAAGGAATTTCATTACTATCACAGTCATCATTATTATCATTATCAGCATCAGCATCATTATCATGGTCATCATCATTATCATGATCATCATCATCATCATCATTATCACATAAGTTTAACGGCCCACTAGCATTGTGTTCCGCCCCTCGGGACTGCGCACCCTCAATAGGAGCTTCATCACACTGTCCATCAGAAACATTTCTCCCCCAGAGATCCTCAGACCGGGGAAAGTCATTACCCAATATGACGGGTTGCACCAGGTTCTTCACTACCCCCCCTTCATATGAAACCTCCCCGAGTTTGGGGACCAAGTCCACGGCAGTCTCTGGGTAGACTTTGGTGTCTCCATGGATGCACACCACACTCAGGTGCTTATCAGGGATGAAGTCCCTATCAATCAGGCTGTCACATACGGAAGTCACTGGACTCTCTGAGTCCAAGAGGGCCTGTGCTGGGCAGTCATTTACAACCACCGGGGACACCTGTGGTCCAGTCTCTTCGGCTGAGGTGGACACACACACAGGCTCTGCGCAGGGAGAGAGAGACCCGCCAACATCACGGCACATAGGCTCCCCTTCTAGTGAACAGCCGGCTGTAATTTCACGACATCTCCAACACTGTCCACCACAATCACCCTCCCATATGTCCCCTACAGCTGGAACGCTCTTACCGCGAGAGTTCAGCGTCCGGGAACTCTGAAGTGACGACCTCTCAGACGGCTGTACCTCAGGAGGACGTGCTCGGGTGTAGCGGTTCACTATCACCTTTTCAACTCCATAATCAGGTTTGCTGACTGCAGACTCCCAACTGTATCTCCAGTCACGAACTCCCCTGGCACGGGCTGTCACCGTAACACCCAGCCGGGTACGAATCTCCGCTTTCAGCTTGGCATAGTCTTGGCTGTCCTGCTCGTTCAGGTCAGCATAGGCCACCTGGGGCACTCCAATCAGATAGGGTGCGACCATCATGGCCCACTCAGATAGGGGCAGATTCTCCTTCTCTGCCAGTTCCTCAAACCTAGTGAGATATACCTCCACATCATCACGAGGTGTCATCTTTTTCAGGGACCGTCTTACCGCCTTCTTTACAGCGGACAAGTCAGGTGCCTTCACAACATTACTCTGGGACGAGGTGCTGAGAGCTGCAATCTGCTCCAACACCCGGTTATTCTCCTGCTGCTGCTGCAGGATTTGCTGCTGGTACTGCTGCATGCACTGCTGGTGCTGCAGGCGCTGCTGCTCCATGCTCCGCTGGGCCTGCTGCATGCACTGCTGGTGCTGCAGGCGCTGCTGTTCCATGGTCCGCTGGGCCTGGACCAGGTACTCAACGAGCCCCTCCATACTGCCGGACTTATCTGTCTCAACCACGGCAGTCTTATGTTGCACAATAACTTGCGCCATTTGTTCAAACAGCGCCTCCATGCTGTCATCCATGCTGTCAGACTTCTCTGTCTTAACAACGGCAGTCTTCACTCAAGACATACACACTCTACAGTCTTTTCCACAGAAAAATTCAGCTCTGCTGTGCAGACACTTTTTTTTTTTTTTTCTTCTTTGCAAAGTCTATTAGGGCTACTGTCTCTTTAAGACTGCTCCAAACAGACGTTTCTGCTGACACACTTTTTTTTTTTCTCTGCTGCTATTTCAACAGACTTCACCTTTATTGCTGTCTCTAAGCCACTGTGCTGCATGCACACTCCAGCACTAACTGTATCAGCCACTGCGCTGCCAGCATTCTCCGCCAATTGTAACATTTCCAGGGGATATAGCTCTAGGATCGCTGTCTGGGTAGACAGAATGGCACGAAAACAGTTCATTCAGACAGCAGTTCTGGTGAAAACTGGCCGCAACCAGCTTTATTAAAGTCCACAGCAAACAGATAAAAATAAATCATAAACAGAAAACCTGGGCTTGTCTAGCCACTAATTACACTTAGATAGATTGCCCTGTCTATCCGGGTCCCGGCTCTACCAGCCTGGCCAAAAACAACACATATGATATATGTTACCAGTATGGAGTTTCACAGATACTCCTCCTTGTGTCTGAAGGCACATCCAACGTCCAGACTTGAGAGAGATCCACTCCTATTCAACCGCTATTCGCACGGATTCTCACTGAGACTACTCCTGTGTCCGGGGTACCTCCTGCACCCAGACTGAGATAGCTCACACTCCTGGAGACGCTTCTTGTGCCGGGACACCTCCCTGTGTCCAGACTGAGCGTGCTCCCACTCCTGGAGACTGCTTCTTGTGCCAGGACACCTTCCTGTGTCCAGACTAAGCCAGCTCCCACTCTTGGAGACTGCTTCTTGTGCCGGGACACCTTCCTGTGTCCAGACTAAGCCAGCTCTCACTCCTGGTCTCCTAATTAACACCTGAGTGATTTCAGGCCTGAGCTGCAAGTGTGTGCTGAATGTGAGGTGTAGTGACCTTTCTCTACCACTAGGTTTACAAAGCCACACATTTCCCTTATACCTAGGTGAAATGTACACCCCATTCAACACATATTCCTTCACTGTCTCACAATAGATAAGGAGTGAAAGTTCTATTACCCTCTGATTGGAGTCTGCTATTGTGTTTTGATGCCCCTAGAAGGTCAGAGAAGCAGATTCCTTAATTGATGTAGAAAGACATGAAACCTTTGGATATATTCATCCCAGCACTAAAGGGTATGCCACACTAAACGAGATCGCAAACGAGATCACTAAAACGTCACTATTTTGCAATCTCGTTAGCGACCTCGTTGTGTGTGGCATGTAGCAACGATGTGGCCCCTGCTGTGATGTCGCTGATCGTTCACTAGAGTTCTGGACCGTTTTTTGATCATTGGCGTCCCGCTGGTGAGCCTGAATCGCTGTGTTTGGCACCTTTTGCGAACGACGAGCGACCTCGTTTGTGACGCATGACTGTTTTGCGTCACAGAGTGGATCATAATATCTGTAAGTTCTCTTTTGCGTCACAGAGAGGATCGCAGAAGTTGCAAAGCAGGCTAGCAGGACGCAGAGAGCAGGAGCGATGCTGGAAATTCCTATGAATCAGAAGCGCTCAGTACATGCTAATGACATCCTAACGACCGCCAAAGTCGTTAAAGAGATCGCTGACCGCTGATGTGTCGTTTATGAGATCTCCTGTTTGGCAGCTACTAGCGACCTAAAAGAGATCACACCAACGATTGCGTCGTTATCGTGATCGCTAACGAGATCGCTAAGTGTGGCAGTACCTTAAGAGTGTCAAAGGTCATCATAAGTTTATATTCCCAAACCTTTCTATCTTTCTCAGATTTGAAGTTAGATTTTAATACAAGTAATTCCATATCCATCATGCTATGACCGGGCATACAAAAGTGTTTTGCCACAGGTAAATCCATTCTTTTTTCTCTTATTGTGTGGCGATGAGAATTCATCCTTGTTCTCAGTTTTTGCCCGGTCTCCCCCACATACAGACCCCCAGTTGGACATTTAGTACATATAAAGATCCCCAACTCCCATCAGGAAAGATCCCCAACTCCCATCAGGACTACAAGATTCCAGGTACTTTCAGCTGCATCACATCTAATGTGGTGTACCTAATTATATGTACTAAATGTCCAACTGTGCATGCTATGGTGCTACAGAGTGCTGCCTTTTTTGTTTGAGGATTTTACATTTGGTCACTGCTAATAATGCAATTCCTTATTATTTAAAGGATCCCAAATCTTTTGCTTCTATGCAACATATATAATTAGAACACCTTTACTTTAGCTCTACATGAGCGGTATTACATGGGTGCAGCATATGTCAGCTAAACTTTTTTTAAGTGCTCCTCCATTATACTCAACATTTCCTATGTTGTCCAACAGACCAGGACCATGATCAAAGTAAGTGTCAGTAACTAATGATCAGCTGTATGCCTCCCATTAGTGGACTGCATGACCAATGCAATTTATCATCTGTTTTTTGGCCATATGACCCCGCAGCTGCCCTGGGAATGCTGGACAGTCAGCCTCGATCTACAACTGGACTCTAGGACTTATGGAACAACTTGTCCGTCAGCAGTGATACATCTGCCATAGAAAGACTATTGCTCTACATGGTCATATCGGGTAAGTGTGCATGTATTATTCATAGGGAAAGTGAAGAACGCCGCTATCACACATCTCTAGCAGTCATGTATCTCACAGTAGAACTCCACATATCCTTGTTATGTCTTTTCATAACAAAGTCATGGGATTGTCTATTTATTTACCTGTTCAGGTGCTGCACACCAGCTGATAGCAGATAACATCAGAGAGTCAGTTGTTTAACATGCCATGGTCTGAGGGTGTGTATCTATAAAAGTGACATTCAAAATGTATATGGAAATTGTTCAGACTGCTCAGAAGCATTTTGGAATAATATAGCTTCTATAATACTGACCCCTATGTACAAGAATATAACTACTATAATACTGCTCCTATGTAAAAGAATATAACTACTATAATACTGCTCCTATGTGCAAGAATATAACTACTATAATACTGCTCCTATATACAAAAATAAACTACTATAATACTACCCCCTATGTACAAGACTAGAACTACTATAATACTGCCCCCTATGTACAAGAATACAACTATGTACAAGAATATAACTACTATAATACTGCCCCTATGCACAAGAATATAACTACTATAATACTCCCCCTATGTACAAGAATATAACTACTATAATACTGCTCCTATGTAAAAGAATATAACTACTATAATACTGCTCCTATGTGCAAGAATATAACTACTATAATACTGCTCCTATATACAAAAATATAACTACTATAATACTACCCCCTATGTACAAGACTAGAACTACTATAATACTGCCCCCTATGTACAAGAATACAACTATGTACAAGAATATAACTACTATAATACTGCCCCTATGCACAAGAATATAACTACTATAATACTCCCCCTATGTACAAGAATATAACTACTATAATACTGCCCCCCCCCCCCATTGTATAATGTAAGGGTAGAATAAAATAGAGAACCTTCTGTATTGTGCATTAGTTGATAATAACTTCCTCCTTGATTGGGCACAGGCTCATAGATTATCTCATCTGTTGGGCAGTGGCCGGGTACAAGCTATAAGATGTGTTGTGTAAGAGGGCAGTGCCAGCACTCACCCAGGCTAATAAGCACTGACCTCACTGATGGGACTGAATGAATGCCACAGACATGTGACACTGAGAAGATGGAAATGAAATCCTAATGACATCGTTATACATACTGTAGTCTGTAAGGTCTGGTCTCTATAGGGTGTCCGGCTACAACAATTATATTTTGCCCTAAACCCTTCTAACTACTTCTTAACAGAAAGTCTCCATTGAATGTTGTCCTTCTGTGTTAGTATCACATCCCTCCAAAAATGACTGTTCGCAAGATCTCTGCTTACTGTCAGGGAATTGATTGAAATCCCTATAAACCTATAAATTGTTCACACAGCTGAAACAGCAACACTAGCAGCAGGTCAGCAGGGGCGTAACGATCACGGTCCCCCGATGCCAGCACAAACTTCTACTGGATGTGAGTCCTCGGACAGTCAGCTGAAGTGTATTGCGGCACAGAGACACGTTGGGTCCATGCGCTGCAATAGACGCTGCCGGCTAATCAGAGGCTAGCAGCTGACATTGGTTTGCACGAGACCGGGAACGCACGATGAAGTCAGCTGCCAGCTTCAGAAGAGAACGGAGGGGGAGCGGAGGGGAGGGGAGTATAATTATTTTTTTTTTCTGTACATTAAAGAAAAGTGGTAGAATGGGGGACATATATACCATTGTTTTTATGGATACCGTGTTCAGTGACGCCATCACACATTACTTCCAACCTGGGCTGGGACACATTTTCCTATTGGACACGGAGACCTCTCTCTCTCCCCATTTTCGTCAGTAATGGCGAACCTTTTAGAGACCAAGTGCCCAAACTGCAATCCAAAACCCACTTATTTATCGCAAAGTGCCAACATGGCAATTTACCTGAATACTGAGGTTTTAGATTAGAAAAAACAATTTGTACGTTAGCACGCTATAGAATCCATAGCAAAGAGCTTGTAAGCGCTGCATTCCAAGTCTAATTAGCTACCGAATCCTGTGGAGGTCTGTTCTTGAGAATGGAGAGGATTTTTAATTAAATGTAAAATTGCAAAGTTGTTTGTTTTTACAACCTCTTTGTAATTCTAACCCTTAAGAATGATGAGAATAACCCTTTAAGCCAGGAATGTCAAATACCCATAGGACCAAAGTTAAAAGCTTTGACAAAGTCAACCTTGATATTTGTTAAAAAAAAAAAGTCTACAACTGAGGACGTTTTTCCTTATTAAATAAAACGATAAACTTTTGGAATTATAGTGGAATAATGTAACATGTTACGTAACAGCAGTGAAAAGCAGATGGCCGAATGGCCCAATTTAAATATGTAATAACAATGGCTAAAAACGTTGAATAAAACAGATAATAAAGCATGATGCAAACAAAAGTGCCCCCAAACACTGGGTTAACCCCACAGTGAACTTCTCCACACGCACAGTATGATGACCATACTGTACCCTCTCCCTCAATTCACCCCAACAAAGAGTGGTGACCCTATCACCGTATGATTCTCTAACTGTAATCCCCACAAAGGCCTCCATACAGTATAATGGGCACAAAAAATCCTCCATACAGTACAATGGCTCCACATAGTACTCCATACAGTACAATGGGCCCCACATAGTCCTGCATAGAGTGTAATGGGCCCCACATAGTGTTCCATACAGTATCACAGGACCCTGTATTGACTTCCATACAGTAATGGATCCATACTATATAACGTGCCCACATAGTGCTGAATACTGTATAATGACTCCACATAGTGCTCCATACTGTATAATGGCCTCACATAGTGCTCCATACTGTATAATGGCCCCACATAGTGCTCCATACAGTATAATGGACTCACATGATGCTCCATACAGTATAATGGCCCCACATAGTGATCCATACTGTATAACAGCTCCACATAGTGCTCCATAATGTATAATGGCCCCACATAATGCTGCATACTGTAAAATGGCCCCATATGATGTTCCATACTGTATAATGACTCCACATAGTGCTCCATACTATATAATGGCCCCAAATAAAGCTCCATACTGTATAATAGCCCCACATAGTGCTCCATACAGTATAACAGCCCTATATGATGCTTCATACAGTATGATGGCCCCACATAGTGATCCATACTGCATAATAGACCCCACATGATGCTCCATACTGTATAATGGCCACATGTAGTGCTCTATACTGTATAATAACCTCACATAGTGCTCCATACTGTATAATGGTCCCACATAATGCTCCTTATTGTATAATGGCCCCACATAGTACTCCATACAGTATCACAGGGCTCTGTATTGATTTCCATACAGTAATGGATCCATACTGTATAACATGCCCACATAGTGCTGAATACTGTATAATGACTCCACATAGTGCTCCATACTGTATAATAGCCCCACATAGTGCTCCATACTGTATAATAGCCCCACACGATGCTCCATACAGTATAATGCCCCCACATAGTGCTCCATACTGTATAATGGCCCCACATGATGCTGCATACTGTAAAATGGCCCCATATTATGCTCCATACTGTATAATGGCTATATGTAGTGCTCCATACTGTATAATGGCCTCATGTAGTGCTCCATACTGTATATTGAGCCCACATAGTGCTCCATACTGTATAATGACCCCATATGATGCTCCATACTGTATAACAGCCCCACATGATGCACTATACAATATGATGGCCCCACATGATGCTCCATACTGTATAATGGCCACACAGTGTTCCATACTGTATAATGGCCCCACATGATGCCACATATTGTATAATGGCCCGATATGATGCTCCATACCGTATAATGGCCATATGTAGTGCTCCATACTGTATAATGACCCCACATAGTGCTCCATACAGTATAATAGCCCCACATGATGTTCCATACAGTATGATGGTCCCACATAATGATCTATACTGTATAATGGCCCAACATGATGATGCATACTGTATAATGGCCCCATATGATGCTCCATACTGTATAATGGCTATAGGTAGTGCTCCATACTGTATAATGGCCTCATGTAGTGCTCCATACTGTATATTGAACTCACATAGTGTTCCATACTGTATAATGACCCCATATGATGCTCCATACTGTATAATGGCCACATGTAGTGCTACATACTGTATAATGGTCCTACATAGTACTCCATACAGTATAATGGCCCCGCATGATGCTCCAAACTGTTTAATGGCCATATGTAGTGCTACATACTGTATTATGGTCACATGTAGTGCTCCATATTGTATAATGACCCCACATAGTGCTCCATACTGTATAATGGCCCCACATAGTGCTCCATGAAGTATAATGGCCTCATATAAAAAAAAAACTACTCACCTCTGCCTGTTCCAACGCTGATCTGGTCTCTTCATATATCACAGCACTACCTATAGGCACACGTGCCATCTCCTCAGCACTAGCGCCGCCGCCACTCTCCTCAGCCCACGCACCATTCCCCTCATTACTAGCGCCGCCACCCTCACCCTCCTCATCATGCACGCAGACTGATGGGAGGGAGTGCAGCCTGATGTGAGGGCGCTCATGCAGAGGAGAGTAGCCACAGCGCTAGTGATGAGGGAGATGGCGAGCGGACTGAGGAGAGTGGTGGCGGCGCTAGCGCTGAGGAGATGGCATGGGTGCCCACCGGGAGGGCTCTACGTATCCCCTCTGGCACGCATGCCATAGGTTCTTCAAAGCTTGTCTATGTTATATTACTCTTTCTGTTTGACTGTCATGCAATTAAAGATGTTATACTATTCAGCCCTATTTTCAGTGTCAAGTTTCCCTATTATACATTGCCGGTATTGCATCCTACTTGAACACCTGTTCCAGGAAGTGCAGTGACTTTTTCCTAAATTTTGATATACCAGGATAATTTCCAGGATGGGGGCGTATATATAAGAATGGGACCCAGGATAAGGGACATATATCAGGATGGGGATCAGGATAAGAGACATATATACCAGGATGGGGTCCAGGATAAGAGACATATATTCCAGGATGGGGATATATCTATCAGGATGGGGCCAAGGATAAGGGACATAAACAAAGGATGGGGGATATATATACCAGTATGGGGGATATATAGATATCAGGATGGGGAACAGGATAGGGGACATATATACCAGGATGGAGGACATATAATAAAGTTACTTATAATTGAGCCAGCTAATAACAGTGCTCCTAGAACAAAGACATCCCATATCAGTGCCCTATAACAGAGGTGGCCATCAACAGTGCCACCAGAACAGAGGCAGCCGGTATCAGAGCCCCTATAATAATGGTGGCCAGTAACAGTGCCACCAGAACAGAGCCAGGCTGTATCAGAGCCCCTATAATAGTGGTCGCCATCAACAGTGCCTCCACAGCAGAGCCAGCCTGTGTCAGTGCTCCTATAATAGTGGTGGCCAGTAACAGTGCCTCCAGGACAGAGCCAGGCTGTATCAGAGCCCCTATAATAGTGGTGGCCAGAGCCTCTATAATAGTGGTGGCCAGTAATAGTGCCACCAGAACAGAGCCAGGCTGTGTCAGAGCCCCTATAATTGTGGTGGCCAGTAACAGTGCCACCAGATCAGAGCCAGCCGGTGTCAGAGTCCCTATAATAGTGGTGGCCAGTAACAGTGCCACCAGAACAGAGCCAGCCTGGCCTGTGTCAGTGCCCCTATAATAGTGGTGGCCAGTAACAGTGCCACCAGAACAGAGCCAGGCAGTGTCAGTGCCCCTATAATAGTGGTGGCCAGTAACGTGCCAGCAGAACAGAGCCAGCCTGTGTCAGTGCCCCTATAATAGTGGTGGCCAGTAACAGTGCCTCCAGAACAGAGCCAGCCGGTATCATAGCCCCTATAATAGTGGTGGCCAGTAACAGTGCCAGCAGAACAGAGCCAGCCTGTGTCAGAGCCCCTATAATAGTGGTGGCCAGTAACAGTGCCACCAGAATAGAGCCAGCCAGTGTCAGTGCCTCTATAATAGTGGTGGCCAGTAACAGTGCCACCAGAACAGAGCCAGCCTGTGTCAGTGCCCCTATAATAGTGGTGGCCAGTAACAGTGCCCCCAGAACAGAGCCAGCCAGTGTCAGTGCCCCTATAATAGTGGTGGCCAGTAACAGTGCCAGCAGAACAAAGCCAGCCTGTGTCAGAGCCCCTATAATAGTGGTGGCCAGTAACAGTGCCAGCAGAACAGAGCCAGCCTGTGTCAGTGCCCCTATAATAGTGGTGGCCATCAACAGTGCCACCAGAACAGAGCCAGCCTGTGTCAGTGCCCCTATAATAGTGGTGGTCAGTAACAATGCCACCAGAACAGAGCCAGCCGGTATCAGAGCCCCTATAATAGTGGTGGCCAGTAACAGTGCCACCAGAACAGAGCCAGCCGAAGTCAGAGACCCTATAATAGTGGTGGCCAGTAACAGTGCCACCAGAACAGAGCCAGCCTGTGTCAGTGCCCCTATAATAGTGGTGGCCAGTAACAGTGCCACCAGAACAGAGCCAGGCAGTGTCAGTGCCTCTATAATAGTGGTGGCCAGTAACAGTGCCACCAGAACAGAGCCAGCCAGTGTCAGAGCCCCTATAATAGTGGTGGCCAGTAACAGTGCCACCAGAATAGAGCCAGCCAGTGTCAGTGCCTCTATAATAGTGGTGGCCAGTAACAGTGCCACCAGAACAGAGCCAGCCTGTGTCAGAGCCCCTATAATAGTGGTGGCCAGTAACAGTGCCCCCAGAACAGAGCCAGCCAGTATCAGTGCCCCTATAATAGTGGTGGCCAGTAACAGTGCCAGCAGAACAAAGCCAGCCTGTGTCAGAGCCCCTATAAGAGTGGTGGCCAGTAACAGTGCCAGCAGAACAGAGCCAGCCTGTGTCAGTGCCCCTATAATAGTGGTGGCCATCAACAGTGCCACCAGAACAGAGCCAGCCTGTGTCAGTGCCCCTATAATAGTGGTGGTCAGTAACAATGCCACCAGAACAGAGCCAGCCGGTATCAGAGCCCCTATAATAGTGGTGGCCAGTAACAGTGCCACCAGAACAGAGCCAGCCGAAATCAGAGCCCCTATAATAGTGGTGGCCAGTAACAGTGTCACCAGAACAGAGCCAGCCTGCGTCAGTGCCCCTATAATAGTGGTGGCCAGTAACAGTGCCACCAGAACAGAGCCAGCCTGTGTCAGTGCCCCTATAATAGTGGTGGCCAGTAACAGTGCCACCAGAACAGAGCCAGCCTGTGTCAGTGCCCCTATAATAGTGGTGGCCAGTAACAGTGCCAGCAGAACAGAGCCAGCCTGTGTCAGAGCCCCTATAATAGTGGTGGCCAGTAACAGTGCCACCAGAACATAGCCAGCCAGTGTCAGTGCCTCTAAAATAGTGGTGGCCAGTAACAGTGCCACCAGAACAGAGCCAGCCTGTGTCAGTGCCCCTATAATAGTGGTGGCCAGTAACAGTGCCCCCAGAACAGAGCCAGCCAGTGTCAGTGCCCCTATAATAGTGGTGGCCAGTAACAGTGCCAGCAGAACAGAGCCAGCCTGTGTTAGAGCCCCTATAATAGTGGTGGCCAGTAACAGTGGCAGCAGAACAGAGACAGCCTGTGTCAGTGCCCCTATGATAGTGGTGGCCATCAACAGTGCCACCAGAACAGAGCCAGCCTGTGTCAGTGCCCCTATAATAGTGGTGGCCAGTAACAATGCCACCAGAACAGAGCCAGCCGGTATCAGAGCCCCTATAATAGTGGTGGCCAGTGACAGTGCCACCAGAACAGAGCCAGCCTGTGTCAGTGCCCTTATAATAGTGGTGGCCAGTAACAGTGCCACCAAAACAGAGCCAGCCTGTGTCAGTGCCCTTATAATAGTGGTGGCCAGTAACAGTGCCACCAGAACAAAGCCAGCCTGTGTCAGTGCCCTTATAATAGTGGTGGCCATCAACAGTGCCACCAGAACAGAGCCAGCCTGTGTCAGTGCCCTTATAATAGTGGTGGCCAGTAACAGTGCCACTAGAACAGAGCCAGCCTGTGTCAGTGCCCTTATAATAGTGGTGGCCATCAACAGTGCCACCAGAACAGAGCCAGCCTGTGTCAGTGCCCTTATAATAGTGGTGGCCAGTAACAGTGCCACCAGAACAGAGCCAGCCTGTGTCAGTGCCCTTATAATAGTGGTGGCCAGTAACAGTGCCACCAGAACAGAGCCAGCCTGTGTCAGTGCCCCTATAATAGTGGTGGCCAGTAACAGTGCCACCAGAATAGAGCCAGCCAGTGTCAGTGCCCTTATAATAGTGGTGGCCAGTAACAGTGTCTCCAGAACACAGCCAGCCGGTATCAGAGCCCCTATAATAGTGGTGGCCAGTAACAGTGCCAGCAGAACAGAGCCAGCCTGTGTCAGAGCCCCTATAATAGTGGTGGCCGGTAACAGTGCCACCAGAATAGAGCCAGCCAGTGTCAGTGCCTCTATAATAGTGGTGGCCAGTAACAGTGCCACCAGAACAGAGCCAGCCTGTGTCAGTGCCCCTATAATAGTGGTGGCCAGTAACAGTGCCCCCAGAACAGAGCCAGCCAGTGTCAGTGCCCCTATAATAGTGGTGGCCAGTAACAGTGCCAGCAGAACAAAGCCAGCCTGTGTCAGAGCCCCTATAATAGTGGTGGCCAGTAACAGTGCCACCAGAACAGAGCCAGCCTGTGTCAGTGCCCCTATAATAGTGGTGGTCAGTAACAATGCCACCAGAACAGAGCCAGCCTGTAAGGTTCTTTGTACATGTTCTTGAAACTCAGTTTTTCCGTCAGCCATTTTGCTTTCTGTCTTGCTGCAGCTATCTTGCCCTCAGTCAATATGGAGTTTCCAGCTTTCATGTTCCCGCCCTGATTCTCTCCCTCTTGCTTCTTAAGCAGCCACAGCTGAGCAATCAGTGCTTCAGAATCAAGCCTGCAGTGAGCCTGTGACCTGACTCCTGGAAGCCTTGGACTTTGTACTCCAGCTATTCCCTACTGAGGAACTTTGGAACACCTGTGGACTCTGGAACCCTGCTCTTTGAAAGATCCACGTTTGCATGGACTTACGGTAACAGAGAAGAAGATCCTGAACCAGTTGTGGAGAGTGATTGCTGAGCTTAAGTTACTCTGGCCTGCTGTGTTTCCTGCTTCTGTATCTGCAAACTGTGTGACTATTTTTGCCACTTGTATGAAGTAATACAAGACCTTCTATATCAAACCTGTGTCTCATGTATTTTCATCGCACCCAAGCACAAGACGCTATATGAACTGTACTACATACATTACAAGATTCTGAAGCCAAACGTTAGTGTCTGCTGGGTCTGGGAAGGCTGTGTCTGCTGTAACTGTGGATATCAGATTCCGGTTGTACTTTCTGTGATGACAGTGGTTGTGACTTCTCACAACCATTCCAGTACTCCTGTCTTAAGAGATCTGGAAGATGGAGGCCCGCATAAAGGAACTTTGCGGAGTGACTGATAATATCCTTGCAGATTTACAGTCTATAAAGACCCGTTTTGCAAATGTACAGGACCTTACTAATCACAATTTGCAAGTGTTTGGACAAACTACCCAGGATTTACGAGCCAGGATTGAGGTTCTAGAGGAGCGAGTCCAGGCTCCTGCCGTAGCCCCAAGTTCTGGGATTCCCAAGTTGCCCCCTTTTCGTTTTGGTGGTGAACGTGAGAAATTCAGGGGATTTATTAACCAATGCAATCTTTTTTTTTCTGCACATGCTTCACAATTTCCCACTGAACGATCTAAAGTACTTACTATAATTATGTTGCTTACCAACAAAGCTTTGATGTGGGCAAACCCTCTGATTGAGACTGAGGATGAATGTTTGGATCATCTTGATGCTTTCATTTCAGCCATGGGGCAGGTGTTTGATGACCCCAATCGAGGTGCAACAGCTGAAGCAGCCATGTTAACTTTGCGCCAAGGTAAGCGCTCGGTAGCCGAATATGCCTTGGATTTCAGGAGATGGGCCCTTGATACCACTTGGGACAGTTCCGCCAAAAAATCTATTTTTCGAAAAGGGTTGTCTCCACTGATTAAGGACGAACTTGCTCGTGCCGACCCTCCCACTGCGTTAGGTGACTTTATTAACTACTGCATCCGTATTGATGCTCGTCTGACTAAACGCAGGCAAGAAAGATGGTTCGAAAGCAATCACACTAACCTTTTCCTACCTTCCTCCCCAGCTAAGGAACCTTTGAGTAGGATCACACGGGAACCTGAACCCATGCAGGTGGACTCTTTACAACGACGGGTTAGTGATGCACGCAAAGAACATCGTTTTAAGGAAAATCTATGTTTCTATTGTGGTAAGTCAGGGCACTTCATTATAAACTGCCCCAGCCGTTCTCGTAGGACTACTGCAGCACTCATTCACTGTGAGTGTTGCAAGAGGAGATCTGTCAGGTCCGAGCCTCAGGCTCCAGAGAGACCTGCAGCAACAGATATTGATTTCTCGGACTTAAACTCCGTTACTTCTGAGGACGATGACTGTGTAAACGCTGCAATTTTTCAAGTTTCCTCAGCGGTGTCCCAGCTGAGTTGTAAGAAAAACAATTCTCATTGCTTCCTTTCCATCAAACTCTGGGTTGACTCAGTCTGGGTGTCTAGCTCTGCTATGATCGACTCAGGGGCAAGTGGAAATTTTATGGATGTCTCCTTTGCTCTGAAACAGGGGATACGTTCAGTGAAGAAGGCTACTCCAGTACAGATGGAAACTGTGGATGGCTCCCTGCTGACCTCTGGACCAGTGGATCAGGAAACGGAACCTTTGAAGGTCCTTATGGGTAAAGATCATCAAGAGAAACTGTCCTTTATGCTTATCTCTTCTCCCCACTTTCCCATTATTCTAGGGCTACCATGGCTGCAGGCTCAGAATCCTACCATTAACTGGGAGACCAAGGAATTACACTTTCCAGAGAAGAAGATGAGTCCAGAAGTTTCAGCTTGCTCTGTTCCTAAAGGAACCATGTCAGTCCCTGAACTACCAGCTGTATACCAGGACTATGTGGATTTATGTGACAAGAAGAACGCTGACCAGCTTCCCCCTCACCGTCCATATGATTGTCCAATTGAATTATTGCCTGGAGCAGAGATACCTTTTGGTAAGATCTACCCCCTGGCGGGGCCCAAACTAAAGGCTTTAAAGGATTACATAGACGAAAATCTAGCCAAGGGCTTCATACGCCCCTCTTCATCTCCTGCAGGTGCACCCATCTTCTTTGTGAAAAAGAAAGATGGATCTCTGAGACCCTGCATAGACTATAGGGAACTCAATAAGGTTACTATTAGAAACCGTTATCCTTTGCCTTTAATCCCTGAGTTATTGGAGAGAGTGCGGCATGCCAAAATTTTCTCTAAACTGGATCTCCGTGGGGCCTATAACTTTGTCCGTATTAGACCTGGGGATGAATGGAAGACTGCATTCAGGTCACGTTATGGACACTTTGAGTATCTAGTTATGCCTTTTGGTCTGAGTACCGCCCCAGCCACTTTTCAACACTTGGTGAATGACATTTTCAGGGATCTCCTAGATACATTCGTGGTGATTTATTTGGATGATATTCTAATTTTTTCTAACTCCACAGAGGAACATCATGGACATGTGAGAATGGTCTTGGAACGTCTAAGACGAAACCATCTTTACATCAAACTTCAAAAGTGTGAATTCCATAGGACCGAAATTCAATTTCTGGGGTATGTACTGTCTACACAAGAATTAGTATGGATGGAAGCAAGACCCAAGCCATCAAGGATTGGCCAATTCCTAGAAATGTGAAGGAGGTGCAGCGCTTCATCGGGTTTGCCAACTTCTATAGACGTTTCATTAGGAATTTCTCTGAGGTAGTTCACCTATCACCCAACTTACCCAGAAAGAGTCTAGGTTCTCCTGGACTCCCCAAGCCCAGGAAGCATTTTCCCGTCTAAAAGATAAATTTACCACCGCACCTATCTTAGTACATCCCAACCCCGAACTTGTCTTCATAATAGAGGTGGATGCTTCAGACTGTGCCGTTGGAGCTATACTCTCTCAGAGAACAGGTGAGAAGAATGTCTTGCATCCCTGTGCCTTCTTTTCCCAGCAGTTGTCTTCGGCTGAGAGGAACTACGATGTGGGCAATAGAGAATTGTTGGCCATTATTGCCGCCTTCAAAGAATGGAGACACCTTCTTCAGGGAGCTGCACAGCAAATAGTCGTCCTGACAGACCATCGTAACCTTGAATTTATCAGGTCGGCTAAATGCCTGACTCCTCGCCAGGCTCGCTGGAATCTTTTCTTAAACCAATTTAATTTTGTCATTTCTTATAGACCAGGATCGCGCAATGGAAAGGCTGATGCACTCTCTAGGATTCATTCAGCAGAGATCCGTCCACTTGCTCCTCCTAAGACTATTCTTCCTGACTCTAGATTCCTGGGAGTGATTCATAATCAAGACCTACTTAAGGACATCAAGGAAGCATACCATGCGGATTCTTTGTTGGCACAACCTCCAAGGGACGTAAGTCTTGTTTTTAAGAATGGTGTATGGATTCAGGGACAACGTCTGTATATTCCTGAAACAGTCAGATTGAGAGTACTGCAACTCATCCACGATTCCAAGATAGCTGGGCATAGAGGAATTCTAAAGACACAGGAATTTCTTTCTCGTTTCTTTTGGTGGCCCACTTGCAGGAAAGATGTTTTGAACTATGTCACTTCATGTGAAGTCTGTGCAAGATGCAAAACACCTCGCTCCTCACCAACTGGTCTGTTACAACCTCTTCCCACCCCGTCCCGCCCGTGGGGATCCATTTCTATGGATTTCATTGTGGAGTTACCAACCTCTCAAGGGAAGAACACCATTCTAGTGGTGGTTGATCGTTTAACAAAGGCAGCTCATTTTATCCCTTGTGTCGGCTTACCCACTGCAAAACAGACATCAGATTTGATGATTAAGAATGTGTTTCGTTTACATGGAGTACCGGATGAGGTTATTTCGGATCGAGGGGTGCAATTCACTTCAAGGTTTTGGCATAATTTCTGTGCCGCATTGGACATTAAAGTAAACCTTTCTTCTGCTTTTCATCCCCAGACTAATGGACAGACAGAACGAACCAATCAAACCCTGGAGCAGTATCTCCGCTGCTTTATCTGCCACCTACAGGATGATTGGGTGGATCTACTTCCATTGGCTGAGTTCTCTTATAACAACTCTCAGAGCGCCTCCACTAAGCAGTCTCCTTTTTTCTCCAATTTAGGTTATCATCCTAACATTCTTCCACGATTTCCCATAGAAACGCCTTTGCCAGCAGTGGCTGAAAGAATCACGTCTTTACAGAAGAATATGGATCTTCTAAAGGAGAATCTGGAATTGGCTCAGGAAAGGTACAAGAAAGCAGCAGATAAATTTCGTAAACCTGCACCAGCTTTCAAGGTAGGAGACCTGGTCTGGCTGTCAACCAGAAATCTTAAGTTAAGGATTCCATCGTCTAAGTTGGGACATAAGTACATTGGACCCTATAAAATCAGTAAAATTATAAGTGCCGTTGCTTGTCGTCTTCAACTGCCCAGAACTATGAGAATCCACCCTGTCTTTCATGTATCCCTACTAAAGGCTGCAACACCCAATACGTTTCCTGGACGTTCTTCTCCTTGCCCTGACCCAGTGCTGGTCGATGGTCAGGAAGAATTTGTGGTGGAAAGGATTCTAGATTCCAGGTTATACAGAAATCAGTTACAATATTTGATTAAATGGCAGGGCTACCCAGTGGAGGACAACTCATGGGAACCAGTCAATAACGTTAATGCTCCTCGTTTGCTCCGCCAGTTTCATCAGAGGTACCCAGACAAGCCTGGTCTGAGGCCATCCGGAGGTTGTCCCTAAGGGGGGAGTAATGTAAGGTTCTTTGTACATGTTCTTGAAACTCAGTTTTTCCGTCAGCCATTTTGCTTTCTGTCTTGCTGCAGCTATCTTGCCCTCAGTCAATATGGAGTTTCCAGCTTTCATGTTCCCGCCCTGATTCTCTCCCTCTTGCTTCTTAAGCAGCCACAGCTGAGCAATCAGTGCTTCAGAATCAAGCCTGCAGTGAGCCTGTGACCTGACTCCTGGAAGCCTTGGACTTTGTACTCCAGCTATTCCCTACTGAGGAACTTTGGAACACCTGTGGACTCTGGAACCCTGCTCTTTGAAAGATCCACGTTTGCATGGACTTACGGTAACAGAGAAGAAGATCCTGAACCAGTTGTGGAGAGTGATTGCTGAGCTTAAGTTACTCTGGCCTGCTGTGTTTCCTGCTTCTGTATCTGCAAACTGTGTGACTATTTTTGCCACTTGTATGAAGTAATACAAGACCTTCTATATCAAACCTGTGTCTCATGTATTTTCATCGCACCCAAGCACAAGACGCTATATGAACTGTACTACATACATTACACAGCCGGTATCAGAGCCCCTATAATAGTGGTGGCCGGTAACAGTGCCACCAGAATAGAGCCAGCCAGTGTCAGTGCCTCTATAATAGTGGTGGCCAGTAACAGTGCCACCAGAACAGAGCCAGCCTGTGTCAGTGCCCCTATAATAGTGGTGGCCAGTAACAGTGCCCCCAGAACAGAGCCAGCCAGTGTCAGTGCCCCTATAATAGTGGTGGCCAGTAACAGTGCCAGCAGAACAAAGCCAGCCTGTGTCAGAGCCCCTATAATAGTGGTGGCCAGTAACAGTGCCACCAGAACAGAGCCAGCCTGTGTCAGTGCCCCTATAATAGTGGTGGTCAGTAACAATGCCACCAGAACAGAGCCAGCCGGTATCAGAGCCCCTATAATAGTGGTGGCCAGTAACAGTGCCACCAGAACAGAGCCAGCCGAAGTCAGAGCCCCTATAATAGTGGTGGCCAGTAACAGTGCCAGCAGAACAGAGCCAGCCTGTGTCAGAGCCCCTATAATAGTGGTGGCCAGTAACAGTGCCACCAGAATAGAGCCAGCCAGTGTCAGTGCCTTTATAATAGTGGTGGCCAGTAACAGTGCCACCAGAACAGAGCCAGCCTGTGTCAGTGCCCCTATAATAGTGGTGGCCAGTAACAGTGCCCCCAGAACAGAGCCAGCCAGTGTCAGTGCCCCTATAATAGTGGTGGCCAGTAACAGTGTCAGCAGAACAAAGCCAGCCTGTGTCAGAGCCCCTATAATAGTGGTGGCCAGTAACAGTGCCACCAGAACAGAGCCAGCCTGTGTCAGTGCCCCTATAATAGTGGTGGTCAGTAACAATGCCACCAGAACAGAGCCAGCCGGTATCAGAGCCCCTATAATAGTGGTGGCCAGTAACAGTGCCACCAGAACAGAGCCAGCCGATGTCAGAGCCCCTACAATAGTGGTGGCCAGTAACAGTGCCACCAGAACAGAGCCAGCCTGTGTCAGTGCCCCTATAATAGTGGTGGCCAGTAACAGTGCCACCAGAACAAAGCCAGCCGGTGTCAGAGCCCCTATAATAGTGGTGGCCAGTAACAATGCCACCAGAACAGAGCCAGCCAGTGTCAGTGCCCCTATAATAGTGGTGGCCAGTAACAGTGCCAGCAGAACAGAGCCAGCCGGTGTCAGTGCCCCTATAATAGTGGTGGCCATCAACAGTGCCACCAGAACAGAGCCAGCCAGTGTCAGTGCCCTATAATAGTGGTGGCCAGTAACAGTGCCACCAGAACAGAGCCAGCCAGTGTCAGTGCCCCTATAATAGTGGTGGCCATCAACAGTGCCACCAGAACAGAGCCAGCCTGTGTCAGTGCCCTTATAATAGTGGTGGCCAGTAACAGTGCCACCAGAACAAAGCCAGCCTGTGTCAGTGCCCTTATAATAGTGGTGGCCATCAACAGTGCCACCAGAACAGAGCCAGCCTGTGTCAGTGCCCTTATAATTGTAGTGGCCAGTAACAGTGCCACTAGAACAGAGCCAGCCTGTGTCAGTGCCCTTATAATAGTGATGGCCATCAACAGTGCCACCAGAACAGAGCCAGCCTGTGTCAGTGCCCTTATAATAGTGGTGGCCAGTAACAGTGCCACCAGAACAGAGCCAGCCTGTGTCAGTGCCCTTATAATAGTGGTGGCCAGTAACAGTGCCACCAGAACAGAGCCAGCCTGTGTCACTGCCCCTATAATAGTGGTGGCCAGTAACAGTGCCTCCAGAACAGAGCCAGCCTGTGTCAGTGCCCCTATAATAGTGGTGGCCAGTAACAGTGCCCCCAGAACAGAGCCAGCCTGTGTCAGTGCCCCTATAATAGTGGTGGCCAGTAACAGTGCCACCAGAACAGAGCCAGCCTGTGTCAGTGCCCTTATAATTGTGGTGGCCAGTAACAGTGCCACTAGAACAGAGCCAGCCTGTGTCAGTGCCCTTATATAGTGGTGGCCATCAACAGTGCCACCAGAACAGAGCCAGCCTGTGTCAGTGCCCTTATAATAGTGGTGGCCAGTAACAGTGCCACCAGAACAGAGCCAGCCTGTGTCAGTGCCCTTATAATAGTGGTGGCCAGTAACAGTGCCACCAGAACAGAGCCAGCCTGTGTCAGTGCCCCTATAATAGTGGTGGCCAGTAACAGTGCCTCCAGAACAGAGCAAGCCGGTATCAGAGCCCCTATAATAGTGGTGTCAGTGCTCATCCAGCCTTATACCACGGCGGCACGTTCACAACCTCAAAAGGGTTTGAAATGAGTCAGTATTAGGAGCTGGGAGTTTTTCGGTGTTTTTTTGGGTGGAACACAACGAAATAATGGCAGGTTATCCCATTCCCCAGCCAAGCATCGGCGTCCCATGTTGGCCATGGCTCAGATCTTGTTTTCTGTCGCTTGTCGCCTCCTTAGGCTGTTTTATTCAGACCAGCAGTTTTTTTCTCTTTCGGAGACTTTTGACAATTTGTCTCAGCCTCCAGGCGGCCTCCTCTGTCACCGTCTGCTCTGTGATAATAAGATGATATGGGGCGGACAGGATGTTTACAGACAGCTCACACATCAAGTACCAATTACTAAAAATCTTCCTGGCCATTATAGGGCTCATCTGGAAATCAACACCTTGTAAAAATGTTTAGATCCATGACAGCACGAGGTCCACGAGGCATCGATGCCATCCTGCAACACTCCAGGGCTCTGTTCACATTGTCCAGTTGTCATCCGTTTGTAGCGGAACCAGGATTAAAAAAAAAATTGGATCCGTTATAGATGGAGCAAAAACGCGTGGGATCTTTGGTTTCCGTTTTGCATCTGTTTTTGTTCGGTGTCTCCTAACGACTCTTCATAGACGACGTAACACATGACCATTCAGATCCGTTTCCCATAGCTTGTTAAAAAAAATTGATCCAGTTTCTATCCCTTATTTTGCTTAGCATAAAAAAAGTTGTGCACACTCCGTTTTTTTGATCCAGCTAAAAAACAGATTGCACTTGGATTCAACAGAAGATATTTAAATGAATGAATAAATGAATCTTTCCTGGATTCCGTACTGAATTGTAAAATAATGTGTCGTCAGAAAATTACCGTTTGTTTAAATCATGTTTTTATGTTAAATGATTATTTTTTTTTTATTTGGAATAAATCTGTATTAAAAATAAAAAATAGAAATCTCACACCTGCCACTGGGGGTTTTCCTATTTGTAGATGTTTATTTCCTTTTGTTTCAGGAAATGGACACATACATTAGCCTTAAAGCATCTAATAAGCATGTGCAAAAAATCATTGTGAAGGAAGGTGGGGAGGTGACATTGTAATTAGTGGATCCTGTGTTATCAGATGTGTATTACCTGTGTCGTCACTGCTTGTCTCGTTAACCCTTTCCTCCTCGGAATGTGGTACCAGAGAGAATAAGACACAGACACAGAGTATGCGTCAATAAACTCTGCTCTTTATTGCTGGATACGGGATTTATATACACCCTGAAGCAGGAAGCGGAATTACCATATATGGCGGTTAATACAACTTATCACTAAAACACGTAGAATACTGATTTTAACCGAAAACTCCATTCTTGCCCTTGTCTCCCAGAACTACTCAGGCGGGCGGGGGTGTATTGACTAAAATGAGGAACATCTTATCTTGACTTCTGGTATGCATCAGCCTGTCTAAAAGAAAACAAGGCCTCTGAACTTTAAAAAATGCTGGTTCAGCTCTAACACCTGTTATGGTTATCCTGAATGTGACGATAAAGAGGCCGCTGGAAACTATTCCCAAAACTACAGGAAAAATTAGTCTAAAGTAATCCTAGTGGCCAGTGTGAAAATTGCAGGTATATGTCTTGCTATGATATGCTCACTTAGCTATTCCTCCCAGCCGAGCAGGCATATTTTCTCAGTGAGGAGAGACACCAGTAAGGCCCCTTACACATCAGATCATTTTCCAGTCTCGCAGAAATCGGTGGTTTCAGATACCTTTTATCTAATTTGCATGGGGGCTTTAAGTTCACTTAGCTACCGGTACAATAGGTACTAGGCTGCTAAAGCCTTTACCAGCCTAGTACCTATTGTACTGGTAGCTCAGGATGAGCAGGATCTTGTTTTTTGCAGCTTTGCGAACCTGATATTATTTGTGAACCTTTCCCTAGAGAGGCCATTGTGTCACCGCCACTAAAGTGCTAATTATCCAACAAATTCTCAGACCAGTCATAAATCAGTGAAACTGGAGGATGTGCTGAATATGGAGGGGGGACTGGGTGCAGGTTGTGATTAGTGTTGTCCATACACTACTGTGATAGGTATCACTTTCATGGCCTCCTGATGGTGACTGGTAATGAGCCCCCTGCAGGGGATCCAGGACCATTTAGATAAGATAAGGATAATAATCATTTTAACCCCTTCACCACCTTGGGTGCCGTGAAATTGTAAAAAAAAAGTTAAATTCCACAATTGTTTTTTCGTTTTGTTTTACCATGTTCACTAAATGCTAAAACTGATCTGCCATTATAATTCTCCAGCTCATTACGAATTTGTAGACACCAAACATGTCTAGGTTCTTTTTTTATTTAACTGGTGAAAAAAAACAAGTGCAAGTGAAAAGTGGACCCCCAAAGTCATTGTTACTGGTTGGTCCTTGACATCCCAGTCTGACACTAGGCGCGGCCATGTTAAATGCTGCTGTCGAAGATTTACAGCAACATTTAACATGTTAACAGCCGCGGGAGGAACGCGGCCACCACAAGTGTGGTATTACACGCTGGAGAAGATCACAGCTCTAGTATGCACACTATGGCGTAATATCTGCTGTATTATGGTATGGGCAGCATTACATAAGATGCCAATATATGACTCAATAATGGCGGCTGATGGGATCATCATGTGACCTTATAACTACTGGTTAGGCGGTATTCTTCCCAGTGCATAGCTGGCCAGTACAGTATGGAAGGTGTTACGCATGACCCATCATCAGTGTAATGATATATTGGAGCAGTAATGATGATCCCTTCTCTTTTTCTTTATAGCGGATGAATCATTTCACTACAATTGTACAGGGCGGTTTTTACGAGATGCCAAACTTGGCAACAGCAATGTCTCCCCTCCTCCACCTTACCTGGCGAACCCCAGGAAGATGCTAAACCCATTGCGTATTACTTACCAGTTATTGATAAATTGTGATTAACTTACAGTATAACGGTAGCATTACCTGGGCTCTATATGGCGGTATTATGTTACCTTTAATTCTAAATAAAGAAAGGTCTTAATAAAACAAGCATGGGGTCCACTTGTCTTCAATCTCAAGATTTAATTTTTTATGCTTGGTCTCCAAAAGACCAACTCTATGAGAAGACCACCCACTAATCAGATTGTCAGCTCTACCCCATATATTATGCACCTAACCTAGTAGACCGCACAATTTTGAGTCTCAAATAGGTTTTATTTTCATTTAAGAATGATGTCCGGCTTCTTTGAAAGGTAGGATAGAAGGGTCAAGAATAAAAAGTGGCACAAAATCTGATATGTATTAGTGGGGGATGGAGCACTCCGATCCAAAACCAGGTCTTTACCATACGGAGGAACTGAGTTAACTTTAGACATGGGATTACTCCATTGCTGACCTGTGGCGCCAATTATATGCAGTGCCCCCTGCGAGGAGCACATGGCACCTCACGCACATACACATACCGCATGTAGGTCAATACACGACACAGGTATACAGGAGACGTGCACACATCTGCCATGTGCAGCCCCTCAGAGAGCAAAACCCACAACTTAAAAGGCTGCAGAAGTGTTTCTGACCCAGAACAGCAGCTCCGGGACATGGCAGGTAACTGGAAGCAGATGTCTGCAGGCAGCGGATAATCACTGCAATCTGGAGCTTTCCCGCTTATTACCAGTTATGTATAAACACCAGAACTTCCTGCTGCCTCTGTCTAGGAAGAAGATGGAGGATTAAGTTTACTGCAACTCGGACGTTCTCACTAAACTTCTGATTTCTCTCAGAATGAAGCTTGTTCTTGTTCTATGTATGTGCACAGTGACTGCTCCAGCAGAATAGTGAGTGCAGCTCTGGAGTATAATACATTACATTACTAATCCTGAGTTACATCCTGTAGCTCTTTTTATTATAAAAAAATATAAACAATACATACCATAATAAATTTCAAACTGTACATAAATGAACATTGCTAAGATAAATAACAGAAACAAAAGAAACCAGCTTCAAAACAAAATTAAACCAAAAAGTCCAGAGTCCTTAGTAGTGTTGAGCATTCCGATACCGCAAGTATCGGGTATCGGCCGATATTCGCTGTATCGGAATTCCGATACTTAGTTCCGATATTTTTCCTATATCGTATACCGGAATCGGAAGTTCCCATAATTCTTTGAGAGGCTATGTGATTTTAGTCAGCCAATGAGGAATCCTAAGAAGTGTGGGCACATCCTGTAATGCTGCAGTCATGTTAACTAATGGCATGGCTGTGATTGGATGCTGAAATGATGTCAGAATGCACTATAAAAGGCGCCGCCGCCATTTTAGCGTCACTGTGCTGTGAACTCAGTTAGGGACAGAACGCTGTTCTGCTGACTTTGAGGGACAGTTAGATATTGCGATTTTGTGTACTGGGCTTTAGGCAGGCTAGCACCAACCGCTGTGTAAAGCTTCCTTTTGCCAGTGTTGTTTTAACAGCTCTGCAAGGTGTGTGTGAGTGCAGGTGACGCTGCAGTTTGCTCTGCATGCAACGCTGTCTGTAGGCATCTGCACGTGTCACTCACAGACTCTTTTTTTTTTTCTTCAGTGTAATTCTTGCTGCTCCATGCAATTTAACTATTAGTGTGACGCGCTTCCATCCGTATCCAATACATTGGTTGCAAACACTATAGAAGTAGAACAAAGGAGTAGCCTTTCACAGATTGTGAACAGTTGTGTTTCAGTGTTCACTTCAGTCTGTGTTTTTTATTTTTTGAGTGCACATCACGCTCCAGTTACTTGTTCAAGCACTGCTGCTTGTACTCTGCTGAGCGTGTCTCAGTGCCTCATCCTTTTCATTTTTCTCCAATTGGTGCTGCTCCATTATATTTGAAAAAAATCTAATCTATTAGTGTGACGCGCTTCCATCCGTATCCAATACATTGGTTGCAAACACTATAGAAGTAGACAAAGGAGTAGCCTTTCACAGATTGTGAACAGTTGTGTTTCAGTGTTCACTTCAGTCTGTGTTTTTTATTTTTTGAGTGCACATCACGCTCCAGTTACTTGTTCAAGCACTGCTGCTTGTACTCTGCTGAGCGTTGTCTCAGTGCCTCATCCTTTTCATTTTTCTCCAATTGGTGCTGCTCCATTATATTTGAAAAAAATCTAATCTATTAGTGTGACGCGCTTCCATCCGTATCCAATACATTGGTTGCAAACACTATAGAAGTAGACAAAGGAGTAGCCTTTCACAGATTGTGAACAGTTGTGTTTCAGTGTTCACTTCAGTCTGTGTTTTTTATTTTTTGAGTGCACATCACGCTCCAGTTACTTGTTCAAGCACTGCTGCTTGTACTCTGCTGAGCGTGTCTCAGTGCCTCATCCTTTTCATTTTTCTCCAATTGGTGCTGCTCCATTATATTTGAAAAAAATCTAATCTATTAGTGTGACGCGCTTCCATCCGTATCCAATACATTGGTTGCAAACACTATAGAAGTAGACAAAGGAGTAGCCTTTCACAGATTGTGAACAGTTGTGTTTCAGTGTTCACTTCAGTCTGTGTTTTTTATTTTTTGAGTGCACATCACGCTCCAGTTACTTGTTCAAGCACTGCTGCTTGTACTCTGCTGAGCGTGTCTCAGTGCCTCATCCTTTTCATTTTTCTCCAATTGGTGCTGCTCCATTATATTTGAAAAAAATCTAATCTATTAGTGTGACGCGCTTCCATCCGTATCCAATACATTGGTTGCAAACACTATAGAAGTAGACAAAGGAGTAGCCTTTCACAGATTGTGAACAGTTGTGTTTCAGTGTTCACTTCAGTCTGTGTTTTTTATTTTTTGAGTGCACATCACGCTCCAGTTACTTGTTCAAGCACTGCTGCTTGTACTCTGCTGAGCGTGTCTCAGTGCCTCATCCTTTTCATTTTTCTCCAATTGGTGCTGCTCCATTATATTTGAAAAAAATCTAATCTATTAGTGTGACGCGCTTCCATCCGTATCCAATACATTGGTTGCAAACACTATAGAAGTAGACAAAGGAGTAGCCTTTCACAGATTGTGAACAGTTGTGTTTCAGTGTTCACTTCAGTCTGTGTTTTTTATTTTTTGAGTGCACATCACGCTCCAGTTACTTGTTCAAGCACTGCTGCTTGTACTCTGCTGAGCGTGTCTCAGTGCCTCATCCTTTTCATTTTTCTCCAATTGGTGCTGCTCCATTATATTTGAAAAAAATCTAATCTATTAGTGTGACGCGCTTCCATCCGTATCCAATACATTGGTTGCAAACACTATAGAAGTAGACAAAGGAGTAGCCTTTCACAGATTGTGAACAGTTGTGTTTCAGTGTTCACTTCAGTCTGTGTTTTTTATTTTTTGAGTGCACATCACGCTCCAGTTACTTGTTCAAGCACTGCTGCTTGTACTCTGCTGAGCGTGTCTCAGTGCCTCATCCTTTTCATTTTTCTCCAATTGGTGCTGCTCCATTATATTTGAAAAAAATCTAATCTATTAGTGTGACGCGCTTCCATCCGTATCCAATACATTGGTTGCAAACACTATAGAAGTAGACAAAGGAGCCTTTCACAGATAGTGAACAGTTGTCTGCAGTGTTCACTGCAGTCTCTGAGGAATAACCACACTTAGGCCTTATAACTTTTCTGACTTTCTTTATCAATCTACCAAGATGAAGAAGGCAGGGAGTAAGGCACGTGGTCGTGGCCGTGGAGTTTCAGCAGGGAGAGGACATGGGGATTCTGTGGCTGCTGCCGCACCCAGTGATACAGCATCCACCAGTTTTCCCCGTGAGCGTTCCTTTATGCGCACTTTTGTAGGAGCTCAGCGTACCCCCTGCTGCGGGAAGAACAAATTGAAGCCGTTGTTGGTTGGATGGCAGCCAATGCATCGACTTCAATTGCTTCCACCTCCTCTCAGGACCACAGCACTGTTGAACAACCATCTGTCTCTTCACCGCCTGCCAAATTGCCCAGGCAGTCAGAGAGTTTGGAACTGGAGCCAGCTGAGTCTCTGCTTCTGTTCTCAGAATCTGTTGGCTTGCAAACAGGGGCCCAGCCAAGCAACATTCTGGAATGTGAAGAGGCAGTATGCAGTGATGCGCAACAGCTGTGTCTCTCTGAATGTGAAGAGGCGGATGAGCCAGTGCCGATGGTCAGCACACCGCAGAACGCATCTGATGATGATGAGACTCAGGTGCCATTTTCTGTTGAGCATGGTGCTGGCCAGACCACCCAACAGCAGCAGGTGTTGGAAGAGGGTAGTGGAGATGATGAGGTCCAAGACCCAACATGGCGTGAGGAACAGGAAGGTGGTGGTAGCAGCTCTGAGGAAGAGATTGCCCCAACGGTCCAAACAGTAGGGAGAGGTAGGCTGCAGACTCGGTTGCCTGTAGCCTCCAGTTTGGCACCCGTTTGTAGCAGTTCTCTTCCAACAGCCAAAACGGGCGCTCCCAGGACTTGCACTGCGTGGTCCTTTTTTGACACACTTGCAGATGATATTTGCTATGTCAAATGCAAGCTGTGTAATCAAAAAGTAAAAAGAGGTAAAAATGTCAGTAACCTTAATACCACAAATATGTGGAAACATGTGCGGTCAAAGCACGTGGTTGAGTTACAAAGACACACTGGAGATGTAGGCCAACCTACAGCAGCACCTACATCTTCAGCTCGTGTTGGAGCCTCTTCCTCCAGCTCACACACAGCTGGTTCGGCTTCCTCACAGGATCGCCATGGAAGAACCTCTGTCACTGTTGTCCAGAGACCCAGTGTTATTCCACCCACAGCTGCAAGTTCCCTGTCATCCTCACACTCCCAGGCCACAAAACAGCCATCGGTAGCACAGGCATGGGATAAAAGACGGCCATACTCGGCAAACCATCCACGAGCACAGGCTCTGAATGCTGGCATTGCAAAACTCCTGTCCCTTGAAATGCTGTCATTCAGGCTGGTGGAGACTGACAGTTTCCGTAACTTAATGGCATTGGCAGTCCCACAATACAATGTGCCCAGCCGATTTTATTTCAGCAGGCAAGCCGTCCCTGCTCTGCGAAAGCATGTTGAGGGAAAAATTAAACATGCGCTACTAAACGCCGTCAGTAGCAAGGTCCACCTGACCACCGATGCGTGGACCAGTACCCATGGCCAGGGACGATACCTTTCCCTCACTGCCCATTGGGTCAATGTTGTGGAGCCGGGTACAGATCTTGCGAGTGGCGCTGTACGTGTTCTGCCAACTCCAAGGATTGCAGGAATCAAGTCTGTCCACATTGACTCCTCCTCCTACTCCAGTTCCTCAGAATCATCGCTGCAGGAGCCGTCACGGTCTACCTCCACATGGACCCGTGAACGCTTACCTGATGCGACCGATATGAGCACAGCCGTGGCCAAACGTCAACAGGCCGTCCTGAAATTAATTTCCATGGGGAATCGAAGCCACACAGCGCAGGAGCTCTGGAATGCCATCAAGCAGGAGAGCGACGTGTGGTTTTTGCCAGCGAATCTCCAGCCAGGCTTGGTAGTGTGTGACAATGGCCGAAATCTGGTGGCAGCTCTGGGCCTTGGCAACCTCACTCACATACCATGTCTGGCACATGTGCTCAACTTGGTCGTGCAGAGTTTTTTGAGGGACTATCCGGATCTTGATGCACTGCTGCACAAGGTCCGCCTAGAGTGCGCTCACTTGCGACGTTCCAGCATGGCCAGATCGCGCATTGCAGCTCTGCAACGCAGATTTCGCCTTCCTGAACATCGCATCATATGTGACGTACCCACCAGATGGAATTCCACGTTACATATGTTGGAGCGGTTGTGTGAGCAGCAGCCAGCAGTAATGGAGTATCAGCTGCATCAGGCGCAATCAACTCGCAATTTGCGCCGTTCACACTTCACCACTACTGAGTGGGCCTCTATGAAGGACATCTGCCACGTTTTGCGTGCGTTTGATGAGTCAACGCAGATGGCGAGTGCAGATGATGCACTAGTCAGCCTGACTGTCCCCCTTATCTGCCTGCTTCAAAAAACACTGCAAGCACTATGGAATGAGGTTTTGGAAGAGGTGGAGGATGAGGAGTCACAAATTCCATTACCTTCTGGACAGTCAGCGCAACGTGGTTCCTCACAAAGGGCTGGGCAGGGCTCACTTTGTGAGGAGAATGAGGAGGAGTCAATGGAGGAGGAAGACATCGCTCCAGAGGGAGGTACACAACGCTCTAGTCAGTATGTAGAGCGAGGGTGGGGTAATGCAGAGCAGGCAGAGATGACGCCTCTTGCAGGGGACAGCGTTTGTTGGCCAGTTGGGAGTCTGCAGCACATGGTTGATTTCATGCTGCAGTGCCTGAGAAACGACCGCTGCATCGCCCACATTCTCACCACGTCTGATTATTGGGTGTACACCCTCCTAGACCCTCGCTACCGGGACAACTTACAAAGCCTCATCACACCGTTGAACCGGGAGCGTAAAATGCGGGAGTACCAAGACACACTGGTGCAATCCATAATGTTCTCCATTCCAGCCGAGAGCACTGCTGCTGCTACTGCTTTACAAAGCAGCTCTGTGCGTCGAGGCAGTGGAGACAGCTCTGCAACAAGAGGGAGCACAAGCAGCGCCTCTGCACAGGGCAAGACCAGTATGTTCCAAATGTTGCGAAGTTTTGTGGCAGCGCCACAAATGTCTACACCATCCGAGACGGCTCCAGTCAGCAGGAGGCAACGTTTCCGTAAGATGGTGACAGACTACATGTCTTTCCCTCTCAGTGTACTCCCAGATGGCTCTTCCCCATTCAAGTTTTGGGTCTCTAAGCTGGATACATGGCCAGAGCTTAGCCAGTATGCATTGGAGGTGCTGGCTTGCCCTGCTGCCAGTGTATTATCGGAGCGCGTCTTTAGTGCTGCAGGTGGTGTACTAACAGACCGTCGCATGCGACTATCCTCCGATAATGTAGACCGGCTTACTTTTTTGAAAATGAACAAGGCATGGATCTCGCCAGAATTTGTCTGTCCGTTTTCAGATTAAATAACTGGTTCGCAACGTTATCCATGTCTCCTGTTATGTTCATCTTTCTACCACCTGAACTCTACTCCCTGGGCTACAACACTGGCAGTTGCTGCTCAGAAGTGTCGTGTCCACAGACCAATACACAAGCTATAGTGTTACTGGGGTTCAGTAATGTCAGCTGTTCCCCTGCTGTGTGAACGGCAAAAAGTCATGCGCCTCCACCCTGTTGTCTTCTCATCCTGGGCTTCAACACCGCCAGTTGTTGCTCGGAAGTGTCATTGGCACGGGTACTCACTCCTGCCCAGACTGGTTACAGCACGCCATCTGTTTCCTGTCAGTGTAAACGTCACTTAGCCTCCAATAAGTTGTCCTGTCGTGTTGCGGTCGGGTTAGCCGACCCTATGGTGCTTGGAGTTTAGGTGCTTCCTATGTGTGCTGCGGGATATGCAAATAAAGGCTGTTTCCGTTGTGACAATTGGTAGTGCTTTGGAGCACAGGTACCTCCTGCTTAGTAACCGTGTCCCAGTAACGTCAGCTGGTCCTCGGTTGTGCCATTGGCTCTTTTCCTTCTGCTGCCCCTCCGGGTTCCAGCACAGTCAGCTGGTCCTCGTTACTTGCATTGGCTCTTGTACCTTCTGCTACCCGTCCGGGTTCCAGTACCGTCAACTGGTTCTCCGCAGTGCCTTTGGCCTAGGTGCCTCCATCTCGGTATCCGAGTTCCTGCAACGTCTGCTGGTCCTTGGTAGTGCTTTGGAGCACAGGTACCTCCTGCTTAGTAACCGTGTCCCAGTAACATCAGCTGCTACAAGATTGTGCTACAAATACAAGATATAGAACAAGAGACACAAGAACAATAAGCAGAAGATCTAAAAGCAGAAGAACATGAAGTATAAGACCAAAATGAAGAGCAAAATATATGCTCTAAATTATAAGCAGAAGAAGACTAAGCAGTGTATGGGGGTGAGTCCGTTCCTCCTCGTGGTGCCCCTGGAAAATGCCTGCTGCTGCAGGCTAAACTGAACACGGACAAATACTGTTGTAATTTAAATCTTTTGTGACAGCAAGAACGGAAGAATGAAAAATTCATACTTTGACAGATTACAAGTACAGGATTCTCTGTCACAAATAAGAATATGATGAAGAAGATGAAGTACAATATGAATAAGAATAATAGTTTAATAAGAAGAATATGAGTAATGTTAACAAAAAGATGAATAGCAAGAAGTTTAAGAAGAAGATAAAAAAGGTGAAGATGAAGAATAATTTGATGAAAAAGATGATGCTGCTGAAGATTATGAAGGAGAAAGTGTGTCAAAAGTTAAAAGGTGAAGAGCATGGAAGTTGTGAAATATACATATTTGCCAAAATAGAAAAAACGTGAACAACATTGTCAATTTCTTCGTCAATCCGAACATCTTTAAAAAAAAAAATATTTATGCTATTCCATTTGATTGGGTTAAACATCTATGCCTTTAATGTCTCCTCAACCTTCCCCAATACATTCTACATTACTCTTTGTTGTTTTCCTTCATGTACAATTAACCAACAAGGCAAGAATGGGGTTTTTTTAATTCCGATATTTTGTTCCCATAGACTTACATTGGATTTCCGGTATCGGTATCGGGTATCGCCGATATTTTTGGGTATCGGCGATACCATTCCGATTCCGATACTTTTGGATATCAGAAAGTATCGCTCAACTCTAGTCCTTAGTCCTTTCTCTTCTTCAGAACTATTGCAGCTCCAAAGGACCCCCAGCAGGGACATTATCATTAAACAAAATTAAAAATAAGACATAAAAGAAACATGCACACACACTCACACTGACACACACTCACGCACCTCCCCCCCAAAAAAAAAAGAAAAAAGGCCTCACCTGGCCATACATACAACACAACCTATATATAAACGCTACTATATACACTACTATATACACTAAGATATGGAAATTTTTTTTTTTTTTTTTCCCCTCACCACACCACAGGTCCATGAGTTCATGCCCTTTTCACAGCAATCTTTACGGGTCCATGAAAGTTTATGCCCTTAGAAATTTTTCGGGTCCATGGCAAGTTCCATGCCCTCCCCCCCACACAAACACCCCCACCCAACCTAAACTATACCCCCCAAAACATATAACTATTTACACTTATATACAAAACATTACATTAACAGACCTACCACACAAAACACTACATTACATTACATTATCCACACTTTACTTAAACCACAACATTATAAACATTTACACTGTACACTCACCACATAACTTGCAAGGCCCAAGTTCAGCGCCTGCAAGCCCAATATCCATTATTTCCTGAATTTACAAAACAAAAAGCTAAATGTGCCACACACCAGCCCACCACCGGGAAACTGGAGTCCTAAGAGGCCCCGTCCCTAACCACCAACACACGCACCCTGTCCCTCACCAACTAAATCTGCCCCTAAAAGAAAAGAAACTAACCCTAACTATCCCTACCTGCCCCTACCTATCCCTACTCTACCTAGCTTATCAAAACTATCTAGCTATCCCTAAACTGGTCCTCCCCGTCCCTATCTGTCCCTACTTTTCTCTCCCTCAACACCCACAACACCTTAAAGGAGAAACCCCTCCAAAGCCAAGAGGCCCTCCTCGCGCCCAGCCTCTCGAACTCCAAAGAGCGCACCTTCCCCAGGTCACCCAAGATGTTTCTAACCACCTCATCCTGGGGGAGGACTTTCCGCTGCGTGGAAACTAAACACAGTGCACTCCAAGTGTGGAACCTAATGACTACATTAACCAGGAACAAAGTGCTCCGTTCTCGACCACCCAGGGATCTGAATGCCCCATAAGCCCACTCCGGATAAGAAAGGGATGCCAGCCTAGGCCAGCCTATGGAAGCACCCACCCTGTTGTAGACCCCTGTATTAAAGGGACACTGAAGGAGGAAGTGCTCCATGCTTTCCAACATGTCGCCACACTCCTCACGGGGACAACCCCGATCATCGGAGCTCCTGCACTTCAGGTTGTCCCTTACATACAGCCTCCCATGGAAGCAGCGCCAGGCCAAGTCCCAAAACTTCAAGGGGATCCGCTTGGATTTTAATAACCCAAGCCCAACCTCCAGATCCCGGCCTGGGCAATCCTTGAGCACCAGGGGCTTCTGGAAATGGGTCAACAGAACCCTGCTATCAAGGAATTTCCTCGACATGGTCCTGATTTCCCACATTCCCAGACCCCACCGGCGGATCACCTTCAGAACCGGGGTAGCATAAGCCGGGAGATGTCCGTGTGGTGTGCGCAGGTCCTTCACCTGCCCTTCTGTCTCCCATTCCTGGAAGAAAGGCCGAAACCAACCCCTGCAGGAGAATACCCACGGAGGAGCCCTCTCTGAATAGAGGTTGGCAACATTGATCTTAAGAAAGGTGTTTATCAGAAACACCACCGGGTTGACCATACCCAACCCACCTAGTCTCCTCGTGCGGTACGTGACCTCTCTCTTAATTAGGTTAAGCCTGTTCCCCCATAACAGCTGGAAGAAAAGGCTATAGACCCGTGTCCAGAGAGGTTCTGGCAAGACGCAGACACTGCCCAGGTATATTAACAAGGGAAGCAGAAAGCCTTTGGCCAAGTTGACCCTTTCCCTCAGGGTTAAAGACCAACCCTTCCACTGGTCCACCTTTTGGGCGGCGATCTTAAGTCTGCCCTCCCAATTTTGCTGTGGGTAGTCCCAGGGGCCAAATTTGATGCCTAGGATTTTGGCGGAGGTCTGGGGCCCTGGAAGGGTGTCCGGGAGATCAAAACTAGGATCTCCCCCTCCCAGCCAGAGACTTTCGCACTTTTCCCGGTTGATCATGGACCCGGACACACCTCCACTCCCTCCTGGCTTTATGGATGGCCCCATGTCTGTTAGTCGGGTCTCTTGCAAAAACAAAATTTCAGCCTCAAATCGGGTGAAAAAATCAAAGGCCGCAAATCTGGCCGCATCTGACTTAATACTGGCGACATTAATGGACGCCAGAGTCAACGGGGTGAGTTCCGCCATCATGGGTGATTGGGTTAGATGGCCTTCTTCTTCCCCACCCCGTCTTTCCCATCTTTCCCCTCCGTAGAGAGGGGTCTGATCCCTTCCGTTTTAGGGAAGACGAGGTATCCATCCCCATGGTCTCCTTGCCTCCGGGCTCCAGGTCTGTCCCCCCCCAGAGGAAACAGCGTCCCCTGGGGGACGGACTCCACCATCCCCTGAAGGCCCCCCAGATGGCGCCCCCGGCCCCTCGCCTCCGACCTCCGTCCCAGCAGGGTCGTCGAGGGCTTGGTACCGGTTGGAGAGGGCGATCAGAGGGGAGCCGGTGAGCCCTTCCGTTGGCATACTTACGGTCGGGGGAGGAGGTTTGGAAGGCTTAACCACCTTCTTCTTCCTCCTTCCGGTACGCTTTTTATCACCCTTCTCTACTGTAGGCTGATCCGTGACCTCCTCATCCACACTTTCATACTGGGAGGAGTTGTCGGAGTCAGCCAGGTTTTCCTCCCTCTCCATCCTCCTGATCTCCTCGCATACCTCTTCCTCCCCCGGGGCCTCAGAGACACCGGCCACCGGCCTAGAGGGGAGGGCAGGCATCACCCCAGTTGCCTGAGGCTTTCCCCGCCCCTCACCCCGTGGCGCTTTTCCTGTCTCCTCTGGTAAGAGGGACCTCTATTGGCCTTGTCCTTCCTCACTGGCCCCTTAGCCCCTCTCCCGCCACCACCACCTGCCACAGCAGAGGTCGCACCGCCAGGGGTTGCCCCCTCACGGTCTCGCCCCACCGGGCCTCCAGCAGCATTGGTAAAGGAGCGAGGACAGCGGCTATACGGGTGACCTAGGTCACCACACAGGTGGCAACCGAATGTCCTTGCAAGATGCGGCGAGATGACCTACCCCACCACACAAGGCACATTTCTGCACCTTGCAGCTGAAGTGGCGGGGATCACCGCACTTGTGGCAGACCTTCGGCTGCCCCTGGTAGAAGACCAGGATCTTGTCCCTCCCTAGGAACGCCGAGGAAGGGATGTGGGTGACGGTACCCCCTGAGACCTTCAACTTCATCATGAAGGTCCAGCCCCCCGACCAGATACCGAACTCGTCCCGATTTTTTTTGGGGACGTCCGTGACTTCCCCATAACGGGAAAGCCACGTCATGATGTCAACGCCGGATAGTGACTCGTTACAAGTCAGCACGGTCACTCTCTTAACGGCATTTTGGCGAGACAACGCCTGTACGGCGAAGTCTCGCCATCTGGGCTCCCCCTTCAACAGCTCGTAATTCGACCAGAAGAGCTCTAGCCCCTCTGGCTGAACGAAACTGATGTCGAAGAATAGGGTGGCCGAGGGATGGATCAGGACAAAGATGTCCGTTGCCCTGAAGCCCATCTTCAGGAGGAGCTCCACCACCCTACTCCTGGGTGGGCAAGCTTCACCGCCCCTCCAGCGAAGACGGACCACATTCCTCCTGGCCGTCCCTTGCCCGGCTGTCGGGAGGGACCAAATGGTTTCCCCCTCCCTTCTATCTTGGAAGGCGGCCAGGCCATGTCTCTCCAACCAGAAAGACAAGTCCACCTCTCTTCCCTCTACATTGACCGACCGCTCTCCTTTTTTAAGGGCCTCCAGAAAACGGCGGTGCAAAACGCCGTCCCCAGAGTCCGGAAGCAAGGAGACCCCCCGAGAACCCCCCGGAGCCCCAGCCACAACCCCCGCAAAAGAATGGGGTCTCACTGCTGGGGGGCCAGATGGGCCAGCCCCTCCCTCACCACCCGTGCTCCCACTTACACCAACACTCACTCCCTCCGCATTCACTCCCACATCCACTTCCACATCCACGTCACTCACCTCACTCATACCATTCACCTCAGCCAATTCATCAAAATTTTCAATATTATTTTCCTTGCAGTTTCGTTTTTTACCTGCTGGGGGCCCTGGCTGATCGGTGCTCTGCCCCGCATTGTTTTTGCCCAGGAGTACTGCCGCCCCTTTACGAGCCGCAGAACAGAGCCCACCTAGTAAGCTCTGCCTGGGCTCAGGAGCAGCAGCACTTCCTGGGCTCTCTGGCCCCATTTTTTTTTTTGTTGTTACATTCGGGGCAGGGCCGGGCTCTGCCTCTGCACCCTGCCCCCACTGGAAACCTGTGCTGGCTTCTCTTGGGGCACCGGAGCCCCCGCACCACTAGATGGAGGTAAGTGGGCTGCGGACCCCGGCAACCCCTTGCCAGCTCTCTCGGGCATTGTTTTGGGTGGGACAGAAGGCAGCGGGCCTGCCGAGGCCACGCCCCCCCGCTGGCCACGGCAATGGCGGGTAGAGCGAAGGCCCGAAAGGCCACGCTCCCCCCGCCAGCCGTGAGCACAGCGAGCGGAGCTGCGGCTGCCGAGGCCACGCCCCCACCGCCAGCCGTAGTCATAGTGGGTGAGGCAGCAGCCTGCAAGGCTACGCCCCCCCCGCCAGACGCGACAATAGCGGTGGGACAGCGGCCGAGGAGGACACGCCCCCCTCGCAGGCCACCACCGCCTTGTACCCACCACTCGCTTTTGGCAAGGTCGGCCACTCCCCCTCGGCGCCCAGCGGCGGCGGGGCCCCCGGCGCGGACCCCTTATTGGATCGACGCGCAGAGGACCCCGACACTGCCGCGGACACCGCCAGGGAGCGACCAACAGCTTGCACTTTTTAACTTGCTGCCTTACGGCAGACTCCGCGCCCTTTCTTGGTCTCTGGACCCCCAAAAATGATCCAGTCTTAGCGGATCCGCGTGTGGGGGGCCCAGAGACCCCAGCTCTCGCCGCTGGAGATGCGGCCTGTACCGACTCTAGGTGCCGGGCCAGCCCCCGCTGCCACAGAGGACTGGGCCCGAGCACCACCACCATCAACAACACCGACACCGACACTCTCCATATCGCTGCCTGAGTCCGAGCTGCCACCACCAGACATGGCACCCAGACCCGGGCAGACTCTTCTCTCCCCGCTCCCTTGCTGCGGACCCACCACAGGGCCCGAGCCGGGGTGGGTAGCGGGTTCCACACAACGGGACAGGGGGGCTTCAGGAAGGGGAGCATAGACGAATTTGTCTATGGTGGTGACTCTGGCTTTTTTTTTTACTTTTCTTCCCCTTCCCGGTTGCCCCATCCTCGCAGATCTCATCCCCAAACAACAGCTCGCCAAACCGTGCTGGGGACTCGATCTGCCGCACTTGTTGCAGGATGAGGCAGCCCCCCTCACTGCTGATACCACTCCCTCCATCCTCTCCCTCGCTCCCACTTTCCTCCGAACTACTGGAGTCCGGTGGGAGGGCCACTTGCTCGGGGCTATCCCGCTGCATGATACCTGGGCGTTTACACTCACCAGGTCTTCAGGTGGGACTGGCACAGATGCCTCACAGCCGCCATCTTCCTCCTTCTCCTCCTCCACCTGGCTGGGGCCTCCTGACCCCCCAGGAGACCCACCGGTCAGGGCCCTGAAACCGGTCGTCGTTTTTGAGCTTCTCCTCGAAAGGGCCGCTCCCAGCCAGGATCTCTGCCCTCCTTTTCTCCAGATCTGTAATTGACCCCTTCAGCCTCTGCACCGTGGCGGTGACCTCTGCTCTCCTTGAGACAGGGAGCTTGTTCTTCGCCATGATGCGTGCTCCCTTCAACTCCTCCCGGAGTCTCCTTAGCTGTTTGGCGGCCTCCTCGTATTCGCAGAGGTGCGCGTGGATGCGGGAGCCATAGGTGGTGACAGGCTCCCCCGCTGCCTTGGAGCCCCAGATATTGGGGGGCTCCACCACCGCACCTCCGCTGGCCGCCTCTCCTCCTCCGGAAGGAAGGAAGGAGTAACCGCCATGGTCCCAGCCTCGGGGGTCTTGGTTCCTGGGGTCTTGCGGCCCCCCGAGGGCTTTTTCCTCGCCATCTCCCCTGGGACCGGCTAGATGGTATGGCCTCCTGCTGGTATGTGAGGCCACCCACCCCCAGCCGCCTTGCTGGAGGGTGGGAGCCGGCGCACGGTCCCAGGGATAAGTGTCTCTCTGTGGGAAGGCAGGCAGGTGGACCAGGGAAAAAAAAATCCTCCCTTTGCTGAGATCTTTCCAAGCAGCTGCAGACACCGAGCACACGTCAAGCTCCGCCCCTTCCTGTGTGAGACTCCAGAGCTGCACTCACTATTCTGCTGGAGCAGTCACTGTGTACATACATTACATTACTGATCCTGTACTGATCCTGAGTTACATCCTGTATTATATTCCAGAGCTGCACTCGCTATTCTGCTGGTGCAGTCACTGTGTACATACATTACATTACTGATCCTGAGTTACATCCTGTATGTACACAGTGACTGCACCAGCAGATTAGTGAGTGCAGCTCTGGAGTATAATACAGGATGTAACTCAGGATCAGTACAGGATCAGTAATGTAATGTATGTACACAGTGACTGCTCCAGCAGAATAGTGAGTGCAGCTCTGGAATATAATACAGGATGTAACTCAGGATCAGTACAGGATCAGTAATGTAATGTATGTACACAGTGACTGCTCCAGCAGAATAGTGAGTGCATCTCTGGAATATAATACAGGATGTAACTCAGGATCAGTAATGTAATGTATGTACACAGTGACTGCTCCAGCAGAATAGTGAGTGCAGCTCTGGAGTATAATACAGTATGTAACTCAGGATCAGTAATGTATGTACACAGTGACTGCACCAGCAGAATAGTGAGTGCAGCTCTGGAGTATAATAAAGGAGGTAACTCAGGATCAGTACAGGATGTATGTACACAGTGACTGCATCAGCAGAAGAGTGAGTGCAGCTCTGGAGAATAATAAAGGATCAGTGCAGGATCATTTATGTAATGTATGTACACAGTGACTGCACCAGCAGAATAGTGAGTGCAGCTCTGGAGTATAATACAGGATGCAACTCAGGATCAGTACAGGGTCAGTAGTGTAATGTATGTGTACAGTGACTGCACCAGCAGAATAGCGAGTGCAGCTGTAGAGTATAATACAGGATGTAACTCAGGATCAGTAATGTAATGTATGTACACAGTGACTGCACCAGCAGAATAGTGAGTGCAGCTCTGGAGTATAATACAGGATGTAAATCAGGATCAGTAATGTAATGTATGTACACAGAGACTCCACCAGCAGAATAGTGAGTGCAGCTCTGGAGTATAATACAGGATGTAACTCACTCAGGATCAGTACAGGATCAGTAATGTCATGTATGTACACAGTGACTGTGTAAGGAGTGTACCGGTACCGTGTGATACTCCACTCCCTCCCCTAATGTATGTATGTAATTTACTGATGAATGTATATATTTTTACCTGCTGATGTTATGTATACGTACATATATTGTTGTGTAGACTGTGTGTCTAGTGTTAAGATAGGGAAAGCGTAATACCCTTAATAGGCCACTAGATGGGGGCACGTTGGTTAGATAGAGACAGTACTGTAAGTAGTTAATTTATGAGGGGCTGACCATGGATAAGTATAGAAGTCTTCCTGTTTGTATTCAATTAGGGCCTAGTGCCCGTGTGGGGGGTCAGCTCTGTAACGTTAAGCAAGCTACACAGCCATTGAGAGTCTGGCTGGAAAGAGGTGCAGCAGAAGCAGCAATACTACTGCAGATGGGAAGAGAGGCTTAAGAAGAGGTCCTAGAACAGTACAATGGACTCCGGTCACTCATCATGTGGCAGGTCATTGCATGGGCTGATGCCCACTTATCTGGGGTGAAACGGGCGAGGGAACTCCCAAATGCAGTGAGTCTGGACAGGGAGGACGCTGAGTTACCGCAAGCGGCGGTAAGACCCAGTAATGTACTGCAAGATGTAGAGAGGAGTGCAGAAGAAGTGGTTAATGTGGACTGTGTGGAACCGTATGCTGATGTTGTTACTGACAAGAATGTGCTTCAACAAGTAAAGAGTAAAGTTCATTGTTTGAAGTTTGCAAAAGACTCTGTCTCTTTATGCACTACAATGCAAGCAGCGGAGCTTCACCAAGCCCGATGGGACCCTGACGGTGCAGAGGGTGATGCGGTAGGTATGCTGCAGAAGGGCCAGTATTTTCCTGTGATTTGGAGCCAAAGCCATTTGCCTTAGCCACGACTACGGCCCTGGCTCTACCTCTCACAACTGCACCAGCAGAATAGTGATTGCAGCTCTGGAATATAATACAGGATATAACTCAAGACCAGTACAGGATAAGTAATGTAATGTATCTGTAAGCAGGTTGCGGGATGCAGTGACAGACAGGAGGCAGAGCAAGGGTTAACAGAATATAACGGTTTAATAGAACAAGATTTTAACTCCTCGCAGGGAGGTAAAGGGTTGAAGTATGGATAATAGCAAAAACAAACATAAAACAAGGCAGTCCAGCTAAGGAACTTATCGTGTCCTGTATGATCCCGCAGGGGTTGTAGAACCAGCAGCGGTTTGGGAAATGTCTTCCGGTGGGGGCCCTTTAAACGAAGATCCGTCTTCTGGCGGCAGCGGTCGGTGTCCGGTACCTTCCGCTGAGTTCCTAGTCCATGAGCACGTGCGCGGTATTCACAGTCACTGAGCGCAGGACACCTCTATCTCTCAGTCACTGAGCATGCGGCACCTCTATCTCTCACAGTCACTGAGCGCGCAGCACCTCTATCCTCAGCGGTGTCACTGGAGACGGCGGGGCCCAAGCAACGCGGCCTGTCATGGCACCGGTACTCGGGGGACGGAGCACGCTGCTCACACGGCTGTGACCTGCTCCTGTTTTGCGCCAAACTGCCTGCCTGCTGCACACGCTTTCTGTTTTATTTGGCTCCTCCTACCCAGGACAGGAGGTCGGTCTGGTCCCTCATTTCTTCCCCCAGGCAACATGGGAGGCAGCCTCAACAGTTCCGGACCCGGCTCAGTACAGGTACCCGCAGCCCGGTCTTCCTCCTTACACTCCCCCTCTCCTTTAGCTCGCCATTCCACGGGTAAGAGGTCTTGCAGTAGACGTTGACATTCCTCCATTTCTTGAATGATTCGCTGCTAAATAAATTGGTGTTGTTCATAACAATTGGGAGGTATTCCAGCTGTCGCTCGTTCTGTGCGGCGTAAGTCAGGTTGGGTGGTCGAGTCAGGTTGGGCAATTGAGGACGGGGACGCGTCCGGGTTCAATGGAGCAGCCATCTCGGGAGTTTCAGGTTCTCACACTTCCCCTGCGCCAGTGGGTAGCGAACCGTCCTGATCTGAGGGTTATGCAGGTGATTCCTCTTCATCATAATCAAAGGTCGCTGGAGTGGACATTTCGGGAGCACTGAGCACTCTCTCTTCTCTTTCAGGATCTTGTGACAGGCAAGGGTGGCACACTTCGGTGAACTACTCGGGTAGGGGCCCCTTGTTCCCCTTCAAACTGAATTTCATAAACAGGACCATTAAATCCAATTCGGCATTTCACCCGATGCTCTAACTTGTTTCGAGGTCGCTTGTCTCGGACCAATACTCGGTCTCCAACCTTGAGAGCTGTTCCTCGCAGGAGCGTTATCTCATGCTCAAGTTCCCGAAACTTGGTCTGTACCAGTCGATGTAGAGTGTGCAAGCGATGTTGATGTTCACGGACCAGGTGGACACCCCCGTCCGTGGGTAGTCCTCCTCTGGGTCCAACTCCAGCTCGGTAATTTCACATCCTTTTCAGCCGAACAGTAGGGTATGTGGCATGTATCTGGTTGTACTGTGCATTCAGTTATTGTACACCCAGACCAACTCAGCCACATACTCGGGCCAATGGGCTTTCCGGTCTTCCAACGTTCTCAACATCTGAATCAGCGTCTGGTTGAAACGTTCACAAGTGCCATTCCCCGGCGGATAATAAGGTGTCATCCTGTTCAATCCGATACAGGCAGTGGAGCTCCTCCATCACTCGACCTTCAAAGCAAGCGCCTTGATCAGTATGGATCCTTTTTGGGCATCCATACACCCGGATAAAATCTCGACAGATGGCCTGCGCAGCTGACTCAGCTGTCTGATCCTGGTTCGGAGTTACCACAGCAAACTTGGTGAAGTGGTCAGTCATCACAAGCCAGTGTTCGTATCTGAGATGAGCAGGACCCACAGTCAAGAAGTCAATCATGAGCAGTTTCAAGCTAGCAGAGGTCACAATGGTCTGTGTAGGGGCTCTCTGCTCTGTAGGTTTAGCCAATTCACAACTTCAGCATTGACGACAGACCTCTTCCACTGCAGTCTTCAACCGGGGATGATAGACCAGTTTTTCAAGGAGTACCACTTGCCAGGTGACTCCCAATTCTCGTACCAACTGTACTTTCCGATACAGCAACCCTTTTTCCAGTTGAAGCCTCTCCCATTGTCAGATAATCTGCAGCATTCCCGGGGACAAGGTGTCTCGCTCACTCTGGCTGGGGAGTTGTTTTAGGGCCACCCATTGTCTCAACTGAGCAAGTTCTCTGTCTTCCTGCTGAAACCGTACCCAGTCAACTCGAGATCGTCCCAACAGGTGCTTTCCCGACGCCTCTTCGACCTGCTCCCGCATCGTCGCCAACTTCCTGGCAAGGTTCCGGAACTCAGGGATCTCTTCGACCTCCAACTCTTCGTCTTGGACACAGCCAGGTCGCTCGTGAGTCACTCTGGACAGGGCATCGGCATGCGTATTTTCAGCCCCTTTCCTGTATGCGACCTTGTATCGATATTTTGCCATACGGGCCACCCATCTTTGCTCCTGGGCCCCCAGTTTCGCATTCTCTAGGTGGGCTAAGGGATTATTGTCAGTGCACTCCAAGACTTCTGATCCCAACAGGTACTCGGCAAACTTCTCGGTCATCGCCCACACTAATGCCAATAATTCCAACTTGATAGAACTATAGTTGTCTGGGTTTCGTTCTAAGTCATGGAGAGACTTACTCGCTCCTTTCCATCCTGTATCTGTGACAATACAGCCACTAATCCTTGGAGGCTTCCATCAGTGTGAAGGATGAAAGGTTGAGAGAAGTCAACATAGGCCAGTATGGGTGCTTCAATTTGAGCCATCTTCAGGGATCAAAAGGCTGGTTCCTGGCAGTCCCCCACTGGATGGTCCGATTCTTTGCACCAGACGGCACTCCTTTCAATAACTCCAGCAGTGGGATAACAATATAAGTAAAGTCTTTCACAAATCGTCAATACTACCCCGTAAGCCCCAGAAAGGCCTGCACGTCCTTCACTGTCTTCGGAGTGGACCAGTCCTGTACCGCCGCTATCTTCTCATGCGCAGGTCTCACCCCCTCAGCGGATACAACATGTCCGAGGTATTCAATTTGCTTGCAGAAAAGGTGACATTTCTGAGGTTTCACTTTCAGGCTGTGCTTCAGCAGCCGACTCAACACCTGTTACAGCCGTTGGAGATGCTCTTCAAAAGTAGCTGCATACACAATGATGTAGTCTAGATAAATAAGGGTAGCTTCAAAGTTCAGGTCTCCGAAACACCACTCCATCAGCCGCTGAAAGGTTCCAGGCTTGTTGGTAAGACCGAAGGGCATCCGGTTTAATTCAAACAGTCCCATAGGCAGTACGAACGCTGTTTTCGTCCGCTCTTGCTCAGTCATGGGCACTTGACAATATCCACTGGCCAGATCTAATGACGAGAAGTACTTGGCTTTTCCCAGGGCAGAAGACTTCTCAATTCTCGGTAGTCAATAAGAGTCCCGTACTGTACGGTATTTAGTCGCAGTTAGTCCACACAAAAACGCAGGGTCCCATCCTTTTTCCAAACTAAAACGATGAGAGCTGCCCACGGGCTTTGGCTTTCCTGTCTGACCCCGCTCTGTAGCATGTGTGCCAACATATCCTTCAGTTCCTATTACATTTGTTGCGGGATCTGCCGATACGGTGCGGCATTTCCTGTGGGAATCTTGTGAGTTATGGCTGTGGTGCACTCGGAATCATCGTCATGATGGGCAAAGACAACCTGGTAACGCCCCAGCATAGCTTCTACCTGTGGCGACGGGAGTCCCGTCAGTTCAGCCCGCATCTGCTCCAGAATACGGTGCCCTCTAATGGTGCTGGACGAAGGCTCTGGGGACACAGTGAGTGCTACAGTCCAGGGATCTCCTTGTTTCACTGCTAACTGAATGGCCTCTAGTTGCATCAGTTCTTCCTGTATACCCAGTGCTTGTGCCACTTCATTCTTGGGTGAGAGTGTGAGATCATTCTCCCCTAGGTTGATACACCGCACCACCACATTAGCGTCGTGGATGGTGGCTAATGTCCGAGCAAAGAGGAGACCTGAAGGTAGTTGATCTACTAGGGCTGGCTCTATCTGGACCTTCACTCCTTCAAGGGGTGTACAGGCTCACATGGGCAGTGTGAGCACAGTCTGGCCAGGCAGTAAAATGAGTTTGGCAGTGGACTGAACGACCACCTTCCCCAGGACTTTCCCTTCTCTCAACGTTTCTTGAGTCTGGGCTACCCGTATCAGTTGCTGGAACACCTTTCTTTTGGGGGGTGCAGGGGCTCCATAGTTTGAGAAAAGCATCTGATGACTCATTGACCAGGATGGTCTCGCGTTCCTTCAGCACATTCATCCCTAGTGTCACTGGGGGCCATTGCCAGGGTCTCTGGCGGTCAACACTACTTCTTTTCGGCCCACATCTTTGCCACACACGGTTATTTGCATCCAGACCACCCCTGCGACCGGATGGGCAATTGGTTGGCCGCTGTCAACTTGATCACTGGGCCCCATTCGGGCCGTATTGCCCCAGAAAATTGACGTCTGAAATAAGTCTCTAGCATGGTAGTCACTTGGGAACCAGTATCAACTAGACAGCGGACGGCCCGGCCATCCATTTTAGCCTATACGAGGGGGCACAGAGAAACTAAACTTGCGGGACTTCTCTCCTTCTTGGCGGAGTCCCCCAGGCGCGGAGCCCACTAGGTTAACGGCCGACGGGTCGGTGGTCTACCCTGTCTTGTGCATCCTCGAGCATAATGTCCAGTGTACCCACATGCAAAACAAATCAGCTGTCTCTGTGTTCGAGGTTGCCCCATTTCTGAACGGTGCTCAGGGTTAATTCTGCCTCTGGAAGAGTTCAGTACCTCCAGTGGGGTTTTTCCTCAAACCGGATCACTCTTCTTGCATGTTCTGGATTTCTTTCTGGAGTTCTCTAACCCAATCTGGCTCAGCCGCAGGCAGAACAGATACCTCCTCACTCTGGACCTTCCCTGTCGAGGCTGCCATTAACTGCTCTAGCTCGCACGCTCGCGCTTCCACCCTAACTTCTAGAAAAGACATACGCAGATTGACCCGCAAGCACTCCCGCAGGGCCTGTTTAAGCAGCGCATTAATGAGGCCTGCCACTAATTGGTCACTCAAAATTACATCAGGGGCCCCACACCCACATCATCCCGCTTAGCGATCGCAGCGTGGATCTCCTGCAGCGCGTTCATATATTGGGTCACAGACTCCCCCTCCTTTTAGACACAGCCAAACAAGCGCATCCGCAATTCACTGATATCCATGGGGTCCCCATGCATCTCTTCCAAGATCTGTAACACCTTGGTGAACGTGTTCTGCTCATGCGTTGGCCAGAACATGACTGAGCATCTAGCTTCCCCGTCCAAGGCCATCACAGCAATCTCCGGCTGCATAGAGGGGGTCATGGGGTGCATCTTTAGCATGCCCTTAACACGCTCTGACCAGTTCCAAAGCAGCGAAAGGCTTCTGGTAAACTTCGGGAAATTGCTGAGCATGGCCCCCCAGCAGCAAGCTGGCCCTTGGGACACCCATAGCCGATTGGTCTGCCACATCTGTGCTACGCCAAATGTACAGTAAGCAGGTTGCGGGATGTAGTGACAGACAGGAGGCAGAGCAGGGGTTAACAGAATATAACCGCTTAATAAAACAAGATTTTAACTCCTCGCAGGGAGGTAAAGGGTTAAAGTATGGATAATAGCAATAACAAACATAAAACAATGGCAGTCCAGCTAAGGAACTTATCGTGTCCTTTATGCTCCTCGCAGCAGATGATTCAGCAGGGGTTATAGAACAGGCAGCGGCGGGCAAATGTCCTCCGGTGGGGGACCTTTAAATGAAGATCCGTCTTCTGGCGGCAGCGGTCAGTGTCGGTTACCTTCCGCTGAGCAACTTGTCCATGAACACGTGTGGCTGAAGCAAACAAGGCCGTGACTCTCCCAGGGTTAAACGTGGACGGCAGTGAAGAAACTGGCAGAGAAGGCCGCAAGAGTCTGTCCAGTACTCGGCTTTCTCTGCTGTGCGTGATACTCACAGTCACAGAGCGCACGACGCTTCTATCTCTCACAGTCACTGATCACGCTGCACCTTTATCCTCGACGGTCACACTGGAGACGACGGGGCCCAAGCAACATGGCCTGTCATGGCGCTGGTACTCAGGGGACGGAGCACGCTGCTCACACGGCTGCGCGTTGCTCCTATTTCGCGCCAAACTGCCTGCCGCTGAGTGCAGTTTTATCTGGCTCCTCCTACCCGGGTCAGGAGGTCGGTCCAGTCCCTCATTTCTTCCCCCAGGCAACATGGGAGGCAGCCTCAACAGTTCCGGACCTGGCTCAGTACAGGTACCCGCAGCCCTGTCTTCCTCCTTACATATGTACGCAGTGACTGCACCAGCAGAATATCACATGGTCATAAGTATTCAGACCCTTTGCTCAGTATTGAGTAGAAGCACCCTTTTGAGCTAGTACAGCCATGAGTCTTCTTGGGAATGATGAACTAGTTTTCCACACCTGGATTTGGGGATCCTCTGCCATTTTTCCTTACAGATCCTCTCCAGTTCCATCAGGTTGGATGGTGAACGTTGGTGGACAGCCATTCTCAGGTCTCTCCAGAGATGCTGAATTGGATTTAGCAGAATAGTGAGTGCAGCTCTGGAGTATAATACAGTATGTAACACAGGATAAGTAATGTAATGTATGTACACAGTGACCACACCAGCAGAATAGTGAGTGCAGCTCTGGAGTATAATACAGTATGTAACACAGGATAAGTAATGTAATGTATGTACACAGTGACCACACCAGCAGAATAGTGAGTGCAGCTCTGAGGTATAATACAGGACGTAACTGAGGATCAGTACAGGATCAGTAATGTAATTATTATTATTTATTTATATAGCGCCATTAATTCCATGGTGCTGTACATGAGAAGGGGTTACATACAAAGTTATAGATATTGTTTACAGTAAACAAATTTACAATGACAGACTGGTACAGAGGGGAGAGGACCCTGTCCTTGCGGACTTACATTCTACGGGATAATGGGGAAGAAATAGAAGGTCGGGGGTGCGGCAGCTCTGGTGGTGGCGGCGATGTGGCAGCTCTGGTGGTATTGTAATGTATGTACACAGTGATTGCACCAGCAGAATAGTGAGTGCAGCTCTGGAGTATAATACAGGATGTAACTCAGGATCAGTACAGGATCAGTAATGTTATGTATGTATGCAGTGACTGCACCAGCAGAATAGTGAGTGCAGCTCTGGAGTACAATACAGGATGTAACTCAGGATCAGTAATATAATGTATGTGTACAGTGACTGCACCAGCAGAATAGTGAGTGCAGCTCTGGAGTACAATACAGGATGTAACTCAGGATCAGTAATGTAATGTATGTACACAGTGACTGCACCAGCAGAATAGTGAGTGCAGCTCTGGAGTATAATACAGGATGTAACTCAGGATCAGTAATGTAATGTATGTACACAGGGACTGCACCAGCAAAATAGTGAGTGCAGCTCTGGAGTATAATACAGGATGTAACTCACTCAGGATCAGTACAGGATCAGTAATGTAATGTATTACACAGTGACTCCACCAGCAGAATAGTGAGTGCAGCTCTGGGGTATAATACAGGATGTAACTCAGGATCAGTAATGTAATGTATGTACACAGTGACTGCACCTAGCAGAATAGAGAGTGCAGCTCTGGAGTATAATACAGGATATAACTCTGGATCAGTAATGTAATGTATGTACACAGTGACTGCACCAGCAGAATAGTGAGTGCAGCTCTGGAGTATAATACAGGATGTAACTCAGGATCAGTAATGTATTGTACATAGTGACTGCACCAGCAGAATAGTGAGTGCAGCTCTGGAGTATAATACAGGATGTAACTCAGGATCAGTAATGTATGTACACAGTGACTGCACCAGCAGAATAGTGAGTGCAGCTCTGGAGTATAACACAGTCCAACTCAGGATCAGTACAGGATAAGTAATGTAATGCATATTTACAGTGGCACAATTTTTATATGTATAATACTTATATTATCCATGAATTATCATCTAATGGACATCAGATGCACAGTTATATCAGCCGTAAATAATTAACATGGATTTAGCAGGTAATTGGTCTGAAATATGTTTCAAGTTAAAAATATCCCGTCCGCCTGTGCAGAACATAAGCTGATGTCCTCCGCAGATCGCCCCGTCCATCCTTAGCAGTTACCACTAATGAGCAGCAGATGTACGGAGCATTTGATCAGTCCTCCAGCTGCACTTTTTTTAAAGTATTTTAGGAACTTTCTTTTATATTTCGGTAATGCACTGCACCCTGCGCTGATAGAATCCATTACTTACAGCTGTGACTGATTGTAGTGCATTTTCACAAATTTTCATATAGGATTTATCATAGTTTTGTAAATGTTCAGAACGCTGCATTTTTTTTTTACATCTGTTGTGAGCTAAAAACGGACGTCCCTGGAGCTCTACGGTGGTTTGGGGGTTAACAGTTAATATTCCTGATGGTTTGAGATCGTTCAGGGTTAATGGAGGTTGTTTAGGGCAGCAAGTCGACATTTGTTATTGTTTAATTCTATTTAATCTGTATATATGCAAAGAAAAATCACCACTTTACTATTTTACAGTCCTAGAGCTACAAAATAGTTCTCAGCATTCACCACTAGAGGGCACTCACTGCATAGAAATTCATAATTACCATTGAACGCATTACGTCTTATGCGCCATCTAGTGGCAGCAGAAAGAATTTCATCATTTAATTCTGCTTGGTATCCAGTTTAGAGGGGTTAATAGTAGGTATTTTCCTCTACATACATAAAAAATTTGAATAAAATCTACAGCATTTGTTATTACAAGTGAATGGGGTCTCATTGCGAACACGAAGGTACTGAGACCTCTATGTAGGTCCTAGTGGAGAACAGTTTGATGGCCATAATAAGGTCCTAAGTTACTCCAAGGACATGGCAGATGTATTGTAAGGCTCGGGATGGTCGCAAACTTTATGCCATAGCGCCATCGGTAATGGTACTTGTTTGTGCCATTGGCACAAAGGAGGCTGGTTACCCAAAACTTCAGAAGACCAGGACTGAAGTCCTTCCATGCTAGTTAGTCATTGCCTTACAAATTGGCCCTTATTTCGGTGGCATTTTGCCTTTCATTTTCTGGTGCTCTATGCATAGGTGAGCTGTTCCCACCTCTAAAAATGAAACCTGACGCTTTAAAGATTAGCGACATCACCCTCAAGAAATCTTCTTTTCACAAGATCAAAGAATGATCAAAAAGACGGGGGATTTAGATTCTCCTGTTCTGCACCTTTTGTCCCAGTTCCTAAGTTTATGGATTCAGGACAAGCTGAAGAGGATGACTCCCACTTACCCAGTACCAATTGTAGTCCTTACTTCATTGATGTCTGGAGGCATCAGAGGTTGACACTTTAGGAATAGAGGCTGCCATAGAGGCAACTAAGGCAGGCCTGCACACATAGGTTACTGGACCTCCACCTGGTAGGTTCATTCTGAGTTGTAAATTTTGCTGTTTTTCTTTTAGGGTGCACAAAACCCATTATTTGGATTCTTACACAATCATGTTTCTTGGGCAATTCAGAGAGTGAATTATAAGCCAAGAACCTCATGTTCTGAGAACTCTAGGTGTTGTGAAGAGGCTGGAGGTGGACACTCAGAGGTGGAGAACATGGGTAGACTTCTTCCACTATTCCAGTTATACAAACCAGAGGGAATGACGTGTGCCGCCGAAGAACACTTCCAGTTCTCGAAGCCTCATGTGATCAGATCTGGAAAGCTTTCTTGCATTCTCCAAGCTAAAAGTTCTCAAGTCTGAGATAATACCACAAGTGGTCTGGCAGCGTGCAGCACCAGGGATGTGGACTCCATAGAGCTAAGGGTGTAGAAATGTTAATATCCACATGGTTTGTTTTGTTAACTTCCATACTAAAGCCAGTCATACACATTAGATGGTTGTCGGCCAAGCGATGCTTCGACCACTCGTTCGACCGACAGCCATCTCAGCCAACTCACCCGTATATAGTACCACGCACTCGTACGAGCGCGCCTTGCATTTTCTATGAGAAAACTGCCAACTGACGCGTTGGCCGACCTCAGGGAGAACCATGAGATCAGCAGTCTGAAATCGGACATTTCTGACCTGACATCTTTCACGACGATCAATTGGCCGACGACCCCATACGCATTAGACAGTCGGTCGAACCCGTAGATACTGGCGGGTTCATCCAACATTAGTCTAATGTATGGAGGCCTTCAGAATGCCATGAAACAATGTCAGCTGGGACACCATTATTGTTTATTGAGACCAAATGGGGTCCATATTGATCTGGGGCTTCAAGATGGCCTGGAACAAGCTCTTTTTGCTTGTTGGGTTGGAGCAGAGTTTAGATTTACCTGGGTGCCTCCTAGGTAGACAAGAAATGGAGACTTTGAGTCACGAGAGCAGACCTGCACATAAGGGGACTGGTGTCAGCATAACGCTTCCGGGCCTTTATTTAAGTGGGACATGACACAAGAAGTTCCCCCATGTTTGCTGGCCTCAGAAGCCTTGGTGTTATGCTCGACATTCCCATGCCACATGGACAAGAAACCAACAAAAAATTCCTAAAGGTCATCATGTTTGGGTTCACCTTATCCTGTGGAATACCATTCCTGCAGAATTTTTACTTCACGCTATGATTAAACCATAAAAAAACAAGTTGGAACCCCTCAACCTTTGGACAAGAACTTCATCTGTGGTCAACAAGGCACACCCTGATGAAGGAGGTCATCACACAATTACTCCCAACTTGAAGCATGTAATCTGTGCAGAAATATTATCCTTACCCAGAAAATTAGCAAAAAAACATCATGGGGGCACAGCAGGAACCTGTCAAGCCTAGACTAGACCCTTACCACTAGTTATGGAGGTGCACACTGAAATGACATTCTGAAGGAAGATGAGGAGGTCTTCATGAAATGAGAGAAGGAAAATATCAGAATATTTTGAAGAACCTTTAAGCTCTATCAGGTCAGAGACCTTTTTCGGGGCAGAAGTGGGAAAGTTCACAAATAATCTATAGAGGTAATCCCTAATTTTGGATATAACAATAGGTGAGGAGACATCTTAATTGGGTATTCCAGCCCACAGCAATGATCACATCTCCTCCAAATAGTTGATAGGAGTTGGTCTCAGTATTGGAGACTGAGGCCGGAGTCACACTGGCGACAAAATCGGACGACTGCAATGCGATGAAATATCGCATTGCAGTCGGACCTATGTTAATCTATGGAGCAGCTCCCAGTATCAGATTTTTTGTGGTCCGTTTTAAACGTCCGTGTGCAATCGCAGCATGCTGCGATTGTCACCGATTGTGGGTCGACTATCGCCAATGCAAGTCTATGGGAGCGATGAAAAATCTGATTACAAACGGACCACACTGTGTGACTTGCGATGAAATCGCATCGGTGTCCTTTAGAAAAGCCGGCAATTCATCCCCGCCTATACTGTAAAATCACACTGACAGCTTTAATAAAGACTAGAAAGAATAGATATATACACATAGAACACATATATATATATATATATATACACATGTCATTGTGACATGTATATATACATATATTTATAGTTCTTACACTTCTACATAGTATAATAGCCGCTAATTCAATTGCCGGGTTTTGTGAAATCACAGAAGCCGACATGAAATGATACATTGTTTCCACACATTTAACCATGTAATTTCATGTATTTTTATATATGTTTGAAACATACAATTACATGAGTGTATTTGTGCAAAATTTCAGACATGTAGGGGTTAATTAAAGGTGTAATTTCGTTGAAAAAAAATGCGTGGGCTCCCGCTGTATTTTCTCCACCAGACAGACAAAGCAAAGCGAGTGGGGGCAGATAATAATAGCCCAGGGAGGGTGCATTTTTTTGTGCCCCCCCTGGCTACTAACATCTGCCCCCAGACACCCCAGAAAGGGCAAATCTATAATTAGATTCGCCCTTTCTGGCACTTTGCCCGTCTATTCCCATTGCCCTGTAGCGGTGGCGAATGGGTTAATCTCACCTTACTGTCACCTTGCAATTGAAAGGTGACCTTAAGGCAGGTTAATGATTGATAGCTGTCAATTAGACAACTATCAATTATTAATCCTATTGAAGTAAATAAAAAAACACACACACTTTAAGAATAAATAATTTTAATGAAATAAAAACACATTTTTTTGACCATATTTTATTTTACACTTAATCCGTGCGAAGCCATTGATCTCCTAAAATAAAGAAAAAAAAATAAAACAACATTATTCTTACCTATTCCGCCGATCTGTCACGTCCCACGCTGTAATCCTTCACAAAGGGTTAACTAGCTTTGAGCCAAGCAGTGCAAGTAATCCTGCATGCTCAGCTCAAAGCTCCTGAATGAATAAGTTCCTCTCCTGGCGACAGGAGAGGATGTGTTTCATGAATGAAGCTTAATTGATTGTGTCCACTTTCCCTTTAGGTCAGGTCACTACAGTTAAATTGCCAATAAATCAATTAAGCTCCATTCATGAATCTATTCCTCTACTTTCGCTGGAGAGGAAGTTATTCATTCAGGGGAATACAGGTCTGAGACAGCATTATTAGCTCTCTGCGACCTGTAACCTGTTAACCCTTTCTGATGGATTACACCGTGGGACCTGACTGTACATCGGATTGGTAAGTATAATTTTGCTTTTTTATTTTCTTTTTATTACAGGAAATGGTTTTAGCAGGAAAATAAAATATGGTCAAAAACTGTGTGATTATTTAATTAAACTTATTTTTTATTAAACTATGTGTGTTTGATTTTTCTTTCATACAATAGGATTAATAATTGATAGTTGTCTAATTGACAGCTATCAATTATTAACCTGGCTTAAAGTGACCTTTCAATTGCAAGGTCATTTTAACCCCTTATTAACCCATTCGCCACCGCTACAGGGCAATGGGAATAGACGGGCAAAGTGCCAGAAAGGGCGAATCTAATTATAGATTTGCCCTTTCTGGGGTGTCTGGGGGCAGATGTTAGTAGCCAGGGGGGGCACAAAAAAAATGCACCCTCCCTGGGCTATTATTATCTGCCCCCACTCGCTTTGCTTTGTCTGTCTGGTGGAGAAAATACAGCGGGAGCCCACGCATTTTTTTTCAACGAATTTACACCTTTAATTAACCCCTACATGTCTGAAATTTAGCACACATATACTCATGTAATTGTATGTTTCAAACATATATAAAAATACATGAAATTACATGGTTAAATGTGTGGAAACAATGTATCATTTCATGTCGGCTTCTGTGATTTCACTGAAGCCGGCAATTGAATTAGCGGCTATAACAGTATGTAGAAGTGTAAGAACTATAAATATATGTATATATATATATGTCACAATGACATATATATATATATATATATATGTGCTCTATGTGTATATATCTATTCTTTCTTTTGTGATTTAAATACTATTCTTTTGGATCCATTATGTCAGTTTTGCAAGCCTGCGAGAAAATCTCGCAAGTCGGATGAAAATCGGATGTTACAAGGTACACACACATGCGATTAAATCGCATCTTTGAAGGAAAATCGGATGCCAGAAGGATGTGTGATGTTTGCATTTTGATCCGATTGTCGACTGTCTAAAACGGACCGATTTTTTGTGGTTGTGTGTGACTCCGGCCTTACCCTCCATTCCTTAGGGTACCGTCACACTCCGCGACGAAGCAGCGATCCCGACAACGACTCGGAGGAATAATAGGTAATAGGACGGACAATGGAAGAGGGGCAGAAAAATAAAATATTCATTGTGCCCCCTTAGTAGCGCCAACCACAATATCTGCATGTCAGTGCCTGTCACTATGCCCTCAGTACACAGCTGGCCATCATAGTCAAACATGGCAGCGAGCCACACTGCCCTCAATATTTGCCCGCCCCCTTATCTATATCTTCTAAAGCTCTAATAATGGAAGCCATTGGGGGTTTATATATGTTTTTATTAGAATAGATACCCTGGAAAAGAGAGTGATTTACTATATACACAGATGCGTCAGATCTCCCGAACATTCACCGATGAGGTATATGGACAAGATACAGAAATCTTCCCGCCGCCCCTCCGATATCCCAGCGCTTCAGGGCGGCCTCAATAATACAATCATGTGACACCACAGCATCGGCGTACCATAGAAAAATATCAACAGGCACCAAAATCTTCTCATTCTTAAAGACAAGTCAATAAATCAACAGGCTTTGGAGTCCAGATCAGTCGTCAGTCATCCTGAATGCCACATTTTAAGTTTGCAGGGACAGCTACATCTGCGTAAAACAGGCAGCGATTAGCTTGGCAGCGATCAAGTTACAGGAGATGAATGTAAATATGAGTAGTGACATCTAGAGGTCAACCTGTGTACTGCAGAACAGGAGTAATTGTGTACCATAGCGACATCTTTTCGTCAATGTGTATATTGCATGTCTTAGACTATACCTTTCCAAAGGTTGCCAAGTAGGTCTAAGGAGTAACGTTTCTCCTTGTGGAGTGTGACAAGCCAAGCCTGGCATGTCAGAGTGAGGAGACTTATAAGCCATGCATGCTCCTCTGGGACATTAAATAAAAACTTTTCCAGAAATTTGATTTGCGACGAATCAAAGGTAATACAAGGCTTCCAATTACTCTGAAAAGATGTGTTTGACACTCTGAGGTATCCTAGGACTGTATACAACTCATTTCAAACTCTTATTGCATGTTACTAATCTGTCCTAGATCTAGGCTGCGCTCCTCTCACCTCCGGTTCACTTAACTCTCTTGTGATCAATGTTGGGCTTTGCAGGGTGCCCGGCCTAATACCATGTAATCATCTGCCTGAGCCTATATAAGGCCTACCAAGACCCACACCTGTGTCTTGCTATTAAGGGTATGTGCAGACGTTGCAGAATCTGCTGTAGAATTTTCCGCGCAGATTTTGCTAAATCCGCAGGTAAAATGACATGCGTTTTACCTGCGGATTTAGTGCGGATTTGCCGCAGTTTTTGTGCGGATTTCCCCTGCGTTTTGAGACCTGCGGATTCGTATTTAGAGCAGGTCTCAAAATGCTGCGGAACTGCACAAAAGTAGTGACATGCTGCGGATTTAAATCCACACCAAATCCGCAAGGAAAAATCTGCAGCATGTGCACTGCGTTTTTTTATTTCCATTGAATATAATGCTACTGTACATCACTTGCAGTTCTGCTGCGGATCTGCAGTTGCAAATCCGCTGTGGATCCGCAGCAGATTCCGCAACGTGTGCACAGAGCCTGAGGGCCTGTGCACACGTTGCGGATTCCTAGTGGTTTTGCCGCGGTTTTTCGCGGCGGAAACGCGGCAAAACCGCTTACACAATACAACTCATTAAGGCCTATGAGATTCCGCAATGCTGTGCACATGCTGCGGGTTTTTCCGCGGCGGAATCGCATCGCAGGAGAATCCGCAGCATGCTCATTCTTTTTTTGCGGAACCGCGGCGATTCCGCCGCCATAGGAATGCATTGAACCGATTACTTTCCGCATGTGGCTGTGCCCACCATGCGCAAAGTAACGGTTCATGTGCGGATGGTACCCAGGGTCTGGAGGAGAGGAGACTCTCCTCCAGGGCCTGGGTACCATATCCATGTAAAAACAATAATTAAAATAAAAAATAATGATATTCTCACCTTCCGGCGGCCCCGCAGCTTTCCCGCCTCTCAGCGACGCTCCCGGCCAATCCCGGTCCCAGTAATGCATTGCGAGATCACCCCAGATGGCATAGCGGTCTCGCGTGATGCTACGTCATCGGGATGATTGTCGCAAAGGACGCCTGTGAACGGGATTGGCCGGGAGCGTCGCTGAGAGGCGGGAAGGCTGCAGGGGCCGCCGGAAGGTGAGAATATCATTATTTATTATTTTTTTATTATTATTTTTACATTAGATCTTTTTACTATTGATGCGACATAGGTGGCATCAATAGTAAAAAGTTGGTCACACGATTCAAAAACTTGTTTGACTCGTGTGACCAACCTGTCAGATCGCTTGTAAAACGCTAGCATTCTGGAAGCTAATTACGCTTGCAAAACGCTAGTTTTTAGCGGGAATACGCATACCTTTAATATGCAAATCTCCCGCGGCAGGGAGGTGCGGAATTGCCGCGGAAATTTCCATGGCAATTCCGCAACGTGTGCACATAGCCTCAGACTTTCTAGCTGCTCCATAGTTCTGGCTTCTGCTTGGTTTCCAGGACGTCTTTGGCCTGCATGCGATTTCCTGTATCTCTGCTACATGTTTACAGTCTCTAGTACTTCTCCGGCATGCTCTGCTACCCGTCTCCGGTCTCCCAGACGTCCATGGCCTACCTTCGGTTTTCAGTATCTCCACTACGTACCTGTCTACAGTCTCCTGGACGTCTATGGCCTGGCGGCGACTTCCAATATCTCTGATATCTGTCTGCAGTCTCCGAGGCGTCTTCTGTCTTGTAGTTTCCAGTACCTCTGCTATCTGTTTGCGCTTTATAGGACCTCTGCTACATGTCTCCGGCGTGCCTCAGCTGCCTTTTGCACCAATGCCTGTGGGCCCACCTGGACCCTGGGCTTTTTGGATCCACCTCACCTAGTGAGCTTGACATTGCAAATACAGCTTCAGGAATGTGAAAGAGACCTCAACATATACTGTATGTGAATGGTAACCTGGTAGTAATCAACAGTCTGTTCTGCCCTTCCTAGCCTCCTACAATGCTGTGCTGTCACATGTTATCTGTACAGTTTCTTCAGTGTTTTATGGCTTTCTCGCTTATCTCTGTGGCTAGGCTGCGAATACTTCTAAGGCAGAGGTCACACTTGCTCACACCTCAATACCCAAGCACTGACACTGGCACTCTGACGGAGCGTTCAGCTGCATAGAAATACAGTGCCAGGTATTGAGATGCGAGACTCGTGCGAGTTTCTCACAAGTGTGATCCTGGCCTAAGTGTTCAGATTCACCGCAAAGTGGCTGCTGCAATCCCTGCCTCAGCTTTTATACTGACTCTGATAGTCCCTTTTGGTCGGTGTGTTATGCTATCATGGGGGAAGCCAGCCCCGCTACACTCGAGATCATGTGATGCTTCTTCCTGCATCTCCATTTACTTCTTATTTTACAGCATGCTACATTACTGACAATAGACGTCCTCACCTATCTGTTTCGGCCTGGGCAGGTTCAAATTATTCATGATGTTCACAAACTCCTCTTTGCTCTTGGTCAGTCGGGGGTTCAAACGCTTCTCCTCCTCTACGGTTGTCACAGACTGACCTGTAGGGGTAGAGAAGGAGATCAGATATATCCATGCTATGACTTTGCGTAGACGTCAGTGTAGAAGACAGCAGGGTTCTATGCAGCCTGGGTGACCCTGTGACAATATGGTGACTACATAGATGGTAAAAATGGCCGCCGTAACTTTGCTATATACTAAAAACAGCTTCAAGACTGCTGACAACAGATGAGACAGGGATGCCTGGAGAAAACAACTTCCTGAGGTGGCAGCACTTACCGGTGTAATCATGAGCCGGGTACAGGAAGCAGCTGTCAGGCAGGGTGAAGATCTTGCCATGTACTGATTGATACAGGGTATTAGGGCAGCCTACAAGAAAATCAAATTTTAATTAGAGGCATTGTCCATTTTTTTTCCTTAAATAGATGGATTTTGGCATTTTTGCAGTTGGATTTCATTAAAAATTTTGCACCATTTGGCTTTTTAAAGGGTCTTTGTTTCCTTGCATAATCAACTTTGATGTGGTCTGTGGTCATTAATCAGCTGAGAGGAGCTCAGAAAGAGATACAATTCTCCTGTCAGAATGAGCTCACTGATGGGTCCTCAGTTAACTCATTATACAGTCAGCAATAGATAGGGCAAAGCTAAGGTTATAGAAGGTGAACAGTGTCAAAATTTTATTAAAACTCAAAACAAATTGTTTTAAAGGCCTAAATACATGTTAAAAATAATGAAAATTATCCCCAACGCTGGACAATAATATGTGACCAAGAGGGAAAAGGCTGATTAGGATGTACCTTGCTGGAAGTCTGTGCGGCCGCAGCCTCGGATGAGCAGGGCATCCCCGGTGAAGGCCATGCTGTTATCATTCAGCACATATGTAAGGCAGCCGTCGGTGTGTCCAGGTGTGGAGCGCGCCTCCAGAGACTGCAGAGGAACAAGAATAGCCCAATCACCGGACCAGTATCAAGAAGGGGGCTTCTTAAATGCTTTAAGTCAGGACCCCATTTCTACCATATTTATGGCACACTTACATATTTTCCAAATTTGATGGAATCTCCTTCTTTTATGTGAACATCCGCCATAGCTCCACTGTCTTTAGAAATGACACTCTTACACCCAGGGAGAAGCTTCTTCAGGGCCCCCGTCCCAGTAACATGATCTGCATGGCAGTGAGTATTAGCTGGAAATGGGATAAAAAGCAAAGGGTTAATCTTGTATAGTATAGTATAGTAGCTATAGTATTGTACATAGGGGCAGTATTAGGCCGGGGTCAGACATGCGAGAAACTCGCACGAGTCTCTCATGTCAATACCCGGCACTGCCGTCGGCACTCAGGATCAGAGTGTGCAGCTGCATGTATTTCTATTCTTGTAGATAGGGGACAGTATTATAGTAGTTATATTCTTGTACAGTAGTTAATTCTAGTACTTAGGGCAGTATTATAGTAGTTATATCTTGTACATAGGGGGCAGTATTATAGTAGTTATATTCTTGTACATAGTAGCAATATTACAGTAGTTATATTCTTGTACATAGGGCAGTATTATAGTAGATATATTCTTGTACATAGAGGCAGTATTATAGTAGTTATATTCTTGTACATAGGAGCAGTATTATAGTAGTTTAGTAGTTATATTCTTGTAAATAGGAGCAGTATTATAGTAGTTATATTCTTGTACATAGGGGACAGTATTATAGTAGTTATATTCTTTTACATAGGAGCAGTATTATAGTAGTTATATTCTTGTACATATAGGAGCAGTACTATAGTAGTTATATTCTTGTACATAGGGGCAGTATTATAGTAGTTATATTCTTTTACATAGGGGCAGTATTATAGTAGTTATATTCTTGTACATAGGGGGCAGTATTATAGTAGTTATATTCTTGTACATAGGGGCAGTATTATAGTAGTTATATTCTTGTACATAGGGGCAGTATTATAGTAGTTATATTCTTGTACATAGGGGCAGTATTATAGTAGTTATATTCTTGTACATAGGGGCAGTATTATAGTAGTTATATTCTTGTACATAGGGGACAGTATTATAGTAGTTATATTCTTTACATAGGGGCAGTATTATAGTAGTTATATTCTTGTACATAGGGGACAGTATTATAGTAGTTATATTCTTTTACATAGGGGCAGTATTATAGTATTTCATATTAGTAGTATTTACATTTAATAAAGGCAATCAGTAAACTCATCTTCTTCCGCCATGTTCTGTGATAATTACACAGTTCACTGGAGTCTCTTAAGCCCCCGGCACACTAAGCGACTCCGATTTTGTGACGCAACAGCGACCTAGCCAGCGATCTCGCTTAGTGTGACATTCAGCGACGATCAGCCCCCCTGCTGGGTATCGATGATCGTTGCTGAATGTACTGGACCATTTTTTCATCGTTGGTCTCCCGCTGGCCAGCACGCATCGCTGCGTGTCACAGCAGGAGACCAACGATCAGCGAGCACACTGGTATCCAATGTACATATCGGGTAACTAAGCACCGCGCAGCACCTAGTTACCCGATATGTACCCTGGATACCAGCTCCCAGCTTCTGCTGTAGAGCACTGAGAGCCGGTATCTAGGGTACATATTGGGTAACTAGGTGCCGCGCGGTGCTTAGTTACCCCATGTGTACACTGGATACCAGTGACAGCTCACCAGCGATCAGCTAACGATGTCCCAGCGAGCCCATCCACGTCGGATCGTTGGTGGGATCGCTGGGACATTGAAGAGTGTGAAGGGACACTTACGGAATTTAGAGTGTAAATCTACAAGTGTCAGGGTAACACCAGGTGTATATGGGCAGTCCATATACCTCTACACTGGGCCGCGCAGCGCTGTATTCCTGGATATTCAGGTATTACAGAGCATTCTGGGATTGCTGAGTGTGGAGGAGTCATTCATTCGTTATAGACGCTTGTTATGGCTCTCGCCCAGTATCATTGCTGTGAATCGCTCATTTACTCTCAAGATTTTACACTTTGAACCCTGTAAAATTTTAGCACCGCAGCTTTGTGTCTAGGTTCGCTGTGCAGAGAATAGTCTACTATTGTTCTCTGTTATCAGTCATGTAATGCGGAGGAGGGGCAATAAACCCTCACCTATGTGAGATACTACTTGATCGGGACAGGACAGGTATACAGTGCCTGAGATGGTTTCCATTCACTGGTGGCAAGCAGAGATCTACTAAAGATATATAGATATAATAATAATCTTTAATAATAATCTTTATTTTTATATAGCGCTAAGATATTCCGCAGCGCTTTACAGTTTGCACACATTATCGTATATATCTATCTATCTATACATATATATATATATATATATAGATATCCTTCTTACCTGCATAGATCATACTGAGGCCCAGATCTTTGATCAATTTTGCGTCGCGATTCGCAGTTTCCCGCACGGGGTCGATCAGGACGGCTTCTTTGGTTTCTGCATCAGCTAGAAGGTAGGTGTAAGTACAGCTGACGGGCTCAAACAGCTGCCAGGAAAAAAATAAGAGTTTTTTATTATTTATTATGGTCTGGTTACCTAGGGTATGTGCACACTCAGTTTTTTAGGAGATTTTGGAGCCGAAAGTGGGTAGAAACTCTGCAAAAAGACACCATGTGCACATAGCGTTATAGGGGTCTGCATTTATTTTGACGGTCAGGGCTGTAGATTGATTTATACTATAGGAGGTCTGCTTTAGGGTCTTCATACCTGCTGATGGTCCCAGATCCAGGAAACAATCCAGTCCCTAACTAGGAGTGCTGTGTTGGGAGGTCGTGGGTATGTCCCAACGTCAGCTATACCTAAATCCTAGGGTGTTCTGGTCTTGGGTCTGTATCTATGTAAGAGTTCTGGTCTGGGGTCTGTTTCTATGTAAAGGTCCTGGTCTGGGGTCTGTTTATGTGAGGGTTATGGTCTGGGGTCTATATTTATTAAGGGATTTCTGGGGTCTGTTTTTACTTATGGAGTTATAATTGGGGGTCTGTATTTATTAAAGAGGCTTGGTCTGGGCTCTCCATTTTTTAGGGCATTTAGAAGATCTTGTGGGGTCTGGTCAGCGGTCTATATTTATTTAAGGGTCCTTGTATGGGAACTGTACGTATTTTGGGAATTTGATTTGGGGTCTGCATCTATTTAGGGGGTTTGGTCTGGGGGTCTGCATTTATTTATGGGGTCTTGTCATCTGTATTTACGGGTTCTGGTCTGGAGTCTTTATTTAGGGAGTCTCATTTGGGGACTGGTCTTGGGTCTGCATTTTTTTAGGGGTCTATTTAATGGTTCTGTATTTGTTTAGGGGGTCTTGTCTGGGGTCCGCAGCTTTGTATTTATTTCACTTTGCTAGGTGGTGCTGGTGAGTTTCGGCTTTTGAGCCTGTATTTGGGGGGCTATCTGCCCACGATCTCCTCCCAGAGCTTGCTGGGATTGGTAGTTCACCAGCAGCTCCCACCACAGCAGAGTCCAGATCTGCTGGATCCCCCCCAGGATTTCCCGTGGCTCTGGGGCTGAGCTGACAGCAGGAGTGTGCAGTGTGGAGAGGAGTGTGCAGTGTGCACTGCGTCCTGCTGACTTCCCTGTGTCACTCCTCATCCTCCTCCTAGTATAAGATGATTGCAGCCTGTTTCCCATAAATTGCTGCTTTTTCTACGTCCCAGGCCTGGGCGCCGGACACGGAGACCCCCCCAACGTCCTGTGACATGTCCGCACAGGGCAGAGACGGGCTCTGGGACCCTGAGGACTCGGCTGCAGACCCCATTCAGCATGCAGGGGTTAATGCAGCCAGTTTCGGCTTCCCCTGGCAGGGTTAAGCACCTGCATCCGCGAGACGGACGTGTCGTCCCTGCGGATGGATACCCAGTAAAACCTCTTGGAGAGAGACGACCACCCAAAATTGCAATGTACAAAAAAAAGCCCAGCACAGACGGGGTTAAGTCACATGACCACCATGAGATTAACCCCCCAAGTGCTGGAGATCACTTACCTGTCTGAAAACGAGTCCTCTCCCGGCCGCTGCCATGACACAATACGCCCGGGCTCCGCCAACCAGCACTTTGCCAACGGATGTCAACATCGCTTGCGTCAGCGGCAGACGGTAATATACTGTGCGACAAGTCCTGTGTGCCTGGTGCTCAGCCTCTGGGCAAACCCGCCCATCCAGAGGTCCGCCAATCACAGGCGGCAGCTGGATGGGCGTGGTCTGCTGCTGTTAACCCCTTTATGGCCACAGCTGAGTCGCGCTGTCACGTACTCAGTTTTTAGTTGCCGCCGGGTCTAAGTGTGCGTTCACACTGCGCCTTTTTTCCCATCGTTTATAAACATCAGTTTTTCAAGCAGAAGACATTTCAGGAAACTACTTTTCTCCCAAGATGCAGCAGAAGCAGTGGAGGCTGCTACCTACCTGGACTATTGATGGCAGAAGTGTGCATGCAGCTCTGGAGCATAACACGGCTGGTACTGCCACACTAAACAATCCCGCTAGCGATCACGATAACGACGCATACTAATGCGATCGCTAGCGGGATTGTTTCTATATCGCTAAGTGCTGCCGCATTTAGCGATATAGTTAACGACGCTATCGCCGTTAACGATCTTCTTAACGACTTTAGCGGTACAAAAGTACCGCTAAATCGCTAAGAAAAGGTGCCACACAGCGATAAGATACTTACCCAGCGGGAGCGCCGACGAGAAAATAGGGTCCGGAACGATTCCAGCGACGAGCGAGATCACAGCAGGAAGCTCGTCGCTGGAAGCTGCCGCACTGAACAACATCGCTAACGGGATCGCTAAATAGTGACGTTTTTTAGCGATCCCGTTAGCGATGTTGTTTAGTGTGGCATACCCTTAAGCGAGATCTCTGAAGAGTCAGCGACCTAGCCAGCGATCTCGCTATGTGTGACACGCAGCGACGACCAGCCCCTCTGCTGGGTATCGCTGATCGTCACTGAATGTCCTGGACCATTTTTTCATCGTTGGTCTCCCGCTGGCCAGCACGCATCGCTGCATGTGACAGCGGGAGACCAACAATCAGCGAGCTGGTATCCAATGTACACATCGGGTAACTAAGCACCGCGCGGCACCTAGTTACCCAATATGTACCCTAGATACCGTTTCTCAGCGCTCTACAGTAGAAGCTGGGAGCCTGTAACCAGGGTATATATCGGGTAACTAGATGCTGCGTGGTGCTTAGTTACCCGATATGTACCCTGGTTAACGGCTCCCAGCTTCTGCTGTAGAGCGCTGAGAAACGGTATCTAGGGTACATATTGGGTAACTAGGTGCCGCGCGGTGCTTATTAGTTACCCGATGTGTACATTGGATACCAGCGTGCTCGCTGGTCCTGATCGCTTGTGAGTCTGCCCATGTGACAGCTCACCAGCGATCAGCTAACGATGTCCCAGCGATCCCATCCAGGTCGGATCGTTGGTGGGATCGCTGGGACATTGAAGAGTGTGACAGGACCCTATCTGGCACCTGCTTCATACCCTAATGTCTAAGCGCCTATAGTTGCCTCAATATCCATCTGTACGAAATCATAAAGTGCAAGAATAGTATACCAGGTAGTGCCGAAGTAGGAGTCAGGGAAGGATTAACCCTTAGGTTTCAGATATTTGTGGCCCCCTCCGATACTTCAGTCTTTCACCCCATTTCGGTACGTCTTTATATGTATATTTTTGAGTAAAATGTAAATTGTTCTTTTAGTCTATAAACTACTGACATGTCTCCGAATTTCCAAGCAAAAAATGTTGTATTTTTTTTCTGACAAAGAAAAATGGTAAAAAAAATTTTTAAAAACCCCAGTGCTTTCAGAGCTCAAATAATGCAACGAAAGCCAGTCCATAATCATTTAGAAACAACAATACTAGTGTTTTAACTCATGAAGAGTTCAGAAATCAGTATTTTGTGGAATAACCATGATTTTTTTATCCCAGCTTTCATGCTTCTTGGCATGCTTTCCACCAGTCTTTCACACTGTTTCTGGCGCAAAAATGTAAGCAGTTCTTTGTTTGATGGTTTGTGACTATCCATCATCCTCTTGATTACATTCCAGAGGTTTTCAATGGGGTTCAGGTCTGGAGAATGGGCTGCCCGTGACGGGGTTTTGATGTGGTGGCCCCTTAATTTTTGCCAGAGCTGTATATGTGCATTGATTGAGGGTGCAAAGAGCCCTAAGGTAACAAAAAATGGGCCCTTGTCCTTGTGAGTAGCGATGAGTGAATTTGTTCACATTCGGTTCTGAATACGATCGGACTCGTATATTGATTTTGCAATATTCGTCAGACACAGCCGAACGTCATTAGAGTCAATGGGAGTAGAAATTACCGAATATGTTCGGAACCGATCATAAGACATATATTCGGCATAGTGTTCGAATATGGCTCGAATATGTCAAAATCAGATTCGGGGCCAAAATCCGAACAAATTCGCTCATCTCTACCTGTGGGGCCCCTAGGCATCAGCCTTATGGATAATACGGCCCTGTATGCCGCCATACAGTGCTCAAATAATGCCGTCATACAGTGGTCATTTAATAGCGCCCTGCAATGTCTAAATAAGACCCCTATATAATATTGCACACCCCCTAATCCTGTCCTCGCAGGGGTCTCACGGGTTTGAGCAGTCCTGGAGTCTACTTACATGATGACATCTCATTGTCCGGACATGTTTATTGCGCTATTTGTGAATGCATCATTATAACATCATTATATGGAAACAAATCCTCCGTGATCAGTCACTTATTACTAATTAGGTTCCTTTGTATTTCCTCCGAGACCTGAAAAACATCATGAGTCATCATCACGGCCAGTGTTAATCTGTAGGGTTGTTTGAGATGATGACAAGGACGTACATAGAGGTGGGAGGTAGTGAAGAGCGAGCGTGCGTGGATATGTTGTTATATCAGCATGCTCGGATCCTAACAGAGTGTCTTCCTCATGCTTGAAAAAATATGTTCGAGTCCCCGCAGCTGCATGTCTCCCGGCTGTTAGGCAATCCCTGCATGTGTTGAGGCTGTCGAACAGCCACAGGGACTCGAACATATATTTCAAGCACGCCGAAGACACTCGGCTAGCACAAGAGCATGCTGAGGTAACACTCGTCACTAGTGGGGAGACATTAAAAATAGGGTTCTCTTCTGGGCCAGTTTAACACTACTGTACCCCTAATTACTTTGGGCTAGAAGGACTTGCAGCTTTCCAAGATACTTGGTTACAGAGGTATTCTGATCCGAATTACTGATTACAAACAATTGGTCAAAGTGAAAATTCTTGTAAATGTCCAAGAGGTCAACCAAAGCCAACGCAAAGTACGGCTCCCCGCCAAAGGACTGAACGTTCATTTCAGTGGGGTCCCCATAGATCCCAATGATGGGACTGTGTTAGGTTGGAGTGTAAGGTGGCATCTTATGTGCAAGATCATCCAACCATGATATTGGAGAAAATCAAACAATGACAAATGGTTGCAAAATTTTGGTAAAATTTTTGCATAGGTTTTGGATTCGTTTGAAGTCGTTTCCTTTCTTTCTTTGTTTTTTTAACCTTTGCGATTCAAGGTTTTACTATAAAATATGTTTGCGTCATTACAGAATCCCAGGGTTCATCTATTATCACCAGCAGATAATGAGTCCTGAGAAGTGGAAGGAACGGATCACCGTGACTTGCAAAGTGACATCAATTTTTTCCCAGATAATCAGACTAGTCGGGTTAACCCAACCATGTCCATGGAAGACGAAGAGAAATATGTACAAATTTTTGCGCAACAGTGTCGAAACATAGTTGAAAGTCAATAAGAACCTGGGATTGGATGACTATTTACTGTGTATGGGGGGATCCCAGCGGATGCCAGGAGGGGAGCTAATTTGCATTTATTTTTCCAAGGAAGCACTGCTTGGTCTTTAGGGTCCCTACGTGAGCTCAACAAACAGTACCCCTTACAGATTCCTGCACAAGATGTGACGACCATTCCAAGAGTGGTAATGGCATCAATGTCGGTTGTCCTCAACAGGGTCAGGCTGACTATCTGGTCCAACTGTGGGCCGCTTGGGTCTGCAGCACTTTTAAAGATTCAGACCCAAGTTGCCCTTTTAACGATATTGCTTAAAGACTGCAATACTGGAAAAAAACATTACAGAGCAGAGAGCCGTAAGCTCCCGGATCCACCACGCACTCTGGCTAGCCTCGGGATTTTGGAGAAATGCAGGGGACATGAGGCAGAACGATGATATCAAATCATCGCACCGCCTTCATCAGGCTGTGGAACACATGGGGGAGAGAAGAAAAAGGCACAATGGTGGCATTATTATTATATGGAGGCACAATGGTGGCATTGTTATTATATGGAGGCACAATGGTGGCACTGTTATCATATGGAGGCACAATGGTGGCACTGTTATTATATGGAGGCACAATGGTGGCACTGTTATTATATGGAGGCACAATGGTGGCACTTTTATTATATGGAGGCACAATGGTGGCACTATCACTACATGAAAGCAGAATGAGGGAACTATAACTTTATGGAGGCAGAGAGGAAGGCTACTAACACTATATGGAGGCATAAGAGGGCGCTATTACTATATGGAGACACAGAGGGGTATACTATTACTATTTGGAGACACAGAGTGGCACACTATTACTATATGGAGACACAGAGCTGATACTAGTACTACATGAGAGCACTATTACTATATGGAGAGGCAAATGGGACACTATTACTATATGGAGACACCGAGGGAACACTTACTATATGGAGACACCGATGGGACACTAGTACTATAAGGGAGCACTATTGCTATATAGAGATGTAGAGGGGACACCATTACTGTAGGAGAGGCATAGAGGTGGATACTATTACTATAAGGAGACACAATTGGGACACTTACTATATGGAGACACAGAGGGACACTTATGCTATATGGGAGCACTATTACTATATGGAGACACCGAGGGAACACTTACTATATGGAGACACCGATGGGACACTAGTACTATAAGGGAGCACTATTGCTATATGGAGATGTAGAGGGGACACCATTACTATAGGGAGAGGCATAGAGGTGGATACTATTACTATAAGGAGACACAATGGGGACACTTACTATATGGAGACACAGAGGGACACTTATGCTATATGGGAGCACTATTGCTATATGGAGACACAGAGGGGACATTATTACTATATGGAGACACAGAGGGGACATTATTACTATATGGAGACAAAGAGGGGACACTAGTACTATATGGGAGCACTATTGCTATATGGAGAGGCAGAGGGGACACCATTACTATAGGGAGAGGAACAGAGGGGACACTATTGCTATATGGAGAGGAAGAGGGGACATTATTACTATACATGAGCACTATTACTACACTGTTTTTATAATTACTAGGCAAGTTGTATTTGAGAGGATTCTTTTTCTTATTGAACAACAACTATGTTCTCAATCAACCCAAAAGACTCATAAATATCAAAGCTTAATATTTTTGGAAGTTGGAGTGTTTTTTTTAGATTTGGCTATCTTAGGAGGATATCTGTTTGTGCAGGTAACTATTACTGTTCAGAATTATTAGGCAACTTAATAAAAACCAAATATATACCCATCTCACTTGTTTATTTTCACCAGGTAAACCAATATAACACAAAATTTAGAAATAAACATTTCAAACATTAAAAAAAAAAAAAAATCAACATAGCCACCTTTCTTTACGATGACACTCAAAAGCCTCCATCCATAGATTGTCAGTTGCTTGATCTGTTTACGATCAACATTGCGTGCAGCAGCCACCACAGCCTCCCAGACACTGTTCCGAGAGGTGGACTGTTTTCCCTCCCTGTAGATCTCACATTTTATGAGGGACCACAGGTTCTCTATGGGGTTCAGATCAGGTGAACAAGGGGCCATGTCATTATTTTTTCTTCTTTTAGACCTTTACTTGCCAGCCACGCTGTGGAGTATTTGGATACATGTGATGGAGCATTGTCCTGCATGAAAATCATGTTTTTCTTGAACGATACAAACTTCTTCCTGTACCACTGCTTGAAGAAGGTGTCTTCCAGAAACTGGCAGTAGGTCTGGGAGTTGAGCTTCACTTCATCCTCAACCTGAAAAGGTCCCACAAGTTCATCTTTGATGATACTAGCCCATACCAGTACCCCACCTCCACCTTGCTGGCGTCTGAGTCGGAGTGGAGCTCTCTGCCCTTTCCTGATCCAGTCTCAGGACCATCCATCTGGCCGTTGTCGTCGCTGTTATCTTGTTAACCCTTTCCTCCTCTGAATGTGGTACCAGAGAGAATAAGACACAGACCAAAGTGTGCGTCAATAGACTCTGTAGTTTATTGCTAATGAAGGGGCTTATATACACCCCTGAAGCAGGAAGCGGAATTACCATATATGGCAGTTAATACAACTTATCATTAAAGCACGTAACATACTGTTTTCTAACCAAACTTTCCATCTTTGCCTTTTGCCCCTGATTTTTGGCTCCTAGCACAGAGTATCTCTTTAGCTCAGGGGAGTATTATCTCAAGGAAGGAACATTCTTTTCTTATCTTCCCTTCTGCTATGCCTCAGCTTCCCAAGGCCTTTCTGAAGAAATACTAAATTAACTCTAACATCCCCTCCTTTTGTTCCTTCATTTGATCAATACACATCTTCATACATCCTCTTTGTCTTAGTACATCGTCTAATACACATCAAACAAATTTTAAAAACTAAATAGATAGCAAGACATATCAATAAAACCTGTAGGCCAGCTTGTTTTATCCCAGTCAGCCATCCCCCTATGCCTTTGAACCAATTTGCAGGGTTAAGAAAGGAGAAAGTATTTGCCCACCATGAATCTTGATTCTTCAGATTTGCCTCATCATATAGTTTCCTTAACTTTATGACATCCTCTAGCTTATGTTTAAGGGTTAAAACACTAGAATTATCAATATAATGGCAACATGCAGGTCCAATAATCTGGCACATCCCTCCTTGAGCTGCAGTCAAGTAATCTAACACGAGGGTATGTTGGTTAGTAACAATAATTAACTGGTTCTGTACTGCAAGGGACCCATTGATGATATCTAAAATATCCCATATTTGATCATCTAGGTAGTCTGTGGATTCTACCAACTTATCCCACGTCTGAGTTATCATAGGGTAGATAAATAATGCACTGAAAAATTTATTTGCTATCCCCATCTCCACTATGTGTGGTCTCCCATTTGGGCGAGGTCTATTATCTGCAGATCGTTTATGTAATATACAAATCCAACAGTTTGCAACAGTTTGGTTTTGTTCTTTCAGTCCATCCACTAAAGCTAAGTGGTGTCTAATGAACCTGTTATCATCACCATTTACACGGCTAAGTCTGTTCCAAGCATCCGTTACTGCAAGGATGCAAGCAAATGTCAATAGTAGCATCATTCCTCTTCTGGAGGCTCTCCAAAGATCTTCTTACAATGCGATGCGTGGATCCAAGTTTCCTTGCCTTGTAGCTTGACTGCGGTACTTGTCGTCAGTAGAACTTGAAAAGGTCCATCAAATCTCGGATCCAGACTCTTTCTCACGTGTCTTTTAATGACTACCCAGTCTCTGGGCTGCAGGCTGTGACTTCCAGGATCCTGGTTCGGATCTGGAAGAGAACTGAAGACATTATAATGTACTTTCTTAAGTCTTTTATGCAAATCCCTTACATATGAGCTTAATACATGGTTACTTATTTCCAGTGCTTGGGGAAAGAAACATCCTAAGCTAGGCACTTTGCCAAATAGTACTTCATACGGAGAAAGTCCAGTTCTCCTATTTGGGGTATACCTTACTGAATATAGGGCTAATGGTAAACATTCAGGCCAAGATTTCCCTGTTTCAGCCATGGCCTTTTGGATTTTTAACTTCAATGTCCCATTTAGTCTTTCTACTTTTCCACTGCTTTGTGGATGATATGGGGTATGAAAAGCTTGTTGAATTCCCAGAGCTGTTAAGACTTCATTCATTATTTCACCTGTGAAATGTGTACCTCTGTCACTTACGATCACCTCTGGTACTCCATACCTGCACACCACCTCCGCAAGCAGCTTCTTTGCGGTTGCCGCAGCCGTAGCCTTGGCAATCGGGAAAGCCTCCGGCCATCCTGAGAATAAATCAATACAGACCAACACGTACTCCCATGACCCTGATTTTTGGCAGCTGAATATAATCAATCTGCAGTCTCTGGAAAGGATAGAGGGGCCGAGGGGTGTGTTTGGGTGGTGTCTTGACTACCCTTCCCTGATTATGTGTAGCACATACCATGCATCCCTGGATCAAACCTTCTATACAGGTGGAAAAACCTGGTGCCACCCAATGCTTCTGCATCACGCTCATTACAGCAGTTTTGGACTGGTGGGTTGGCCCATGTAACATCTGGGCGACCGCAGGGTACAACGCCCTTGGAAGGCATCGACGCATCCCTCTTCCCCATACCCCATTTGCTTCATTCAGACATGCACCTTCTTTTTGCCACTTTTCTACTTCCTCCTGGTGCACCTGAGCCTGCATCTGGGATAAGGCATCCTCCGACACAAAGGGATTTTTTGGAGCGCTTACCTGGTGCATCGTTACCCCTTGGAGTGGTCTACTGGCTGCTGTTTTTGCTGCTGCATCGGCCATTGCGTTTCCTTTTACTCACCTGATCAGTGCATCTGGTATGTGCTTTAACTTTTATGACAGCTACTTCTTTTGGTAATTGTAATGCATCAATTAACTGCTGGACTGTGTCAGCATTTTTAATGGGATGTCCTGCTGCCGTCAGGAATCCTCTAGATTTCCAAATTGGACCAAAATCATGAGCTATACCGAATGCGTATCTAGAATCTGTGTAGATATTAACAATTCTACCTTCAGCTATCTTACAGGCCTCGGTCAGAGCCTTAAGTTCAGCCTCCTGGGCCGACTGATGTGGGAGCATTGGTTCTGCTTTGATTACTGCATTCAGGGAGACGATGGCATACCCGGTGTGGAAGGTACCTGAGTCATCTTGGTGGCGAGATCCATCTACAAAAAATTCAAAATCAGCATTAAGTCTTTCAGTTTCAAACACTGTGGGTAGGCCTGCTGTTTCCTGTGCCATAAGCTGAACACAATCATAAGGAATCTCCTCTCTTGGATCTTCTTTGTACAATACCGTACCTGACCCCTCCTTTAGATCCAAGAGAGGTAACAACGTGGCAGGATTAAGTGTGGTACATCTCTGCAAAGAAACATTTGAGGCATTAAAAGTGCACATTGCAATCGAAGGTGACGTGCAGCTGAAAGGTGTGCCGGTTGCACGTGGTTCAGTATGGTATATACATCATGAGGTGTAAATACTGTCAATGGATGATGAAAAACAATGTCTAACGATTTGTGGAGCAATAGTCCTACAGCATATACTGCCCGTACACAGGACGGGGCACCTCTAGCCACTGCATCTAGTCTTCCACTGAAATAGGCTACAGGCCTTTGATTGTCACCATATAACTGAGTCAATACTCCTGCCGCGTGTCCCTGCTGTTCGTGGAGATACAGGGTGAATGGTAGTTCATAGTTGGGGGTTGCCACAATCCTGTTTTTGAGAGAATAAAAACAGTCTATACCTTCAGGAGTTAGTTTAAAAGGCACAATGGTGATACAGTCATAGAGAGGCTGCATCCTGCAGTATGAAAACCAGTCCAAGAAATGTCCTAAGAGCGGCAACATTAACAGGAATAGGAAAATTCTGTACAGCTTCTTTGCGAGCGCTGGTCAGATGTCGCGCCCCCAGTGTAATGCAATGTCCCAAAAAGATAACTGAAGATTTACAGAATTGCAGTTTATCCTTTGACGCTTTACATCCAGCTTGGTACAAAAACAACATGAGTGATATTGTTGCAATACGACACTGTTTCCTGGAGGGGGCACAAACCAGTAAGTCATCAACATATTATAAAAATAACATTGGCAAAATCAATAACTGTGAACCAAGCAGCTTCCTGAGATATCTGGAACAAAAGTGTATATATATATATATATATATATATATATATATATATATATAATTGTACCAGCCGATACATAGAGAGTTAAATCTCGTAGTTGAAGGGGGAAGCTGAAGTTGGAGTTTTTACTGTCAAGGCCACCTAGCTGCAGAGATGCCGAAGGTGGGGGCTAGGTTTTAACTAAAACATCACTTGCTACCAGTTTCTGTAACCTGCTGAGCTATAGCCGACTCTTGAGCTGAACTAAGAGGATACTGTCTCTGTTGGGGCAGGATTGCACCTGGCTTTAATTTGACCATGACTGGCTGCACCCTTAATCTGCCCACATCTGTTTTATCTGAAGCCCAGAAATCATGCGGTATCACACCTTCTAACATTGAAGGAAATTCATTTGTGTCCTCTATACTAGCAACGTCTAGCGACATGATTTTACAAAGAGTGCTCGGCTTCAGTCCTGGTGTCATAGTGACAATTCCATCAGGATAATACTCAATATGTGCTTGCAATTGTGACAACACATCACTTCCTAAAAGATTACATTGACTCCGTGGTGATACCATTAACTGTGTGTGTGTACAGTGGTTCCTTGAATCTGCAGGGGAATCTTTTTAGTGAGGGGGAGCAGGACAGATGGAGAGTTGTAAGGAGTCGCTATAACATGGTGGGAGAAATCACTTTTCCCAAATGGCCAGTCCTCTTCTGTAATTACTGAATTGTCTGCCCCGTGTCCACTTGGAACTCAACCTCATGTCCCCCTGGTGTTCACCTGCACTGTGTAATTAGGAGTGGGGGGGTAAGGAGACAAGGGGTTCATGTGCAAGCTACCTCTTTTTGCCTGCGCTAAATCATGTTGTGCCCCTGTGCTTTTCTGGCTAGATCCTCTGCTTTTACTGATCTCCAATCCGGTCTACTTACTTTCAGCTTTCTGTCACTTCCTTTTTTAACCCATTCATATAAGCACTTGCTAAAACTCTCTCACTAGTCTTGTTTTCTGGGACAAAACCCATTTCTACCCAAGTTTTTCTTAGAGGCCAGAAATAATCTTTTGGCTCTTTCCCTGAACTCTGTCCTCTAGTGTAACTTCCTTTCTCTGCCTGTCTATCTTTACATGCTTTTTTTCAACACTTCTGTAAACAGAACCCCTGCTTCTGTGTCATTTCCTACCAACATAACATTTGTATGTCTCATCTGTCAGTCTATCATATCTAGCTTCATCTGCCAATTTCCCTTCTTATAAGCGCTTGCAAATCCTGTCTAGTTGTTTTATTAGAGCCAACTGCTCTGTAGGGCTCCATGGTCTGTACATTTCTGCTGTCCGGGGGAGGCAGACAGGAGGGTAAATCAGTCATCCCTGTTTTTGTCAGTCCGTAACGTCCGTCTCCTAATTCTTCAGTCTTTTCTTCTAAGTAATCACACGCACTCATCCACAGGTTCACTGTTTTCAACAGTCCTTTGTCTCTCAACCATCCATGATGTGAGTAAGGGCCTGTGCACACATTGCGGATTTGCCTGCGGATTTTTCCGCGCCGAAACCGCACCTCTTGGCAGAAACCGCAGGCGCGGTTTTGACGCGGTTTTGGCGCGGTTTTGATGCGTTTTTTGGCGCGGTTTTGACACGTTTTTTTCTCATGCGGTTTTGTATGCGGTTTTTACAGCTAAATAAAGATATGTTGTTTAACAAAAAAAAAAAAAGATTTGTGATGTCATTTCTTGCCCAACCTCCTCTTTTACATTTGTCCAACCCACACTCCATTACACACACACAGATAGAGATAGGCCGGCGTCGCACTTGCGAGTGTGATGCGAGTAAGTCGCACGACTTTCTCGCATCAACACCCGGCACGGCTGCCCGCTCTCGGACCCGAGTGTGCGGCTACATGTATTTCTATGCAGCCGCACATTCGGGTCCGAGAGTGGGCGGCCGTGCCGGGTGTTGATGCGAGAAAGTCGTGCGACTTACTCGCATCGCACTCGCAAGTGTGACGCCGGCCATAGATAGATAATAGATACCAGTAGATAGATAGATAGATAGATAGATAGATAAAATGGTACATAAATAGTTAAAGACACACACACGTATACATACACAAAATAACGCAATAGTTAATAAAAAAAAAAAAATATAGGAAAAAAAATGGCGTGGGCTCCCGCGCAATTTTCTGCGCCAGAGGGGAAAGCAGACAGCCGGGCCAATATTTCTAGCCTGGGAAGGGGTTAATACCCATGGATCTTCCCAGGCTATGAATATCAGCCCGCAGCTAGCCTTCACTGGCTATTAAAATAGGGGGACCCCCCCAAAAAAAATGACGTGGGGTCCCCCTATAATTTATAGCCAGACAGGCTAGGCAGACAGCTGCGGGCTGATATTCATAGCCTAGGAAGGGGCCATGGATATTGGCGCCCCCCCTGGCTAAAAATACCAGCACCCAGCCGCCCCAGAGTTGGCGCATCTGTACGATGCGCCAATTCCGGCACTTAGCCCCTCTCTTCCCACTCCCCTGTAGCGGTGGGATATGGGGTAATAAGGGGTTAATATCACCTTGCTATTGTAAGGTGATATTAAGCCCGGTTAATAATAGAGAGGCGTCAATAAGACGCCTATCCATTATTAATCTTATATTAATAAAGGGTTAAAAAAAACAACACACGCATAAGAATAAATTATTTTAATGAAATAAAACACAACACGGTTTTCATATCTTTATTACACACTCAGATCCAAGCGACGCCCTCGATCTCCTGTAAAAAAACGTAAAAAAATAAAACAACCGTATACTCCCTGTCCGACGCAGTCCAATTAATAACGAGTGTCCCACGACGGTCTCCCCTATAGAACAGTGACATCAGGTGATGTCACCGTTCTATAGGGCCTCCCAGTGTTGCACTGACAGGAGACAATGGCTCCTGCAGTGCATCACTGAGCCTTCCTACTTTATGGCATGCGGGGGGGAATTTTCCTCACCACTTTGCCGGGAAAATAAAACTGTGTGACGTCTTTTTCCCCCGGCGGCAGAGCGATACACGAGGGATGGGTCGGGGAAGAGGTGGTATGTGCTCAATGTTAGGGTTTTATGTTACTTAGATATGTTCTGTAGCATTATGTTTGTATGTCGTAATTTTTTTTTTTTTTTTACATTCGCATGCACATTACCGGGATGAGGGACTATATGTCCCATCAGGGCTAATGGTCAGTACTGTCACTGTAGCGGCTGCCGGTGGGACTTGTAGTCCATCCGACGGCCTGCATACCGGAGACACGCCCACGCCCCGCACACCGCGCACTCCAGCCCCCACACGACCCCGACACCGACACGCACACTATCCCAACAGACCCCACACCGGTCACGCAGACACGGCACACAACACCGCCCACCAAAAATAGCGCCGCACATATCACGCCCCGCACCGCCCACCACATAGCGCCCCACACATTCACGCCCCCGCACCGCCCACACACTTCCCCCCCCCAACTGCAGCGGTTTCAGCCGCAGCAAACCCCAGATTTTTTTAGCTGCGGTTTTGTGCGGAAGTGCCCGATCAATGCAATTTAAGGGCGCCCAACCGCTGCGGTTCCGCACAAAGAATTGACTGCGCGGGAAAAAAAACGCGGGTAAACCGCGGTTTTTTTCCCCAGAGTGCACAGCGACCTGCGGGTTCCCAAAAGGGTATTGGCTGTGCACGTCGCGGGTTTGGGGCGTTTCCGCGCGTTAAAACCGAGGGGAAACGCACAAAAAAGCAAAGTGTGAACGGGGCCTTAAAAAAAACCTTTTTCCATTTACACTTTTTAAATTTTCCGTTTTCATTCATGCCTATTTTTACAATCTCCGCACAACTAAATTTTTGCAGAAATGCCTTCCTTGGCATTTTTTGGTTTCCCCATTTTGTATCTCCACACCTGAAGGATTCTCTTGTCACCCGACGTTTGTCCCAAGACAATTGCGCACCAAGACTCTGTCACCAAAACAAAGGGCCCAAAGGTTTCTGAACCATTTCACTCTGCTCCCAAAATTGTAGCCCAACCCCAAAAAAAAATCCAATCAAAGACCCAAGCAAAACCAAACACAATCATTGGAACCATACTTTATTTTCAAAGGAGGAAAAGGGAGGGGCTGACAATTTAAAGAGGGGCTCTGGTTCAAAAAGGGCCCGGCCGGAATCCTGGATTTACCTGGAAAGCCGACCGCTCGGGAGGAGGGAGTCCCCCTATACGTGATTTAATTTTGGAATTA
>JARQOD010000003.1:432581741-432720715 GCA_033576555.1 Oophaga sylvatica | reverse complement strand
ACGATTTCCTCGCATGTGTGATCCCGGTCTCAGGCTCTCTGACTGAGCACTCCACCCCTCAGCCTCAGGCATTTTTAATCCCAGCAGGATCCTACCTGCCCATATAAATGTAGGCTATCAGCCCATGAGAGGAGTTCCAATCGGATAGGTCCCAGCAGAGAGAATCTCCTTGTCATGGCTGTTGGGCACACATGAATTGGCCAATTTATGCGCTAAGTATTCTCAAGTTTTCTTATTTTCTAGCGCAGTAATGCAATTCATATTTCTTATATTTCATGTTTACATGGTATAGCATAACAGAGTGTATCTTTGTTAGTTGTCCATATAGTTATATTTCTTCCGTGCCCCCATATATTAATAATGCCCCCCGTATTGTGCCTCCATATAGTTATAGTGCTCTCCTCTGTGCCTACATATAATAATGTTCCCTCTTTAATTCAACATATCGATAGTGTCCCTAGTGCCTTCATATACTAATGTCCCATCTGTGCTTCCATATACTAATAGTGGCTCCAACTGTGCTCCCATTTAGTAATAGGTCACCCATTGTAATAGTGCCAACACTGTGCTTCTATATATTATTAGTTCCCCTTCTGAGCCTCTGTATAAGGCCGGTGTCACGCTTGCATGTGTGATGCGAGAAACTCACGCATCAACACCGGGCACTGCAGCCGGCAATCGGACCGGAGTGTGCGGCTGCATAGAAATACATGTGCCGGGTGTTGATGCAAGAGACTTGTGCGAGTTTCTCGCATCACACATGCAAGTGTGACACCGGCCTAATAATAGTGCTTCTTCAATACCTCCATATTCTAATAGTGTATCCCTCTGTGTCTCTTCATAATAATAGTGCCCCCTGTGCTTCCATGTAGTAATAATGCCCACTCTGTGCCTCCGTATAGTATTAGTGCCCCCATTGAGTCTCCATGTACTAATAGTGTCCCCCTCTGTGTCTCCATATAGTAATAGTGTCCCCCTCTGTGTCTCCATATAGTAATAATGCCAACTCTGTGCCTCAATATAGTATTATTGCCCCCAATGTGTCTCAATGTACTAATTGTGTTTTCCTCTGTGCCTCCATGTAGTATTAGTGCCACCTCTGTGTTTCCATATAGTATTAGTGCCACCTCTGTGTTTCCATATAGTATTAGTGCCACCTCTGTGTTTCCATATAGTATTAGTGTCACCTCTGTGCCTCCATATAGTATTAGTGCCACCTCTGTGTTTCCATATAGTATTAGTGCCACCTCTGTGTTTCCATATAGTATTAGTGTCATCTCTGTGCCTCCATATAGTATTAGTGCCACCTCTGTGCCTCCATATAGTATTAGTGCCACCTCTGTGTTTCCATATAGTATTAGTGCCACCTCTGTGCCTCCATATAGTATTAGTGCCACCTCTGTGTTTCCATATAGTATTAGTGTCACCTCTGTGCCTCCATGTAGTATTAGTGCCACCTCTGTGCCTCCATATAGTATTAGTGTCACCTCTGTGCCTCCATATAGTATTAGTGCCTCCTCTGTGTTTCCATATAGTATTAGTGTCACCTCTGTGCCTCCATATAGTATTAGTGTCACCTCTGTGCCTCCATATAGTATTAGTGTCACCTCTGTGCCTCCATGTAGTATTAGTGCCACCTCTGTGCCTCCATATAGTATTAGTGTCACCTCTGTGCCTCCATATAGTATTAGTGCCTCCTCTGTGTTTTCATGTAGTAACTGTGCTACCCTCTGTGCCTCCATTTACAAAAAGTCCAATGATTGTTTCTCCATATAATAATAATGCTCTTTTCTTTCATTCTGCATATAATGGTTTCTTCACTTTCATTTTAAAAGCAGAAAAAAAATCTGTAAAACAACCAAATATTTGCTGATTCCAGTTTTTCAATTATTGTCACCTAAAGGGGGTGTCCATATTCCATAATAGTAATTTGTTTTTTGTTTTTTGTTTTGGTGTTTGTGGGCAGATTCTTCCTTTGATTACGTCAGTCACTGTTCCTGAGCACATAGAGGAAAGTTGTCAGGAAATGTGCCAATAATTGCATCAAGGGAAATGCCAAAAGAACTCCGGAAGTCTGTGAGTCAGTCAGTCCAAACGGACAGTATAATCTAAGCCGTGTTGGGGATGTAGCCCCTATAATAATGGCACTTTTAGTGATCTAAATCACTGCTCCGTTCTTCTGAAACTGCTGAAGTTTAGTCAAATGTGCTAATGAATGTGGTTGAGGCACTCTGGGTGTGACCAAGAGCATCCGCGCCCCATCCCGCCTACTGGTTTTGCATGTCCCCACCTCCCTCACTGGTGATTGACAGCTGTTACTTGCCTAGAGTGAGCACAGTCTGCAGAGACAGATCAGTCACAAAAGAGGGAAGGACATGCAAAACCAGGGGCGAAACAGTCCCTGAGCCGCTTCGCCCCGCCCAGAATGCACCGAGCAGTCTAATTAGCATATGTGATTAAACTTCTGTTTCTGCAGAATGAAGGCAGCAAATAGAGCCCCCAAAAGTGAGATTATTATAGGGGGCTACATCACCTACAAGGCTATGTGCTTAGTCCTCTTCCATCTTTTTCTTCTCCACTTCTATTGCCTCCCGCATCTCCAGCGCCAAGGACCTTTTCATTCAGCAGCAGAGTCTAATGCTTCTGCCCCTTTATAGGCGTCAGACTGTAACGTTTATGGCTCGTTTATAACAAGTCTCTTTATAGTATAATTCACCTTCTAGGAGGCTCCAAGGAAGACTTTGGCTGTGTGTGGAGACACACGTACGTGGTGTGCAAACCTTGCCTTACTAAGTGTGTCAACAACATTTTCCTCTTCATAGCAAACCCCTTGTGTGTCCCTTACTGGTTGTGAGCTGTGTGTCTCCAGCAGTATTATAAGCTGGATGTGAGCTCTGTGCATCTCTCCTAGTAATATGGTCTGGAAATGAGCTCTGTGTCTCTCCCAGTAATATAGGCTGGATGTGAGGTCTGTTTTGTTTCTCACAGTAATATAGACTGCATGTGAGGTCTGTGTGTCTCTCCCAGTAATATAGGCTGGATGTGAGGTCTGTGCATCTCCTAGAAATATAGGCTGGTTGTTAGCTGTGTGTCTCTCCCAGTAATATAGACTGGATGTGAGCTCTGTGTGTCTCTTCCAGTAATATAGGCTGGATGTGAGCTCTGTAAATCTCTCCTTGCAATATAGGCTGGATGTGAGGTCTGTACATCTCTCTTAGTAATATAGGCTGGATGTGAGGTCTGTACATCTCTCATAGGACTATAGTCTGGATGTGAGGTCTGTGTGTCTCTTGCAGTAATATAGGCTGGATGTGAGCTCTTTGTGTCTCTCCCAGTAATATAGGCTGGATGTGAGCTCTGTGTGTCTCTGACAGTTATATAGTCTGGACGTGAGCTCTGTACATCTCTCCTAGTAACATAGGCTGGATGTGAGCTCTGTACATCTCGCCTAGTAATAAAGCCTTGATGTGAGCTCTTTGTGTCTCTCCCAGTAATATAGGCTGGATGTGAGGTCTATGTGTCTCTCCCAGTAATATAGGCTGGATGTGAGGTCTGTCTGTCTCTCCCAGTAATATAGGCTGGATGTGAAATCTGTGTGTCTGTCCCAGTAATATAGGCTGGATCTGAGCTCTGTGTGTCTCTCCCAGTAATATAGTCTGGATGTGAGCACTGTGTGTCTCTCCCAGTAATATAGTCTGTGTGTCTCTCCCAGTAATCTTGGTTGGATGTGAGCTTTGTGTATCTCTCCTAGTAATATAGCCTGGATGTGAGCTCTGTGTCTCTCCTTTTAATAAAGGTTGAATATGAACTTTGTGTGTCTCTCCCAGTAATATAGGCTGGATGTGAGCTCTGTGTGTCTCTCGCAGGTATATAGGTTGGATGTGAGCTATGTGTCTCTCTACCAGTAATATAGGCTGGATGTGAGCTCTGTGTGTGTCTCCCAACAATATAGGCTGGATGTGAGCTGTGTGTGTCTCTACCAGCATTATAGGCAGCATGTGAGCTTGGTGTGTCCTTTCCAGGAATATAGGCTGAATGTGAGCTCTATTTGTCTCTCCTTATAATAAAGGTTAAACGTGAGCTGTGTGTGTCTTTCCTAGGAATATAGGCTGCATGTGAGCTCTCTGGTTCTTTCCTTGTAATGTAGACTGGATATGAGATCTGTATGTTGCTCTCAGTAATATAGGATGGACGTGAGCTCTGTACATCTCTCCTAGTAACATAGACTGGATGTAAGCTCTGTACATCTCGCCTAGTAATATAGCCTTGATGTGAGCTCTGTGTGTCTCTCCCAGTAATATAGGCTGGATATGAGGTCTGTGTGTCTCTCCCAGTAATATAGTCTGGATGTGAGCACTGTGTGTCTCTCCCAGTAATATAGTCTGTGTGTCTCTCCCAGTAATCTTGGTTGGATGTGAGCTTTGTGTGTCTCTCCTAGTAATATAGCCTGGATGTGAGCTCTGTGTCTCTCCTTATAATAAAGGTTGAATATAACTTTGTGTGTCTCTCCCAGTAATATAGGCTGGATGTGAGCTCTGTGTTTCTCTCGCAGGTATATAGGCTGGATGTGAGCTATGTGTCTCTCTACCAGTAATATAGGCTGGATATGAGCTCTGTGTGTGTCTCCCAACAATATAGGCTGGATGTGAGCTGTGTGTGTCTCTACCAGCATTATAGGCAGCATGTGAGCTTGGTGTGTCCTCCCAGGAATATAGGCTGAATGTGAGCTCTATGTGTCTCCCTTATAATAAAGGTTAAACGTGAGCTGTGTGTGTCTTTCCTAGGAATATAGGATGCATGTGAGCTCTCTGGTTCTTTCCTTGTAATGTAGACTGGATATGAGATCTGTATGTTGCTCTCAGTAATATAGGCTGGATGTGAGCTCTGTGCGTCTCCTACTAATATAGGCTGGTTGTTAGCTGTGAGTCTCTCCCAGTAATATAGGCTGGATGTGAGCTCTGTGTGTCTCTTCCAGTAATATAGGCTGGATGTGAGCTCTGTATGTTGCTCTCAGTAATATAGGCTGGATGTGAGCTCTGTGCGTCTCCTAGTAATATAGACTGGTTGTTAGCTGTGTGTCTCTCCCAGTAATATAGGCTGGATGTGAGCTCTGTGTGTCTCTTCCAGTAATATAGGCTGGATGTGAGCTCTGTGTGTCTCTCCCAGTAATATAGGCTGGATATGAGCTCTGTGTGCCTCTCCCAGTAATATAGGCTGGATCCGAGCTCTGTGTGCCTCTTCCAGTAATATAGGCTGGATGTGAGCTCTGTGTGCCTCTCCCAGTAATATAGGCTGGATGTGAGCTCTGTACATCTCTCCTAGTAATATAGCCTTGATGTGAGCTCTGTGTGTCTCTCCCAGTAATATAGGCTGGATCTGAGCTCTGTGTGTCTCTCTCAGTAATATAGTCTGGATGTGAGCATTGTGTGTCTCTCCCAGTAATATAGTCTGTGTGTCTCTCCCAGTAATCTTGGTTGGTTGTGAGCTTTGTGTGTCTCTCCTAGTAATATAGCCTGGATGTGAGCTCTGTGTGTCTCTCCCAGTAATATAGTCTGGATGTGAGCTCTGTACATCTCTCCTAGTAATATAGCCTGGATGTGAGCTCTGTGTCTCTCCTTATAATAAAGGTTGAATATGAACTTTGTGTGTCTCTCCCAGTAATATAGGCTGGATGTGAGCTCTGTGTTTCTCTCGCAGGTATATAGGCTCGATGTGAGCTATGTGTCTCTCTACCAGTAATATAGGCTGGATATGAGCTCTGTGTGTGTCTCCCAACAATATAGGCTGGATGTGAGCTGTGTGTGTCTCTACCAGCATTATAGGCAGCATGTGAACTTGGTGTGTCCTCCCAGGAATATAGGCTGAATGTGAGCTCTATGTGTCTCTCCTTATAATAAAGGTTAAACGTGAGCTGTGTGTGTCTTTCCTAGGAATATAGGATGCATGTGAGCTCTCTGGTTCTTTCCTTGTAATGTAGACTGGATATGAGATCTGTATGTTGCTCTCAGTAATATAGGCTGGATGTGAGCTCTGTGTGTCTCCTAGTAATATAGGCTGGTTGTTAGCTGTGAGTTTCTCCAGTAATATAGGCTGGATGTGAGCTCTGTGTGTCTCTTCCAGTAATATAGGCTGGATGTGAGCTCTGTGTGTTTCTCCCAGTAATATAGGCTGGATATGAGCTCTGTGTGCCTCTCCCAGTAATATAGGCTGGATCCGAGCTCTGTGTGCCTCTTCCAGTAATATAGGCTGGATGTGAGCTCTGTGTGCCTCTCCCAGTAATATAGGCTGGATGTGAGCTCTGTACATCTCTCCTAGTAATATAGCCTTGATGTGAGCTCTGTGTGTCTCTCCCAGTAATATAGGCTGGATCTGAGCTCTGTGTGTGTCTCTCAGTAATATAGTCTGGATGTGAGCATTGTGTGTCTCTCCCAGTAATATAGTCTGTGTGTCTCTCCCAGTAATCTTGGTTGGTTGTGAGCTTTGTGTGTCTCTCCTAGTAATATAGCCTGGATGTGAGCTCTGTGTCTCTCCTTATAATAAAGGTTGAATATGAACTTTGTGTGTCTCTCCCAGTAATATAGGCTGGATGTGAGCTCTGTGTTTCTCTCGCAGGTATATAGGCTGGATGTGAGCTATGTGTCTCTCTACCAGTAATATAGGCTGGATGTGAGCTCTGTGTGTGTCTCCCAACAATATAGGCTGGATGTGAGCTGTGTGTGTCTCTACCAGCATTATAGGCAGCATGTGAGCTTGGTGTGTCCTCCCAGGAATATAGGCTGAATGTAAGCTCTTTGTGTCTCTCCTTATAATAAAGGTTAAACGTGAGCTGTGTGTGTCTTTCCTAGGAATATAGGCTGCATGTGAGCTCTCTGGTTCTTTCCTTGTAATGTAGACTGGATGTGAGATCTGTGTGTTGCTCTCAGTAATATAAGCTGAAGGTCTGTGTGCCTCTCCTAGTAACATTGGTTGGATGAGAGATCTGTGTATTTCAGGGTATTATTAGTTGGATGTGAGAGCTGTGTATCTCTCCATGAGTATAGGCTGGATGTGACTTATGAGGGTCTCTCCTTGTAATATAGGCTAGATGTGAGCTCTACATGTGTTCAGGGTGCTGCTGTCTTCAATAGCTCATGTGTCAGTACAGCTTCTATCTTCCACTTAATTCCTCTTCATGCGGTTTCTCCTTTTCTATAGTCTGATTTCTTTGCCCTCCCTGAGACTGTACATGCTGATGTGTAGCCCAGCTACGCAGGCACACATAAAGTCCAGGAGGGTGCACAGGAAGGTAACAGCAACGCTTGATATTCATTCACTGTCACTCACACTTTCAGACACACCCATCTGAGATATAAGGGGGAGTGACACGTGGCAGGCAGTCAGTCTAGCTTCCTGTCTTCGGACAGTGTAGTTAGTAAGGGAGTCAGATCTTGAGGAAGCAGTGTTCAGTCGTACTTCAGTCTGTTAGCTTCTGTCTAAGGACAGAGCAGCCATTCAGTCTCAGTCCAGTCTGGACTTTGGAGGAAACTGAGAGCTGTGCAGCGAGCTCTGGAGGAAGCTGACATTTTCCACAACTGCCACAAGTGCTTATGTTAAGAGCGGGAAGCAGGGCGAAGGGCACAGTAGAGAAGACAGAGAAGTGCTACAGGTATTGGATTACTTGCACTAAATTGCCGGACACCGGGGTCCGAAGTGTTGCTACTGTTTCAAGCATAGTAACAAGAAACCCGGAGGCATCTGGACTACAGGTCGCAGAGAGCAGCCCTAAGTGTCAATACGTAACCGGAGTCAGGTGGAACAGGGACTTTGAGCGGGGCCCACGCAAAAGTAAGGACTTAGTTTCATCACATAGAAGGCTCCACCACAATGTTGGCCGGGCAGTACAGCTATTGAGAGAGCTGGAGATTCAGAGTTAACTTCGCTTCAGGCAGGTTGGACTCACAAGTATATGGAAGTAAAGGAGGCCTCTAACCTGCTCAGCTGTTACCCGAATGTGCACTCTCCACCCCGACCAGCTCCCCGGGATCTGCTTGAATCATCTGCCAGTAAAAGGTATGGAAAGAAACTGCAATGTGTGTGACTGAATCTTTATCTACACCCTACATCATCACCACCATAGACTTCCAGGGACCAGTCTCACCTGTGGGAGACTTACCACCCAGCTGCCCCATAACATCCCCTGTGAAGACCCTTACAGCAGCGCTGGTCCAATTGACCAGAGACCATAGGTGGCGTCACGAACTATCTATCCTAATAATAATCCCCTGTAAATATCCCCCATCGCTTGACTGCCAGGGCCACGGATCGAGTCCTGCTGCAAGTGACAAACCCCATAGACTTTCATGGGCTCGGTGCCGAGTACCCCATTGCCCTGGTACTAAGTGCGACTCATCTTTGGCGTCACGAACAGGATGCGAAACTTGCAATTGTGAGTCCTGTGTGCCTATATTGAACTGTTTGTGCAGAAAAGACTGTTGCTGCATTTGGCGCCAAATACCGCCATTTTACCGCCAAGTTGGCGCCCTGAAGCGCTGGTGAAGAAGGTGGGCGTGCATTCGTGGGAGTGTACCCCCCCTGAGGCGCGAAAGATATGGCCGCCCTCTCCAAATGCTACTACAATGTGCGGTCCTGCCCCACTGCTAAGGAAATCCGCCTCCTCTTCATCCTCTATCCGAAGAGGAGGAGACGCAAATCCCGCCTCCACGGAAGAGACCAGATTGTTCCTGATGGACACTACACTCTGGCCTGGGACGAGGTGGCAGAAGGACAGGAGCAGCTATGCAGTGGAGCAGTGGCAGGCAGGCCCTGCTCCCCAGAGAAGCTGTTGTTTGAACCGGAGCCATTCCTAATACAGAAGCTTCAGCAAACTATGCTGGAGCTGCAGAAGAATGCGGTGCTCAGAAGATTAATCCAGCGTCATGCAGACTTGCAGGAGACAGAGAGACGCTGGCGTGCCCAGATACAGCGGCTGCTGTGGGACGCAGTGCTCTCTCCCACAAGCATAATGCCGTCACCTGATTTTCCAAGTTCCCTGCTGAAGAAGGCTGATGAAGAACCGGAGGCCGGCTCCAAAAGTGCTGATCCCGACTCCACCGATGATGCGGCGGGAGAGAAGGAGGCTGAGGAGGCCCTGCTCGTTCCGGAGTGCCAGCCAGGCCTGGAGGCCGCAGCAGAATGCCAATCCCCGGTAGGGACACCGGAGGAGACCCAACTGTCAGCGATAGAAAATGACTGGGAGCAGCGACAGCAGCAGGTTAGTGCGTTCCCAACTGAGTCCCTGCGCGCACCTGCGTCCTACTCGGAATCGCAATCTGCATCCCAATCTGCATCCCAATCTGCATCGCAAACTGCATCGCAATCTACATCGCAATCTGCAACCTACTTGGCATCGCAACCAGCGACCTACTTGGCATCACCCCCTGCGACTACCGCAGCATCGCAACCAAAATCGCAAGCCAGATCTGACTTTGTGGCACCATCAGCAACGCCACTTGCATCATATATGACAGAGGTACCCGATGGGACCTTAGTAAGAATGAGGACTGTGGCTACGCAAACACTGATATTGGGCCATGACTTATTTGTTATGAGATCCAGAGAACATCGCGTCGTTCCGGCCCCAGGTGTGGAAGACGTAATTGAAGTCTGCAAGAAAATGTGAAGACCGGTAGGACCCAGACAGGGGTTTACCGCATTCTAGAAATTGTAAAAAGTTTGAAGAAATATTTGCCATTTTTGCACTTTATTACTGTGTATGTATAGTGTTTACATATTGAGTATACTTGAAAATTGAAGTTAATATATGTGTCTATTACTATGTCATTGGACTGAGAGGCTGTGGACTGTGCCAGCCCAAGAACTGATCTTTGTAAATAGTTGCGCTTCGGTGCATTATCTTGGTTTTACACGAAACCACTATTATCTACAAATCTACCTCTGAAGAAAAACCCGTATGGTGTGGCCTAGAGTGAGGTCTGCAGTCAGAAGTCCTGCAGCCCACCCAGGACCCACGTGGGAGGTTTTTGGTGCGGGTCCTCCACAAGTATCTTGTATTTATGAACATGTTTGATATTTTGATACTTTTGTATTCTTCATTGTACAAAATGTAACGTTCAAGAAGTCTTACCTCCCGGATGGGAAGAGTTATAATGTTTATGTTAATGCAAAACAAAATATTCTTTTTGTCTTTTACAGCCCGGGAGTGCTGTGTTTTACCAAGGGGGGATGTGTAGCCCAGCTACGCAGGCACACATAAAGTCCAGGAGGGTGCACAGGAAGGTAACAGAAACGCTTGATATTCATTCACTGTCACTCACACTTTCAGACACACCCATCTGAGATATAAGGGGAGTGACACGTGGCAGGCAGTCAGTCTAGCTTCCTGTCTTCGGACAGTGTAGTTAGTAAGGGAGTCAGATCTTGAGGAAGCAGTGTTCAGTCGTACTTCAGTCTGTTAGCTTCTGTCTAAGGACAGAGCAGCCATTCAGTCTCGGTCCAGTCTGGACTTTGGAGGAAACTGAGAGCTGTGCAGCGAGCTCTGGAGGAAGCTGACATTTTCCACAACTGCCACAAGTGCTATGTTGAGAGCGGGAAGCAGGGCGAAGGGCACAGTGGAGAAGACAGAGAAGTGCTACAGGTATTGGATTACTTGCACTAAATTGCTGGACACCGGGTCCGAAGTGTTGCTACTGTTTCAAGCATAGTAACAAGAAACCCGGAGGCATCTGGACTACAGGTCGCAGAGAGCAGCCCTAAGTGTCAATACGTAACCGGAGTCAGGTGGAACAGGGACTTTGAGCGGGGCCCACGCAAAAGTAAGGACTTAGTTTCATCACATAGAAGGCTCCACCACAATGTTGGCCGGGCAGTACAGCTATTGAGAGAGCTGGAGATTCAGAGTTAACTTCGCTTCAGGCAGGTTGGACTCACAAGTATATGGAAGTAAAGGAGGCCTCTAACCTGCTCAGCTGTTACCCGAATGTGCACTCTCCACCCCGACCAGCTCCCCGGGATCTGCTTGAATCATCTGCCAGTAAAAGGTATGGAAAGAAACTGCAATGTGTGTGACTGAATCTTTATCTACACCCTACATCATCACCACCATAGACTTCCAGGGACCAGTCTCACCTGTGGGAGACTTACCACCCAGCTGCCCCATAACATCCCCTGTGAAGACCCTTACAGCAGCGCTGGTCCAATTGACCAGAGACCATAGGTGGCGTCACGAACTATCTATCCTAATAATAATCCCCTGTAAATATCCCCCATCGCTTGACTGCCAGGGCCACGGATCGAGTCCTGCTGCAAGTGACAAACCCCATAGACTTTCATGGGCTCGGTGCCGAGTACCCCATTGCCCTGGTACTAAGTGCGACTCATCTTTGGCGTCACGAACAGGATGCGAAACTTGCAATTGTGAGTCCTGTGTGCCTATATTGAACTGTTTGTGCAGAAAAGACTGTTGCTGCATTTGGCGCCAAATACCGCCATTTTACCGCCAAGTTGGCGCCCTGAAGCGCTGGTGAAGAAGGTGGGCGTGCATTCGTGGGAGTGTACCCCCCCTGAGGCGCGAAAGATATGGCCGCCCTCTCCAAATGCTACTACAATGTGCGGTCCTGCCCCACTGCTAAGGAAATCCGCCTCCTCTTCATCCTCTATCCGAAGAGGAGGAGACGCAAATCCCGCCTCCACGGAAGAGACCAGATTGTTCCTGATGGACACTACACTCTGGCCTGGGACGAGGTGGCAGAAGGACCAGAGCAGCTATGCAGTGGAGCAGTGGCAGGCAGGCCCTGCTCCCCAGAGAAGCTGTTGTTTGAACCGGAGCCATTCCTAATACAGAAGCTTCAGCAAACTATGCTGGAGCTGCAGAAGAATGCGGTGCTCAGAAGATTAATCCAGCGTCATGCAGACTTGCAGGAGACAGAGAGACGCTGGCGTGCCCAGATACAGCGGCTGCTGTGGGACGCAGTGCTCTCTCCCACAAGCATAATGCCGTCACCTGATTTTCCAAGTTCCCTGCTGAAGAAGGCTGATGAAGAACCGGAGGCCGGCTCCAAAAGTGCTGATCCCGACTCCACCGATGATGCGGCGGGAGAGAAGGAGGCTGAGGAGGCCCTGCTTGTTCCGGAGTGCCAGCCAGGCCTGGAGGCCGCAGCAGAATGCCAATCCCCGGTAGGGACACCGGAGGAGACCCAACTGTCAGCGATAGAAAATGACTGGGAGCAGCGACAGCAGCAGGTTAGTGCGTTCCCAACTGAGTCCCTGCGCGCACCTGCGTCCTACTCGGAATCGCAATCTGCATCCCAATCTGCATCCCAATCTGCATCGCAAACTGCATCGCAATCTACATCGCAATCTGCAACCTACTTGGCATCGCAACCAGCGACCTACTTGGCATCACCCCCTGCGACTACCGCAGCATCGCAACCAAAATCGCAAGCCAGATCTGACTTTGTGGCACCATCAGCAACGCCACTTGCATCATATATGACAGAGGTACCCGATGGGACCTTAGTAAGAATGAGGACTGTGGCTACGCAAACACTGATATTGGGCCATGACTTATTTGTTATGAGATCCAGAGAACATCGCGTCGTTCCGGCCCCAGGTGTGGAAGACGTAATTGAAGTCTGCAAGAAAATGTGAAGACCGGTAGGACCCAGACAGGGGTTTACCGCATTCTAGAAATTGTAAAAAGTTTGAAGAAATATTTGCCATTTTTGCACTTTATTACTGTGTATGTATAGTGTTTACATATTGAGTATACTTGAAAATTGAAGTTAATATATGTGTCTATTACTATGTCATTGGACTGAGAGGCTGTGGACTGTGCCAGCCCAAGAACTGATCTTTGTAAATAGTTGCGCTTCGGTGCATTATCTTGGTTTTACACGAAACCACTATTATCTACAAATCTACCTCTGAAGAAAAACCCGTATGGTGTGGCCTAGAGTGAGGTCTGCAGTCAGAAGTCCTGCAGCCCACCCAGGACCCACGTGGGAGGTTTTTGGTGCGGGTCCTCCACAAGTATCTTGTATTTATGAACATGTTTGATATTTTGATACTTTTGTATTCTTCATTGTACAAAATGTAACGTTCAAGAAGTCTTACCTCCCGGATGGGAAGAGTTATAATGTTTATGTTAATGCAAAACAAAATATTCTTTTTGTCTTTTACAGCCCGGGAGTGCTGTGTTTTACCAAGGGGGGATGTGTAGCCCAGCTACGCAGGCACACATAAAGTCCAGGAGGGTGCACAGGAAGGTAACAGAAACGCTTGATATTCATTCACTGTCACTCACACTTTCAGACACACCCATCTGAGATATAAGGGGGAGTGACACGTGGCAGGCAGTCAGTCTAGCTTCCTGTCTTCGGACAGTGTAGTTAGTAAGGGAGTCAGATCTTGAGGAAGCAGTGTTCAGTCGTACTTCAGTCTGTTAGCTTCTGTCTAAGGACAGAGCAGCCATTCAGTCTCGGTCCAGTCTGGACTTTGGAGGAAACTGAGAGCTGTGCAGCGAGCTCTGGAGGAAGCTGACATTTTCCACAACTGCCACAAGTGCTATGTTGAGAGCGGGAAGCAGGGCGAAGGGCACAGTGGAGAAGACAGAGAAGTGCTACAGGTATTGGATTACTTGCACTAAATTGCTGGACACCGGGGTCCGAAGTGTTGCTACTGTTTCAAGCATAGTAACAAGAAACCCGAGGCATCTGGACTACAGGTCGCAGAGAGCAGCCCTAAGTGTCAATACGTAACCGGAGTCAGGTGGAACAGGGACTTTGAGCGGGGCCCACGCAAAAGTAAGGACTTAGTTTCATCACATAGAAGGCTCCACCACAATGTTGGCCGGGCAGTACAGCTATTGAGAGAGCTGGAGATTCAGAGTTAACTTCGCTTCAGGCAGGTTGGACTCACAAGTATATGGAAGTAAAGGAGGCCTCTAACCTGCTCAGCTGTTACCCGAATGTGCACTCTCCACCCCGACCAGCTCCCCGGGATCTGCTTGAATCATCTGCCAGTAAAAGGTATGGAAAGAAACTGCAATGTGTGTGACTGAATCTTTATCTACACCCTACATCATCACCACCATAGACTTCCAGGGACCAGTCTCACCTGTGGGAGACTTACCACCCAGCTGCCCCATAACATCCCTGTGAAGACCCTTACAGCAGCGCTGGTCCAATTGACCAGAGACCACAGGTGGCGTCACGAACTATCTATCCTAATAATAATCCCCTGTAAATATCCCCCATTGTATGAGCGCCCAGGGCCACGGATCGAGTCCTGCTGCCAGTGACAAACCCATAGACTTTCATGGGCTCGGTGCCGAGTACCCCATTGCCCTGGTACTAAGTGCGACTCACTTACCCCAACACACCATGCAGATCTATAAAAAAAAACCCTCCCTGCTGCTATTTCTTACACTGAGTAGAGGAGGGGGAACAGAAAGATGTAAGAAGCACCAAAAATTTGTTGCATTTTAGCCAACCACTCAGCTAGATAAAGGAAATAGACACTCTGCAACAGCCAAATGGTAGAAAATGTGAAATGATAACCATTTACCAGTTTGCTTAATTCTGCATCTAGGAAGAAAATGAACAAAAAACCTATGTGCTAGTCCCGGCTCTTTCTTTTGTGTGTGATGCATTTTCTGTGTTCTAACAGGTTCTTTTTTTAGTAATTCTTTCTGGGGACATTGCTGTTTTTTGTGTTGTTTTTTTTTTAACTTGTACCAGATTTTTTATTGTTAAACGGTAAATGTTTTTGCACTAATGCGCAATTGTTTTTATTCCTCAGTAGCAGACGTGTGAGCTAACATTTCGTGTGCTGGGTCCGGATAGCAGACATTTTTCTCTTTCTGTCTATGTAACATGATTCAGCATTTTCCTCTTCTCCCGGTGAGGACGTGACTCGCAAAGTCATTCGCTGCCACAAGCGGAGTCGGATTTACTCTCAGTCTCCGAGATACAAATTCCTAGAGTCCGGCATCTGATAATCCGGAAACTGTCAGGTCTCATTGGAGCTGGATGAAAGGGATTTTTCTGTATGGCTTCCAGAGTAGTTAAAGAAGTACGAGAAACTAGCGACTCCTTCCCTTGGTCATTTGTAAGCCCGACCGGTGCCAGCACTCAATGAACCCGGCCGAATACTAGGTCCCACTGCATCCAGGGACCTATATTGCTGGTACCAAAGGTCCCTATGTCTGACATTTGTACCCCCAAGGCTTCATAGGAAAACTGTAATTTTACAACATACTGCAATATTACACTACCATGTATTGTACAAGCTGATAACTGACTGCCGGTTCAAGTCCCCTAGGGGGGCGAAGAGAAAAGTGTAAAAAACAGTCAAAATGTAAATATAAAGTAAGTGGTGAGGTAAGCTCTTGGAAAGTGAGGAGGGAAAATTGAAAATGAAGAGGAGACCTCTTATAAAGGTAGGTTACCACCCATACTGTGTTTGCTTTTCTTTTTCCCCTTCCACCTCTTGCTCCGTTTGGCGAGACCCTATAAATGAGGTCACCCCCAATCACATATGATGTCTCTGGCTTCTAGCAAGGACATGGATGTGCCCCGTCCTGGAGAAGCAGAAGCTGGCTTAATGGTTGGGCTATGGAGAGGACCACAGTGCCATGGAAGGAGTATTAAAGATCTCCTAAAGGTTGGAGGGTACAGGAACAGCTGGGGACCATGTAAGTAGTCAGGACCTGTCATGGCAGCATCAGATCTGACCCCACACCTGCCAGACTGCAGGACCAAGAGCGCCTTCTAAAGAGGCTTCCAAAATGAGCGGAAACGTGTCCTTGAGACAATCCTCCTCGGTGTTAGAAACCGAGATATGTGAAGAGTTATACCTTGTATCCCCCCATACACATTAGAGGGCTGTTGGCTGAATCATTGTTCCACCAATATTTATCGGCCCCAACACCTTCATACATGGAAGTGGGTGGTCAACCACTCCTGTGTCCTCCATGACCGAGACAGCCAATGTCAGACTCCTTATCTCAGGAAGGAACAAAAGGATCACCTGCTGAAATCCATCAGGACGGATCCTTATCCCCCAATATCATCTGCCCACGGAGAGCCAGAAAGTCACCACCAAAATCGTCTGTTACCTAATGTGTATGGGGCCTTAAGAGGATGTGGAGGAGCCTCACCAAGAAGAACCCTTACGCTGGCCAAACATGTTAGATTATTTGTCAGATAAAATTTTATTTCGCCGTCACTTATCTCCCCCCCACCCCCACATATAGGAGCGCTCAGACATCACTGACCTCCCTGCAGAACAAAAGGATCGAGCGATTGATTTCCAACTGCTCAATCCTTATGTCTCCTGACATCATCTGTGGGGGGCGCTGATAGGAGATCCCCATTAGATGGTCAGACGTTTCCACTGAAATCAGTGGGCTCGTATGAGGTTTTTGGAACATGTATGGGGGCCTTTAGGATGACCGGGTGTCGGAGAAATTAGCCCTTGTGACAGATGATATGGCTGGCTATGGTGGCTGTCAGAGAGCTACTTGATGAGTCTAGAGCACTGAACGCACACACTGACAACACAATGATGACATGCAGCGTCGGACTGGAGCACCTTGGGCCCACCAGAGAAAATCATTCTGGGGCCCACTATGTAGCTACATAGAAATAAATACAAGACCACCAATTGTGCGGTAAAACATGCTAATATCAGGGTATAATATAAGGTAGTATAAATCTTAATTATATAGCAAGAGTTGGGGTAGCCTCACTCATAGAATATAAAGCTGCCCCCCCTCATAGGGTATAATGCTGCCCCTCATAGGGTATAATGCTGCCCCTCTCATAGGGTATAATGCTGCCCCCCCTCATAGGGTATAACGCTGCCCCCTCATAGGGTATAACGCTGCCCCCTCATAGGGTATCATGCACCCCCTCATAGGGTATAATGCTGCCCCCCATAGGGTATAATGCTGCCCCCCTCATAGGGTATAATGCTGCCCCTTCATAGGGTATCATGCATCCCCTCATAGGGTATAATGCTGCCCCCCATAGGGTATAATGCTGCCCACTCATAGGGTATAAGGCTTCCCCCCTCATAGGGTATAATGCTGCCCCCTCTCATAGGGTATAATGCTGCCCCCCCTCATAGGGTATAATGCTGCCCCCCCTCATAGGGTATAATGCTTCCCCCTCATAGGGTATAATGCGGCCCCTCTCATAGGGTATAATGCTGCCACCCCTCATAGGGTATAATGCTGCCCCCCCCTCACAGGGTATAATTCTGCCCCCTCATAGGGTATAATGCTGCCCCCCCTCATAGGGTATAATGCTGCCCCCTCTCATAGGGTATAATGCTGCCCCTCTCATAGGGTATAATGCTGCCCCCCCTCATAGGGTATAATGCTGCCCCCCCTCATAGGGTATAATGCTGCCCTCCCTCATAGGGTATAATGCGGCCCCCTCTCATAGGGTATAATGCTGCCACCCCTCATAGGGTATAATGCTGCCCCCCCCTCACAGGGTATAATTCTGCCCCCTCATAGGGTATAATGCTGCCCCCCCCTCATAGGGTATAATGCTGCCCCCTCTCATAGGGTATAATGCTGCCCTCTCATAGGGTATAATGCTGCCCCCCCTCATAGGGTATAATGCTGCCCCCCCTCATAGGGTATAATGCTGCCCCCCCTCATAGGGTATAACACTGCCCCCTCATAGGGTATAACGCTGCCCCCTCATAGGGTATCATGCACCCCCTCATAGGGTATAATGCTGCCCACTCATAGGGTATAAGGCTTCCCCCCTCATAGGGTATAATGCTGCCCCCCCTCATAGGGTATAATTCTGCCCCCTCATAGGGTATAATGCTGCCCCCTCTCATAGGGTATAATGCTGCCCCCCATCATAGGGTATAATGCTGCCCCCCTCATAGGGTATAATGCTGCCCCCCCTCATAGGGTATAATGCTGCTAAAGTGAAATGATATTCACCCCTCTCCACGCCCATGTGGGCATGGGAAGCAGTGAATATTCATTTCTCTTTAGCAGCGGGGACAGGGGCTCCTGCCTCCAGTCACCTGCTGCTGCTCTGCTGGGACGGGCCCCCATAGCAGCTGCGTGGTATGCCGCTATTAGCGACACGCCACTGGCTGGGGGCCCCTGGAGCAGCGGGGGCCCTAGGCAACTGGCCCCTGTATGCCAGCAGGTGCCAGGGCCCACCGGAGAATCCTCCGGTTCTCCGGTGGGCCAGTCCGACCCTGATGACATGTACTGACCGCACACACTGACAACACAATGATGACATGTACTGACCGCACACACTGACAACACAATGATGACATGTACTGACCGCACACACTGACTGAACACACTGACAGCGCAATGACATCATGTACTGAGGACTGAGGGTCCTTTGGCCCATTCTGCCTCAGGTCAACCATTTTTGTTTTTACTGTTCCCTTAAAGTGAACCTCACCCTTTCTGGAGCCTCAGGACTCTGCTGCTATGCACTAAATATAGTATTATGGGCAGGAACAAATGGCTGTACAGATGTATACTACAGGAGGTCAGTCATATGTTCCCCCTGCCGCCACATTCCAGAACAATACTTATTTCACTTCACTGCTGTCTTTCTTACTATAGCTCGGAGCAACAGTTGGGGAACTACAAATCCCATCAATTTTATATGACACGGACACACAAGACATGACGATCGATGTGCTTTATTGGATACAAATATAATAATGGATGGATCGTCTTCGTATTACGGGATCTCGCTGTCGGTCTGAGGAGAAAATGAGAGTGATAAAAACGTCATCTCAACATGCAAAACTCAAGCAATCACACAGCTCCATGGATGGAAAAATAATGGCAATACAAAACCAATTTATTTATTTTTTTACAAATTTCCAAATTTTACTTAAAACTCGGCAAAAAAATTAAACAAAGACGATAAAAGTTTGGTTTCGCCGTAATCATGCAAAGAATCGCTTTGTCAGGACATCAAATTAAAATAAACAAACAATGATGGAATTGTTATTTTTCACCATTTTTTCCACGTTTCAACACATCAAATGGTAAAGTGAATGGTATGATTAAAAAGTATATCTCATTCCACAAAAAACAAAGCCCTGAGTGACGGACAAAAATAAAAAAGTTACAAGAAGAGAAGGAAAAAATGAAAATTGAAGGAAGGGATTGGAGAGCTGCATGATGATTTGGGGGCCCTGTTGGAGATTTTGCATCGGAGCCCACGAGCGTCACTGAATACAACCCACCTGGAGGCGGTGATACACCCAGTCCAGGAGCGTGGTGAGATTGGTGTAGACTCCCGGCCGATTGGGTCTCCCACAACCTTCTCCCCAGCTGACAATGCCAACCTGCCACCATAAGCCGCCCTCCTGGCAGACGAGAGGACCCCCACTGTCTCCCTGCGAAAAAGAAGAAAATACCATCCCAGTTATAGTCTATCCTGTCCATGAACCAGGAAGCTCCATTATCACAACGTTATCTACCAATGAGAAAACAATATGTTTGATTAGCCCTAATGATTTTATAGTTTAGATTAAGCCGAGGGTTTATGGCTTCATTATTGTCTGCCGAGAAGCCATGGGGAAATCTTCATCTCTCTAGGTATACAGAAAGGCCAGAGAGGACAAGGGTCAGAGACTTGGTTACAGCCCACCATTGGTGAGGGAGCCATGTTCTCAGAGGTTGGACACCGCTCCTCACAAAGCGATGGCATCCGATCAATATGCCATGACTTTATAAGACGTATAAGTATCAGGTACGACAGCGGAGACGATAAGAGGATCAATACACCACTGTGATCAGGGGATTAATGTGTTATGTACACTAATTAGATGATATCATTCCGTCATTTACATGGATGAAAGTGCAATCAATTCCTCCTTGTGTTCCCGTCAGTGCAGTTATCACTGTACACCCTGCACTCTGTCCCAGTGCGGAGACCGCTAAGCCCGGCCGAGCACTGATTATAGGCACATGAAATAGTGATTCATTCTTCTATTTAATGTGAGGGGTTAAGTACCTGATATAAATGTTAGAGCGTAGTAACACACCCCTCAGCTGCTGCAGAACCTCCTTTTGTCCACCATAGTTTGATATGAAATAAAAAAAAAGTCTCTGCAGCAGCTGAGGTGTATTATGAGGTCTGCAGCAGCTGAGGTGTGTAGTATGAGGTTCTACAGCAGCTGAGGTGTATTATGAGGTTCTGCAGCAGCTGAGGTGTGTAGTATGAGGTTCTACAGCAGCTGAGGTGTATTATGAGGTTTGCAGCACCTGAGGTGTGCATTATGAGGCTCTGCAGCAGCTAAGGTGTATTATGAGGTTCTGCAGCAGCTGAGGTGTGTGGCATGAGGTTCTGAAGCAGCTGAGGTGTATTATGAAGTTCTGCAGCAGCTGAGGTGTAATATGAGGTTCTGCAGCAGCTGAGGTGTATTATTATGTTCTGCAGCAGCTGAGATGTATTATGAGGTTCTGCAGCAGCTGAGGTGTATTATGATGTTCTACAGCAGCTGAGGTGTGTAGTATGAGATTCTGCAGCAGCTGAGGTGTGTAGTATGAGGTTCTACAGCAGCTGAGGTGTATTATGAGGTTCTGCAGCAGCTGAGATGTGTAGTATGAGGTTCTACAGCAGCTGAGGTGTATTATGAGGTTTGCAGCAGCTGAGGTCTGTATTATGAGGTTCTGCAGCAGCTGAGGTGTGTAGTATGAGGTTCTGCAGCAGCTGAGGTGTATTATGAAGTTCTGCAGCAGCTAAGGTGTATTATGAGGTTCTGCAGCAGCTGAGGTGTGTATTATGAGGTTCTGCAGCAGCTGAGGTGTATTATGAAGTTCTGCAGCAGCTGAGGTGTATTATGAGGTTCTGCAGCAGCTAAGGTGTATTATTATGTTCTGCAGCAGCTGAGATGTATTATGAGGTTCTGCAGCAGCTGAGGTGTATTATGAGGTTCTGCAGCAGCTGAGGTGTATTATGATGTTCTACAGCAGCTGAGGTGTATTATGAGTTTTTGCAGCAGCTGAGGAGTGTAGTGTGAGGTTTTACAGCAGGTGAGGTGTACTATGAGGTTCTGCAGCAGCTGAGGTGTATTCTGAGGTTCTGCAGCAGGTGTGGTGTATTATGAGGTTCTGCAGCAGCTGAGGCATATTATGATGTTTTGCAGCAGCTTATGTTTAGTATTATGTTCTGTAGCAGCTGAGGTGTGTTATGTTCTGTAGCAGCTGAGGTGTATTATTATGTTCTGCAGCAGTTGAGGTGTATTATGAGGTTCTGCAGCAGCTGAGGTTTATTATGAGGTTCAGCAGCAGCTGAGGTATAATATGAGGTTCTGCAGCAGGTGAGGTGTATTATGATGTTCTTCAGCTGCTTAGGTGTATTATAAGGTTCTGCAGCAGCTGAGGTGTATTATGAGGCTCTGCAGCAGCTGAGGAGTATCATGATGTTCTGCAGCAGCTGAGGTGTATTATGAAGTTCTGCAGCAGCTGAGTTGTATTATGACGTTCTGCAGCTGCTGAGGTGTATTATGAGGTTCTTCAGCATCTGAGGTGTATTTTAATGATCTGCAGCAGCTGAGGTGTATTATGAGGTTCTTCAGCATCTGAGGTGTACAGGAGTGAACCCTCTGTGCTGCCTGAGGCGAACTGCAAAACGGCGCCCCCCAATTCGAGCGAGGAAGGTTGCGGCGCGTCAAATTTTAGGCCACGCCCCGACCACACCCATTTCACAACTAGTCACACCCATGTCCACGCCCCGACCACACCCATTTAGCACTGGTGATCACACTGACTGGTACTGAGGGCACAGTGACTGGTACTATGGGCACACTGGTACTGAGTAAAAGAAAGAACAGAGAGAGAAAAAAGAAAACAGAAAGGAGAGAGAAAGAGGGGAAAGCAAGAAAGAACAGAGAGAAAGTAGAGAGAGAAATAAATAAACAAAGAAAGGGAAAAGAAAGAACAGAGAGAGAAAAGAACAGAGAGAGAAAGAAAAAAAGACGGGAAAGAAAGAACAGAGAGAAAGAAAGAAAACAGAAAAAGAAAGAGGGGACAGAAAAAAAGAACAGAGAGAAAAAAAGAAATAGGGGAAAGAAAGAACAAAGAGAGAAAGAAAGAACAGAGAGATAGAGAGAAAGAAAGATGGGAAACAAAGAACAGAGAGAGAAAGAAATAAAGAAAACAGAGAGAGAGAGAAAGAACAGAAAGATAGAGTGGAAAGAAAGAGAAAGAAAGAACAGAGAGAAAGAAAGAACAGAGAGAGAAAGAAAAAGAAAGAACAGAGATAGAAAGAAAGATGGGAAAGAAAGAACAGAGAGAAAGAAAAAGAACACAGAGAGAAAGAAAGATGGGAAAGAAAAAAAACTACTGAATAATGGCCCCATATACTGCTGCATACAGTAAAATGGCCCCACATGATGCTCCATACTGAATAATGGCCCCATATACTGCTGCATACAGTATAATAGCCCCACATGATGCTCCATACTGAATAATGGCCCCATATACTGCTGCATACAGTATAATAGCCCCACATGATGCTCCATACTGAATAATGGCCCCATATACTGCTGCATACTGTATAATGGCCCCAAATTAATAAATAATCTTTATTTTTATATAGCGCTAACATATTCCGTAGCGCTTTACAGTTTTGCACACATTATCGTCGCTGTCCCTGATGGGGCTCACAATCTACTGTAGATTCCCTATAAGTATGTTTTTGGAGTGTGGGAGGAAACCGGAGTGCCCAGAGGAAACCCACGCAAACACGGGGAGAACATACAAACTCCTTGCAGATGTTGTCCTTGGTGGGAGTCGAACCCAGGACTCCAGCGCTTGCAAGGCTGCAGTGCTATCCACTGAGCCACCGTGCTGCCCATATACTGCTGCCTACTGTATAATGGCCCCATATACTGCTGCATACAGTATAATAGCCCCACATGATGCTCCAGACTGAATAATGGCCTTGCATAAAAAAAAAAAACTACTCACCTCTGCCCGTTAACACACACACACACACACACACACCACACACACACACACACACACACACACACACACACACACACACACACACCACACACACACACACACACACACACACACACACACACCTTCCTTCTCACTTCCTCTCACACATTGAGCGGCGCTGGTGTTATGAGTTCTGCTGAGTTCTGCTCTGCCGCCCCCTGGCTACCGCCGCCTGAGACGACAGCTCAACTCGCCTCATTACAGCGGCGCCCCTGGCAGGTGTATTATAATGATCTGCAGCAGCTGAGGTATATTATAATGTTCTACAGCAGCTGAAGTATATTATGAGGTTCTTCAGCATCTAAGATGTATTATGAGGCTCTGCAGCAGCTGAGGTGTATTATGATGTTCTGCAGCAGCTGAGGTGTATTATAATGATCTGCAGCATCTGAGGTGTATTATAAGGCTCTGCAGCATCTGAGATGTGTTATGAGGTTCAGCAGCAGCTGAGATGTGTTATGAGGTTCTGCAGCAGCTGAGGTGTATTATGAGGTTCTGCAGCAGCTGAGGTGTATTATGATGTTCTGCAGCAGCTGAGGTTTATTATGATGTTCTGCAGCAGCTGAGGTGTATTATAATGATCTGCAGCATCTGAGGTGTATTATAAGGCTCTGCAGCAGCTGAGGTGTATTATGAGGTTCTGCAGCAGCTGGGGTGTATTATAATGATCTGCAGCAGCGGAGGTGTATTATAATGATCTGCAGCATCTGAGGTGTATTATAAGGCTCTGCAGCAGCTGAGGTGTATTATGAGGTTCTGCAGCAGCTGGGGTGTATTATAATGATCTGCAGCAGCGGAGGTGTATTATAATGATCTGCAGCATCTGAGGTGTATTATAAGGCTCTGCAGCATCTGAGATGTGTTATGAGGTTCAGCAGCAGCTGAGATGTATTATGAGGTTCTGCAGCAGCTGAGGTGTATTATGATGTTCTGCAGCAGCTGAGGTGTATTATGATGTTCTGCAGCAGCTGAGGTGTATTATGAGGTTCTGCAGCAGCTGGGGTGTATTATAATGATCTGCAGCAGCGGAGGTGTATTATAAGGCTCTGCAGCATCTGAGATGTGTTATGAGGTTCAGCAGCAGCTGAGATGTATTATGAGGTTCTGCAGCAGCTGAGGTGTATTATGAGGTTCTGCAGCAGCTGAGGTGTATTATGATGTTCTGCAGCAGCTGAGGTGTATTATGAGGTTCTGCAGCAGCTGGGGTGTATTATAATGATCTGCAGCAGCGGAGGTGTATTATAAGGCTCTGCAGCATCTGAGATGTGTTATAAGGTTCAGCAGCAGCTGAGATGTGTAGTATGAGGTTCTACAGCAGCTGAGGTGTATTATGAGGTTTGCAGCAGCTGAGGTCTGTATTATGAGGTTCTGCAGCAGCTAAGGAGTATTATGAGGTTTTGCAGCAGCTGAGGTGTGTAGTATGAGGTTCTGCAGCAGCTGAGGTGTATTATGAAGTTCTGCAGCAGCTAAGGTGTATTATGAGGTTCTGCAGCAGCTGAGGTGTGTATTATGAGGTTCTGCAGCAGCTGAGGCGTATTATGAAGTTCTGCAGCAGCTGAGGTGTATTATGAGGTTCTGCAGCAGCTAAGGTGTATTATTATGTTCTGCAGCAGCTGAGATGTATTATGAGGTTCTGCAGCAGCTGAGGTGTATTATGATGTTCTACAGCAGCTGAGGTGTATTATGAGTTTTTTCAGCAGCTGAGGAGTGTAGTATGAGGTTTTACAGCAGGTGAGGTGTACTATGAGGTTCTGCAGCAGCTGAGGTGTATTCTGAGGTTCTGCAGCAGGTGTGGTGTATTATGAGGTTCTGCAGCAGCTGAGGCATATTATGATGTTTTGCAGCAGCTTATGTTTAGTATTATGTTCTGTAGCAGCTGAGGTGTATTATTATGTTCTGCAGCAGTTGAGGTGTATTATGAGGTTCTGCAGCAGCTGAGGTTTATTATGAGGTTCAGCAGCAGCTGAGGTATAATATGAGGTTCTGCAGCAGGTGAGGTGTATTATGATGTTCTTCAGCTGCTGAGGTGTATTATAAGGTTCTGCAGCAGCTGAGGTGTATTATGAGGCACTGCAGCAGCTGAGGAGTATCATGATGTTCTGCAGCAGCTGAGGTGTATTATGAAGTTCTGCAGCAGCTGAAGTGTATTATGACGTTCTGCAGCTGCTGAGGTGTATTATGAGGTTCTTCAGCATCTGAGGTGTATTTTAATGATCTGCAGCAGCTGAGGTGTATTATGAGGTTTTTCAGCATCTGAGGTGTATTATAATGATCTGCAGCAGCTGAGGTATATTATAATGTTCTACAGCAGCTGAAGTATATTATGAGGTTCTTCAGCATCTAAGATGTATTATGAGGCTCTGCAGCAGCTGAGGTGTATTATGATGTTCTGCAGCAGCTGAGGTGTATTATAATGATCTGCAGCATCTGAGGTGTATTATAAGGCTCTGCAGCATCTGAGATGTGTTATGAGGTTCAGCAGCAGCTGAGATGTGTTATGAGGTTCTGCAGCAGCTGAGGTGTATTATGAGGTTCTGCAGCAGCTGAGGTGTATTATGATGTTCTGCAGCAGCTGAGGTTTATTATGATGTTCTGCAGCAGCTGAGGTGTATTATAATGATCTGCAGCATCTGAGGTGTATTATAAGGCTCTGCAGCAGCTGAGGTGTATTATGAGGTTCTGCAGCAGCTGGGGTGTATTATAATGATCTGCAGCATCTGAGGTGTATGATAAGGCTCTGCAGCATCTGAGATGTGTTATGAGGTTCAGCAGCAGCTGAGATGTATTATGAGGTTCTGCAGCAGCTGAGGTGTATTATGAGGTTCTGCAGCAGCTGAGGTGTATTATGATGTTCTGCAGCAGCTGAGGTGTATTATAAGGCTCTGCAGCATCTGAGATGTGTTATGAGGTTCAGCAGCAGCTGAGATGTATTATGAGGTTCTTCAGCAGCTGAGGTGTATTATGAGGTTCTGCAGCAGCTGAGGTGTATTATGATGTTCTGCAGCAGCTGAGGTGTATTATGAGGTTCTGCAGCAGCTGGGGTGTATTATAATGATCTGCAGCAGCGGAGGTGTATTATAAGGCTCTGCAGCATCTGAGATGTGTTATGAGGTTCAGCAGCAGCTGAGATGTATTATGAGGTTCTGCAGCAGCTGAGGTGTATTATGAGGTTCTGCAGCAGCTGAGGTGTATTATGATGTTCTGCAGCAGCTGAGGTGTATTATGAGGTTCTGCAGCAGCTGGGGTGTATTATAATGATCTGCAGCAGCGGAGGTGTATTATAAGGCTCTGCAGCATCTGAGATGTGTTATGAGGTTCTGCAGCAGCTGAGGTGTATTATGAGGTTCTGCAGCAGCTGAGGTGTATTATGAGGTTCTGCAGCAGCTGAGGTGTATTATGATGTTCTGCAGCATCTATCCAGCAGTTGATACAGAAGAATGAGCACTCTGTAACATTGACCTGTGACACCCCTCTTCTGCAGGAGGAGACAGGCAGTGCTTTCCTATCTCCGCTTATCTCTGTGTTCTGACATTAGCTGTAACACTAATATAAATGTCATTTACAGACGTCTCCATTGTGAATGTAAGATTGGATACCTGACACGAGTCCACCTTTCCATCCAGATAACCAGCACATAACATGCGGGCACTGATCAGCCCCGGGTAATACGAGGACTGGTTACACAGCTCGTTGCTGATCAGATGCACCTTGGCTTCTCGGAGAACCGGAGACAAATGCCCTGAAATAATGAAAACAGAAGACACATTCAGTGCGAAACACTAAATCTATTGTCCAAGAAGTATCGTCACTCCTTGCGGAGATCAACATACTAAGCATGCCGAGATGAGGAGACTTAAATGCTCCTCTGGGAAATATGCTAATTATGCAAATTGTCCCTTCAGAGAGGAAGAGAGCTAGAACTCTAGTGCCACCTATTGGAAGGTTGCAATCCTACAAGTCAATGTTGACCCTTTAACGAGCCTTATCACATGACCTAGGATAATGGCCAAACCAGAATCTCAATTTGCAGACACTGTGTTTCGGGGTACTGCCCCTCGTCAGTGTAAAGCAGAGACCTGGTTTGGCTGTGTGAGAGGCGTCAGAACACTGTCCAAGAAGGATTGCTACCTTCCAATAGGTGGCACTAGAGTTCTAGCTCTCTTCCTCTCTGAAGAGACAATTTACATAATTAGCATATTTCCCAGAGGAGCATTGCGGCTTTAAGTCTCCTCATCTTGGCATGCTTAGCATGTCGATCTCCGCAAGGAGTTTACGATACTTCTTGGACAATGTTCTGACGCCTCTCACACAGCCAAACCAGGTCTCTGCTTTGCACTGACGAGGGGCAGTACCCCGAAACACAGTGTCTGCAAATTGAGATTCTGGTTTGGCCATTATCCTAGGTCATGTGATAAGGCTCGTTAAAGGGTCAACATTGACTTGTAGGATTGCTACCTTTCAATAGGTGGCACTAGAGTTCTAGCTCTCTTCCACACTAAATCTAAGCATGGATTGCCTCCTCGGCCCTTACATTACATTTGGTGCAGGTCTCCACAGCTTTATTTGGGGGGGAGGCAAGGCTCATGCATTCTGACTGTAATCCCTTGGAGAGGCGGCCATTTTTCATTTTTTTTTCCTCCCCTTCTTCTAAGAGCCATTACTTTTTTTATTTTTCAGTCAACAGAGTTGTGTGGGGCTTATAGTTTGTATCATTATCATTTGGAGTCTATACCACTTTCTGATCCTTTTGAATTACATTTTTTGGGGGGAAGATGTTATAAAAAAAACAGCAATTCTGAGATATTGTTCCCATTTTGGAATTCACCAGATTTTTATATTTTATTAGTTCTCACAATTATGTACATGGTGATAGCAAATATGTTATTTTGTGTTGTTTTAATATAATAATAAGTATATAACAATAATAATTTTATTTCTATAGCGCCAACATATTCCGCAGCACTTTACATTATAGAGGGGACTTGTACAGACAATACAGTCATGGCCAAAAGTTTTGAGAATGACACAAATATTACATTTTCACATGATCTGCTGCCCTCTGGTTTTTATGTGTGTTTGACAGATGTTTTTATCACAGACAGAAATATAATAATTGCAAACATATGAGTAACAAAAGCTTATATTGACAGTTAGAATGAGTTAATGCAGCAAGTCAATATTTGCAGTGTTGACCCTTCTTCTTCAGGACCTCTGCAATTCTCCCTGGCATGCTCTCAATCAACTTCTGGACCACATCCTGACTGATAGCAGTCCATTCTTGCACAATCAATGCTTTCATTTTGTCTGAATTTTTAGGTTTTTGTTTGTCCACCCGTCTCTTGATGATTGACCACAAGTTCTCAATGGGATTAAGATCTGGGGAGTTTCCAGGCCATGGACCCAAAATCTCTATGTTTTGTTCCCTGAGCCATTTAGTTATCACCTTTGCTTTATGGTAAGGTGCTCCATCATGCTGGAAAAGGCATTGTTGATCGCCAAACTGCTCTTGGAGGGTTGGGAGAAGTTGCTCTTGGAGGACATTCTGGTACCATTCTTTATTCATGGCTGTGTTTTTAGGCAAGACTGTGAGAGAGCCGATTCCCTTGGCTGAGAAGCAACCCCACACATGAATGGTTTCAGGATGCTTAACAGTTGGCATGAGACAAGACTGGTGGTAGCGCTCACCTTGTCTTCTCCAAATGAGGCGTTTTCCTGATGTCCTGTCATGAGCTGCTTTGTTTGTGGGATTTGGTAGTTCAGAGGTTAATCTGGATGGCCTCATTTTGGGATTCTGGGAGGCTTCTTATAGCCTCATTGTGGAGCCATTCCCTGTCGCTTATACTTTGACCCTTGGCCGAGTGTGTGAGACCCTGTGCTTTGTGCTTGTGCTACTTTATGCTTGCTTGATTTTGACTTGGTTCTGTTCCCATTACGAGTTCTGCCTGCCCCTCCTGTACTGCGTTGCTATCTTGTGTATGACCCCTGGCCTTTGTCCTGACAACTCTCTGCTTATCCCTCCTGTACTGCATTGCTATCTCCGTGTATGACTTCTGGCTTATGTTGTGACTATTCTCTGCTCGCCCCTTCTGTACTGCGCCGTCCTCTCTGTGTATGAACCCCGTCTGTCTGACCTGAGTTTCCCTCTTTACTAATCCAGGGTCCCTGTAAAGTCCTGCATTCATTTCTAGCAGCAGGACGCTAAGCCCCGCCCCCTGTGGTCACATGATCGCAGGTCCTTTTACTTACTGCTATCTTCAGTGTCCCCTCTCACCACGCTGTTCAGGTCCCCTCTGCCTGAGCCTCCCTTGCGGCATTTGACCCCGGGCCCTTCCACAGTGTGGGTGAGTCACCCTGCTCAGCCGTGGCAGTTCGCTGGCGCTGACAGGAGCATGATATGTCCCAAACAATTGAAAAGGGGATTCATCAGAGAAAATAACTTTACCCCAGTCCTCAGCAGTCCACTGCCTGTACCTTTTGCAGAATATCAGTCTGTCCATGATGTTTTTTCTGGAGAGAAGTGGCTTCTTTGCTGCCCTCCTTGAGACCAGGCCTTGCTCCAAGAGTCTCCGCCTCACAGTGCGTGCAGATGCACTCACACCTGCCTGCTGCCATTCCTGAGCAAGCTCTGCACTGCTGGTAGCCCGATCCCGCAGCTGAAACACTTTTAAGAGACTGTCCTGGCGCTTGCTGGTCTTTCTTGGGTGCCCTGAAGCCTTTTTGGCAACAATGAAACCTCTCTCCTTGAAGTTCTTGATGATGCGATAGATTGTTGACTGAGGTGCAATCTTTCTAGCTGCGATACTCTTCACTGTTAGGCCATTTTTGTGCATTGCAATGATGACTGCACGTGTTTCTTTAGAGATAACCATGGTTAACAGAAGAGAAACAATGATGCCAAGCACCAGCCTCCTTTTAAAGTGTCCAGTGGTGTCATTCTTACTTAATCATGACACATTGATCTCCAGCCATGTCCTCATCAACACCCACACCTGTGTTAATGGAGCAATCACTGAAAAGAGGTTAGCTGGTCCTTTTAAGGCAGGGCTGCAATGATGTTGAAATGTGTTTTGGGGGATAAAGTTCATTTTCTAGCCAAATATTGACTTTGCAAGTAATTGCTGTTAAGCTGATCACTCTTTATAACATTCTGGAGTATATGCAAATTGCCATTAGAAAAAGTGAAGCAGTAGACTTTGTAAAAATTAATATTTGTGTCATTCTCAAAACTTTTGGCCATGACTGTACACATTACAGCATAACAATAAACACAGATCAAAGTAGATACCAAGAGGAATGAGGGCCCTGCTCGCAAGCTCACAATCTATGAGGAAAAAGGGGAGACACAAAAGGTGGATGGTAACAATTGCTTTCATTGTTTGGACCAGCCATAGTGTAAGAATCGGGTGTTCATGTAATTCTGCATGAACCAGTTAACAGCCAAAGTATATAACAGTACAGACACAGAGGGCTATTAAATGCATAAAGCGGGTGAGAACATAATACGAGGTACCTGATTATGGTAGAAAATTTTTGAATGGGCAACACAGCGACAGTTAGGTTAATGCGTTGAGACGGTATGCCAGTCTGAACAAGTGCGTTTTTAGGGCACGCTTAAAACTGTGGGGATTGTGGATTAATCGTATTAACCTGGGCAGTGCATTTTACTATTTACATTTTGAAAGAAAAAGGGATGATTTAAATGTTTACATTTTTGTTTTGTATATACGGTATGTACAGTCATGGCCGAAATTGTTGTCACCCTTGAAATTGTTCAAGAAAATAAAGTATTTTTCTAGAAAATTATTGTAATTACTCATGTTTTATTACACACATTTATTTCCTTTGTGTGTATTGGAACAACACAATAAAAACAGAGAAAAAAAAGACAAATTGGACATAATTTCACACAAAACCCCAAAAATAGGTCAGACAAAATTGTTGGCACCCTCCACTTAATATTTGGTTGCAACCTGTGGAATAAATATCTGCAATTAATTGCTTACAAATAACCATCAATAATTTTCTTATACCTCTCAGGCGCCTCTCACACGTCCGTGTCTCCGGAGACCCTGACACACGTAGACTCATTCAAATGAATGGGTCTCTACACATGTCAGTGTGTTTCCACAGACCATGTGTCCGTGGACAAAACACGCTGACATGTCCGTTTTTTGCAGCCATCACAGACGGCAAAACATCTTGCACATGTGCACGCGGAGAACACACTTTGATGTCCTCTGTGTGACACGGACAGCCGCCGGGGAAGAAGCGCTACTGTAAGCGCTGTTCCCCGGCAGCTGGTGCTGAAGCCGGCTGTCATTCTCCCCTGCTCTGCCGGCGAGCAGAGGAGAATGATGAGCGTTATATTAAAATCCAAATGACAGCAGGTGGGGGCTTTTGGGACTGTTACCCCATCATCCGACACCTGTTGTTGCTAGTAACCAGGGGCGGAACTATCGTGGAAGCAGGGGAAGCAGCTGCCATAGGGCCCGGGCTAGCAGGGGGCCCGTCCCTGCTGCAGCTGTCTCCCCTGTGGCTGTGTTCCGCCGCCCATGGCCTGAGAGTCGGCGGTTCCCTGTGCTGGCTGTCATGCTGACAGCCGGCGCAGAGAAGCTGCTGCGTGCCGTCTCCCAGGAATCAATTGCACTGGTGTCTATACAGACGCCAGTACAATTGAAGCTCTGACCGCCGGGTCAGAGCGACGTCTGCAGCGTGATCATGTCATGTGATCACGCTGCTGACGTCACTCGTCGGCGGCGCCCAGAAGGGTGAAGACTGGTGGTGAGTGTGCTCCACTGTGGAGCTGAAGATACCACCGAAGATTAACGGGGGCACATACTGTGTGAGTGATAACTCTGCATTCTTGGCTGCATTACTACTTGAGGGGCACATTACTACTGATGGGAGAATAAGAGGGCTTATTACTAGTTATGGGGCATAATGTGCCTGCATTAATAGTTATGCGGGACATGGTTACTAGTAATGGTAGCATAAGGGGGCTGCATTGCTACCAGTCCATTATATTATATTGTGTTTCCATAATGTCTGCTTTAAATACAGCTCTGATTTGGGCAAAAAGCTGGCCGTTATGAGACTGAAGAGTATTTTTTGGGCCTAGAGAATTGCTGTGATTTGCTCCGCCCACTGCTATTGGCTCCGCCCACTATCAGAACCCCGCCGCCCGTTTGGAGAGGGGGCCCCGTTCAAAATTTTGCTGTGGGGCCCCGCCATTTCTAGTTACGCCACTGCTAGTAACATTGACAGTAAGTGTCAGATGATCGGGGTATTCCACAGCCCCCACCTGCTGACGTTCGGATTTTAATATAGCGCTCATCTTTCTCCTGTATTCGCCGGCAGAACAGAGGAGAATGATGACAGCTGGCTTCAGCACCAGCCGCCGGGGATTAGCGCTTACAATAGCGCTTCTTCCTCAGGAGCTGTCCTTGTGGTACTGATGTGGCACGCGAGTGGCAAATGGTTGCCACGCGTGTGCCACACATAGTACACACAGACACACGGACACGGATATCTCCGGTACTGATTTTTCCGGTACCGGAAATATACAGACGTGTGAAAGGGTACTCAAGTGAATTTTTTGACCACTCTTCTTTTGCAAACTGCTCCAGGTCTCTCATATTTGAAGGCACCATCAATTTTAAGATCTTTCCACAGGTGACCAATGGCATTTAAATCCAGACACATTGCTGGCCACTTCAGAGCTCTCTAGCGCCTTGTTTCCATCCATTTCTAGGTCCTTCTTGAAGTATGCTTGTGGTCGTTGTCCTGCTGGAAGATCCATGACCTAGGACAGAAACCCAGCTTTTGCAACCCAAAATCTGTTGATAATCTTCAGATTTCATGATGCCTTGCACACAGTCAAAGCACACTGTGCCAAAGGAAGCAAAACATCATTGAACTTCCACCATATCTGACTGTGGGTACTGTGTTCTTTTTTTGTGGTCGTTATTCCATTTTCGATAAACAGTAGAATGATGTGCTTTACCAAAAAGCTCTTTCCTGGTCTCATCTGTCCTCAAGATGCTTTCCCAGAAAGATTTTTGCTTACTCGCTTACATTTTGGCAAACTGCAGTGTAGCTTTTTTATGTCAGTATCAAGCAGTGGGGTCCTCCTGGTTCTCCTGCCATAGTGTTGCATTGAATTTAAATGTTTGTGTTAGTTTGCACTGACACTGATGCACCCTGGGCCTGAAGGACAGCTTGAATTTCTTTGGAACTTGTTTGGGGCTGCTTATCCACCATCTGGACTATCCTGTGTGTCAACTTTTAATCAATTTTTCTCTGCTGTCCATGTCCAGGTAGACTAGCTACATTGCCATGGGTTGTAAACTTCTTGATTATGTTGTACACCGTGGACAAAGGAACATCACAATTTCTGTAGATTGACTTGTAACCTTGAGATTATTGATATTGTTCAACAATTTTGGTTCCCAAGTCCTCAGACCTTTCTCTTCTCTTTCTGTTCTCCATGCTTAGTGTGGAACAGACACACAATGCTAAAACTAAGCCATCTTCTCCGCTTTTTATCTATCTGGTTTCAGGTGTGATTTTCATATTGCCAACATCTGTTACTTGCCACAGGTGAGTCTGAACGAGCATCACATGCTTGAAATAAGTTTGTTTACCCACAATATTAGAAAAGTGCTAACAATTTTGTTCCATCCATGTTTTGGGTTTTGTATGACATTATGTCCAATTTGCCTTCTTTAATGTTTTTCTTTGTGTTGTTCCAATGCACACAAAAGGAAATAAACACATATGTAACAAAACGTGTAATTGCAATAATTTTCTGTAACAATTTAAAGGGGGCCAACACTTCCAGACATGTCTGTATGTATGTATGTATGTATGTATGTACAGTACAGACCAAAATGTTGAAAACACCTTCTCATTCAAAGATTTTTCTGTATTTTCATGGCTATGAAAATTGTGGAATCACACTGAAGGCATCAAAACTATGAATTAACACATGTGGAATTATACATTACACTTTACAAAAAAGTGTGAAACAACTGAAAATATGTCTTATATTCTAGGTTCTTCAAAGTAGCCACCTTTTGCTTTGATTACTGCTTTGCATGCAGAAAAGGTGAACGGATGGACTCTACATGCCTGGTTCCCACCGTGAAGCATGGAGGAGGTGGTGTGATGTGTGGGGGTGCTTTGCTGGTGACACTGTTGGGGATTTATTCAAAATTCAAGGCATACTGAACCAGAATGGCTACTACAGCATCTTGCAGCAGCATGCTATTCCATCAGGTTTGCATTTAGTTGGACCATCATTTATTTTTCAACAGGACAATGACCCCAAACACACCACCAGGCTGTGTAAGGGCTATTTGACCAAGAAGGAGAGTGTTGGGGTGCTACGCCAGATGACCTGGCCTCCACAGTCACCAGACCTGAACCCAATTGAGATGGTTTGGGGTGAGCTGGACCGCTCACCACTTCAATTTTGAATAAATCCCCAACAGCAGGGCCGGCTCCAGGTTTTAATGGGCCCCGGGCGAAAGAGTCTCAGTGGGCCCCTTTAACACAGACCACGATTCATGATGCACAGATACTGCAGAGAAATATAGGTATAGTACAACGCCAAACACTTCTCTTCTTCCATTACATGAGTGATATCTATTGTAAATTGTACAATAGCTCAAAAAACGCCAAATCCTCACAGCGCACAGTACAGACTGGACAGTATAGTCCTCCATACAATATTATGGGCACCACATAGTCTCCCCCTCATCACCCATATAATACCCCATGCAGGATGTCACCCCTCCATCCCCCATATAATGCTCCATACAGAATACTGGACCCAATATAATGCTCCATACAGGATACTGGTCCCCATATAAAGCTCCATACAAAATATGGAGCTCTCCTCTGCGCTGTGTTCTGCACTGTTACGGCTCAGGAAAGGGCGCCGTGGAAAGACTCCCATCATCATCATTGCCTGCCCATTATCATCATCATTGCCTGCCCATCATCATCATTGCCTGCCCATTATCATCATCATTGCCTGCCCATCATCATCAATGCCTGCTCATCATCACCATTGCCTGCCCATTATCATCATCGCCTCCCCATCATCATCAATGCCTGCCCATCATCATCATCGCCTCCCCATCATCATCGCCTCCCCATCTTCATCATTGCCTCCCCATCATCATCATCATTGCCTGCCCATCATCATCAATGCCTGCCCATCATCATCATTGCCTGCCCATTGTCATCATCGTCTCCCCATCATCATCATTGCCTCCCCATCATCATCATCTCCTCCCCATCATCATCACTGCCTGCCCATCATCATCAATGCCTGCCCATAATCATCATTGCCTCCCCATCATCATCACTGCCTGCCCATCATCATCACTACCTGCCCATCATCATCAATGCCTGCCCATAATCATCATTGCCTCCCCATCAATATCATTGCCTTCCCATCATCATCAATGCCTGCCCATCATCATCAATCATCATTGCCTCCCCATCATCATCATCACTGCCCTCCCCCACCACCATCACACATACAGCAGACACACACACACACACAAAGCACCGCACTACATACACACACACTGATACACACAGAGACACAGACACACACACAAACATCTCACCTGTCCGGCGTCCGCACGCTCACTGCCACAGCCGGCCGCTGAATGATAACGTCATTCAGCGATGCTGCTGTGAGAGGAAGCGCCAGCGTCCTGCAGGCGCCCCCTGGAGCCCGGAGCTGCGGCAGCGGAGGCACGGGAAAGGTGAGTATTGCGCCGGCTGCTGCCGGGGCCCTGAGCAAGCGGGGGGGCCCAGTGGCGGCGCTGACACCGCTAATGGGCGCCGGGGTGCCCGACGGCGAGTGGACCCCCCGCCTGCTCAGGGCCCCGGCACTTGCCCGGGTGTGTCGGGTGCTGACGCCGGCCCTGCCCAACGGTGTCACCAGCAAAGCACCCTCACATCATCACACCAACTCCTCCATGCAACTAGGCATGTAGAATCCATCCATTCACCTTTTATGCATGCAAAGCAGTAATCAAAGTAAAAGGTGGCTACTTTGAAGAACCTAGAATATAAGACATATTTTCAGTTGTTTCACACTTTTTTGTAAAGTGTAATGTATAATGCTACATGTGTTAATTCATAGTTTTGATGCATTCAGTGTGATTCTACAATTTTCATAGTCATGAAAATACAGAAAAATCTTTGAATGAGAAGGTGTGTCCAAACTTTTGGTCTGTACTGTATATGGGTGTGTATATAAACATTTTTTTATTATTTTTTTTTTTTTAACGTACCTTAACCCCTTAATGACCACCGATACGCCTTTTAACGGTGGCAGTTAATAGTACTTATTCCTCAGCGCCACTTTTTTAACGTCTCTAAGAAATGAGTGTATAGTGCCCCACAGTATTGGAAAATCTTCATGGTCTCAGGTACCTGGGGTAGCTGAGACCCCGGAGAACATGATTCGGATCAGTTTTTACCATCCTCAGTCTTGTGATCGCCGTTATTTGCAAAGAAGAAAACGTCCGGTTAGTTATCCAGTCATTTCCCGCTCATCTGATATGATCTAGCATACCAGAGGAGAGAAAAATGGGGTCCTCTGAGTCCCCATCGGAACCTCTGCCATCCCCGGACCCTCCGACTTCATCCCCCGGCCCTCCACGTCTGCTTCCCGGAAGAAAATGGCGGGCGCATGCACAGTGCGCCTGCCGAGAAATGTCGGCCAGTACGGCAACAATAGGAGATTTTTCCTATTGGCTCATTTTTATCACTGTGATAGACACTATCACGGTGATCAAAATAAAAAAAATAGTAACTCAAACCTACCTTTGTCATCCCCTTAGTTAGGTAAAAATAATAAAATAAAAAAATCTAAAAATGTATTTTTTTTACATTCTTTGGAGTTGGGGTTGGAGCTAGGGTTAGGATTGGGGCTAAAGTTAGGGTTGGGGCTAAAGTTAGGGTTTGGGGCTAGGGTTAGGGTTGGAGCTAGGGTTAGAGTTGGGGCTAGGGTTAGGGTTATGTTGGGGTTAGAGTTGTGTTGGGGTAAGGGTTGGTTTGGGGTTACGGTTGGGTTTGGGTTATGGTTGTGTTGGGGTTACGTTTGTGGTTTTGGGGTTGGGTGGTGTTTGGGTTAGGCTTGTGTTGGGATTAGGGTTAGGGCTGTGTTAGTGTTGGAGCTAGAAATGGGGGTTTCCACTGTTTAGGCACATCAGAGGGTCTCCAAATGCGACATGGTGCCTGCCATCTATTTCAGCCAATTTAGCATTCAAAAAGTCAAAGGGTGCTCCTTCTCTTCTGAGCCCTGCCATGTGTACAAACAGTGGCTTTCCCCCACGTATGAGGTATCAGCGTACCCAGGAGAAATTGGGTCTAAATTAAATTTTTTGTGAAAAAAGTAAAATGTTAATTTTTTTCCTTCCACGTTGCTTTAGTTCTCATGAAACACTTGAAGGGTTAATAAACTTCTTGAGTGTGGTTTTGAGCATCTTCAGGGGTGCAGTTTTTAGAATGGTGTAACTTTTGGGTATTTTCTGTCATATTAACCCCCCAAAGTTACTTCAAATGTGATTTGGTCCCTAAAAAAATGCTTTTGTCAATTTTCTTGGAAAAATGAGAAATCGCTGGTCAACTTTTAACCCTTATATAATGTCCTAACAAAAAAAAAATTATGTTTCCAAAATTGTGCTAATGTAAAGTTGACATGTGGGAAATGTTATGTACTAACTATTTTGTGTGACACAACTCTCTGATTTAAGGGCACAAAAATTAAAAATCTGAAAATTGCTAAATTTTCAAAATCTTTGCCAAATTTCCATTTTTTTTCCATAAATAAATGAAAGTCATATCGAAGAAATTTTACACTAACATGAAGTAGAATATGTCACGAAAAAACAGTCAGAATCAGTGGAATCTGTCGAAGCGTTCCAGAGCTATAACTTCATAAATTGACAGTGGTCAGAATTGTAAAAATTGTCTCGGTCACTAAGGGGTTAATTTTTTGTATCAGTCCTTAGACGGTCTTGAACTTGTAAGTTTACTGTTTCTCCTGAGTATATCTCTGATAAAGTCCAGATGATGGCTGGGGGCATCACAGGTGTACAAACATGGCAGACATGGGGGCATTCACTGGGCCATTCCCCAGCTGCTACTAAAATTAACTTAGAGATAGGTTGCATGAATTTACCTATCTCCCCACTTTCTATGAGCCAAGAAAAAAATAATGTTCCATTAGTCATAACGATTTTATAATTTAAATTAAGCGGGGCTTTATGGCTTCATGATTGAGCAGAATGACAGAAAGCAGTTTAATGCCATGGTGAAAAACAACAACTGTAGGTATACAAGAGAAGGACAAGGATCAGAGGCCTTACCTCCTTCACTCACATGTCCCCAACCGCTGATCCAACAGTTGCCCCTTGTTTGGAACTGCTGTTGTGTTCTGGGTAGACACACAGGCCGGAGGGTCTCTGCAGGAAAGAGAAGTCTGAGAGAAGTGACAACAAGCATAAAAAAAACACATAAAACACACAGGAATTTTTGGGAATAAAAAATGGGAGAAGTATATAAAGCGCTTTTGTGGCTCCCATGAAGGAATCTACTCTTCTCAGAAAACGCCACTCCACTTAACTATTTCTGTAAGACAACTGTCTCCAGCAGGAGCTCTCCCCCACTGCTCTGTCTCCAGCAGGAGCTCTCCCCCACTGCTCTGTTTCCAGCAGGAGCTCTCCCCCACTGCTCTGTCTCCAGCAGGAGCTCTCCCCCACTGCTCTGTTTCCAGCAGGAGCTCTCCCCCACTGCTCTGTCTCCAGCAGGAGCTCTCCCCCACTGCTCTGTCTCCAGCAGGAGCTCTCCATCACTGCTCTGTCTCCAGCAGGAGCTCTCCACCACTGCTCTGTTTCCAGCAGGAGCTCTCCACCACTGCTCTGTCTCCAGCAGGAGCTCTCCCCCACTGCTCTGTCTCCAGCAGGAGCTCTCCCCCACTGCTCTGTTTCCAGCAGGAGCTCTCCCCCACTGCTCTGTCTCCAGCAGGAGCTCTCCCCCACTGCTCTGTCTCCAGCAGGAGCTCTCCATCACTGCTCTGTCTCCAGCAGGAGCTCTCCACCACTGCTCTGTTTCCAGCAGGAGCTCTCCACCACTGCTCTGTCTCCAGCAGGAGCTTTCCCCCACTGCTCTGTCTCCAGCAGGAGCTCTCCCCCACTGCTCTGTCTCCAGCAGGAGCTCTCCCCCACTGCTCTGTCTCCAGCAGGAGCTCTCCACCACTGCTTTGTCTCCAGCAGGAGCTCTCCACCACTGCTCAGTCCCCAGCAGGAGCTCTCCCCCACTGCTCTGTCCCCAGCAGGAGCTCTCCCCCACTGCTCTGTCTCCAGCAGGAGCTCTCCCCCACTGCTCTGTCTCCAGCAGGAGCTCTCCATCACTGCTCTGTCTCCAGCAGGAGCTCTCCACCACTGCTCTGTTTCCAGCAGGAGCTCACCACCACTGCTCTGTCTCCAGCAGGAGCTTTCCCCCACTGCTCTGTCTCCAGCAGGAGCTCTCCCCCACTGCTCTGTCTCCAGCAGGAGCTCTCCCCCACTGCTCTGTCTCCAGCAGGAGCTCTCCATCACTGCTCTGTCTCCAGCAGGAGCTCTCCACCACTGCTCAGTCCCCAGCAGGAGCTCTCCCCCACTGCTCTGTCCCCAGCAGGAGCTCTCCCCCACTGCTCTGTCTCCAGCAGGAGCTCTCCCCCACTGCTCTGTCTCCAGCAGGAGCTCTCCCCCACTGCTCTGTCTCCAGCAGGAGCTCTCCCCCACTGCTCTGTCTCCAGCAGGAGCTCTCCACCACTGCTCTGTCTCCAGCAGGAGCTCTCCACCACTGCTCTGTCTCCAGCAGGAGCTCTCCACCACTGCTCTTTATCCTGCATGAATTCTCCATCACTGCTCTATCTCTAATAGGAACTCTGCATTCCTTCACTGTTCTGTATCCACCAGGGCTCCCCATTAATGCACTCTCTCTCCAGCATGAGCTGTGTACTACCACAACTCTGTCTACTGCAAAAGCCCTCCACCACTGCTCTGTCTACTGGAAGAGCTCTCACCAACCTCTTTGTCTCTAACAAGAGCCCTTCACCACTGCTCTGTCTACTGCAGGAGGTATATTCAACAGCTCTTTCTCCGTATGAGCTCTAGACTCCATATTCTGTCTCCGGAAGGAGCTCGACCCCACATTCTGTCTCCAGCAGGAGCTCGACCCCGCTGCTCTGTCTCCAGCATAAGCTCAACCCCATTGCTCTGTCTCCAGCCGGAGCTCTCCCCCACTGCTTGGTCAACAATAGGAGATGAGAAATACTAAGCATCAAAAAATGGTAAAATTTCTGTGGAAAGTGAGGTAAAATAGTTGACAGGAATTAATACAACCTGTGGACAGGTATGGCACAATTTTTGGAAGAAAGCATCCTTGTTTCTCTACATATTTAATTAAAATTATTAGCCACCGCAGGACTTGAACTCACCAGAAAAGCCCATGGGCTGACTAGTTTTAAGCAGAGCGACATCGTAGTCATTGGTTTCGGGGTTGTACAGCCCATTGTAGTAGATGCTCCGGACTGAGTGAGAGGTTGATGGGTTGAGGGAGGCAGAACCAGCATGGACCTTCCACCTTGCAACAGTGAGGAAGTTGGACCTGTGAGATATGACATCATACTCCATCAGTATAAAGAAGGCTCCACCGTACATCTCCACATAGATGAGCCGACTACTCACAGGACAAAGCAGTGGGCCGCGCTCATCACCCATTGGGACGAAATGATAGACCCTCCGCACACATGCCGTCCATCCCAACGCAGGCTAACCTGCCATGGCCAACGTCCCCAGGCTGATGGAGATCCTCCAACTATACGCTGACTTTCAGCGGAAGAACGACCGCAGTCTACAAGGAGAGGTTAAAAGAAAGGGGCAGTGAAAGCACAAAAGAATAACCAGCACCACATTTGTCCACCTGATTGGTAAAAAGGAAGGTGCAGAAGCAATCAGCCTCCAAGAATGAAGAAGGCTTCTCAGACTTTACTTTTCAGCTCGTTTTAGCGATTATGGGTCTCAATATTTGGAAATCCCACTAATCGAAACCTCCAACATGTAGAGAAATCATACCATGATCCCCTTTACTCATGGGTTGTCCACTTCCTATAAACAAGGAGAAGTCAGGATCTAATAGGTTCCAAACAAAAACTTATTCCAGAGATGGAGGTTGTCCTCCATGAATTATTCATCCCTTCTAGTTATGATATATTAGAAGGTGTTTTCTATTTGCAAGTTGCTAAACTAATCTCAATGTGTTACCGAGAGCTGTGCACGTCTCACGATCATAATGATGATAGCAAGATCGTTACTCTCTCGGTGCATTAAAGGGACGGTACGCCTAAAAATGCATTTATTCATGTGTATAAGATAATTCTGTGGATAGAGTGACAACTTTTTTTAAAGAGGACAACCCCTGTTTACTCAATTCAGGGCCACATAGAAGATAAAAAGAATGGATACTCGCCTACTGCAGTGGTGTCGTTCCAGAGATGTCATATAAAGAAGAACTTGGCACTCAACTTAAGTAAAAGAAAAGAATTTATTGCAGTCAATAACCAACGTTTCGGTCCTTTTAGGACCTTTGTCAAAGTACTGCAGAGAATAGAAATAAAATTAATACACTATGTTATTTTGACAAAATATTCAAAGAAATATAGTAACATAACCAGAGAGAAAAAATAAATATAGAAATTGTGAATATAACATGGTCAATAGTCTAAGTGCTGATGTAATGCCATCATAATAGAGAGGCTAAGACATAAAAGAAAATGAATGGAATAAAATAAACAAGAAATAAACAAAATGAACAGAAAAAGGAAAGACGCCTACCCGACTGCTTGATGAAAGGTACTCTTATAAGTAGATTAGGGAATGTCCAGAATACTCTTAAAACGATCTAAGAACTAATAAAGTATATGTGAATGGACAAAATTAATAAAAATTAAAAAATTAAAAAAGGGGGAAGAAAGAAAAACAGCCTGTGCTGGAATGCAAATGGCATACCTATGTTGGAATAGTGATAAATGCTGATGTCAAGTATTGAAATCCGAATAGTGCCTGTTTATGAGAAATTAGAATTTTTAGAATGAAGCGGTGTGAATCAATCAGAGAACTTCTTATAATAAGTCTATGATACCTGATATGTATCTCTCTTCTGAAAATTAACGTATCCAGTGTCCACTGGAAAATAATCGACTATATAACAAGGAAATAATATCCATTAATATAGTATAATGGAAATAGGTGATGTTTAAATCAGGCTAAGACAGTGGCATAATGGGAAAATTGTGTCTTCTGCTTACAATTTATGAACACTGTATCAAGATTCCGGTGCGTCCTGAATTGTCGCATCAAAAGACTGTGGATACATGATAATCACTGAAAGTAACGCCACTAGTGTTAAGGTGCAAATTTGATCGCTATCTGATGATTTAGATAGCTGCTTACCGGTATCGCATTTAGTGATGAGTATCGGATACGTCCTGAATTGTGGCCCCGAGATGTCTGTGAAAACATAGCGATCACTGGGGATAAAACTGCTATGCTCAAGGTGGGAGTGTGATCGCAATCAAAATAAGTGCTTACCGGTGGTGATGGAATGGAGAAGACGGATCCTCACTTAACGCGGCATCCACCGCTTGTTCAGGTGAGTGTGTAGTGAAGTTACCGCCGTTATATGTGCTGGGGCGGGTGTTAAGCTGTGACGCTGGCCGGAGGTGCGTCACAGGATGTGACGTTACTATTGCGGTCCAGGGTCTGAAAGCTTGCGTTCCAGGAGTGATCACACGTGTTAAGAGCAGAAAAGGAAGCGTGTATATGTATATTTGCGTTCCAGCAGCTGGGTGTTAAATTTCAAATGCCAATAAAGTGCGATAGAGAACATATTAGTTGCCAATTGTTTATTTATAAAGTAAGAGAGAAATATTTTCCCTCTTTTCTCTCTTACTTTATAAATAAACAATTGGCAACTAATATGTTCTCTATCGCACTTTATTGGCATTTGAAATTTAACACCCAGCTGCTGGAACGCAAATATACATATACACGCTTCCTTTTCTGCTCTTAACACGTGTGATCACTCCTGGAACGCAAGCTTTCAGACCCTGGACCGCAATAGTAACGTCACATCCTGTGACGCACCTCCGGCCAGCGTCACAGCTTAACACCCGCCCCAGCACATATAACGGCGGTAACTTCACTACACACTCACCTGAACAAGCGGTGGATGCCGCGTTCAGTGAGGATCCGTCTTCTCCATTCCATCACCACCGGTAAGCACTTATTTTGATTGCGATCACACTCCCACCTTGAGCATAGCAGTTTTATCCCCAGTGATCGCTATGTTTTCACAGACATCTCGGGGCCACAATTCAGGACGTATCCGATACTCATCACTAAATGCGATACCGGTAAGCAGCTATCTAAATCATCAGATAGCGATCAAATTTGCACCTTAACACTAGTGGCGTTACTTTCAGTGATTATCATGTATCCACAGTCTTTTGATGCGACAATTCAGGACGCACCGGAATCTTGATACAGTGTTCATAAATTGTAAGCAGAAGACACAATTTTCCCATTATGCCACTGTCTTAGCCTGATTTAAACATCACCTATTTCCATTATACTATATTAATGGATATTATTTCCTTGTTATATAGTCGATTATTTTCCAGTGGACACTGGATACGTTAATTTTCAGAAGAGAGATACATATCAGGTATCATAGACTTATTATAAGAAGTTCTCTGATTGATTCACACTGCTTCATTCTAAAAATTCTAATTTCTCATAAACAGGCACTATTCGGATTTCAATACTTGACATCAGTATTTATCACTATTCCAACATAGGTATGCCATTTGCATTCCAGCACAGGCTGTTTTTCTTTCTTCCCCCTTTTTTAATTTTTTAATTTTTATTAATTTTGTCCATTCACATATACTTTATTAGTTCTTAGATCGTTTTAAGAGTATTCTGGACATTCCCTAATCTACTTATAAGAGTACCTTTCATCAAGCAGTCGGGTAGGCGTCTTTCCTTTTCTGTTCATTTTGTTTATTTCTTGTTTATTTTATTCCATTCATTTTCTTTTATGTCTTAGCCTCTCTATTATGATGGCATTACATCAGCACTTAGACTATTGACCATGTTATATTCACAATTTCTATATTTCTTTTTTCTCTCTGGTTATGTTACTATATTTCTTTGAATATTTTGTCAAAATAACATAGTGTATTAATTTTATTTCTATTCTCTGCAGTACTTTGACAAAGGTCCTAAAAGGACCGAAACGTTGGTTATTGACTGCAATAAATTCTTTTCTTTTACTTAAGTTGAGTGCCAAGTTCTTCTTTATATGATTACGGGTTGGGTTCCTACTTGAGCACCTTCCACAGTAGTGCCACGCCACATCGTTCCAGAGATGTCGGCAGTGCTGTGCCTGGAATTGTTGTGTCAAGTGACTGCTGCAGCAGATCAGTGTCTGCTGACCGGCTGCAGTTCATGAATATTTGGTCAGAGCAGAAGTCTGCTCTGATGAAATCGTAAAGGCTGGAAATTTAACTTCTTAGGTGCGTCTTAGTTGACTTCTGAGGAGTTTGACAGAGGGAGATTACTCCCTCTGTCAGCTTTTTACTCCCATAGGCCGGGGTCACACTCGCGAGAAAGTCGCGCGAGTCTCACACCTCAATACCCAGCACTGCTGCCGACACTCAGGACAGGAGTGTGCGGCTACATGTATTTCTCTGCAAGTGTGACCCCGGCCATAGTATAATGATGGCTTTCTTGCTTTGCCATATACCAATGCCCATAAGTTGCTGCCAGAAGCAGGATCTAATAGATTGCCTGTCAGTGTCATATTGCAATAGTTTTTGCAACACTGACACATAGAACCCAAGCGCTGTTACAGCTACTTAGATGGAAAAAGAAATAAAATAAAATAAAAAGACCTGGACATTAAGGAGTTAAAATGCATAAGTGTAAAATCACATGTAAAACAGGTTAAAGGCTTTTTTCCATCTTCAAATATGGGTATTGTCAGATAGTTCTTGTAAATACAAGCAATTTTGCAATTTACTGCTTATTAAAACTTTCACCTGTTCTTGAGATATTAACACTTTTCTTTTGTTTACAGTTCGTTGGCTTGGGGACCGACCACCGCTGCTAGACAGCAGAACACGCACAATCCTCACAAGCTCTTCTATTGAGCTTGTCAATTTCTATTGAAGTGGTCCAGGATCGCTGGAGCACACGCACACAGTTACCTCTCGATCTCGGACAGCTTCAGTACAGTGCTTACAAGCTAGACAGCAGTAGTGGACGGTATCCTAGGCAACAGATGTAAACATATAGAAAAGTGTTAATATCTCAAGAACGGCTGCACATTTTAATAAGCAGTACATTGCAAAAGTGCTTGATTTTACAAGCTCTATCTGACAATACCCATATATGAAGATGGGAATAACCCTTTATTGGAGCACAAGTGACTTGGGGACACCTGTGTCCATCTGTGGGCGGCACCATAATAACACCCAGGCAGCAGGCTTGCTGTCTGGGACTGGGTGTTATGTTTGACACCAATCTCTCCTTCACCTTCTACATACAATCTCTTGCCCGCTCTTGCCGCCTACACCTAAAGAACATCTCTAGAATCCGCCCTTTTCTCACCATGGAAACAACAAAAACCCTCACTGTAGCACTGATCCACTCCCGCCTGGACTACTGCAACGCTCTATTACTTGGCCTCCCCATTACTCGACTATCCCCTCTCCAGTCCATCCTTAATGCAGCAGCCAGGGTCATCCATCTGGCTAATCGGTACTCGGACGCGTCCGCTCTTCGTCAGTCCTTACACTGGCTGCCCATTCATTATAGGATCCAATTCAAAGTACTTGTTCTCACCCACAAAGCTCTCCACAGTGCGGCACCCCCCTACATCTCCTCCCTCATTTCTATCTATCGGCCTAACCGACTGCTGCGCTCTGCAAACGACTTTCGACTAACCTCTGCACTAATCCGTACCTCCCACTCCCGACTCCAAGACTTCTCCCGCGCTGCGCCAATCCTCTGGAATGCTCTACCCCAAGAAATTAGGACTATCCACAATTTGCATGGTTTCAGGCGCTCCCTCAAAACACATTTGTTCAGAGCGGCCTATCATATTCACTAATCAAAGTCATTCTATGTGTAAGTGTGTGTGTGTGTGTAGCCCATTCACTATCTCCATCCATCCCTCACTCCCTCAAGATGGCTGGACCATCATTGTAAATGCACCATTGTATATACACACCTGTACTTTGTATCTCCCCCACCTCATTGTAGATTGTAAGCTCTCACGAGCAGGGTCATCTTATCTTGCTTTAATTATTGTATTGTTAACGTTGTTACTTATTACTTGCGTTTTGAAACTGTTAAACTGTAAAGCGCTGTGGAATATGTTGGCGCTATATAAATAAAGATTATTATTATCTGTAATTTTCATGGACATGATTTTCATCTTAGATTTCACGGTAAATTGTAAATCAAAGGTGAAATCTACTGAGGGCAGACCCCAGGATTTGGGTGATGGCTGGTGCAGATCTGACAGTGACTGCAGCACTTAGTACCAATTCTGCACTAGTCTATCAATTCTATATCTCCACCTAGTGGTCAGAAATTATACTGCATTTGCCATGGATTTCACGGGTGAATTCAAGATTGAAATCCGCAATGAAACTCTACTTCTCCGCTACCACCCATGATTACTCCTTGGCCCAGTACTGATGTCTGAGATTCCCATGATCCTTCTTGCTTTTTTTCCCCTTCTCACCTGTGCAGTGTAGAGATACGCCCTCTTCATTTGGACACTTCTCTCTGCAAAAAAAAAGTGTAATGCTTCACTGCACAAAAAAATAGTACAGTAGTGGCGGTTTTACACCACTCCTTCCAATGCTTGGCATTGTGCTTGGTGATGTAAGGCTGCATGCAGCTGCTCTACCAGGAAGCTCCCGGAGGGGCGCAGTGTTTGTGCTGATACCAGAGGAGGTCTGGATGCTACAGTTATGGGGTCAGCAGAGCACTGGTGACTTTTCTGCCCTCTGCTACTCAGCACTTGGCACCCCATTATGTATCTTGATCTTATGGGGTTTCCACTTTGTGACTGAGTTACTGCGCTTCCTTCCACTTCTCAATAAAATCACTCACCGGTGATAGGGAAGATTTTTGACCGTCTGAAAACAGCATAGTTACATAATGTCTTTCCTGACTACACCCCAGTTACAAGATAGCAGTACAGGTTTTAGAAATAGAGCGCCCCCTGGTTTCTGGTTATATGACTTACACAGGATTTAGGAATCCATCCAGGTTACTCTGAGATCCGCTGGTTTTATTCATCACAGCAAAGGACTCCAGGCATTCGGGCTCTATGGCACCGAGAGGCAGCGGTGATGACAATACTGTGTGGCTGGTAAAGGGGAAAAAGGAGAAGCCGACTCCAGGGTTAATATGAAAGTTGTGCCAGTAAGTTCATTAATTGGAAAGAGGTTAAAAGTAAGAGCCAAATAGGAAGCTAAACCACAAGATGAATAGAGACAGACACTCAGGTCATGAAGGGTTAAGTGGTCATCCACTGTATTTAGGGCTAAACATAATTTTTTCAATTGGGTTTCGTTAACAATGTTGCACCTTTTGGCTTTTTTAGGCTCCTGCAAATTCCAGTAGGATATGGTCTGTGGTCAGAAATCAGCTCAGGAGAAGACATGAAAGAGTTAAAAATGCTCATAACCGGGCTGACTGACGAATTCTCAGCTAACTCGTTCTGCAGCCATCGATTGATGGCGTCAACACAATACCTGCATTTACAGGGATTATTCCCATCTTCATAGATGGATATTGTGGGATAGTGCTGGTGAAAACAAGCACTTTTGTAATTTATTGCTTATTAAAATTTGCAACCGTTCTTGAGATATTAACACTTTCCTATTAATTTACAGTACAGCGCATTGCCTAGGCAACCGACCACCGCTGCTGTCTGGCCTGTAAGCACTGCGCTGTGGCTTGCCGGGATTAGGAGAAAACAGCGCGCTCCAGAGATACTGGCCGGCTTCAAACCAGTGATTACAAGCTCAATAGAAATGAGCTTGTAAGCACTGAACATGTTTTGCTGTCTAGCAGCAGTCGTCGGTCTCTAAGGCAACTAGACATAAACAAAGAAAAGTGTTAATATCTAAAGAAGGGCTGAGAATTTTAATAAGCAGTAAATTACAAAATTGCTCGTATTTACAAGCTCTATCCGATAATACCCATCTATGAAGATGTGGAAAATTCCTTTAAGTAAAAAAACTGTCCCCAAAAGTGGACAATGCCTTTAAGATTAGCCCATGTCTGAAGTTAGATGCTGACCCACATCTACTAGATCCACGTGGCAAGAGAACAGCGGACAAACTGGTACACAACTATAGGACAGTAGTCACCAATCTTCGGCTCTCCAGCTGTTGCAAAACTACAACTCCCATCATGTCCGACATCTTACTACAGCGATGGGATATGTAGTTTTGCAACAGCTGGAGAGCCAGTTGAAGAACGCTGTTACATAGGTTATGTAAGGGCCATTAGTAGGGGGCATATATGGCGGCATAACAAACTCACATAGCCAATAACTAGATCGCAGTGCAGATGTGAGATGGAGATAAGCGCCATTTTACAGGAAAATTCCAATCTACAAGTATTATGACTAATTGTAGGTCTGCGCCATTTTCAGACCTTTGTCATGGCCCCAGAAATTGGGTGTAAACCTTTTCGAAATGTTGCAAAATTTTGGCAAAATTTTTGAAAACTCAGCAGAGTTCAGTGGTAGGAGAGTGTCCGAGAGCGCTCCAACATGACACAAGCAAGCGTCTCTTAATACATTTGGCACATCTTACTCCCTAGCGCCCCAAGGAGCAAGACCGGTGCACAAAACGCCATTCTAGATGAATGGGCTCCCGTGTATGCCAAAAAATGGTGTAGTGGGTTATTGAGTTAGAAGTCAAAAAGAAGAAGGCATGGCTAAAAGCAAAAGCACGACAGATCAGAAGGGGAGGCTGGAGGAGGCACAGCGCCCCTTTATTACCTATTGAACCCCAGTTCTCTACACACTGTCCAGCCGTGGGAGGGCGTCCAGCCCTGGTGACACACAGTGTGGTACCTCCCGCTGTTCGCACTGTAGACCTGGAGCAGCGAGTGGCCCGTCAGCAGCAGGACCGGATTCTTGTACTCTGATAACACAAGTAGATGACACCATATTCAGTGGATGAAATTATATCCTCACGGGTAATAAATCTGCCAATATGGCGGCCCAAAGCCAAAGTTTATGGTGACCTCTTGAGATGGGAACTCTAGCGCCACCAATTGGAAGTTTGCAATCCGAAAAGTCAATATCTGCCCTTTAAAGGGCCTCGTCCTACAACGTCTTGCCACTCTCCATATTGAGAAACACACACAAATAAAAGGCATCCATATGATATGTTGTACTCTAATCACACCCAAAGCTGCATCCAACATTCTTTTTAAAGGGATATTCCCATCTTACAAAAGATCGCATCGCAGGATCAGGGGGAATCCAATCCTTTGAATCCCCCAGTAATCCCAAGAATAAAGCGCTGCCGTTCACTGCACGGCAAATACATGGGACAGTGCTGCATCACTCTGCGCAGATGGGTGGCCAGGAGCGCAGCTGTGAAGGGAAAAATTAGAAGGGATCTCAACGCTTCAGTTTTAGGATTGGTGGTGGGATCTCGTAAGACTGGACCCCCAACCAATCATGAAGTGATGAGATATGGTATATGAGATCACGTTTTTAAGCTACTGTGCTATAGCTCTTGTTAAACTACAGCCCCCCCGGAGGCTGCTTTTATGCCATGCTGGCATTGAGGACCACGGTTGCCCTAGATGCTTTTGCTGGTCCAGTGTCTGCTCGGAGCATGTTCAGGTGTATTGTATTGCACCATTGCTCATGGACCTGGTGACTAATAAAGATGCAGCTTTGGATGTGAACGGAGAACACATTTTTGGGAAAAGGCACACCGCTGCGATTGTGCATGCAATCATCACACCCCGTCCTCACCACTGGCCAGGGTCCGATTGCTTGGCTGTCTGCTAGGTGGGCAGAGGTTGGCACCATCTGCATGAGAACAGTTTATGGAGGGAGCGCAGGCCTCCAAATAGTCAGGACAGGCTCGCTGCACCGCAGGATGATAAAAATACTGCACTGCGGAAAGTGCCAGCACCGCCAGTTAGAGAGCGAAGAGGAGATTTCAGTGCAAAATATAAAAACTTTATTGCTCTACTATTTAATAACGCTCTTAGAAGCTCTGCTGGATTACTGTTAGCTCTCAGGATCTCACATCTCTCTGCAGATCGACCCCATCCATTTGTATTGCGCTGCGATGCAGCAGTGACACCAAGTGAACTCTGGCTGGGAGTCTACGCCAAAGTCGCCTTGGAGCCACCATCTTTTATAGTTTTGATATCTTCTTAGCCCCCGATTGTACCTACGCCCCCCGTCTGTGATCACCATTTCTCTTACTTACAGATAAGAAGGACGGACAGAGACGCTGCAGCAATTGACAGGATGATGGAGACGTGGACAAGAATTCTGGACAGACGATGCAGGGAGCACAGGGGTGATTTCTCCTCCAAACTGCACAAAGCCTCGGATCCAGGAACATCTACTCCGGGGAAAAAACTAACAGGTGTTATTCCAGTTACCATCACCAGGGCGGCGCCAGAACCAGACAAACAAGGACAGGTATTAGGATGTATTGGGCAAGGAGGGCACAGGACATTCTGAAACATGCAGTGCATTTGCTAATCTTACGTCAAGACCCCCTAAAACATCCAACAGTCACCCTGAACTGATCCATCTACACCCCAAATCTCCCATCAATCCCTCGCAATGCCCCGCTGTCCTCTCACTCTGATTCTGCAGATCAGTCAGTGTGGAGATGATGATGGCGGCCTCATCCCCCACCTGTACTGTACCGGCTTCCACTGACGCTTCTTCTCTGAAACTTGAGGGATTCACATCCTGAAAATGTTAAAAAAAAAGACAAAAACAGAAAAGAGCAAAATATGACGTGTGGAAACCACCACTCACTAAGGAATTGGTTGTGGTGATGGCATGTTTAGCTTTACAGCCTGGTCAGGGGAAACACGGACTTCTCACAAACAAAAATAAGGAATTTAAGGGATTTACCATAAATGTTTTTTTTTGCCTTTAACAGATAATATTGATACCAGAAAAAAAGCTATGATTTACTGGCAAATATAGACACAACAGACAACTAGGCATTCAATATTTCTATAAACTCATTTTTTCTATAACTTTTGCATGCATCCAGTAATATTCTACAGAGCTGCACTCACTATTCTGCTGGTGCAGTCACTGTGTACATACATTACTGATCCTGTACTGATCCTGAGTTACATCCTGTATTATACTCCAGAGCTGCACTCACTATTCTGCTGGTGCAGTCACTGTGTATATACATTACATTACTGATCCTGAGTTACATCCTGTATTATATCCAGAGCTGCACTCACTATTCTGCTGGTGCAGTCACTGTGTACATACATTACATTACTGATCCTGAGTTACATCCTGCATTATACCCCAGAGCTGCACTCACTATTCTGCTGGTGCAGTCACTGTGTACATACTGTACATTACATTGCTTGCATTCTGTGCTGATCCTGAGTTACCTCTTGTATTATGCTCCACAGCTGCACTCACTATTCTGTTGGTGCAGTCACTGTGCACATACATTACATTAATTATCCTGTGCTCATTCTGAGTTACATCCTGTATTATACTCCAGAGCTGCACTCACTATTCTGCTGGTGCAGTCACTGTGTACATACATTACATTACTGATCCTGAGTTACATCCTGTATTATACCCCAGAGCTGCACTCACTATTCTGCTGGTGCAGTCACTGTACATACATTACTGATCCTGTACTGATCCTGAGTTACATCCTGTATCATACCCCAGAGATGCACTCACTATTCTGCTGGTGCAGTCACTGTGTACATACATTACATTACTGATCCTGAGTTACCTCCTGTATTATACTCCAGAGCTGCACTCACTATTCTGCTGGTGCAGTCACTGTGTACATACATTACATTACTGATCCTGAGTTACATCCTGTATTATACTCCAGAGCTGCACTCACTATTCTGCTGGTGCAGTCACTGTGTACATACATTACATTACTGATCCTGAGTTACCTCCTGTATTATACTCCAGAGCTGCACTCACTATTCTGCTGGTGCAGTCACTGTGTACATACATTACATTACTGATCCTGATACTGTGTAGCCCTGGTACACAATACCAGGAGGATGAGTGGAGAGGTAACAGTTAAGGTCTCTTCATGACATCACGTACACTTCTGACACACCCAGCAGGGGTGTGGAAGGGAGTGATTTTTAGTCAGTCTGTTTCCTGTCCTTGGACAGAGTAGACGTGTCCAGTTTGAGCCTGTCATCAGTTCAGAACGTGGAGGCTGGTACAGGTGGTCTAATTCACCTTAGTCTAGTCAGAGCTGTGCCCCACTGGAAGAAAGACTGAACTAACTATTAAGAGTCGAGCAAATCGAAGGGCAAAGTGGAAGGAAGATTATTGGAAAAGTGCGTTTGGCTTGGAAAAGTCCTGCACATTGCTACCGGTCACTGGGGACCGAAGGATCACTATTAGCTACAAGCATAGTGAAGAGAAAACCAGAGATTTACCGGACCCTAGGTCGCGGCAAACACCCCTTATAGTCAGTACGTAACTGGGGTCAGGGGAAGTGAAGACTTTGAGTCTCTGCAGGACAAAATAAGGATTCAGCTCCCTCATAGAAAGGCTCCTAACACTAAATTGACTGGGAAGCACAGCTTTGGATAAGCTGGAATCATAGAGGGGACTACGCTTCAGGCTGGTCGTACTCATCTTCATTGGACAGTAAAGGAGGCCCCTAAGTTGCTTAGCTGTTGCCTCAAAGCTCATCCTCCACCAACCCCATCAGCCTCCCTGGGACCTGCTTGAACATCTTACAAGTAAAGGTATGGAAAGACGCTGACCGTGTGAGACTGAGTTATTATTGCATGCCTGCACAATCCCTACCTAACTACCGACCTGAGGGAAGAGTCCCACCTGTAGGGGACCCGACATCTAGCTGCCTCACCATCCCCTCAGAGATCTACAGCAGCGCTGGTACAAATTACCAGAATACTACAGGTGGCATCACGAACTGTATATAAACCTATCCCCTGTAAATATATCCCCAACATACGCCAGACCGCCAGGGCCACAGACCGAGCCACAGCTACCTGTGACAAAATCCCATAGACTTCTACGGGCTCGGCTCTGAGTACCCCATTGCCCTGGTAACCCACAATTGTGGTGGCGGGTCGACACAAAAATTTGGCGTCACGAACAGGATACGAAACTTGCAGCATTGCGAGCCCTGTGTGCCTGTGGAGTGTTTTTGCGAAAAAGACTGTTGCTGTTGTTTGGCGCCAAATACCGCCATATTTGCCGCCAGATTCGCGCCCTAAGGCGTTGGAGAAGAAGGTGGGCGTACCTGAAAGAGCGCGCAAAGTCTTGGACACGCCCCCGGCTCTGACTCATCGGCAGGTCCTGCAACAGGAAGTGAACGCTCTGACATCAGAGCGCCTGCGACGAAGGTCCTGTTCCCACTGCGGTGCCTGTGAAATAGCAGCGTCTGAAACCGGTAGGCTCCGTTTAACCAAGGGGGCGCTAAGATGTCACAACAACCGGCTGACAGTGCGGCCCCGGCCGGGGGCCCCAATCCCGCACCGTCTGGTATTGTAGCGCCAGATGGGGGCGCAGGCCCTGCACCCAGCCCGGTAGTCCCGATCATGCCACTAACGCTCCCATATATGCCTGGGGTGAAATGGCTTCCCCAATACAGCGGTGGGCCAGGCACATTAGCAGGCTTCAAGCGGAAGTTATGCAGCATCCTAGAAATGTACTCTATGCCTGAGAGACAAAAAGCTGCTGTGCTAATAGGGCAGCTAACTGGCGCTGCTGAAAGGGAAGTGGAGACTTGGGATACCGTTGATCAGGAGTCGGTACCTGCGATCTTCCTGAAGCTACATGCCATATTTGAAGACCGCACAGAAACGGATCTCCGGATGGCCTTCTATCACTGTTCACAACAGCCAGGTGACAGCATCCGGGACTACGCTTGCCGACTACAGGGAGCCCTGAGAGCCCTCAAGCAAATTAACAATTTAAATGCTATCGACGAGAATAGAATGTTGAAAGAACAATTTATACAGGGATTGAGATCCCCAGAGGAACGCAGAACTGTAAATTGGTGGTCCTTAGATCATCCGGATGCTACCTTTGATGCCCTAAAGGACATGGCAATAAAAGGGCTGCGGCCCATGGGCAAACCCGAGGTGGCAACCCAACATCATCAGGCTGAAGTCACTCCGGAACCGGCAGTAACCCCCTGTTCCCCGTTAGTGGCCGAAGCCAAAGCGCAGATGACACCTCCTAGTGAATTGGACTGTCTGCGCTCAGAGGTGCGCCAGCTGACTAAAAATCTGGCTGCTGTAATGAGTGCCCTGCAGCTGCGGAAAGAGGAGGAAGGGAAGATCTTGTTAGCTGACTGCCCAGAGGACGTTCCGTGGATGCACCGGAGAAGAAAGAAGACGTCGCCCCCCCGGAGGAGGACAACGCCACCCCCAGGAGCAACCTCTGATCAACACCCTCCTCGTCGAGAGATCATCTGTTACCGCTGCAACCGGAAAGGTCATCTGTCTACACAGTGTCCTTTAAACGGGCAGAACCTGGGTCCAAGGGCCAACACCCAGGAGAATACCCGTCAGGCCCCCTAGACTGGAACCGCAGGTATGTGGGCGGGCGACCCTACCTGTCCATTATTCTAGATGGTATTGCTGTTCCAGCATTGTTAGACACTGGGTCCCAGGTGACCCTAATACCTGATGCTCTATATACCAAGTACTGGTCAATGGACAGTCTTAAACCTCCGAGCCTTGACTTTACTGTGTATGCTTCTAATGGTCTTCCTGTAGAAGTACTCGGAACAAAATGTGTAGATGTAAAGGTGGGCAGAGAGGAGTTGAAAGACCAAGGGCTTCTGGTAGTAAAGACTGTAAATGAGGAGAACGGTTTAAATATCATTTTGGGTACTAACATTATCGGTAATTGTTTGGGAGAAGTTGTGTTCTTGCTCCAACAGCTCGCTGAGATTGCCCGACCAAGGCAGAGAGGAGTAATCCAAAGAGAGATCCGGGCCCTGGTGTGTCAGCAGCAAGCGAAGCTTACCGACGGCGAAATTGGTAATGTACGGGTCACTGACTCAGATCCTATTGTGATACCCCCAATGAGTGAAATGATCATTTGGTGCAGGGCAGCCATAGGTCTGAGAGGACAGAATTACCAAGCTGTAGTAGAACCCCACCATTCAGAACATAGACCTACACTTATGACTGCTAGAGGAGTAGTAGAAGTGGTGAATGGAAGAGTACCGGTACGACTTCTCAATTGGGGAGATGATGAGGTAAATTTACCCCGTTATGCAACCATTGCTAAACTTCATGCTGTTGATAATAATTCTATTCTCCCGGCTGAGTCCTTAGACTCCTGTCAAATAGCGGAGGACAATGACCCAGCAACTCAGGTGGCGGAATGGTGTCAGCAACTCCATATTGGGATGGACACCACTCCCGCTCACCAGAAGCAAGGGGTATTACGGGTGGTGCAAGAGTACGCCCAAGTGTTTAGCAAAAATCCACTTGATTTTGGGACAATTAAGGGAGTACAACATCATATCCCTACTGGCAGTCATCCTCCCATCAAAGAGCGGTATAGGCCCATACCTCCAGCTCATTATCAGAAGGCTAAAGAAATGTTGAATGATATGAAGAAAGCTGGGGTGATAAGGGATAGTTGTAGCCCCTGGGCAGCCCCTCTAGTTCTGGTTAAAAAGAAAGATGGTAGTATGAGAATGTGTGTGGATTACAGGCAGGTGAACCGCATAACACACAAGGATGCATACCCGTTACCACGTATAGAGGAATCATTAGCTGCTCTGAAAACGGCTAACTACTTTTCTACCCTTGATCTGACTAGTGGTTACTGGCAAGTGGCTGTGGCTGAGGAGGATCGTGAGAAAACGGCTTTCACCACCCCAATGGGGCTCTGTGAGTTCGACAGAATGCCGTTTGGGCTCAGCAGTGCCCCAGGAACATTTCAGAGAGTGATGGAAAACTGTCTGGGACATCTCAATTTTGAAACCGTGCTGCTATACCTAGACGACGTCATCGTGTATTCCAAGACTTATGAGGACCATCTGAAGCACCTGGCAGAGGTATTCGAGTCCCTGTCCAGGTACGGGATGAAATTAAAACCCTCAAAATGCCATCTACTCAAGCAGAAGGTACAATACTTGGGGCACATCGTCAGTTCGGAAGGAGTAGCGCCGGACCAGAGAAAGTCACTGCCATCCAGAAGTGGCCGGAGCCGAAGAACCTTAAGGAAGTGCGACAGTTCCTGGGACTAACGGGTTACTACAGGAGATTCGTGAAAGATTACACGAAGAAGGCAGCTCCTTTACAGGACCTCCTAGTAGGACAATCTTTAAAGAGCAGAAACCCTCCCTTTAATTGGGGTAAAGAACAGGCTGAAGCATTCCAAAAGATGAAAGAGATCCTGACAGGTGATGAGATCTTAACCTATCCTGATTACAGCCAACCGTTCCTGTTGTACACCGACGCCAGTAATGAAGGTTTGGGAGCAGTTCTCAGTCAGAAGCAGAATGGCCAAGAAAAAGTCATCGCTTATGCTAGCAGAAAACTCAGGCCAACGGAGAGGAATCCGGAAAATTATAGCAGCTTCAAGCTAGAGTTTCTGGCGCTGGTCTGGGCCATTACTGAAAGATTTAAGCACTATCTAGCCTCCAATAAGTTCACGGCGTACACAGACAACAACCCGTTAACGCACCTGGAAACCGCCAAGCTGGGTGCCATGGAGCAGCGATGGATGGCTCGGTTGTCCAATTACCAGTTTACTATCAAGTACCGGGCAGGTCGAAAGAATGCTAATGCTGATGCGTTGTCCCGAATGCCGCATGACTCTGATACGGAAGAAGAATCGGACGACCTGGAAGAAATTGAGCTACCTGCGTTCCATCGAAATGGGGTAGTCCACGAGCATCGAGTCCACAGAAAGCAGTATGGTGCAACATTAAATCCTTTACCCCATCACAGCTGGAAAGAGACTCAGGACAGTGATCCAGTGGTCAGCCGCATCAAGGAGTTGTTAAAACAGGAAGGCTCCTCTCTGGAAAAGGATGCACCTATGTCAGCAAAGCTCCTGTGGAACGAGAAAAGCAGGTTGTTCCTATACCGTGAGAAGTTGTGCAGAAGATACGTCAACCCCAGAACCCATGAAATGGTCTGGCAAATCGTGGTCCCCAAGGCAGACGTCCCAATGGTGTTGGAAGCGTACCACGATCAAGCAGGACACTTTGGCTGGAGAAAGCTGGAGACCCTGTTGAGATGCCGGTTCTACTGGGTAGGGATGCGCAGCTCCATCGAGAGGTGGTGTCGGAACTGTGGACCCTGTGGTCTCAGAAGAAAGGACTACGGTAGTCAGAAGGCACCCCTGCAACCTATCCGGACGACTCGTCCTCTGGAGATTGTGGCCCTGGACCATGTCAAACTGTCGCCAAGTAGATCTGGATACTCATACGCCCTGACCATGGTGGACCATTACTCCAGATTCCTGGTGGTTGTTCCAGTGAAGGACCAGACCGCAGTGACGGCCGCGAAGACCTTTCAAGCAAGCTTCTGCAGACCGCATGGGTATCCCGAGCAAGTCTTAACCGATCAGGGACCTGCTTTTGAAGCCGATTTATTCAAGGAATTCTGTCATATGTACGGGTGCAAGAAAATAAGAACAACACCATATCACCCTCAAACCAACGGTCTTTGTGAAAAGATGAACCATATTGTCCTTGACTTGTTGAGATCCATACCGTTGGAAGACAGGAATCGATGGCCGGATTTACTGCCTGATTTGGTTGATTTGTATAATCATATACCTGTAAGCTCAACTAACTGCACTCCAGCTTATCTTATGCGAGCAAGGCCCGGAAAACTACCAATGGATTTAGAACTTGGAGTGGTAGAACCGAGGCAGACGATGCCGTGGAAAACTGGGACGTCAATCGGCAAGAGCAATACAGAAGAGTACAAATCTGTGTGGAGGAAAGTCTCAATAAGGCACGGGAGAAACAGGAAGATGTTTACAACCGAAATGCTCCTGCCAAGCCTTTGATGCCTGGAGAGGTAGTATTAAAAAGAAAAAGGAAGATGCACAAACTGGATAATCAGTGGGAGCAAGAACCCTACGTCATACAAGATTCTAAATATGACAACAGAAAAGTTTGTGTCGTCAGTAAAGACGGAGGAAGAACAACAACCACTGTGTCCAGAGATCATTTGAAGTTGTGTCCAGAACACTTAAAGCGTTGTGAAAAGAACCCTGTCCTCAATCAAGGAGAAAGAAAGGAAGAGGTCCTACACACAGATCTGGGAGATTTTCCTGCGGATTGGCCCCGACTGGGAGATGCTGTGATAATTCCAGTGTTGCAGTTTTATCAGCCACAAGAGGAAGTTCTACCTCCAGTTGTGCCTGTGGTGCCAGTTGAGCCCGCTCAGGAGTTACCCATCCCAGCAACACCTCAACCTGTGGAATCTCAAGATGGATCATCTGAAGCAGCGCCCCATACTATGGGATCTCCTGGTGAAGCTGACTCACACCGCCCAGCCATCAGTACGCTTGCCAGATCCATAGAAAGATTAAGGCAGTTCTATAGTTTGCCGTTACGCAGTGCAGACAGATTGCAACTTGATATACCTGAAACTACACCACGTAGATCAGAGAGAATCACAAAAGGGAAATTACCCATTAGATATCAGCAGTAGTTATAACGAATTTATGTGAACATTGTAAAAAGTCTATATATATATATGTGTTTTTCCCTATTATGTCATCGTTTAACAATGGACTCAGAGGCTGAGGACTGAGCCAGCCCAAAAACTGTATCCTGTAAATAGTTGCACTAAAGTGCCTTTTTAATGGTTTCACATGAAACCTTGACTTACCTCTGAACCAAAAACCCGTGTGGTGTGGCACTGAGTGAGGTCTGCATTCGGATGTCCTGCAGCCCACCCAGGACCCACGTTGAAGGTTTGGTGCGGGTCCTTCACAAGTATATTGTATATTTATTGAATGCTATTTAATACTTTTGTATTTCTTTATAATGTTATTGTTTGCAACGTTCAAGATATCCTCACCTCCCGGATGGGACGAATTAATGTTATTGTTAATGTTTTCATGCATAAACAAAAATGTCTCTTTATATTTTACAGCCCGGGAGTGCTGTCGTTTACCATGGGGGAATGTGTAGCCCTGGTACACAATACCAGGAGGATGAGTGGAGAGGTAACAGTTAAGGTCTCTTCATGACATCACGTACACTTCTGACACACCCAGCAGGGGTGTGGAAGGGAGTGATTTTTAGTCAGTCTGTTTCCTGTCCTTGGACAGAGTAGACGTGTCCAGTTTGAGCCTGTCATCAGTTCAGAACATGGAGGCTGGTACAGGTGGTCTAATTCACCTTAGTCTAGTCAGAGCTGTGCCCCACTGGAAGAAAGACTGAACTAACTATTAAGAGTCGAGCAAATCGAAGGGCAAAGTGGAAGGAAGATTATTGGAAAAGTGCGTTTGGCTTGGAAAAGTCCTGCACATTGCTACCGGTCACTGGGGACCGAAGGATCACTATTAGCTACAAGCATAGTGAAGAGAAAACCAGAGATTTACCGGACCCTAGGTCGCGGCAAACACCCCCTTATAGTCAGTACGTAACTGGGGTCAGGGGAAGTGAAGACTTTGAGTCTCTGCAGGACAAAATAAGGATTCAGCTCCCTCATAGAAAGGCTCCTAACACTAAATTGACTGGGAAGCACAGCTTTGGATAAGCTGGAATCATAGAGGGGACTACGCTTCAGGCTGGTCGTACTCATCTTCATTGGACAGTAAAGGAGGCCCCTAAGTTGCTTAGCTGTTGCCTCAAAGCTCATCCTCCACCAACCCCATCAGCCTCCCTGGGACCTGCTTGAACATCTTACAAGTAAAGGTATGGAAAGACGCTGACCGTGTGAGACTGAGTTATTATTGCATGCCTGCACAATCCCTACCTAACTACCGACCTGAGGGAAGAGTCCCACCTGTAGGGGACCCGACATCTAGCTGCCTCACCATCCCCTCAGAGATCTACAGCAGCGCTGGTACAAATTACCAGAATACTACAGGTGGCGTCACGAACTGTATATAAACCTATCCCCTGTAAATATATCCCCAACATACGCCAGACCGCCAGGGCCACAGACCGAGCCACAGCTACCTGTGACAAAATCCCATAGACTTCTACGGGCTCGGCTCTGAGTACCCCATTGCCCTGGTAACCCACAATTGTGGTGGCGGGTCGACACAATACTAATGTAACTCAGGATCAGTAATGTAATGTATGTTCACAGTGACCGCACCAGCAGAATAGTGAGTGCAGCTCTGGAGTATAATACAGGATGTAACTCAGGATCAGTAATGCAATGTATTTACAGTGACCACACCAGCAGAATAGTGAGTGCGGCTCTGGAGTATAATACAGGATGTAACTCAGGATCAGTAATGCAATGTATTTACAGTGACTGCACCAGCAGAATAGTGAGTGCGGCTCTGGAGTATAATACAGTATGTAACTCAGGATCAGTAATGTAATGTATGCACACAGTGACTGCACCAGCAGAATAGTGAGTGCAGCTCTGGAGGATAATACAGGAGGTAACTCAGGATCAGTAATGTAATGTATGTACAGTGACCACACCAGCAGAATAGTGAGTGCAGCTCTGGAGTCTCACACAGGAAGGGGCGGAGCTTGACGTGTGCTCGGTGTCTGCAGCTGCTTGGAAAGATCTCTGCAAAGGAAGGATTTTTTTTTCCCTGGTCCACCTGCCTGCCTTCCCACAGAGAGACACTTATCCCTGGGACCGTGCGCCGGCTCCCACCCTCCAGCAAGGCGGCTGGGGGTGGGAGGCCTCACATACCAGCAGGAGGCCATACCATCTAGCCGGTCCCAGGGGAGATGGCGAGGAAAAAGCCCTCGGGGGGCCGCAAGACCCCAGGAACCAAGACCCCCGAGGCTGGACCGTGGCGGTTCCTACTTCCGGAGGAGGAGGAGAGGCGGCCAGCGGAGGTGCGGTGGTGGAGCCCCCCAACATCTGGGGCTCCAAGGCAGCGGGGGAGCCTGTCACCACCTATGGCTCCCGCATCCACGCGCACCTCTGCGAATACGAGGAGGCCGCCAAACAGCTAAGGAGACTCCGGGAGGAGTTGAAGGGAGCACGCATCATGGCGAAGAACAAGCTCCCTGCCTCAAGGAGAGCAGAGGTCACCGCCACGGTGCAGAGGCTGAAGGGGTCAATTACAGATCTGGAAAACCGGAGAGCAGAGATCCTGGCTGGGAGCGGCCCTTTCGAGGAGAAGCTCAAAAACGACGACCGGTTCAGGGCCCTGACCGGTGGGTCTCCTGGGGGGTCAGGAGGCCCCAGCCAGGTGGAGGAGGAGAAGGAGGAAAATGGCGGCTGTGAGGTATCTGCGCCAGTCCCACCTGAAGACCTGGTGAGTGTAAACGCCCAGGTATCATGCAGCGGGATAGCCCCCGAGCAAGTGGCCCTCCCACCGGACTCCAGTAATTCGGAGGAAAGTGGGAGCGAGGGGGAGGATGGCGGGAGTGGTATCAGCAGTGAGGGGGGCTGCCTCATCCTGCAACAAGTGCGGCAGATCGAGTCCCCAGCACGGTTTGGCGAGCTGTTGTTTGGGGATGAGATCTGCGAGGATGGGGCAACCGGGAAGGGGAAGAAAAGGAAAAAAAAAGCCAGAGTCACCACCATAGACAAATTCGTCTATGCTCCCCTTCCTGGGGCCCCCCTGTCCCGTTGTGTGGAACCCGCTACCCACCCCGGCTCGGGCCCTGTGGTGGGTCCGCAGCAAGGGAGCGGGGAGAGAAAAGTCTGCCCGGGTCTGGGTGCCATGCCTGGTGGTGGCAGCTCGGACTCAGGCAGCGATATGGAGAGTGTCGGTGCCGGTGTTGTTGATGGTGGTGGTGCTCGGGCCCAGTCCTCTGTGGCAGCGGGGGCTGGCCCGGCACCTGGAGTCGGTACAGCCAGGGCCGCATCTCCGGCGGCGAGAGCTGGGGTCTCTGGGCCCCCCACACGCGGATCCGCTCAGACTGGATCATTTTTGGGGGTCCAGAGACCAAGAAAGGGCGCGGAGTCTGCCGTAAGGCAGCAAGTTAAAAAGTGCAAGCTGTTGGTCGCTCCCCTGGCGGTGTCCGCGGCAGGGTCGGGGTCCTCTGCGCGTCGATCCAATAAGGGGTCCGCGCCGGGGGCCCCGCCGCCGCTGGGCGCCGAGGGGGAGTGGCCGACCTTGCCAAAAGCGAGTGGTGGGTACAAGAAGGCGGTGGTGGCCTGTGAGGGGGGCGTGTCCTCCTCAGCCGCTGTCCCACCCGCTATTGTCGCGTCTGGCGGGGGGGGCGTAGCCTTGCGGGCTGCTGCCTCACCCGCTATGACTGCGGCTGGCGGTGGGGGCGTGGCCTCGGCGGCCGCAGCTCCGCTCGCTGTGCTCACGGCTGGCGGGGGGAGCGTGGCCTTTCGGGCTTTCGCTCTACCCGCCATTGCCGTGACCAGCGGGGGGGGCGTGGCCTCGACGGGCCCGCTGCCTTCTGTCCCACCCAAAACAATGCCCGAGAGAGCTGGCAAGGGGTTGCCGGGGTCCTCGGCCCGCTTACCTCCATCTGGTGGTGCAGGGGCTCCGGTGCCCCAAGAGAAGCCAGCACAGGTTTCCAGTGGGGGGCAGGGTGCAGAGGCAGAGCCTGTCCCTGCCCCAAATGTAACAACAGAAAAAAAAAAAATGGAGCCAGAGAGCTCAGGAAGTGCTGCTGCTCCTGAGCCCAGGCAGAGCTTACTAGGTGGGCTTTGTTCTGCGGCTCGTAAAGGGGCGGCAGTACTCCTGGGCAAAAACAATACGGGGCAGAGCACCAATCAGCCAGGGCCCCCAGCAGGTAAAAAACGAAACAGCAAGGAAAATAATATTGAAAATTCTGATGAATTGGCTGAGGTGAATGGTATGAGTGAGGTGAGTGACATGAGTGACGTGGATGTGGATGTGGGAGTGAATGCGGAAGTAGTGAGTGTTGGTGTAAGTGGGAGCACGGGTGGTGAGGGAGGGGCTGGCCCATCTGGCCCCCCAGCAGTGAGACCCCGTTCTTTTGCGGGGGTTGTGGCTGGGCTCCGGGGGATTCTCGGGGGGTCTCCTTGCCTCCGGACTCTGGGGACGGCGTTTTGCACCGCCGTTTTCTGGAGGCCCTTAAAAAAGGAGAGCGGTCGGTCAATGTAGAGGGAAGAGAGGTGGACTTGTCTTTCTGGTTGGAGAGACATGGCCTGGCCGCCTTCCAAGATAGAAGGGAGGGGGAAACCATTTGGTCCCTCCCGACAGCCGGGCAAGGGCCGGCCAGGAGGAATGTGGTCCGTCTTCGCTGGAGGGGCGGTGAAGCTTGCCCACCCAGGAGTAGGGTGGTGGAGCTCCTCCTGAAGATGGGCTTCAGGGCGACGGACATCTTTGCCCTGATCCATCCCTCGGCCACCCTATTCTTCGACATCAGTTTCGTTCGGCCGGAGGGGCTAGAGCTCTTCTGGTCTAATTACGAGCTGGTGAAGGGGGAGCCCGGATGGCGAGACTTCGCCGTACAGGCGTTGTCTCGCCAAAATGCCGTTAAGAGAGTGACCGTGGTGACTTGTAACGAGTCACTCTCCGGCGTTGACATCATGACGTGGCTTTCCCGTTATGGGGAAGTCACGGACGTCCCCAAAAAAAATCGGGACGAGTTCGGTATCTGGTCGGGGGCTGGACCTTCATGATGAAGTTGAAGGTCTCAGGGGTACCGTCACCCACATCCCTTCCTCGGCGTTCCTAGGGAGGGACAGGATCCTGGTCTTCTACCAGGGGCAGCCGAAGGTCTGCCACAAGTGCGGTGATCCCCGCCACTTCAGCGCAAGCTGCAAGGTGCAGAAATGTGCCTTGTGTGGTGGGGTAGGTCATCTCGCCGCATCTTGCAAGGACATTCGTGCCACCTGTGTGGTGACCTAGGTCACCCGTATAGCCGCTGCCCTCGCTCCTTTACCAATGCCGCTGCAGGCCCGGTGGGGGGAGACCGTGAGGGGGCAACCCCTGGCGGCGCGACCTCTGCTGTGGCAGGTGGTGGTGGCGGGAGAGGGGCTAAGGGGCCAGTGAGGAAGGACAAGGCCAATAGAGGTCCCTCTTACCAGAGGAGACAGGAAAATCGCCACGGGGGTGAGGGGCGGGGAGAGCCTCAGGCAACTGGGGTGATGCCTGCCCTCCCCTCTAGGCCGGTGGCCGGTGTCTCTGAGGCCCCGGGGGAGGAAGAGGTATGCGAGGAGATCAGCAGGTTGGAGAGGGAGGAAAACCTGGCTGACTCCGACAACTCCTCCCAGTATGAAAGTGTGGATGAGGAGGTCACGGATCAGCCTACAGTAGAGAAGGGTGATAAAAAGTGTACCGGAAGGAGGAAGAAGAAGGTGGTTAAGCCTTCCAAACCTCCTCCCCCGACCGTAAGTATGCCAACGGAGGGGCTCACCGGCTCCCCTCTGATCGCCCTCTCCAACCGGTACCAAGCCCTCGACGACCCTGCTGGGACGGAGGTCGGGGGCGAGGGGCCGGGGGCGCCATCTGGGGGGCTTTCAGGGGATGGCGGAGTCTGTCCCCCAGGGGACGCTGTTTCCTCTGGGGGGGGGACAGACCTGGAGCCCGGAGGCAAGGAGACCATGGGGATGGATACCTCGTCTTCCCTAAAACGGAAGGGATCAGACCCCTCTTCGGAGGGGAAAGATGGGAAAGACGGGGTGGGGAAGAAGAAGGCCATCTAACCCAATCACCCATGATGGCGGAACTCACCCCGTTGACTCTGGCGTCCATTAATGTCGCCAGTATTAAGTCAGATGCGGCCAGATTTGCGGCCTTTGATTTTTTCACCCGATTTGAGGCTGAAATTTTGTTTTTGCAAGAGACCCGACTAACAGACATGGGGGCCATCCATAAAGCCAGGAGGGAGTGGAGGTGTGGGCCCTCATACTGGTCTCTTGCGGCCGAGCCGTATAGCGGGGTGGCGGTCCTTTTTAAGACCGCGGAGGTGGAATGCCGACGGGTTATTGAGATAGAAATGGGGAGGTGCCTGGTCTTAGACGTTTTCATGAGGGGACAGGAGCTTCGGCTCATAAACATCTATGGTCCACAATCCAAGTGGGACCGCAAATGTCTCTTCATGAAGATCAAGCCCTTTCTTTTTACGAGCCGGCAGGTGGTCTTCGGTGGGGATTTTAACACCATTACGAGATCCCGTGATAGGGGGGGCCCCGGAGGCCACCTGGCTTACGATAGTACAGCATTAAATAGTAAGCTAGCGAAGCTCGCCTGGTGGATGTCCACATCCGGCACACCCCAGGTCACGGGGGTTTCACCTTTCATAGAGGTAGCTGTAGGTCTAGGATAGATAGGTTTTTTTGAAGGAGGATGCCATCTTTTCTGCAGTGTCCGCCGTTGAGGTGGAATTCTCCGATCACTGTTTAATTTTCTTTTCTCTGAATGTTACAGAGACGCCCCGAATGGGAAGAGGGCTGTGGAAGCTGAATTCATCCCTGTTGGAAGAAGCGGAAGTGAGACAGTCCTTTGAGGAATTTCTTCAGAGCCAGGTACCGCTTTTGGATCTCTGTAGCAGTAAGTCTGAGTGGTGGGAGATCTTCAAAGAGAGGGTGGCGGGGTTCTTCCGTCAGCTCTCGAGCCTCAGGAGTCTGAACAGGCACCGCTTGTATCAGGCTTTGAGGAGGAAACTCGAGCAGCTCGTCTCGACTGGGGGTGACCGTGAGGAGATCTCCAGGGTGAAGTCTTTGCTCAAGAGGTGTCAGTATGATAGGCACACATCTTTGGTTTTTGAGAGGGATTTCGGGAGGTACCGCTCGCCCGACCCTTACAGAAACTGTAAGATGTCAGTGAATTGTAAGATGGTGACAGGACTGATCGACAGTACGGGTTCCCTGAACCGATCCAAATCAGGGATCCTGGAGGTGGTCAGATCCTTCTACTCGCACCTCTTGGAAAAGAGGGATCTGGATCGAGACGGGATGTCGGCTTTCCTGGCTGAGACCATTCCTGAGCCAGGAGATGACCCCTCTCTTGATGTTTTGGTAGAGGCAATCAGGGAAGAGGAAGTGAGACTGGCCATTGATGGGCTTCGGCCCAAAAAATCGCCAGGTCCGGATGGCTTAACATCCGAGTTTTACAAGGCCTTTAGGGACTCCTTGGTCCCCCTCTTGACTGAGGTGTTTAATGAGTGCCTTTCCTCGGGTGCTCTTCCCAGCTCAATGAGGAGGTCAGCCCTGATTATCCTATCAAAGGGTAAGGACTCGTCCCGTATTGAGAACTGGCGTCCCATAGCGCTTCTCAATGTGGACCGGAAGGTTCTGGCAAAGGTGCTGTTTAATCGGCTGGTGAAGTTTGCACCCCAGCTCCTTTCGGGGGCTCAGCACTGCTCTGTTCCAGGCCGCAGTACTTTTAGTGCTGTGCTCGGTGTCCGAGAGGCAGTGGAGCAGGGCAGGGCGGGTCACTGGAAGGGGTACTTGCTGTCCTTAGATCAAGCAAAGGCCTTTGACCGGGTGAATCACGAGTACCTCTGGTCTGTCCTTTTGAGGTACGGTCTGCCTGGGAGGTTTGTAAATTGGTTAGAGACCTTATACCAGGGGCTGAGACTTTTCCACTCGTGAACGGTTGGGTTGGTCACCCTTTTGAGGTGAGTTCCGGGGTCCGCCAGGGTTGTCCTCTGAGCCCACTTTTATACGTGTTCGCGATCGATCCCTTCTTGAGGAGGGTAGATCGTGGACCGTTGGTGGGAGTCGGGATGGACCGGGCGGAACCGGGGGCCACTCTGAGGGTGGTAGCGTACGCTGACGACGTCTCCCTCTTTGTGTCCTCGAGAGAGGAGGCGGATTGGGTCATGTCTGAGGTCGAACGCTACTCGGAGGCGTCCGGGTCCATGATCAACCGGGAAAAGTGCGAAAGTCTCTGGCTGGGAGGGGGAGATCCTAGTTTTGATCTCCCGGACACCCTTCCAGGGCCCCAGACCTCCGCCAAAATCCTAGGCATCGAATTTGGCCCCGGGGACTACCCCCAGCAAAATTGGGAGGGCAGACTTAAGATCGCCGCCCAAAAGGTGGACCAGTGGAAGGGTTGGTCTTTAACCCTGAGGGAAAGGGTCAACTTGGCCAAAGGCTTTCTGCTTCCCTTGTTAATATACCTGGGCAGTGTCTGCGTCTTGCCAGAGCCTCTCTGGACACGGGTCTATAGCCTTTTCTTCCAGCTGTTATGGGGGAACAGGCTTAACCTAATTAAGAGAGAGGTCACGTACCGCACGAGGAGACTAGGTGGGTTGGGTATGGTCAACCCGGTGGTGTTTCTGATAAACACCTTTCTTAAGATCAATGTTGCCAACCTCTATTTAGAGAGGGCTCCTCCGTGGGTATTCTCCTGCAGGGGTTGGTTTCGGCCTTTCTTCCAGGAATGGGAGACAGGAGGGCAGGTGAAGGACCTGCGCACACCGCACGGACATCTCCCGGCTTATGCTACCCCGGTTCTGAAGGTGATCCGCCGGTGGGGTCTGGGAATGTGGGAAATCAGGACCATGTCGAGGAAATTCCTTGACAGCAGGGTTCTGTTGACCCATTTCCAGAAGCCCCTGGTGCTCAAGGATTGCCCAGGCCGGGATCTGGAGGTTGGGCTTGGGTTATTAAATTCCAAGCGGATCCCCTTGAAGTTTTGGGACTTGGCCTGGCGCTGCTTCCATGGGAGGCTGTATGTAAGGGACAACCTGAAGTGCAGGAGCTCCGATGATCGGGGTTGTCCCCGTGAGGAGTGTGGCGACATGTTGGAAAGCATGGAGCATTTCCTCCTTCGGTGTCCCTTTAATACAGGGGTCTACAACAGGGTGGGTGCTTCCATAGGCTGGCCTAGGCTGGCGTCCCTTTCTTATCCGGAGTGGGCTTATGGGGCATTCAGATCCCTGGGTGGCCGAGAACGGAGCACTTTATTCCTGGTTAGTGTAGTCATTAGGTTCCACACTTGGAGTGCACGGTGTTTAGTTTCCACGCAGCGGAAAGTCCTCCCCCAGGATGAGGTGCTTAGAAACATCTTGGGTGACCTGGGGAAGGTGCGCTCTTTGGAGTTCGAGAGGCTGGGCGCGAGGAGGGCCTCTTGGCTTTGGAGGGGTTTCTCCTTTAACGTGCCTTAGGGAGAGCTGGTCTGTGTGAGATTGTTGGTAGGGTAAGATAAGGTGGTGTGGGTGTTGAGGGAGAGAAAAGTAGGGTCAGATAGGGACAGGGAGGGCCAGTTTAGGGATAGCTAGATAGTTAGTTTTGATAAGCTAGGTAGAGTAGGGATAGGTAGGGGCAGGTAGGGATAGTTAGGGTCAGTTTCTTTTCTTTTAGGGGCAGATTTAGTTGGTGAGGGACAGGGTGCGTGTGTTGGTGGTTAGGGACGGGGCCTCTTAGGACTCCAGTTTCCCGGTGGTGGGCTGGTGTGTGGCACATTTAGCTTTTTGTTTTGTAAATTCAGGAAATAATGGATATTGGGCTTGCAGGCGCTGAACTTGGGCCTTGCAAGTTATGTGGTCAGTGTACAGTGTAAATGTTTATAATGTTGTGGTTTAAGCAAAGTGTGGTTAATGTAATGTAATGTGGGTAAAGTAATGTAATGTAGTGTTTTGTGTGGTAGGTCTGTTAATGTAATGTTTTGTATATAAGTGTAAATAGTTATATGTTTGGGGGGGTATAGTTTAGGTTGGGTGGGGGTGTTTGTGTGGGGGGAGGGCATGGAACCTGCCATGGACCCGAAAAATTTTCTAAGGGCATAAACTTTCATGGACCCATCAAGTTTGCTGTGAAAAGGGCATGAACTGATGGACCTGTGGTGTGGTGGGGGGAAAAAAAAAAAGAAAAAAAATTTAAAAAAAAAAGAAAAAAAAAAATTAATTAAAAAAAAAAAAAAAAATTTCCATATCTTAGTGTATATAGTAGTGTATATAGTAGCATTTATATATAGGTTGTGTTGTATGTATGGCCAGGTGAGCCTTTTTTCTTTTTTTTTGGGGAGGTGCGTGATTGTGTGTCAGTGTGAGTGTGTGTGCATGTTTCTTTTATGTCTTATATTTAATTTTGTTTAATGATAATGTCCCTGCTGGGGGTCCTTTGGAGCTGCAATAGTTCTGAAGGAGAGAAAGGACTAAGGACTCTGGACTTTTTGGTTTAATTTTGTTTTGAAGCTGGTTTCTTTTGTTTCTGTTATTTATCTTAGCAATGTTCATTTATGTACAGTTAGAAATGTATTATGGTATGTATTGTTTATATTTTTTATAATAAAAAGAGCTACAGGATGTAACTCAGGATCAGTACAGGATCAGTAATGTAATGTATTGTGAAACAGTGAAGGAATATGTGGTGAATGAGGTGTATATTTCACCTAAGTACCTTGCTGACTGGTATGAGCGAAATGTGTGGCTTTGTAAACCTGGTGGTAAAGAAAGGTCACTACACCTGCCATTCAGTACACGCTTGCAGCTCAGACCTGAATCCAATCAGGTGTTGATTAGGAAGCCAGAAGTAGGTGTCTGCAAACACAATCTGAGAGCTCATTCAGTCTGGACAAGGGGTCCAGACACAGAAGGTGTCTCCAAGAGTGTGGGAGCTGTCTTTAGCCCGGACACAGGGAGGTGTCCTGGCACAAGGAAGCAGTCTCTAAGAGTGTGAGCTATCTCAGTCTGGGTGCAGGAAGTACCCCGGACACAGGAGTAGTCGCAGTGAGAATCCGTGCGAATAGCGACTGAATAGGAGGTGACCTCTCTCAAGTCTGGACATTGGAGTTGCCTTCGGACATAAAGAGGAGTGTCTGTGAAACTCCATACTGGTAACATATGTGATATGTGTTGTTTTGGGCACAGACTGGTAGAGTCTGGGTCCCGGATAGAGAGGGCCATCTATCTAAGTGTAATTTAGTGGCTAGACAAGCCCAGGTTTTCTGTTTATGATTTGTTTTTATCTGTGTGCTGTGGACTTTAATAAAACTGGTTGCGGCCAGTTTTCACCAAACTGCTGTCTGAATGAACTGTTTCCGTGCCATTCTGTCTACCCAGACAGCGATCCTAGAGCTAAACCCCCCGGAAGCTTACAATTGGCGGAGAATGCTGGGGCAGCGCAGGGCCTGGTACAGTTAGTGCTGGAGTGTGCATGCAGCACAGTGGCAAGAGACAGCATTAAAGGTGAAGTCTATTGAAATAGCAACAGAAAAAAAAAAAAAAAAGTGTGTCAGCAGAAACGTCTGTTTGGAGCAGTCTTGGAGAGACAGTGGCCCTGATAGGGTCTGCAGAAAGAAAATGTATGCACAGCAAAGCTGAACTTGTTGTGAAAATGACTGTGGAATGTGAAGCAGCAAAAGAAAAGTTTGTGGAGCAGGCTTAAAGAGACAGTAGCCCTAATAGACTTTGCAAAGGAAAAAAAAAAAAAGTGGTTGCACAGCAAGGCTGAATTTTCTGTGGAAAAAAAGCTGTGTAGTGTGTATGTCTTGAGTGAAGACTACAGTTGTGAAGACAGAGAAGTCTGACAGCATGGATGACAGCATGGAGGTGCTGTTTGAACAAATGGCGAAAGTTAATGTGCAACATAAGACTGCTGTGATTGAGACAGATGAGTCCGGCAGTATGGAGGAGCTCATTGAGTACCTGGTCCAGGCCCAGCGAAGCATGCAGCAGAGCATGGAGCAGCAGCGCCTGCAGCACCGGCAGCAATTCCTGCAGCAGCAGCAGGAGAATAACCGGGTGTTGGAGCAGATTGCAGCTCTCAGCACCTCGTCCAGAAGTAATGTTGTGAAGGCACCGGCATTGTCCGCTATAAAGAAGGCGGTAAGACGGTCCTTGAGAAAAATGACACCTCGTGATGATGTGGAGGTATATCTCACTAGGTTTGAGAGACTGGCAGAGAAGGAGAATCTGCCCCTATCTGAATGGGCCATGATGGTCGCACCCTATCTGATTGGAGTGCCCCAGGTGGCATATGCTGACCTGAGCGAGCAGGACAGCCAAGACTATGGCAAGTTGAAAGCGGAGATTCTTACCCGGCTGAGTGTTACGGTGACAGCCCGTGCCAGGGGAGTTCGTGACTGGAGATACAGTTGGGAGTCTGCAGTCAGCAGGCCTGATTATGGAGTTGAAAAGGTGATAGTGGACCGCTACACCCAAGCACGTCCTCCTGAGGTACAGCCGTCTGAGAGGTCGTCACTTCGGAGTTCCCGGACGCTGAACTCTCGCGGTAAGAGCGTTCCAGCTGTTGGGGACATGGGGTATGCTGATAAGCGGGTTCAGGCCCGAGGGGACATGTGGGTGGGAGAGTGTGATGGACAGTGTTGGAGCTGGCGTGAAATTGCAGCCAACTGTCCAATAGAGGGTGAGCCTATGTGTTGTGATGTTGGCAGATCCCTCTCTCCCTGCGCAGAGCCTGTGTGTGTGTCCACCTCAGCCGAAGAGACTGGACCACAGGGGTTCCCGGTGGTTGTAAGTGACTGCTCAGCACAGGCCCTCTTGGACTCAGAGAGTCCAGTGACTTCCGTATGTGACAGCCTGATTGAAAGGGACTTCATCCCTGATAAGCACCTGAGTATGGTGTGCATCCATGGAGACACCAAAGTCTACCCAGAGACTGCCGTGGACTTGGTCCCCAAACTCGGGGAGGTTTCATGTGAAGTGGGGGTAGTGAAGACCCTGGTGCACCCCGTTATATTGGGTAATGACTTTCCCCGGTCTAAGGATCTCTGGGGGAAGGGTGTTTCTGATGGACAGTGTGATGAAGCTCCTACTGAGGGTGCGCAGTCCCGAGGGGCGGAGCACAGTGCTAGTGGGCCGTTAAACTTATGTGATAATGATGATGACCATGATAATATTGATAATGATAATGATGATCATGATACTGATGATGACCGTGATAAAGATGACATTTCTTTGCAGGTGATTTTGGGAGACGAGGATGGTGGTTCTCGGGAACCGAGTGTCCCTGACCTGCCTGGCTCCTGTGACAATTTTGGGAGTGAGCCGGTGCGAGACCCCACTCTTAAAACGGCACAGGAAAATGTAATTGTTCTGAGTGAGGTTCCCCAAGAGCCTGGCTCTGAGGAGAGGTTTCCTCATGCTGCCATGAACAATAACCTATTGTATAGGGACACTGAAGTCCAGGGAGAGGTCGTGAGTCAGCTCCTAGTACCTGAGCTATATAAAAGTATAGTGCTGGGGTTGTCACAGAGTCACATACTTGAGGGACCAGATGGTGAAGTTAATGTTGTGGATGACATGTTAACTAAGGTTCCAGATCAAGATGTGAATGAAAATGAATTGTATAACCCTGACAGTAAGCAGGATGTGAATGAAAATGAATTGTATAACCCTGACAGTAAGCAGGATATGAATGAAAATGAATTGTATAACCCTGACAGTGAGCAGGATGTGAATGATAATGAAGTGTATAGCCCTGATAGTGAGACAGATGTGGCTGAGAAAACGGGGTCAGATAGTGATAGTGAATTATTTGATGACCATAAAGCAACCAGTGCAAGTGAGGAAGGCATGGTAGTGTGTAGCCCTGGTGTTAGGCACACGCAGTACCCTGGAGAGTGTGTGGCGAGACAGCAGTTTAATGCTAAATATTCATTCACTCAACATATACTAGACACACCCTTAGGGTAGTGGAGTATACTCTAGAGGGAGTGGTCAAGGTAGTATGTGTTGGAGTGATTTAGTCAGTCTAGTTCCTGTCTTCGGACAGTGAGGACGTGTGGAGTGAGTGCCTAGACTTCTGAGAGAGAAGACGTCTGGAGGGAGGAAGGAGTCTAGCCAGCTCTATCATCAGTTCATATCGTGGAGTCTGGTACAGGTGTTTGAATTCACCTTAGTCTAGTCAGAGCTGCACCTCATCAGCATACATTTGAAGGAAAGAAGAAGTTTAGTACAGAAAGTCTTCAGCATCCTGTCTAAAGGACGGTATCAGGTTCAGAGACGTGCTCCTGCCTATTGATAACTGAGCATCTGTAGCTAACTTCGAAGTAAGGAAGAGAAAGAAGTGACTGCTCGACCCTTGGCTAGTTTGAGTGCTTATGTTACCAGCGTGGACAAGGCGAAAGGCACAGTGGTTTATTGGATTAGTGCTTACGGATTGAAGAAGTCCTGCACATTGCTACCGGTCACTGGGGACCGAAGGATCACTACTGTTTCAAGCAGAGTGGTAAGAAAACCAGGAATCTACCGGACCCTAGGTCGCGGCAGACAGCCCCTTATAGTCAGTACGTAACTGGGGTCAGGGGGAGTGAAGACTTTGGAGTCTCTGCAGGACAAAACAAGAATTCAGCTCCTTCACAGGAAGGCTCCTAACACTAAGCTGACTGGGCAGGTACAGCTATAGATTAGCTGGAGATTTTGAGGGAACTACGCTTCAGGCTGGTTGAACTCGTTGTATTGGAAGTAAAGGAGGCCCCTAACTTGTCCAGCTGCTGTCTCAAGATACACTCTCCTTGGATCAGCCTCCCTGGGACCTGCCTGAACATCTTACAAGTAAAGGTATGGAAAGACGCTGACTGTGTGAGACTGTGTTCTTTATCTGCACCCGACTTCACAAATTCCATAGACTTTGAGGGACCAGTCCCACCTGTAGGGGACCCGACATCTGGCTGCCTCACCATCCCCTCAGAGATCTACAGCAGCGCTGGTACTAATTACCAGAATACTACAGGTGGCGTCACGAACTGTATATAAATCAATCCCCTGTAAATATATCCCCAACATACGCCAGACCGCCCGGGCCACAGACAGAGCCACAGCTACCTGTGACAAAAATCCCATAGACTTCTACGGGCTCGGCTCTGAGTACCCCATTGCCCTGGTAACCCACAATTGTGGTGGCGGGTCGATACAACTTGGCGTCACGAACAGGATGCGAAACTCGCAGAATTGCGAGCCCTGTGTGCCTAAGGAATTGTTTTTGTGAAAAAGGACTGTTTGCACTTTTGGCGCCAAAATCGCCATTTTTGTCGCCATATTCGCGCCCTCAGGCGCTGGAGAAGAAGGTGGGCGTACCTTCGTGGGCGTCTACCCCCCTGTGGCGCGAAGAAAATGCCGGCCTTCTCAAAGTGCTATTACAATATGCGATCCTGCCCTACAGCAAAGGAGGTCCGCCTCCTCTTCACCTTCCCTGCGAGGAGGAGGAGACGCAAATCCCACCTCCACGGAAGAGACCGGATGTCTCCGCAGAAAGAAGAAAGAATCTTCTGGAACATCATGGAGGCAGGACGTGTGCAGCCGAGCTGGGAAGCGGAGGAAGGCAGGCCCCGTGCCCCAGCCAAGCTGCCACCAACACCGGAGTTATCCGTGATCCTGCACCTGAAGCAGGCGTTGCTAGAGACCAGAGAAGAAAATGCACGCCTGAAGAAGATGGTCCAGGACCAACCTGGCTTTGAAGAAATCGAGAGACGCCGGCGTACCCTGGAACAGCGGAGGCTGTGGGACACGGTGATCTCTCCCCTCAACGAACCCCCACGATTCCAGATACCGAAGAGTCTGCTGCCCAAGGCGAAGGAGCAACCGGAGGCTGCCCCCGAAAGTACCGATCCCGATCCCACCGGTGAAGCGGTGGAAGCGAAGGAGGTTGAGGAGGTACAGCCAATCCCGGAACGCCCGCCCGGCCAAGAGGCCGCAGCAGATGATCGGTCCCCGGCAGGGACACCGGAGGGGTCCTGTCCGTCACTACCAGATGTGGACTGGGACGAAATGGCGCGCTTGGATGACGTCGCCTATACCGCCCAGTGGGAACAGGAATGGCAGAGTCGTGAGGAGAAGAAGAAACGCCAGCAGGAGGAAGAGCGGGAAACTCAGAGGAACCGTCAGCGACAATAAGCCGAGCTGATCGCGGACAAAGAGAGTGTCCGGAGAGATAAAGGTACCCTGAGGGAACCGCGGCGGCAGGGGTGTGTGACTGAGTTCCAGCTCCGGAAGGGCTGGGGCTTTATCCGTGAACCGGGCCTCTACCCAGCGGTCTTTGTCAGCAGGCGTGACGTAGAATCCCACCTGCCGCAAGGCCATCCCGGGAGGGACTTAGTAAATGGAGATATCGTCACATATACGCGGCACTGGGGAATGAAGGGATGGTATGCCCTTAACGTCACCGTCGTCCGTGACCCCGTCCCAGACGCAGGTACCGTCACCATTACCGCCGCGTCCCTGTCTCCAGCTCAAGCAGAATCCGGCCGTGCCCCAGCATCGCCCCCTGCAAATTCATCGCAACAAGCGACCCAGATTTCATCGCAAATTAAAGCCACCGCTACATCGCAACATGCGACCCAGTCTCAATCGCAATCCCTGACGCGGTCCATATCGCTAACTGTGATTGAAACGCAATCGGTGTCACGTGAAGAAAATGTACCCGTTGCGCCCCTAGAGGTTCGCACCAGAACTGTGGCGACTCAGACCCTGATCGCAGCACATGATTTGCTGGTCCTGGGATCTAGGGCCCATTGCATCGTTCCAGCCCCCGGGGTGGAAAATGTATTGGAAAGTGTATTTGCAGAGAATGAATAAATAAGTAAAGTAGAATTGGTGAGATCCCTATCGGGTCTACCAAAAGTAAAAAAAAGTTTGAAATGTTTTATAAAGTTTTGCACAAAATTATATAGTGAATATATATATTTCTACTGTAGAATGCCCGGCTGGGTAAATGATAAACAGTAACCAGAAAAGTTGCACTTTAGTATTATGTGATATTTTATAATATGTCTTTGGTTTTACATTGGACTTGGAGGTTAAGGACTATGCTAACCCAGAACTTACTTGTAAATAGTTGCGCTTCGGTGCCCTATCTTGGTTTTACATAAACCATTACAACTACCTCTGAAAACAAAACCCGTGTGGTGTGGCACTGAGTGAGGTCTGCAATCGGATGTCCTGCAGCCCACCCAGGACCCACGTTGAAGGTTTGGTGCGGGTCCTTCACAAGTATATTGTATATTTATTGAATGCTATTTGATACTTTTTGTATTTCTATAATGTTTGCAACGTTCAAGATTTCCTCACCTCCCGGATGGGACGAACCAATGTTTATTGTTTAATGTTTATTGCATAAACAAAATGTCTCTTTTATATTTTACAGCCCGGGAGTGCTGTCTTTTACCATGGGGGAATGTGTAGCCCTGGTGTTAGGCACACGCAGTACCCTGGAGAGTGTGTGGCGAGACAGCAGTTTAATGCTAAATATTCATTCACTCAACATATACTAGACACACCCTTAGGGTAGTGGAGTATACTCTAGAGGGAGTGGTCAAGGTAGTATGTGTTGGAGTGATTTAGTCAGTCTAGTTCCTGTCTTCGGACAGTGAGGACGTGTGGAGTGAGTGCCTAGACTTCTGAGAGAGAAGACGTCTGGAGGGAGGAAGGAGTCTAGCCAGCTCTATCATCAGTTCATATCGTGGAGTCTGGTACAGGTGTTTGAATTCACCTTAGTCTAGTCAGAGCTGCACCTCATCAGCATACATTTGAAGGAAAGAAGAAGTTTAGTACAGAAAGTCTTCAGCATCCTGTCTAAAGGACGGTATCAGGTTCAGAGACGTGCTCCTGCCTATTGATAACTGAGCATCTGTAGCTAACTTCGAAGTAAGGAAGAGAAAGAAGTGACTGCTCGACCCTTGGCTAGTTTGAGTGCTTATGTTACCAGCGTGGACAAGGCGAAAGGCACAGTGGTTTATTGGATTAGTGCTTACGGATTGAAGAAGTCCTGCACATTGCTACCGGTCACTGGGGACCGAAGGATCACTACTGTTTCAAGCAGAGTGGTAAGAAAACCAGGAATCTACCGGACCCTAGGTCGCGGCAGACAGCCCCTTATAGTCAGTACGTAACTGGGGTCAGGGGGAGTGAAGACTTTGGAGTCTCTGCAGGACAAAACAAGAATTCAGCTCCTTCACAGGAAGGCTCCTAACACTAAGCTGACTGGGCAGGTACAGCTATAGATTAGCTGGAGATTTTGAGGGAACTACGCTTCAGGCTGGTTGAACTCGTTGTATTGGAAGTAAAGGAGGCCCCTAACTTGTCCAGCTGCTGTCTCAAGATACACTCTCCTTGGATCAGCCTCCCTGGGACCTGCCTGAACATCTTACAAGTAAAGGTATGGAAAGACGCTGACTGTGTGAGACTGTGTTCTTTATCTGCACCCGACTTCACAAATTCCATAGACTTTGAGGGACCAGTCCCACCTGTAGGGGACCCGACATCTGGCTGCCTCACCATCCCCTCAGAGATCTACAGCAGCGCTGGTACTAATTACCAGAATACTACAGGTGGCGTCACGAACTGTATATAAATCAATCCCCTGTAAATATATCCCCAACATACGCCAGACCGCCCGGGCCACAGACAGAGCCACAGCTACCTGTGACAAAAATCCCATAGACTTCTACGGCTCGGCTCTGAGTACCCCATTGCCCTGGTAACCCACAATTGTGGTGGCGGGTCGATACAGTAGCAGAGGAGATTGAGAGTCCTGAGAGGAAGGCTGAGGCTGACCTTGCAGTCGGACGGAGGATGGCATCTGAAGGTGTTGTACAGTTGGCCGGTTCCCTGGCGAAGACTAAGGTGAAAGACAGGACTCTGAAACTGAACACAGCACAAGTGGATGCTGTTGAAAATGAGAAGTTATCAATGTATGGTGTGGATCTGCATCAGGCCAAGGACTCTGAAGGTGACGCTGCAGAGGTGGAGAAAGCCATGGAAGTGGTGGACACCAGGCCAGGTGCCTCACCAGAGGCTGATGTCTCAAGTGAAGCTGTGAGGAACAAGACTGAAGAAACGGCCGAAGTAGTAAAAGACGTCCAACAGCTACAGGAGAAGATGCGTCTCCATGAGGTCTCTACCAAAGACATGAAGACTGATATTGTTGCATTGCGCGAGCAGCTGCAACAGTGTAAACTGGATGTGTTATCTCCTCGCCGGGAACGGGAGCGGTGCCAGCAGTTGCTACAGAGAGTACGAAGTGACAGGGAAAGTGTATACAGTACCTTGCAAGATCAAGAAAAAATGGTTGCACAGGTACCAGAGGAATTAAGTGCTTCTCAGAAAAAATTTCAAACTGTGATGAAGGAGCGTGATGAGAACCATGAGTACCTTCTTGAAAAGGACAATGAAGTAAAAGGAAGGATACAGGGAGTCTCTTCATTGCGAGAGCAAAGGCCGCAATTATACGAGGAGGTGAAAGCAGAAAAGATGATGAGCCTTGACTTGTTAGAAGATGTGGATCTCCTGGAGAAAGAAGTAAGAGCTCTGCGTCTTATGCAAAGTGAGCCTGTACAAGAAGAGGAGCTTAAATTCTGTGAAATAGAATTTACGAACCAACTGATATTTAAAAAAGTAGATGTGCTAAAAAAGGTTCAGGGGAATTAGAGAAAAGTGAAAAACCCCCTATACCTTCTGGGACAGCTGGGGACACAGGGTCAGTGCACCAAGGACAGGAGGTACGAGAGGTTCTGAGGAAGAATCAGCAGAGGTGTTCTGACGTGCCTGGTCGTATTTCTCGGTTGAGGCACTATAACGAGACTGAGGCTGGCACTAAGGTCAAGCTGAAACCGTGCAGGTCACCTGAGGTCCGCAGAGAGCATAGGCCCGGGAGGGTACAGGGTAGTGCGGATGGCTCAGGTGAAGATATAGATGACAAGACTGAAGATGAAGCTAATGATGACTATGACTGGTCCGGAGTTCACTGTCTCTTTAGGATTATTGACCAGCCCTCCGGTCTGGATGACCAGCCCTCCGGTCTGGAGAAGAGGGAGGGGATATGTGAGACAGTGAAGGAATATGTGGTGAATGAGGTGTATATTTCACCTAAGTACCTTGCTGACTGGTATGAGCGAAATGTGTGGCTTTGTAAACCTGGTGGTAAAGAAAGGTCACTACACCTGCCATTCAGTACACGCTTGCAGCTCAGACCTGAATCCAATCAGGTGTTGATTAGGAAGCCAGAAGTAGGTGTCTGCAAACACAATCTGAGAGCTCATTCAGTCTGGACAAGGGGTCCAGGCACAGAAGGTGTCTCCAAGAGTGTGGGAGCTGTCTTTAGCCCGGACACAGGGAGGTGTCCTGGCACAAGGAAGCAGTCTCTAAGAGTGTGAGCTATCTCAGTCTGGGTGCAGGAAGTACCCCGGACACAGGAGTAGTCGCAGTGAGAATCCGTGCGAATAGCGACTGAATAGGAGGTGACCTCTCTCAAGTCTGGATATTGGAGTTGCCTTCGGACATAAAGAGGAGTGTCTGTGAAACTCCATACTGGTAACATATGTGATATGTGTTGTTTTGGGCACAGACTGGTAGAGTCTGGGTCCCGGATAGAGAGGGCCATCTATCTAAGTGTAATTTAGTGGCTAGACAAGCCCAGGTTTTCTGTTTATGATTTGTTTTTATCTGTGTGCTGTGGACTTTAATAAAACTGGTTGCGGCCAGTTTTCACCAAACTGCTGTCTGAATGAACTGTTTCCGTGCCATTCTGTCTACCCAGACAGCGATCCTAGAGCTAAACCCCCCGGAAGCTTACAGTATGTACACAGTGACTGCACCAGCAGAATAGTGAGTGCGGCTCTGGAGTATAATACAGTATGTAACTCAGGATCAGTACAGGATCAGTAATGTAATGTATGTACAGTGACCACACCAGCAGAATAGTGAGTGCGGCACTGGAGTATAATACAGTATGTAACTCAGGATCAGTACAGGATCAGTAATGCAATGTATGTACAGTGACTGCACCAGCAGAATAGTGAGTGCGGCACTGGAGTATAATACAGTATGTAACTCAGGATCAGTACAGGATAAATAATGAATGTACATAATGACTGCTGCAGCAGCAGATAAGTGAATATTAGATAGTAATACTTTGTATGTATCTATTTATGAAAGGGTTTTGCAAAATATGTGACAAAATTTGCACATGTGCAAGTAGTTGTACAGATGACATGTATGGTAACTCTTGCTTTGGTTACATCCACAACATCCAATGTCAATAGCTCTGCCATGTTTCTTGTGCTAATTAAATAAAATAAAGATCCCACCCATTCTTTTGTATCTCATGCTTCTTACTTGTGCGCTGACGTCTTCTGGGAAAATATCAAATATGGAGATTCTTTTCGATACCTGGAAAATATTACAAAATGAATGACGTGAATGGAGGTGACACGGGATCCCTCATGTAACACAGGCACAGCGCTGCTCTTATCCTGGCACTTTTTGGGGACAACATATCTAGGTCTGTAGCATGAAAACAGAGTCAAAATTTTGGCACAAAAATGCCAGAGCCGTTTTATGCATCCTTGGCTACTTTAGACTGGCAGTGGGATCGCGACCCTCCGTGGTCTGACAGAAATAGCTACGTACCTTTGTCATCATGAGTTGCCATTCCAACGTCACTTGCTCCGCTTCTGCACCAGGCTCTGCTGCATTAAAGGGCCGTAAAGCGTAAGGCCTCTAGACCCAATGTGTCCGTCTCTGTGCAGTCACATAGCTCACATGCTAAAAAGACGCGGACTGTGGCTATAACCGATAGAAAATGGCCTCGGCTATTGTAAGTGACAGCCCGACACAAAGCGGTGAGATGTTCCCTGTGCATGCTGGCCACATCCTGAGAAGACGAGTCATGGGTTATATCAGGTGTCCTCCATAGGTGTTCAGTTACCGGCCGGGCCATGATATACAGCTGTCTGCGTGATACACTGATACTATTGTAGTGCCATCCAGAAATTACCACGGGTGCAACATTATTATTTTCTGATCACTTATTATTCTATTTTTTGGGGCGATTCAGCTATTTAAAAAAAAAATTCAGTTTATAGTTTTAATACTAGCTGCTTCCAGCCAGCTAACGCTCAGCAGGCTCATTGCTATCTAATTAACGCTGCTGGTGATTAAACTAATGTAAATAATGACAACATTCAATAGAGCTTACGCAGGTGGTAAATGAAATTAAAATGAAGTTAATAAGAATAATCATCATCAAAAATCTGAATAATACTAATGATACATTTTATTCACAATGTACAATCGAAAACAAACTGGATTCAGTAAGATGCTCGTGTGGTAATGTGTGGGGACGGAGCCTCGTGTGGTAATGTGGGGGGACAGAGCCTCGTGTGGTAATGTGTGGGGACGGAGTCTTGTGTGGTAATGTGTGGGGACGGAGCCCGTGTGGTAATGTGTGGGGACGGAGTCTTGTTTGGTAATGTGTGGGGACGGAGTCTTGTGTGGTAATGTGGGAGGACGGAGCCTCGTGTGGTAATGTGTGGGACAGAGCCTCGTGTGGTAATGTGTGGGGACGGAGCCTCGTGCGGTAATGTGGGGGACAGAGCCTCGTGCGGTAATGTGTGGGGGCGGAGCCTCGTGTGGTAATGTGGGGGGACAGAGCCTCGTGTGGTAATGTGTGGGGACGGAACCTCGTGTGGTAATGTGTGGGGACGGAACCTCGTGTGGTAATGTGTGGGGACGGAGCCTCGTGTGGTAATGTGTGGGGACGGAGCCTCGTGTGGTAATGTGGGGGACGGAGCCTCGTGTGGTAATGTGGGGGGACGGAGTCTTGTGTGGTAATGTGTGGGGACGGAGCCTCATGTGGTAATGTGTGGGGACGGAGCCTCGTGTGGTAATGTGTGGGGACGGAGCCTCATGTGGTAATGTGGGGGACGGAGCCTCGTGTGGTAATGTGGGGGGACGGAGTCTTGTGTGGTAATGTGTGGGGACGGAGCCTCGTGTGGTAATGTGTGGGGACGGAGTCTTGTTTGGTAATGTGTGGGGACGGAGTCTTGTGTGGTAATGTGGGAGGACGGAGCCTCGTGTGGTAATGTGTGGGGACAGAGCCTCGTGTGGTAATGTGTGGGGACGGAGCCTCGTGCGGTAATGTGGGGGGACAGAGCCTCGTGCGGTAATGTGTGGGGCGGAGCCTCGTGTGGTAATGTGGGGTGACAGAGCCTCGTGTGGTAATGTGTGGGACGGAACCTCGTGTGGTAATGTGTGGGGACGGAACCTCGTGGTAATCTGTGGGGACGAGCCTGTGTGCATATGTTGGGGACGGAATCTCGTGTTGTAATGTGTGGGGACGGAGCTCGTGTGGTAATGTGTGGAACGAAAAGCCTCGTGTGGTAATTGTGGGACGGAGCCTCGTGGTAAGTGGGATGGAGCCTCGTTGGTAATGTGGGAAGGGGATTAATTGTGTAATTGGAGAGGCAAGGATTAGAGCAGTAATGTGGGGGTGCGGATTATGAGCAGTAATGTGATACGTGACGGGATTATGTTGGTAATGTGGTGCAGGCGGGATTATGTGTGGTAATGTGGTGGGGTGGGATTATGTGTGGTAATGTGGTGGGGGGCCGTATTATGTGTGGTAATGTGGTGTGGGGCGTATTATGAGCGGTAATGTGGTGGGGGGCGGATTATGGCGTAATGTTGGTGGGGGTGGGATATGAGCGGTAATTGTTGGGGCGGATTATGAGCGGTAATGTGGTGGTGGGGCGGGATTATGAGCAGTAATGTGGTGGGGGGTGGGATTATGGCGGTAAGTGCTTGGGCGGTGTATGAGCGGTAATGTGGTGGGTGGTGGGATTATGAGCGGTAATGGTGTTGGGGCGGATATGAGCGGTAATGGTGGTGGGGCGGGATTATGAGCAGTAATGTGGTGGAGGGGCGGATTATGTGTGGTAATGTGGTGGAGGGGCGGGATATGAGCAGTAATGTGGTGGGGGTGGGATTATGTGCGGTAATGTGGTGGCGGGTAGGATTGTGTTGTGTGTGGTGATGTTGTGGGGAGTGGACATTGTGTGTGGGTATGTGGGGGGGGCGGGATTAATGAGCGGTAATGGGTGTTGTGGGTGGGGGATTATGAGCAGTAATGTGGTGGGGGGGGGGGATTGTTGTGGTAATGTGTGGGAGACGGGATTATGAGCGTTATTGTGGGGGGGGGCCGTTTATGTGTGGTAATGTGGTGGGGGCGGGATTATAGCAGTAATGTGGTGTGGGGCGGGATTAATAGCAGTAATGTGAGGGGGCGGATTAGTGTGGTAATGATGGGGGCAAGATTGTGTGTGGTGATGTGGTGGGGGGCGGGATTGTGTGGGTGATGTGGGGGTGGAATTGTGTGTGGTGAAGTGGTGGGTGGGCGGATATGAGCAATGTGGTGTGAGGGCGGGATTATGAGCAGTAATGTGGTGGGTGCGGATTATGTGTGGTAAGTGGTGGGGGGGGGATATGTGTGGTAATGTGGTGGGGGGCGGTTATGAGCATTAATGTGGGGGTGCGGGTTATGAGCGTAATGTGGTGGGGGCGGGATTATGTGTGGTAATGTGGTGGCGGGCGGGATTATGTGTGGTAATGTGGTGGGGCGGGATTATGTGTGGTAATGTGGTGGGGGGTGGGATTATGTGTGGTAATGTGGTGGGGGGTGGGATTATGTGTGGTAATGTGGTGGGGGGTGGGATTATGTGTGGTAATGTGGTGGGGGGCGGAATTATGTGTGGTAATGTGGTGGGGGGGGCCGTATTATGTGTGGTAATGTGGTGGGGGGCGGTATTATGAGCGGTAATGTGGTGGGGGGCGGGATTATGAGCGGTAATGTGGTGGGGGGGCCATATTATGTGTGGTGATGTGGTGGGGGGCGGATTATGAGCAATGTGGTGTGAGGGCGGGATTATGAGCAGTAATGTGGTGGGGATGCGGGATTATGTGTGGTAATGTGGTGGGGGGCGGGATTATGTGTGGTAATGTGTGTGGGGGGGCGGTATTATGTGTGGTAATATGGTGGGAGGGCGGGATTATGAGCGGTAATGTGGTGGAGGGGCAGGATTATGAGCAGTAATGTGGTGGGGGTGCAGGATTATGAGCGGTAATGTGGTGGGGGTGCGGGATTATGAGCGGTAATGTGGTGGGGCAGGATTATGAGCAGTAATGTGGTGGGAGGGCGGGATTATGAGCGGTAATGTGGTGGGGGTGCGGGATTATGAGTGGTAATTGTGGTGGGGGGCGGGGTTTTGAGCAGTGATGTGGTGGGGGTGCGGGACTATGAGCGGTAATGTGGTGGGGGGCGGGATTATGAGCGGTAATGAGGTGGGGAGCAGGATTATGTGTGGTAATGTGGTGGGGGGTGGGATTATGTGTGGTAATGTGGTGGTAGGGCGGGATTATGTGTGGTAATGTGGGGGGGCGGGATTATGAGCGGTAATGTGGTTGGGGTGCGGGATTATGAGCGGTAATATGGTGGGGGGCGGGATTATGAGCGATAATGTGGTGGGAGGGCGAAATTATGTGTGGTGATGTGGTGGGGGCGGGATTATAAGCGGTAATGTGGTGGGGGGCGGATTATGAGCGTGAATGTGGTGGGGGGCGGGATTATGTGTGGTAATGTTGTGGGGGCGGGATTATGTGTGGTAATGTGGTGGGAGGGCGGATTATGAGCAGTAATGTGGTGGGGTGCGGATTATGAGCGGTAATGTGGTGGGGGGGCGGATTATGAGCGGTAATGTGATGGGGGGGCGGATTATGTGTGGTAATGTTGTGGGGGTGGGATTATGTGTGGTAATGTGGTGGGGGGCCGTATTATGTTGGTAATGTGGTGGGGGGGCGGTATTATGAGCGGTAATGTGGTGGGGGGCGGGATTATGAGCGGTTAATGTGGTGGGGGTGGGATTATGAGCGGTAATGTGTGGGGCGGGATTATGAGCGGTAATGTGGTGGTGGGGCGGGATTATGAGCAGTAATGTGGGGAGGGGCGGGATTATGTGTGTAATGTGGTGGAGGGGCGGGATTATGAGCAGTAATGTGGTGGGGGTGGGATTATGTGCGGTAATGTGGTGGCGGGTAGGATTGTGTTGTGTGTGGTGATGTTGTGGGAGTGGAATTGTGTGTGGTGATGTGTGGGGGGGCGGGATTATGAGCGGTAATGTGGTGGTGGGCGGGATTATGAGCAGTAATGTGGTGGGGGGGGGCGGGATTGTGTGTGGTAATGTGGTGAGAGCGGGATTATGAGCGTTATTGGGTGGGGGGGCAGGATTATGTGTGGTAATGTGGTGGGGCGGGATTATGAGCAGTAATGTGGTGTGGGGGCGGGATTAATAGCAGTAATGTGATGGGGGCGGATTATGTGTGGTAATTGAGGTGGCAAGATTGTGTGTGGTGATGTGGTGGGGGGCGGATTGTGTGTGGTGATGTGGGGGGTGGAATTGTGTGTGGTGATGTGGTGGGTGGCGGGATTATGAGCAATGTGGTGTGAGGGCGGGATTATGAGCAGTAATGTGGTGGGGATGCGGATTATGTGGGTAATGTGGTGGGGCGGGATTATGTGTGGTAATGTGGTGGGGGCGGGATTATGACAGTAATGTGGGGGTGCGGGATTATGAGCGGTAATGTGGTGGCGGGCGGGATTATGTGTGGTAATGTGGTGGCGGGCGGGATTATGTGTGGTAATGTGGTGGCGGGCGGGATTATGTGTGGTAATGTGGTGGGGGGTGGGGATTATGTGTGGTAATGTGGTGGGGGGCGGAATTATGTGTGGTAATGTGGTGGGGGGGCCGTATTATGTGTGGTAATGTGGTGGGGGGCGGTATTATGAGCGGTAATGTGGTGGGGGGCGGGATTATGAGCGGTAATGTGGTGGGGGGGGCCATATTATGTGTGGTAATGTGGTGGGGGGCGGGATTGTGTGTGGTAGTGGTGGGGGTGGGAATTAGTGTGTGGTAGATGTGGTGGGTGGGCGGGATTATGAGCGGAATGTAGTGGGGGGTGGATTAATGTGAGGTAATGTGGTGGGGGGGGTGGATTATGTGTGGTAATGTGGTGGGGGGCGGGAATTATGTGTGGTAATGTGGTGGGGGGGTGGGGAGTTGATGAGGTAATGTGGTGGGTGGGTTATGCGGTAATTGTGGAGGGGGGCGGTAATGTGTGGTAATGTGTGGGGGCGGGATTATGAGCGGTAATGTGGTGGGGGGGGATTATGTATGTGTGGTAATGGTATGGTGGGGGGCGGGATTATGAGCGGTAATGTGGTGGGGGCGGGATTATGTGGGTAATGTGGTGGGTGGCGGGATTATGTGTGGTAATGTGGTGGGGGGCGGTTATGAGGTAATGTGTGGGGCGGGATTATGATGGGTAATAGTGGGTGGGGGGCGATATTATGTGTGGTATGGTGGGGAGGGCGGGATTATGAGCGGTAATGTGGTGTAGGGGCGGATTATGAGCAGTAATGTGGTGGGGGGGATTATGGGTAGGATATGGGCGGTATGTGGGTTGGTGGGGGCGGGATTATGAGCGGTAATGTGGTGGGGGGCAGGATTATGAGCAGTAATGTGGTGGGGGGGTATGACAAGTGGGGGGCGGGATTATGAGCGGTAATGTGGTGGGGGCGGATTATGAGCGGTAATGGTGGGGGTGGTGGGTATGGTGGGGTGTGGGTGGTAATGTGTGAGGCGGATATGTGGATGGGGGGCGGGATTATGAGCGGTAATGTGAGTGGGGGGCGGATTATGAGCGTAATGATGGTGGGAGGCGGATTATGAGTGGTAATGTGGTGGGGGCGGGATTATGTGCGTAATGTGGTGGGGGCGGGATTATGAGCTGTAATGTGGTGGGGGCGGGATTATATATGAGGGGCGAATGTGTGTATGGTGGGGGCGGGATTAATGTGTGGAATATGTGTGGGGGGTGCGGGATTATGAGCGTAATGTGGTGGGGGCGGGATTTAGGTGTAATGTGGTGGGGGCGGATTATGAGCGGTAATGTGGTGGGGGGGCGGGATTATGAGCGGTAATGTGGTGGGGGTGGTTAGCGGTAATGTGTGGGGGATATGTGTGTAATGTGGTGGGGCGGGATTATGTGTGGTAATGTGGTGGGAGGGCGGGATTATGAGCAGTAATGTGGTGGGGTGCGGGATTATGAGCGGTAATGTGATGGGGGGGCGGGATTATGTGTGGTAATGTTGTGGGGGCAGGATTATGTGTGGTAATGTGGTGGGAGGGCGGGATTATGAGCAGTAATGTGGTGTGGGGTGCGGGATTATGAGCGGTAATGTGGTGGGGGGGCGGGATTATCGAGTAATCACGATGCCTCTTATATATATAGATTAAGATATTTTATCAGTTTTGACAGTATGCCACACTAAACGAGATCGCTAACGAGATCGCTAACGAGATCACTAAAACGTCACTATTTAGCAATCTCGTTAGCGACCTCGTTGTGTGTGGCATGTAGCAACGATGTGGCCCCTGCTGTGATGTCACTGATCGTTCACTAGCGTTCTGGACAGTTTTTTGATCGTTGGCGTCCCGCTGGTGAGCCTATATCGGTTTGGCACCTTTTGCGAACGACGAGCGACCTCGTTTGTGACGCATATGACTTTTTTTTTTTGTTTGTTTTTTTTAGCGTCACGGAGTGGATCGCAATATCTGTAAGTTCTCTTTTGCGTCACAGAGAGGATCGCAGAAGTTGCAAAGCAGGCTAGCAGGACGCAGAGAGCAGGAGCGATGCTGGAAATTCCTATTAATCAGAAGCGCTCAGTACATGCTAATGACATCCTAACGACCGCCAAAGTCGTTAAAGAGATCGCTGACCGCTGATGAGTTGTTTATGAGATCTCCTGTTTGGTAGCTACTAGCGACCTAAAAGAGATCACACCAACGATCTCGTTAGCTTGCGTCGTTATCGAGATCGCTAACGAGATCGCTAAGGCCTGTTTCACACATCCGGCGGGCGCCTAAACGGCGCCCCCGGCATTTAGCCGCAGCGCCGCATGCGGTATTTTCTCTGAACAACGGATGTGCCGCATCCGGTTTTTCGCCGCATCCGGTTCACGAATGCGGCAAAAAAACGCATACGTCTCATCCGGTGTATCCGGTTGGCATCCGTTGACGCCGTAATGCGCCGGATCCGGCTTTTAAGCACGCCCATTTTGGGGCCCTTTTTGGGGTTCCAAATATGATTGGCTACTGTAATCCTATATATACACTGCTCCTACATCCCTTCTTTGACAGGTTGTAGAGGAGAAAGTGCAGTTTGGAGAGAAGAGCAAGTAGCAAGTGATTGGCGAACATGGAACCCATTATCGGCAATATCTTCAGGAATCTTGTTGATTTTACTGCGGAGATGAATCGATTGAGGTTTATCGTTCTGGAGAAGGAGCGAAAGTTTGAGGAGCAGCGGCGTCAGCGCCTGCGAAGTCGCCGCCGTATGTGGATCCACCCCATCAGAGAAAAACAAACATTAAATTTTTAGGGACATGGGGGATGACATTTACTTTCTACTGGCTTGCCTCCTTGCATCCAGGATGTCCTGCGCCCTTTCATCGCCAGCATCAATTCTTCTGCTGTGGAATTAACAGACCAAAAAAAATTGGTTTATATGTTTTGATTGTCCCTGTTTTAAAATATAACATTCAAACAACGACATTATTCCGACCACATGCAATCATTTTTTGTAGCCATCAACAGTACCAGGGTAAACCGTATCCCTGGCCAAAAAAAAACAAAAAACAATATGATAATAAAAACATGGAAATTTCACATAAGAGCATGAGTAGCTAAGGTCAGAGGCAGCCAAAAAAATAACATTGCAACAAAAAGAAAAGTACATCAACATTTGTATACTAAACACAGGAAAATAATAGCAGCATGAGTAGATAAAACCGTGACAAGCCACAAAGAACAAAGATTGCAAACAAAAAAACATTAGCATAGTCATACAATTCAACAGACCATGAGTAGATAAAACCATGACAGGCCACAAAGAACAAAGATTGCAAACAAAAAAACATTAGCATAGTCAAACAATTCAACAGACCATGAGTAGATAAAACCGTGACAGGCCAAAAAAAAAAAAAACATTGGCAAAAAAAATGGAGAGAAACATTACCATAGTAAACACATGCACATTTCAGATAGTAGCATAAATAACAACGACATCACTGGCCAAAAAAATTAATACTTTTTTAAAAATAAAAAAAAAATTTGATACACAAATACATCCACATTTCAGATTGTCGCAGGGAGACCAAGCACATCACTGCTAAAAAACAGTACCAGTAGATCTACATTATCAACATTCACAACAGTAGCAGTGAATACACAATAAAGTTCCCAAACAAATGCATTTTAAACTCGGGGACCCACCCCATCATCGGCAATTTAATTTCATTAAATACCTGGGGAACCAATCCCCATCACAGAAAAAACATTAAATATATAATGTACCAGTCCACAAAAAATAAACATCAGCTCACACAGCATTGGTGACATATGTATTTTAAATTTTTGAATTTGGGGGTGGGTGGTTCATATTTACCGTCTGTTTTCCTGGCGCTCCATGGTACGGATCCTGGCTGCGAGTCCGGTGGCTGCGTCGGTGGCTGCGTCGGTGGCTGCTTTCTGTGGCTCTCCGTGTCTCTCTGTGGCTTCTGTGGCTCCTGTGGCTCCTGTGGCTCCTGTGGCTCCTGTGGCTTCTGTGGCTGTGTCTGATGTCCCACCCAATTTTTTTTTTATATGTTTGCTGAGGGGTGGTACTTCCTTGTATCTGTTTGCTGTGGGCTGGTATATCAATTAACAAACCGGATGCGGCTACCGGATGCGGCGGACGCCGCGATGCGGCGCATTGCGGCGTCCATAGACTTTCATTGTAAAAAAGAACCGCATGCGCCGCATCCGGCGCATGCGGCTTTTTCGCCGCAGACAAAAAACGTTACATGCAACGTTTTTTCCAGACACCGGACGGTGACCAGACACCGCATCCGGCACCAACCGGACGCGCCGCAGTGACATGCGGCGCCATGCGGCGCTAATAAAAGTCAATAAGAAAAAAACCGCATGCGGCGCATACGGTTTTGTGATGCGGCGCTGCGAAAAAAATGCCGGGGGCGCCGCAAGGGGAAAAACGGATGTGTGAAACAGGCCTAAGTGTGGCAGTATTAGGAACAATCTGATAGCACAAAAGTGCATTTTTATATGTTTTAGATATTTTTTACATTATGGGAAAAGAAAGGTGATAGGATATTTATTTATATCTGTATAGATATACTGTATATATACATATACAGTACAGACCAAAAGTTTGGACACATCTTCTCATTTAACCCCTTAGTGACAGAGCCATTTTGCAGCTTAATGACAGGGCCAATTTTACAATTCTGACCACTGTCATTTTATGAGGTTTTAACTCTGGAACGCTTTAACGAATCCCGCTGATTCTGAGATTGTTTTTTCGTGACATATTGTACGTCACGTTAGTGGTAAAATTTCTTTGATATGACTTGTGTTTATTTATGAAAAAAACGGAAATATGGCAAAAATTTTGAAAATTTAACAATTTTCAAACTTTAAATTTTTATGCCCTTAAATCAGAGAGATATGTCACACAAATTTCTTAATAAATAACATTTTCCACATGTCTACTTTACATCAGCACAATTTTGGGACCAAAATTTTTTTTGTTACGAAGTTATAAGGGTTAAAAGTTGACCAGCGATTTCTCATTTTTACAACACCATTTTTATTTTAGGGACCACATCACATTTGAAGTCACTTTGAGGGGTCTATACGATAGAAAATACCCAAAAGTGACACCATTCTAAAAACTGCACCCCTCAAGGTGCTCAAAACCACATTCAAGAAGTTTATTAACCCTTTACGTGCTTCACAGGAACTGAAGCAATGTGGAAGGAAAAAATTAACATTTAACTTTTTTTGAAAAAACTTTACTTCGGAACCTATTTTTTTTATTTTCACAACTGTTAAAAGAAAAAATGAACAACAAAATTTGTTGTGCAATTTCTCCTGAATAAGCCGATACCCCATATGTGGGGGTAAACCACTTTTTGGGCGCACGGCAGAGGTCGCAAGGGAAGGAGCGACATTTGACTTTTTCAACCCAGAATTGGCTGGACGCCATGTCGCGTTTGTAGAGGCCCTGATGTGCCTAAACAGTGGAAACCCATCACAAGTGACCCCATTTTGGAAACTAGACCCCCTAAGGAACTTATCTAGATGTGTGGTGAGCACTTTGAACCTCCAAGTGCTTCACAGAAGTTTATAACATAGAACAGTGAAAATAAAAAATCATATTTTTTCCACAAAAACAATCTTTTCACCCCAATTTTTATTTTCCCAAGGGTAACAAGACCCCAAAAGTTTTTGTGCAATTTGTCCTGAGTACGCTGATACCCCATATGTGGGGGTAAACCACTGTTTGGGTGCATGGCAGAGCTTGGAAGGGAAGGAGCGCCGTTTGACTTTTTCAACTCAGAATTGGCTGGACGCCATGTCGCGTTTGTAGAGGCCCTAATGTGTCTAAACAGTGGAAACCCCCCACAAGTGACCCCATTTTGGAAACTAGACCCCCTAAGGAACTTATATAGATGTGTGGTGAGCACTTTGAACCCCCAAGTGCTTCACAGAAGTTTATAACTCCCGGGCATGAAAATAAAAAGTCATATTTTTTCCACAAACCTGATTGTTTAGTCCCCAATTTTTTATTTTCCCAAGGGTAACAGGAGAAATTAGACCACAAAAGTTGTTGTCCAATTTGTCCTGAGTATGCTGATACCCCATATGTGGGGTGGGACCACTGTTTGGGCGCACGGCAGGGCTTGGAAGGGAAGGTGCGCCGTTTGACTTTTTCAAACCAAAATTGGCTGGAATTGAAATTGGACGCCATGTCGCGTTTGGAGAGCCCTTGATACGCCTAAACAGTCGAAACCCCCCACAAATCACACCATTTTGGAAACTAGACCCCTTAAGGAACTTATCTAGATGTGTGGTGAGCACTTTGAACTCCCAAGTGCTTCACAGAAATTAATAAACGTAGAGCCGTGAAAATAAAAAATCATTTTTTTCCTCAAAAATGATTCTTTAGCCCGCTATTTTTTTTATTTTCCCAAGGGTAACAGGAGAAATTGGACCCAAAAAGTTGTTGTGCAATTTTTCCTGTGTACGCTGATACCCCATATGTGGGGTGAAACCACTGTTTGGGCGCATGGGAGTGCTTGGAAGGGAAGGAGCGCCATTTTGTAATGCAGACTTTGATGGAATGTTCTGCGGGCGTCATGTTGTGTTTGCAGAGCCCTTGATGTACCTAAACAGTAGAAACCCCCTGCAAGTGACACCATTTTGGAAACTAGACCCCCCAAGGAGCTTATCTAGATGTGTGGTGAGCACTTTTAACCCCCAAGTGCTTCACAGAAATTTATAAACGCAGAGCCGTGAAAATGAAAAATCATTTTTTTTCTCAAAAATGATTTTTTTTAGCCAGCTATTTTTTATTTTCCCAAGGGTAACAGGAGAAATTAGAACCCCAAAATTGGTGTGCAATTTGTCCTGAGTACGCTGATACCCAATATGTTGGGGTAAACCACTGTTTGGGCGCACGGCAGGGCTCGGAAGGGAGGGAGCGCCATTTGACTTTTTGAAAGCCACGTCGTGTTTGGAGACCCCCTGATGTGTCTAAACAGTGGAAACCCCCCACAAGTGACCCCATTTTGGAAACTATACCCCTTAAGGAACTTATCTAGATGTGTGGTGAGCACTTTGAACCCCCAAGTGTTTCACAGAAATTTATAAATGCAGAGCTGTGAAAATAAAAAATCATTTTTTTTCTCAAAAATGATTTTTTTAGCCAGCTATTTTTTATTTTCCCAAGGGTAACAGGAGAAATTAGAACCCCAAAATTGGTGTGCAATTTGTCCTGAGTATGCTGATACCCCATATGTTGGGGTAAACCACTGTTTGGGCGCACGGCAGGGCTCGGAAGGGAGGGCGCGCCATTTGACTTTTTGAACGCCACGTCGTGTTTGGAGACCCCCTGATGTGCCTAAATAGTGGAAATCCCTCAATTCTAGCTCCAACCCTAATCCCAACACACCCCTAACCCTAATCCCAACCCTAATCCTAACCTAAATCCCAACCCTAATTCCAACCCTAATTGTAACCCTAACCTTAATTGTAACCCTAACTCTAATTGTAACTCTAACCCTAATTTTAACCCTAACCCTAATTGTAACCCTAACCCTAATTCTAACCCTAATTATAACCCTAAGGCTAGGTTCATTTTGCGTTTTACCAGCCCGTTCAACACATAGCGTTGACGGGCTGGTAACGGTATAGCATAACGCGATCGCGTTATGCTATACCCGCTAGCGCAGAGGAATCAGCAGATGATTCATCTGCGCTAGCGGTGACGGAGCCCAAACGCTGCAGCCCGCGTCCGAGGCTCCGTCACTGAATGATGGAACGTCGCAAACGCATTCCGATTTACGGCATGCGTCGCGATGCGCCCTTAAATGGGGGTGAATGGCAGCATTAACGGACTGCGTTACACCGCGTTATACCGCGGTGTAACGCAGTCCGTCTAACGGACTGCCATAACGCAGTATGAACCCGGCTTAACCCTAACACTAATTATAACCCTAACCCTAATGCTAACCCTAACCCTAATGCTAACCCTAACCCTAATTATAACCCTAACCCTAATTATAACTAAGGGGGTGATAAATGGGGGGGTTATGTACTGTTTTTTTTATTTGATCACTGTGATAGTTTATCACAGTGATCAAAATGCACTTTCTGAAGAATGAATGAAAAAAAATTTGAATCTGCCGCCAAGCAGATCGTCGGGCGCACTGCGCATGCGCCCGCCATTTTTTTTTTCCAGGAAGAAGACCGGGAGGATCGGAGGCCAGGGGGACCTGCCAGAGGACACTGGCAGGTACAGGGGGGGTTCAGGGGACATGGGGACCCTCATTTTCTCCCCTCTGATGTGCGAACACATCAGAGGGGAGAGAAATCATTTTTTGTTTTTTTTTGTGATCGCGTCTATGCTTGCATAGCAGCGATCGCAACACCGGGATCGGTGAATACCGACCCGGATCATGTTCTCTGGGGTCTTGGCTACCCCCGGTAGCCGAGACCCCAGAGAATATTTGCCCATCCCCCCCAGCACAGCATGCGCCCGCCATTTTCTTCATCGCGCCGGCACCAGGGGACACCGGAGGGCCCTGGGGCCACATGCAGGGGATCGGGGGCCACATGGGGGTCCTGGGGACACTTTTTCTCTGTCTTCTGATGTCCGATGACATCAGAGGACAGAGAAATTAAATGGCACAACTTTTTTTTTTTTTTTGCGGTCGCCGTTAATATGGTTAATAACGGCGATCGCAACATCAGTGTCGGTAAAAACCGACCCGATTCATGTTCTCTGGGGTCTCGACCCCGGAGAAAATGCGCCTCTGGGGGCGCTATTCACTTTTTCCAGAGCGCCGTTAATTAACGGCGCTGTGGTTTAAGTACCCTTAATGACCGCCGTTAAAAGGCGTATCGGCGGTCGTTAAAGGGTTAAAGATTTTTCATGACTAGGAAAATTGTACATTCACACTGAAGGCATCAAAACTATGAATTAACACATGTGGAATTATACAGTCATGGCCAAAAGTTTTGAGAATGACGCAAATATTATATTTTCACATGATCTGCTGCCCTTTGGTTTTTATGTGTTTTTGACAGATGTTTTTATCACAGACAGAAATATAATTGCAAACATATGAGTAACAAAAGCTTATATTGACAGTTAGAATGAGTTAATGCAGCAAGTCAATATTTGCAGTGTTGACCCTTCTTCTTCAGGACCTCTGCAATTCTCCCTGGCATGCTTTCAATCAACTTCTGGACCAAATCCTGACTGATAGCAGTCCATTCTTGCACAATCAATGCTTTCATTTTGTCAGAATTTTTAGGTTTTTGTTTGTCCACCCGTCTCTTGATGATTGACCACAAGTTCTCAATGGGAATTAAGATCTGGGGAGTTTCCAGGCCATGGACCCAAAATCTCTGTTTTGTTCCCTGAGCCATTTAGTTATCACCTTTGCTTTATGGCAAGGTGCTCTATCATGCTGGAAAAGGCATTGTTGATTGCCAAACTGCTCTTGGAGGGTTTGGAGAAGTTGCTCTTGGAGGGCATTCTGGTACCATTCTTTATTCATGGCTGTGTTTTTAGGCAAGACTGTGAGAGAGCCGATTCCCTTGGCTGAGAAGCAACCCCACACATGAATGGTTTCAGGATGCTTAACAGTTGGCATGAGACAAGACTGGTGGTAGCGCTCACCTTGTCTTCTCCGAATGAGGCGTTTTCCTGATGTCCCAAACAATCGAAAAGGGGATTCATCAGAGAAAATAACTTTACCCCAGTCCTCAGCAGTCCACTGCCTGTACCTTTTGCAGAATATCAGTCTGTCCATGATGTTTTTTCTGGAGAGAAGTGGCTTCTTTGCTGCCCTCCTTGAGACCAGGCCTTGCTCCAAGAGTCTCCGCCTCACAGTGCGTGCAGATGCACTTACACCTGCCTGCTGCCATTCCTGAGCAAGCTCTGCACTGCTGGTAGCCCGATCCCGCAGCTGAAACACTTTTAAGAGACGGTCCTGGCGCTTGCTGGTCTTTCTTGGGCACCCTGGAGCCTTTTTGGCAACAATGGAACCTCTCTCCTTGAAGTTCTTGATGATGCGATAGATTGTTGACTGAAGTGCAATCTTTCTAGCTGCGATACTCTTCCCTGTTAGGCCATTTTTGTGCATTGCAATGATGACTGCACGTGTTTCTTTAGAGATAACCATGGTTAGCAGAAGAGAAACAATGATGCCAAGCACCAGCCTCCTTTTAAAGTATCCAGTGGTGTCATGCTTACTTAATCATGACAGATTGATCTCCAGCCAGGTCTTCATCAACACCCACACCTGTGTTAATGGAGCAATCACTGAAAAGAGGTTAGCTGGTCCTTTTAAGGCTGGGCTGCAATGATGTTGAAATGTGTTTTGGCGGATAAAGTTCATTTTCTAGCCAAATATTGACTTTGCAAGTAATTGCTTTTAAGCTGATCACTCTTTATAACATTCTGGAGTATATGCAAATTGCCATTAGAGAAAGTGAAGCAGTAGACTTTGTAAAAATTAATATTTGGTCATTCTCAAAACTTTTGTCCATGACTGTATACTTAACAAAAAAGTGTGAAACAACTGAAAATATGTCTTATATTCTAGGTTCTTCAAAGTAGCCACCTTTTGCTTTGATGACTGCTTTGCACACTCTTGGCATTCTCTTGATGAGCTTCAGGAGATAGTCATCGGAAATGGTCTTCCAACAGTTTTGAAGGAGTTCCCAGTGATGCTTAGCACTTGTTGGCCCTTTTGCCTTCACTCTGCGGTCCAGTTCACCCCAAACCATCTCGATTGGGTTCAGGTCTGGTGACTGTGGAGGCCAGGTCATCACTCTCCTTCTTGGTCAAATAGCCCTTACACAGCCTGGAGGTGTTTTTTGGGGTCATTGTCCTGTTGAAAAATAAATGATGGTCCAACTAAAGGCAAACCGGATGGAATAGCATGCTGCTGCAAGATGCTGTGGTAGCCATGCTGGTTTAGTATGCCTTCAATTTTGAATAAATCCCCAACAGTGTCACCAGCAAAGCACCCCCACACCATCACACCTCCTCCTCCATGCTTCACGGTGGGAACCAGGCATGTAGAGACCATCCGTTCACCTTTTCTGCGTCGCACAAAGACACGGTGGTTGGAACCAAAGATCTCAAATTTGGACTCATCAGACCAAAGCACAGATTTCCACTGGTCTAATGTCATTTCCTTGTGTTCTTTAGCCCAAACAAGTCTCTTCTGCTTGTTGCCTGTCCTTAGAAGTGGTTTCTTAGCAGCTATTTTACCATGAAGGCCTGCTGCACAAAGTCTCCTCTTAACAGTTGTTGTAGAGATGTCTGCTGCTAGAACTCTGTGTGGTATTGACCTGGTCTCTAATCTGAGCTGCTGTAAACCTGCAATTTCTGAGGCTGGTGACTCGGATAAACTTATCCTCAGAAGCAGAGGTGACTCTTGGTCTTCCTTTCCTGGGGCGGTCCTCCTGTGAGCCAGTTTCTTTGTAGCGCTTGATGGTTTTTGCAACTGCACTTGGGGACACTTTCAAAGTTTTCCCAATTTTTGGACTGACTGACCTTCATTTCTTAAAGTAATGATGGACACTCGTTTTTCTTTACTTAGCTGCTTTTTTCTTGCCATAATACAAATTCTAACAGTCTATTCAGTAGGACCATCAGCTGTGTATTCACCAGACTTCTGCACAACACAACTGATGGTCCCAACTCCATTTATAAGGCCAGAAATCCCACTTATTAAGCCTGACAGGGCACACCTGTGAAGTGAAAACCATTTGCGGTGACTACCTCTTGAAGTTCATCCAAAACAGAATGCCAAGAGTGTGCAAAGCAGTCATCAAAGCAAAAGGTGGCTACTTTGAAGAACCTAGAATATAAGACATAATCTCATTTGTTACACACTTTTTTGTTAAGTATATAATTCCACATGTGTTAATTCATAGGTTTGATGTCTTCAGTGTGAATGTACAATTTTCATAGTCATAAAAATACAGAAAAATCTTTAAATGAGAAGGTGTGTCCAAACTTTTGGTCTGTACTGTATATCTATTTATATAATCGTCTTATCCTGTCTGTCTGTCCAGGAAATCCCGCATCGCTGATTGGTCCGGCCGTGGCCAATCAGCGACGCAGGGCTAACTTTGCCCTTGTGGTCATGTGACTCACCAACTGCCCATGATGTACTGAACATGTTTTGTCAGTTACAGTGTCTGATGTACTTCTGTCATGTTTACTGAACACGGGTAATACATAGTGACATGAGGTAATACACAGGTGACATGAGGTAATACATAAGTAACATCAGGTAATACACAGTAAAATGAGGTAATATACAGTAACATGAGGTAATACACAGTAATATAAGGTAATACACAGTAATATGAGGTAATACACAGGTAACATGAGGTAATATACGGTAACATGAGGTAATACACAGTTATATGAGGTAATACACAGTAATATGAGGTAATACACAGTAACATGAGGTAATACACAGGTGACATGAGGTAATACATAAGTAACATAAGGTAATACACAGTAATATGAGGTAATACACAGGTAACATGAGGTAATATGAGGTAATATATGGTAACATGAGGTAATACACAGTGATATGAGGTAATACACAGTAATATGAGGTAATACACAGTAATATGAGGTAATACACAGTGACATGAGGTAATACACAGGTAACATGAGGTAATATACAGTAACATGTGGTAATATACAGTAACATGAGGTAATACACAGTAAAATGAGGTAATATACAGTAACATGAGGTAATACACAGTAATATGAGGTAATACACAGGTAACATGAGGTAATATGAGGTAATATATGGTAACATGAGGTAATACACAGTAATATGAGGTAATACACAGTGACATGAGGTAATACACAGTAACATCTATCTAATGTATTTATATAATCGTCTAATTCTGTCTGTCTGTAACGGAAATCCCGCGTCGCTGATTGGTCGCGCCTGGCCGGACAGACCAATCAGCGACAGGCACAGTCCGGCCGCGAATTGGCGCAGGATTTGAACCACTCACTCCACCGCTAGCGCCGCTGATCTCCCTACGGTAGCCGCGGGTCATCTCCTGTCGCATGGAGGTCAGCTGGCGCCGGTCATCTCCCGGCTGCTTGCAGCAGAAGTACCCTGACCGGAGGCCTCCACGTAAACCCCAGTGGCAGCCTCCACGTACACCCCACCACCAGCAGCCTCTATATACCCCATCAGCAGCAGCCCCCACGTACACCCCAGCAGCAGCCTCTATATACACCCCAGCAGCCTCTATATACACCCCAGCAGCAGCAGTAGCCTCTATATACACCCCAGCAGCAGCAGCCTCTATATACACCCCAGCAGCAGCCTCTATATACACCGCAGCAGCCTCTATATACACCCCAGCAGCATCTATATACACCCCAGAAGCCACCCCAGCAGCCTCTATATACACCCCAGCATCCTCTATATACACCCCAGAAGCCTCTATATACACCCCAGCAGCAGCCTCTATATGCACCCCAGCAGCCTCTATATACACCCCATAAGGCGCTATATACAGTCCAGCAGCCTCTATATACACCCCATTCTAGAATAACCGATGCGTTAGAATCGGGCCACCATCTCGGTACCTAATGGCAGTCAGGCTACCTCTGGCGAGCACATGGAGTGCTGTGCTGCCTTCCAAAGAAATGCCACCCCACACCATTACTGACACACTGCCAAACCGGTCATGCTGATGGATGTTGCAGGCAGCAGATTGCTCTCCACAGCATCTCCAGACTCTATCACGTCTGTCACATGTGCTCAGTGTGAACCTGCTTTCATTTGTGAAGAGCACAGGGCGCCAGTGGCGAATTTGCCAATACTGGTGTTCTGTGGCAAATGCAAAGCATCCTGCACGATGTTGGGCTGTGAGCACAACCCCCATCTGTGGATGTCGGGCACTCAGACCATCCTCATGGAGTGGGTTTCTAATCATTTGTGCAGACACATGCACATTTGTGGCCTGCTGGAGGTCATTTTGCAGGGCTCTGGCAGTGATCCTCTTGTTCCTCCTTGCACAAAGGCGTTGGTATCGGTCCTGCTGCTGGGTTGTTGCCCTCCTACGGCCCCCTCCACGTCTCCTGGTGTACTGGCCTGTCTCCTGGTAGCGCCTCCAGCCTCTGGACACTACGCTGACAGACACAGCAAACCTTCTTGCCACAGCTCGCATTGATGTGCCATCCTGGATAAGCTGTACTACCTGAGCCACTTGTGTGGGTTGTAGATCCCGTCTCATGCTACCACGAGTGTGAAAGCACAACCAACATTCAAAAGTGACCAAAACATCAGCCAGAATGCATTGGTACTGAAATGTGGTCAGTGGTTCCCACCTGCAGAATCACTCCTTTATTGAAAGTGTCTTGATAATTACCAATAATTTCCATCTGTTGTCTATTCCATTTGCACAACAGCATGTGAAATTGATTGTCAATCAGTGTTGATTCCTAAGTGGACAGTTTGATTTCACAGAAGTTTGATTTACTTGGAGTTGTATTCTGTTGTTTAAGTGTTCCCTTTATTTTTTAAGCAGTGTATATCTTAGATATATCTTTTTTGTACTTTTTTTTATTGGTACAGCTGTAATATTGTAGTATTACATCTCCTTTGATGCCATTGACTGGGATTTATTGGTGAACAAACATGGCTGCCAAGGAGGACTCTACTGGGCCTCCTTAACTGCCGCTTTGAGAACCCCATAGGCACTGTTATGATTCGGTAACTGAGGAGTGCAGGCAAAAAGGCAATACACCAGAGCAGTTGGAATCTATGAGATTGCAGTACCCTGACTAACCACCACAACTAGAGGCAGCCGTGGAGCGTTCCTACGTTGGTCCTAGACGCCTCGTCACAGCCTGAGAAACTAACTACACCTAAAGATAGAAATAGGAAAGCTATCTGCCCCGGAGCAGAACCCCAAAGATAATAGCAAGCCCCCAAACATGTAATGGCGGTTAGACAAGACGAAATACTGACACAGACAGAAAATAGTATGAGCAAACGTTGGGGCCCAAACTAACTAAATAGAAAAGGATAGGAAGGGTACTTACTGCAATCCCAAAAAAAACCCTGAAAGCACCAACTCTACTAATTTCAAAAACACCTGAGATCACACGACCTCTACCACCTAAATTAGTTCTCTGGTGTAACAAAATCAAAACAGCAGCCACTGAAAAAACTGGAAAAAGCAAAAGTACAAACATCAGTGGCTGAACTAAACTGAGAGGGCAAAAGCCCCTGAGGGGACCCAGAAGGCCCCCACAGAAGTGCAGGACAAAATGCAAAAATAAAGCACAGAAACAAAAAGAAGAAAATGTCTTATCTGTTAGCAGGAGATGCAGACACGACACAGCAGGCTACAAGGGAAACAGGAATCAAGGATTGAGACCCGAACAATTGATCACCGGCAACCCTGATGGGAAGGTGACTCCCTTATATAAGACCAGTCAGTAACACCTGATTCCCAGTCCTCACAATCTTCACTGAACAGACCAGTACCGCTTGTAACCACCAGAGGGAGCCTCTGCTCAGAACTCATCTCAAGCCCATTCACAACAGTACCCCCCCCCTTGAGGAGGGGTCACCGAACCCTCATTTGAGCAACCAGGTAGGTCAGGATGAGTTCTATGATACGCACGGATGAGTCTCCTAGCATGGATGTCCGAAGCAAACACCCAAGAATTGTCTTCCTGACCATAACCTCTCCACTTAACCAAATACTGGAGTTTCCGTCTAGAAAAACGAGAATCTAATATTTTCTCAACCACATACTCCAGATTGCCCTCAACCAAAACAGGGTCAGGAGGCACAGCAGCAGGAACCACTGGCTCAACAAACCTCTTCAACAAGGACTTGTGGAACACGTTATGGATCTTAAATGTCCCTGGAAGAAGCAAACGAAAAGAAACAGGATTAAGAATCTCCATGATCTTATAAGGTCCAATGAACCTAGGCTTAAATTTAGGAGATGCTACTCTCATAGGATATTTTTTGAGGACAACCAGACCAAGTCCCCTACTTTAAACCGAGGACCATCAGTCCTATGCCGGTTAGCAAACCGCTGGGCCCTCTCCTGAGAGAGGGACAACCTCTCCACTACCTGGTCCCAAATCTGTTGCATACGCTCCACAACAGAGTCAACACCTGGACAGACAGAAGCCTCCGTCTGTCCTGAAGAAAATCGAGGGTGAAACCCAGAATTACAGAAAAATGGAGACATCAAAGTGGCAGAGCTAGCCCTATTATTAAGAGCAAACTCAGCCAAAGGCAAAAAAGAGACCCAGTCATCCTGATCAGCAGACACAAAGCAACTTAGATAAGTCTCCAATGTCTGGTTTGTTCTCTCAGTTTGACCATTGGTCTGAGGATGAAATGCCGAGGAGAAAGACAATTGAACACCCAGTTTAGAACAAAAAGTCCTCCAAAATCTGGAAACAAACTGGACTCCTCTGTCAGACACAATGTTCTCAGGAATGCCGTGTAAACGAACCACGTGCTGAAGGAACAACGGCACCAATTCAGAGGAGGAAGGCAACTTAGGCAATGGCACAAGATGTATCATCTTGGAAAACCTATCACAAATCACCCAGATGGCGGTCATTCTCTGAGAAACAGGAAGGTTGGAAATGAAATCCATAGAGATATGGGTCCATGGTCTCTTGGGCACAGGCAATGGCATCAACAAACCACTAGAGCGAGAGCAAGGCTTGGAGCGAGAGCAAGTCCCGCAGGACTGCACAAATTCCCTGACATCACGAGACAAGGTAGGCCACCAAAAGGACCGACTAACCAAGTCTCTGGTACCAAAAATTCCGGGATGCCCAGCCAACGCGGAACAATGAATCTCAGACATCACACTCTTTTTCCACTGGTCCGGGACAAACAATTTTCCAACAGGGCAGCGCTCGGGCCTATCCTCCTGACACCCCTCCAGAGCAAGTCTCAAATTGGGTGAGATGGCGGAAAGAGCTACACCCTCTTTCAAAATAACAGAAGGATCAGATAACTCAGGAGAGTCCGCAAGGAAACTCCTCGAGAGGGCATCCGCCTTAACATTCTTAGTGCCAGGAAGAAAGGAAACCACAAAATTAAAACGTGTGAAAAACAAGGCCCACCTGGCCTGTCTAGGATTGAGTCGCTTGGCAGATTCCAGATAAACCAGATTCTTATGGTCCGTAAGGACCACCACCCGATGTTTGGCTCCCTCCAGCCAATGTCTCCACTCTTCAAAAGCCCACTTCATGGCCAATAACTCCCGATTACCCACGTCATAATTACGTTCAGTAGGAGAAAATTTTCGAGAGAAAAAGGCACAAGGGTTACTTTTAGAGGTCTCTGGATCTTTTTGGGACAAAACGGCACCTGCCCCAATTTCAGAGGCATCAACCTCCACCTGAAATGGCAGAGAAACATCAGGCTGCCGTAGAACAGGAGCAGAAGTGAATCTCTGCTTAAGTTCCTGAAATGCAGAGACTGCCTCAGGAGGCCAATTCACCACATCAGAACCCTTTTGGTCAAATCAGTTAATGGTTTAACAATAACCGAGAAATTACCAATAAATTTACGATAAAAATTGGCAAAACCCAAAAATCTTTGAAGAGCCTTTAATGAAGTAGGTTGGACCCAATCACAGATGGCCTGAACCTTGACCGGGTCCATTTCAATAATAGATGGGGACAAAATGAATCCCAGAAATGAGATCCTCTGTACGCCAAAAAGACACTTTGATCCCTTCACAAACAGAGCATTCTCTCTCAAAATCTGGAATACAGTTCGAACATGTTTCACATGAGAGTCCCAGTCATTAGAAAAAATCAAGATATCATCCAAATAAACAATCAGAAATTTATCCACAAAATCCCTGAAAATGTCATTCATGAAGGACTGGAAGACAGAAGGAGCATTAGGGAGCCCAAAGGGCATCACAAGGTACTCAAAATGCCCCTCCGGGGTATTGAATGCCGTCTTCCATTCATCCCCGTGCTTAATGCGAATAAGGTTATATGCCCCCCTGAGGTCAAGCTTGGTAAACCAAGTAGCGTTTTTCACCCTGGAAAACAGGTCAGAAATCAAGGGTAACGGGTATTGATATTTCACAGTAATATTGTTCAAAAGACGATAATCAATACACGGCCTTAATGAACCATCCTTTTTGGCCACAAAGAAAAAACCGGCACCTAAGGGTGAAGAGGATGGTCTGATATGACCCTTCTCCAATAACTCCTTGATATAAGACCGCATAGCGTCATGTTCAGGTACAGACAAGTTAAAAAGGCGACCTTTAGGGAATTTACTACCAGGCACTAATTCAATAGCGCAGTCATAGCTCCTATGGGGAGGCAAGGATGCAGATTTACTTTCGCTAAACACATCAGAAAAATCAATCAAAAAGTCAGGAACATCCTGAGCCTGGGGGAGGCAGAAAAAACAGGAGTGTTGGTATTAACACATTGGCAGCCCCAACTGGTTACAGACACAGATTTCCAATCCAAAACAGGATTATGAGACTGTAACCAAGGGAAACCCAGTACGATAATATCATGCAGATTATACAGAACCAAAAATTTGCAGCACTCTTGATGATCAGGTTCAACCCTCATTATCACCTGAGTAGAGAACTGAGGTTTATTCTCAGCCAAAGGGGTAGAATCGATCCCCAGAAGGGGAATAGACTTCTGTAGGGGTATCAAGGGAAACCCACAACGTTTAGCAAAATCATAATCCATCAGGTTAATAGCTGCTCCAGAATCAACGAAAGCCTGAGCAGAAAATGAGGACAGAGAGCATATCAGAGTGACAGTTAGTAAAAACTTAGTCTGAACACTACCCAAGACAACTGAGCGTGCAAAACGTCTTCCCCGCTTAGGGCAGACTGAAATAGCATGAGAGGCATCACCACAGTAGAAACATAACCCATTGCGCTTTCGAAACTCATGACGCTGTGCCCCAGACACCACTCTATCACACTGCATGGATTCAGAAGCAGGTTCACAAGGCAACACTATTCCACGCATACTTCTCCGCTCACGCAAACGTCTGTCAATTTGAATTGCTAATGACATAGAATCATTGAGACCAGAGGGGACAGGGAATCCCACCATAACATCCTTTACATTATCTGACAGCCCCTTCCGAAAAAGGGCCGCCAAAGCGTCGTCATTCCACTTGGTCAGGACTGCCCACCTACGGAATCTCTGACAGTATAACTCAGCGTCATCAAGCCCCTGATTTAATGCCAACAAGGCTTTTTCAGCTTGATCAGTGACATTAGGCTCATCGTACAATAACCCCAAAGCCTGAAAAAATGCATCAACATCACTCAAAACAGGATCCCCAGGTGTCAGGGAAAAAGCCCAATCCTGAGGATCGCCGCGCAGGAGAGAGATGACAATTTGAACCTGCTGCGCTGCGTTTCCTGAGGACTTAGATTTTAAGGCAAAAAACAATTTACAATTATTTTTGAAATTCTGAAACTTAGCTCGATCCCTAAAAACAAATCTGGCATGGGAATCCTAGGTTCCACAACAGGCAACCTAGCAAGATATGCAGCAATACTCCGAACCTCAGTGGCAAGCTGATCCACACGGCCAGACAACTGTGCAAACTCCATTGAGAGAAAAAATCCTCCCTAGCACCCAGAGATACAGAGGGAAAAAAAAAAAATGCAACAAACAGAAAAGTATCTCTGACAACTCTGACAACCGTTTTTTCTTTCACAATATTTTTCCCTTCTGTGAGTACCATACAATTTTAAATTTAGGCCGATGATACTGTTATGATTCGGTAACTGAGGAGTGCAGGCAAAAAGGCAATACACCAGAGCAGTTGGAATCTATGAGATTGCAGTACCCTGACTAACCACCACAACTAGAGGCAGCCGTGGAGCGTTCCTACGTTGGTCCTAGACGCCTCGTCACAGCCTGAGAAACTAACTACACCTAAAGATAGAAATAGGAAAGCTATCTGCCCCGGAGCAGAACCCCAAAGATAATAGCAAGCCCCCAAACATGTAATGGCGGTTAGACAAGACGAAATACTGACACAGACAGAAAATAGTATGAGCAAACGTTGGGGCCCAAACTAACTAAATAGAAAAGGATAGGAAGGGTACTTACTGCAATCCCAAAAAAAACCCTGAAAGCACCAACTCTACTAATTTCAAAAACACCTGAGATCACACGACCTCTACCACCTAAATTAGTTCTCTGGTGTAACAAAATCAAAACAGCAGCCACTGAAAAAACTGGAAAAAGCAAAAGTACAAACATCAGTGGCTGAACTAAACTGAGAGGGCAAAAGCCCCCTGAGGGGACCCAGAATGCCCCCACAGAAGTGCAGGACAAAATGCAAAAATAAAGCACCGAAACAAAAAGAAGAAAATGTCTTATCTGTTAGCAGGAGATGCAGACACGACACAGCAGGCTACAAGGGAAACAGGAATCAAGGATTGAGACCCGAACAATTGATCACCGGCAACCCTGATGGGAAGGTGACTCCCTTATACAAGACCAGTCAGTAACACCTGATTCCCAGTCCTCACAATCTTCACTGAACAGACCAGTACCGCTTGTAACCACCAGAGGGAGCCTCTGCTCAGAACTCATCTCAAGCCCATTCACAACAAGGCACCCTACAATCATGTTGATGATTGATGAGTGTCGGAGGAGACATCTTCCCCCATTTCCAAACTCGTAGATGTTCTCTGTCACGATTGACATCGGCATCTAAGAGGTTGGACTGAAGGTTGGTCTATTCGCAGTATCGGCTGTATAATAAATCCATACACGAAGCGTGCATGTCCACCATACATGTACGGCAGGTGTCGAAATTTGAAGCCTCCCATGCTTTAGTTTGCCATCCCTTGTTTTGACTGGTGCAGCAGCCGTTGTGACTGGCAGATGCAGCGCAACTACCTGACTCCCTTCATTAACTTTTATGGGAGGTCAAATCTGTTAAAAATATCTGAAAAAAGCTGCACGTGAACCGACTACCTATATTTTTTAGGGATCTGAATTAGTACCCCAGTCTTACTACTGCTTCCATATATTATAACATGTCAGGGGCTTTACAGACATTGCTGGTATTAAAAAAATGTTGCCCGTCAGGTTTAGTGTTTTCCTCAGTTCCTTTTCTCACAACAGACAAAGTGAATCCATAACATGCTATAAATTCTCCAGCCGCTGAGGACGCGGCGCTCTGTCTCGTAACAATAGGGATGGTGTGATCTGTCAGCACTTCTCAAATAACATTGACTTATTTATATAGACTGGATTTACACGTTGCCATCACTTTTGTTATGGCTGGAGATAGGGTGCGCGCAATGAAGTGTCTGAGGTAACCATTATTCTCTGACCTGGACCTCATAAGGCCATGACAATGTGTGATTAAAAAGTATTTCCATCTTCATCTTCCTCCATGAAGGAATCAAAAATTTGTTTGATCATATAGCAAAAATTTCCAGTCATCTTCTGTTCTGTCATGTGTGAGGGAGGGAAAATGACAACCTCAATGGCTTCCATAGTCATACCTCAAGCTTCTAAATCTGTAAAGGCCGCATTACAGCTCTCGGCTGATTCGTAATATGGCAGACATAGAAATCATATTTTACCTCAGATTTACCTCAGATTTTATAGGGATTTTCTCCTCACAGAAAATAAATGTGATTTTGCACGACTTTTCGCATGTTGCATTGCGGAGGAATTCTCCAAGGCTTCTAGGATAAAATATAGCAATATATGGATTGGAGACACTACAATGAGATCTATCCCTGTGGCCGTCGTACATGATTTTCCCATGCATGTGTCCGCCCTGTGAATGAAGATGACATAAATGTAGGCGTCAAAATGACAACTTTTTGAAGCAAAAACATTCCCTTTAAGTGGCGTTTTTTAATGTGTTTTTTATTGTACAGAAGTTAGCATTATGTTAACGTTTTCTGAAAATATTTAATTAAAAGGATTTTTTAAAACTTTTTTGTGTGACCTTAATCCCTGAATAAAATAGCTCACAGACGCTTACAAAACGGTGAAAAAGATGCTCAGACATCTTTTTTTTTATTGCCTTCCCATTGACGTCTAGAGTAAAGCATGAAGTGGCTTCATAGCGAAAAGGTCTAAAAAATGTTTTTTTTTAACATTTTGAAATTTTTCGAAAACCTTATATGAAAATAACCCTCAAAATAAATGTGTGAACAGAGATGTAGGATTCCCAGTTAAATGAATCGATGTGAATACTTTTCCGTCCAATTATGACAAGAGTATTCTCAGAGTGATACCTTTATTGGCTAACCAGAAAATGAAATGTTGGCAAGCTTTCAAAGCACAGTGGCTCCTTCTTCAGGCAAGATTACAAATAGATTAATCTTGCCTGAAGAAGGAGCCACTGTGCTCTGAAAGCTTGCCAACATATAATTTTCTGGTTAGCCAATAAAGGTATCACTCTAAGAATACTCTTGTCATAATTGGACGGAAAAGTATTCACATCGATTTTTCTGGCTAACACGGTACCACAATATAATTTATTATTTAACACCAGTTAAATGAATAAAAAGCTTATTTTTTATGTGGATTTTGAGTCGGATCTGCTAAAAAAAGAAAAGCAACAGGTTAATTAGTGAGGCATTTTTCTTGGAAAAAAAAAAGTGAAAAAATAAATGAAAAAAAAACAATGCCAATGTGAGAAGTAAACCAATCAAAGCAAAAAATAAAAAAAAACATATACACTAAAACAGTGTAAAAAATCCCAAGCCAAAAATTGTATATTTTTCAAGCAAGTTGCACACATGGTTTTGGTCCCATGTCTGAGACACGTCACCATTTTGCGCTGGCCTAAATGTTTTGTCTAGGGCAGATTTGCGCCACTTTTTCCATCAGGCTGGGGTCATACACAACGTCTAAAAAATCTGACCGTTTTAGTCGGTCAATAATCGTATTAAAATTTCATGAACATTGATGCGACTGGCATCCGATTTTTTGTAGTTGATGCGATTTTGTAGCATGTACGCTTACGTTTCACATCCGATTACCCACCGACTACCGATTTTTAGTGGCATCATAGCAAAATGGACATTTAACGTTTTTGAGGCCTGCAAATCATTTGAATAATGAGCCAGACCCATATTTAAGCGTGGTTTGACTGTTCTTACCCTCCCACCCTTGCCGTTGAGTGTTTTGCTTCTTAGTGGTTCATGTTGTGTTGCTGCTAAGTTAAAATTATGAGTCACAGACTAACTTTTAATACAACTGAGCGTGTGCTGTACTATTGGCTGATATCCAGAACTTTTGGGGAGCCATACCCTGTAGTTGTTTCTCACAGAATCCGCAGAAGAATGTGGGTGCATCCCCTTGTGAAGCGAAGGATCAGCAAAGGCCATTTTGAGCGCCTGTATTCGACACTGCGTAGGAATCCTGACAAGTTTTTTTGCCTACTGTCGCATGAGTGTTGGCACCTTTGATATTTTTCTGGACATATTGCGCCCTGGAATCACCTTTCAGAACACCAGGATGCGTCCTTCAATTTCTGCTGAGGAAAGGCTTCTTCTAACATTAAGGTATGTGTGTCAACGATATGTTGATGATGTTTTGCATAATTTACCATCTTTCACATTCTTCTTACTTTCTTCATCTTAACATACTGAACCTGATGTCAATATGAAATTGTGTTATTTAACCTATATGCTTGTGTGTAGCAGTCATAATGGTTTGTAACTCATAAAATTAATAGAATGGGTGAGTATACAAATGTCCACTGTTTAAATTTTCTTAATGGATTTTTCATATATTTTTTTTCTGATGTGTACATGTTTGTTGTTGTTTGTGTATTGCAGGTTCCTTTCCACTGGGCTCTCATATGCTGCTCTGCATTTAGAGTTTTTAATTGGAAAATCCACCATTTCCGGAATAGTCAGCTCTACTTGTGGACAAATTGGTCAAGACTAGGGTTGAGCATTCCGATACCGCAAGTATCGGGTATCGGCCGATATTGGCTGTATCGGAATTCCGATTCCGAGTTCCGATATTTTCGTCATATCGGATACCGGAATCGGAATGTCACTGTCAGTGTCCGTCGGTCGGGTCTGTCAGGAGTCAGCGGCACTTACCCGGCAGAAGATCTCCGGCGGTCACATCCCGGGCTGCTTAATGGCCGCCATCCTCTTCTCCCCGGCGGTCACATGCAGTATCTCGCGATAACTGCAGTGACTGCTGGGTAATCGCGGCCGTAAAGCAGTCCGATGACGTCACCGCCGGGGAAGCTGGTAAGCAGCTGTGCTGCGCCGGGATGTCAGGCTCTGCCTGTCATTCCGATGTAGCAGAGCTGGATCGTCGTGGGACAATCGTTACTATGGACTGCGTCAGACAGGTGGTATACTGTTGGTTTGTTTTTTTTATTTTTTTACAGGAGATCGATGGCGTCGCAGGAATGAGAGTACAATAAAAGAAATGAAAACTGTGTTGTCTCTTTTATTTCATTAAAAGACTTTTTTCTTGCTGTGTCTTTTTTTTAAACATTTAAAAACTTTGGGATTAATAATGGATCGGTGTCTTATTGACACCTCTCCATTATTAACCGGGCTTATTGTCACCGTGCAATCAACGGTGACAATAACCCCTTATTACCCCGCTTGCCACCGCTACAGGGCAAGTGGGAAGAGCCGGGTAAAGTGCCACAATTGGCACATCTTTTGATGCACCAAATGTGGGGCTGCTGTAGCCTGGTATTATCAGGCTGTTGAGGGCCAAAATCCATGGGCCTTGACAGTCTTTTAATACCAGGCCGCAGCAGTCTGCATTTTACTTGGCTGGTTAACAAAAATAGGGGGGATCCCCATGCCGTTTTTTTTTCGAGGGGATCCCCTATTTTTGTTAACCAGCCAAGCTAAGCAGACTGCTGTGGCCTGGTATTATCAGGCTTGCAAGGTCCATGGATATTGGATCCTTATGTAACACCTGCACATGGAACTGTCAGAGCAGCTACTGGTATACTGGGATTTACAGACACTAAGAAGAGTTTTGCAGCTGCTGTTAAACAGGGACCTTCAGACATTAATGGTTTTTTCCCTGAGCTGCGGTGGACTACAATTCCCATGGACCCTTGTTTCAGTCAGATGACACAGCTAGGAGGGAGGGGGAACTTGGGGGAGGGAGCTGGAGAGGAAGTGAAAGAAAGTGAGAGAGCAGATTGTTCATGTAAAAGATGGAGCGCTGTGGACTTGTATTCCTCTAAAGAGCGGAGCGTTCCAGTCCCCTCTGATATACCTGCGAATCTGGAGAGAGCGCAGCCCGGTCACCAGGTGAAGCAAGCAACATTAAGGACTCGGAGAGTTCTACCGGCACTCCCACCTTATAAAGGCCTGAATCCTGCCGCCCCCAGTTGGGGTCCAGGGAAAACTACAACCGGTTGAGACGCACCGTGAGTGCCCCTTTTCGAGACTTGTGGTTCAACCAGCCCGTTACAGTGAGTACAATACGCCCCAGACTATTTACCTTCGTGAGCATCTAAGTGCACCAACGGTTATAAATTTGCGCGCCAACATCCGCGGCAACTGGGCCCCAACGTTTGGACTGGGTTAATACAAGAAAAGGGGAACCCTGCTATATTATATTTGCAGGGTTGGGGAAAGAATTAGGTTGTGATGTGTATATGACTTTCATAGAGCATCGTTACCTGTATTGCATGTTGTTTCTTTAAATATACTTCATTTCTGCTGCATATCCATAAACCAGTTAAACTGTTTTACTCCTGTTTTGGGTGAGTGTGTACTGAGCTATAGGCAGGGGTTTCCCGAATCAGTCCCTGGCAGAAGATAACAGTCCTTCTGCAGTCCTAGAGAGAGCTCCAATCAAGATTCGGGTGGAGGCACTGCGCCCTAAAGAGGTGAGACCCCCCATAACACCCAGCGTACCGTGGTAGCCCTGAAGGGTGTTACAGTGGAGGCACTGCTAAACTGGCCTAAGCCCACCAAGCTGGGGGAGCTTAGGTCCTTTTTAGGATTCTGTGGATACTACCGAAGATTTGTACCCCAGTACTCTCGGATTGCGAAGCCATTAACTGCTCTTACCCAGGGGTATCCCCCTTCCGGCGGGACAGCCCGCCCCTCAAGGTCAGGGAAAAGAGACTACTTCCGAGTTAATGAACCTTTTGGGGAAAGATGGACACCCTTATGCGACGAGGCATTTGAGAAACTGAAGTCATGTTTGACCCAAACTCCAGTGTTGGCCTATGCAGACGCCAGTAAACCATATGTGTTACATATAGATGCTTCTCTCGACGGACTAGGAGGGATTCTCTATCAGGACCATGATGGCTGTCTACGTCCCGTTTACTACATTAGTCGAGGATTGACTCCCAGTGAACGCAACTACCCAGCTCACAAACTGGAGTTTCTGGCTCTAAAATGGGCTGTAGTGGACACGCTGCATGACTACCTCTATGGGGTACACTTCGTGGTTCATACCGACAACAATCCATTAACCTACGTGAGAACCACAGCAAAACTGGATGCCACGGGGTACCGGTGGCTTGCCGCACTCTCTCTGTATGATTTCAGCTTAAAATATCGACCAGGGATCAGTAACATTGATGCAGACACACTCTCTCGCCTGCCTAGTGAACCTTTAAATGAGGAAGAAGAAGGAGGATGGATAGAGGTCCCTGCCCCTGAGGTGAAGACTCTGTGCCATAGACATCGAACTGATGCCCTCACTCTGCAGTGCTGTGCTAAATTCTTAGGAGTATCTAGCGAAGCGCTCCCGTTGTCGTACTGTCGAGTGACAAATGTAACCCCAGACTCTCTCCCTCAACTGACTCATAATCAAGTCAGGACGGCGCAGCAGGAGGATCAGTCAGTGGGGGTAGTTCGATGGTGGGTGAAGAGGGGCTGGAGGCCCGAAAAGAATGCATTAAGAACAGAGGAGTCTGTCCTGCTGACTCGGCAGCTAGAGTCGCTAGTAGTAAGAAATGGGCTACTATACCGAGAGACAAGGGGCCAGAAGGGAGGAGTCCGCAGACAGCTGGTGTTACCCACCCGATTTCGGAAGATGGTCATGAAGTCCCTGCATGATGACCATGGACATCTTGGCATCGAAAAGACTACGAGTCTCGTGGCCGACCGATTCTACTGGCCTCGTATGGAAGCGGATATTGAAGAATACTGCAAATCATGCTCCCGGTGTGTGTTGAGAAAAACCTTGCCTTTGAGAACAGCCCCCCTTGTGAACATTACCAGCGATGGCCCACTTGAACTAGTGTGCATTGATTTCCTCTCCATCGAGCCTGATGAAAGCAATGTCAGTAATGTGTTAGTGGTCACTGACCATTTCACCCGATATGCCCAGGCCTACCCCACTAAAGATCAAAGGGCAATTACTGTGGCAAAAACATTATGGGAGAAGTTCTTTGTACATTACGGGCTGCCTGCCCGCATCCATACCGATCAAGGAAGAGATTTCGAAAGTAGACTAATCAAGGAGCTATGCGCTCTCTGTGGGATCAAGAAATCCAGAACCACGCCATATCACCCCCAAGGGGATCCTCAACCTGAGAGATTCAACCGTACCCTTCTGAACATGTTAGGCACTTTAGATCCCAGGAAGAAGGGACACTGGAGCAGGCATGTGAGTCAGTTGGTTCATGCCTACAATTGCACCACAAATGAGTCAACTGGATATTCTCCTTATTTCCTCATGTTTGGAAGAAAAGCCCGACTACCCGTGGATATTAGTTTTGGGACATCCATTGACCGTTCTAATGGGAAGACCTACTTAAAATATGTGTCCCAGCTAAAAGAAGATTTGACAAAAGCTTACAAATTGGCAGAGCAGGCCTCTGGTCGGTCAGGGAAGCGCAATAAGACTCGCTACGACTGTAGGGTTCGAGAACAAGTTTTACTACCTGGAGACAGAGTTCTTATTCAACTTCTGGGCCTTCCTGGGAAGCACAAGCTTGCTGATCGGTGGTGTCCTGACCCTTACGTGGTGATGGAGAAGTTGCCCGGTGTTCCGGCCTACAGAGTGAAGCCCGAAAAAGGGGGTGGAGCTGTTAAAACCTATCATCGACATCATCTGTTGCCTGTGGGAAAAAACATCCCTTTACCCCCATTGCCAACTCAAGGAGGTCATACAACTCTTCAGTGCAATAGGAGAAGTCCAAGGTGTAAAAACCCACCCCAGACTGGAGTTGCCTCAGGAGGATGTGACAGCGAGTCTGGGGATGAATGGGGACCTGACTGTCAATGGAGCTACAGGTGGATCGAGGACCCATGCCCCATGGACGTAGACCCTGAAAACCAGACCCCTGAAGTAGAAACAAAGAAAAGGGACATTTGTCAGGAGGCGAGTGCACTCCGCCCACAATTGGAGGAAAGTTCAGAAGAGGGACATTTATTGAATGAAGAGATCCACCTGGTGGAGCCCGTTCTTGAGAGACAAGAGTCGGGGACTGAGGAGGTGGGCCCCTCGGTACACACTCGTCCCAAGCGGGACATTAGGCCACCCATGATGTTGACTTATGACAGAATGGGACATACCACTGAGGTCCCCAGGTTGATACACCCAAATTCAAATTCTGTTTGGCCTTATTTCCCGGTATCTTCCATGTGTCCAGGAGGTGGTTTGTATGCATGTAAATTTGGTGTTAGTCAGGATGCCTTAACCCCCATTCATGTTTCAGGTGGTGAGTCCTCATGTCGTGATGGGACACTTTCAATGATTCACCAGGGGGAGAATGTAACACCTGCACATGGAACTGTCAGAGCAGCTACTGGTATACTGGGATTTACAGACACTAAGAAGAGTTTTGCAGCTGCTGTTAAACAGGGACCTTCAGACATTAATGGTTTTTTTCCCTGAGCTGCGGTGGACTACAATTCCCATGGACCCTTGTTTCAGTCAGATGACACAGCTAGGAGGGAGGGGGAACTTGGGGGAGGGAGCTGGAGAGGAAGTGAAAGAAAGTGAGAGAGCAGATTGTTCATGTAAAAGATGGAGCGCTGTGGACTTGTATTCCTCTAAAGAGCGGAGCGTTCCAGTCCCCTCTGATATACCTGCGAATCTGGAGAGAGCGCAGCCCGGTCACCAGGTGAAGCAAGCAACATTAAGGACTCGGAGAGTTCTACCGGCACTCCCACCTTATAAAGGCCTGAATCCTGCCGCCCCCAGTTGGGGTCCAGGGAAAACTACAACCGGTTGAGACGCACCGTGAGTGCCCCTTTTCGAGACTTGTGGTTCAACCAGCCCGTTACAGTGAGTACAATACGCCCCAGACTATTTACCTTCGTGAGCATCTAAGTGCACCAACGGTTATAAATTTGCGCGCCAACATCCGCGGCAACTGGGCCCCAACGTTTGGACTGGGTTAATACAAGAAAAGGGGAACCCTGCTATATTATATTTGCAGGGTTGGGGAAAGAATTAGGTTGTGATGTGTATATGACTTTCATAGAGCATCGTTACCTGTATTGCATGTTGTTTCTTTAAATATACTTCATTTCTGCTGCATATCCATAAACCAGTTAAACTGTTTTACTCCTGTTTTGGGTGAGTGTGTACTGAGCTATAGGCAGGGGTTTCCCGAATCAGTCCCTGGCAGAAGATAACAGTCCTTCTGCAGTCCTAGAGAGAGCTCCAATCAAGATTCGGGTGGAGGCACTGCGCCCTAAAGAGGTGAGACCCCCCATAACACCCAGCGTACCGTGGTAGCCCTGAAGGGGTGTTACACTTACCAGCCTGAAAAACCAGGCCTCAGCGGTCTGCTTCATCTGGCTGGTTAACAAAAATAGGGGGACCCCATGCCATTTTTTTTTCGAGGGGATCCCCTATTTTTGTTAATCAGCCAAGATATGCAGACTGCTGTGGCCTGGTATTATCAGGCTGGCAAGGTCCATGGATCTTGGCTCCTTAACAGCCTGAAAATCCAGGCCTCAGCGGTCTGCTTCATCTGGCTGGTTAACAAAAATAGGGGGGACCCCACGCCATTTTTTTTTCGAAGGGAACCCCTATTTTTGTTAATCAGTTCCCTCTGACGTCACTGATGGTGTCCCTGGCTGACCTGAAGTGAAAGTGGAAAGCAATCAATTAAGCTTTCCACTTCCTCTCCTGTCAGCCAGGAGAGGAACTCATTCATTTGGGGGTTTACTGTGAGGCTGCAGCATTAGCTGCGGTCCCTGCAGTAAACATTAACCCTTTCTGAAGGATTACACCGTGGGACCTGACTGTGCATCGGATTGGTAAGAATAATTTTGCTTTATTATTTTATTTTTATTACAGGAAATGGTTTTAGCAGGTAAATAAAATATGGTCAAAAACTGTGTGATTATTTCATTAAACTTCTTTTTTATTAAAGTGTGTGTGTTTGATTTTTCTTTCATACAATAGGATTAATAATTGATAGTTGTCTAATTGACAGCTCTCAATTATTAACCTGGCTTAAAGTGACCTTTCAATTGCAAGGTCATTTTAACCCCTTATTAACCCATTCGCCACCGCTACAGGGCAATGGGAATAGACGGGCAAAGTGCCAGAAAGGGCAAATCTAATTAGAGATTTGCCCTTTCTGGGGTGTCTGGGGGCAGATGTTAGTAGCCGGGGGGGGGCAAAAATAATGGTCCCTCTCTGGGCTATTATTATCTGCCCCCACTCACTGGCTTTGTCTGTCTGGTTGCGAAAATAGGGCGGGAGCCCACGCATTTTTTTTCAGCAATTTTACACCTCATATATATATATATACATGTCATTGAGTTTGTGACACATATATATATATATATATTTATAGTTCATACACTTCTACATAGTATAATAGCCGCTAATTCAATTGCCGGCTTTTGTGAAAATGCAGAACCCGACATGAAATGACACTTGGTGTACATAGGGTTAACCATGTCCTTTGCTATCTGATTTGCACAAACAATTAAATCAGTCTATGTGTGCAAAATTTCACACCTGTAGGGGTTAATTAAAGGTGTAAATTCGTAGCAAAAAAGTCCGTTTTTTTTACAACGAATTTACACCTTTAATTAACCCCTACAGGTGTGAAATTTTGCAAACATAGACTGATTTAATTGTTTGTGCAAATCAGATAGCAAAGGACATGAAAAGACATGGTTAACCCTATGTACACCAAGTGTCATTTCATGTCGGGTCACCCGACATGAAATGACACTTGGTGTACATAGGGTTAACCATGTCTTTTCATGTCCTTTGCTATCTGATTTGCACAAACAATTAAATCAGTCTATGTGTGCAAAATTTCACACCTGTAGGGGTTAATTAAAGGTGTAAATTCGTAGCAAAAAAGTCAGTTTTTTTTACAACGAATTTACACCTTTAATTAACCCTACAGGTGTGAAATTTTGCACACATAGACTGATTTAATTGTTTGTGCAAATCAGATAGCAAAGGACATGAAAAGACATGGTTAACCCTATGTACACCAAGTGTCATTTCATGTCGGGTGCTTCTGTCTTTTCACAGAAACCGGCTTTACCCGGCAATTGAATCAGAGGATATTTTACTATGTAGAAGTGTATAAACTATACATATATGTATATATATATATATGTCACAATGACATGTATATATATATATGTATTCTATGTGTGTATATTTAGTGTTTACAAGGAAAGAATGGGGTTTTTTTAGTTACGATATTTTGTTCCCATAGACTTACATGGGACTTCCGGTATCGGTATCGGGTATCGCCGATATTTTAATGGTATCGGCGATACCATTCCGATTCCGATACTTTTGGATATCGGAAAGTATCGCTCAACTCTAGTCAAGACTAAATAAAGAAGTGATGCCAGAGCCCAAAATGGAAGATTGGTTGAGGATTGCACATGGCTTTCAAGAAAACAGTCATTTTCCACACTGTATTGGAGCCCTGGACGGGAAGCACATACGTGTGCGTAAGCCGCCAAAATCAGGGACCCAATTCTACAATTATAAGCAATATTTTTCTATAGTTTTGTTGGGCTTGGTTGACAGTAACTACCGCTTCATAATTGTAGACATTGGGGCCTATGGAAGGACTGGAGACTCCAGAGTCTTCAATTCTTCCATTATGGGTCGGCGGCTACGCAATAACCAATTGGACTTACCACCACCATGTCAACTTCCACACTCCAATATGGATGCAATGCCATATGTTGTAGTAGCGGATGAGGCCTTCCAATTAAGTTGTAATGTTATGAGGCCATATCCTCGGCGCAATCTCAACCATCAGAGACGCATCTTTAATTATCGCCTTTCTCGTGCACGACGCCTGGTGGAGTGCACATTTGGTATTCTTACAGCCAAATGGCGAGTCCTACAATCAGCCATTCAGCTAAGTGCATCAAATGTAAATCTTGTAGTGCAAGCATGTGTGGTACTACATAATTTTACAAGAATGCATGAATGCTCATCATCTGATATGGCTGACCTTCAGTCTTATAATATGATGAGGCCTATGAGACCAGTCATCCATCCTCGTCGTCCCCCTTCTGGTCTGAAAGTGCGTGAATTATTGACAAATTATTTTGTTTCCCCTGGTGGTTCTATTCCTTGGCAAGATGAGGCCATAGGTATGTAGTGTGTTTTATGTGATATCATAACATAAAGTTAGTTTTGATGAATCAATTCATGGTACACTCTCTTTTTTTGTCTAATACTTTACCATACTTAATACACTACCTAACATAGAAGAATAAACACAGACAACCAATGTAACTTAACTAATTTTAATCATTAGTGTTTTGTGTTGAAGCCTTTTAAAGGCTGATATATTTTTTGGTAACCAGGACCAACATGTCCAAACCGAACAAAAAAATATGTATAACATTATTACTCATAAAATAAAAAAATATATCACTAATTAAAAAATAAAAAATTATTACAGCTACAATTGCTGGTAGCTTGGTGGTGGTGTTGGAGAGGATGGAGGGCCAGGTTGTGGATTCTGCCTCACACAATCTGCAACCTGTGTTTGAGAAAGACCAGGTGCAGATCCTACAGTAGCAGCTGGGTTACTTGCTGCATCATGAAGGCCTTGTGGGTAGGGGTACATAGGGAATTGATGCTCATAGTCATATAGATATGACTGAGCACTAGCAGAGTGACCCCCAATATGCCCATGTCTAACATATCCATGTTGTGGCCAGCCAACAACATTGGGTATGTTAGAGTGGGCATATTGTGCATGGCCACTCTGTCCCATTGTTTGGAGCTGGGAAGCTCCATACAAAGAATGAGCTGCAGTAGGAGGAGGAGTTGGGTTTTGTTGCAAAGAAGGAGGAGGTGGAGGAGGAGGAGGATGATGATGATGAGGAGGAGGAGGAGGAGGATCAGAGGCAGAAGCAGATTGTGCTGGATTTGGTGCTACCAACCTCCCTAAATTTTCTGGACCAACCACCCATCTATGAAGATAATCTAGTAGGTTGGTGGGATCATTAGGGCCTGATCCAGCTTCCAACACAATCTGCAGTCCACTTCTGATCCTCAGTCTGTGCTGTATTTGAGTAGCCCGGAGATAAGGGGCCAGACTGCGGCAAAATGCCTCCTCACCATCATCTTTACCTACACTGGACAAATAGTCCAGAACTCCTCGGTCCACCTGCCTCCTTGAGACAGAACCCACTCCTTCTCGTCGCCGCCTACCTCGCCTTGTGAGTTGGGAAGGAGGAGGAGATACATCTTGAGCCCTATTAGGGCTGCTGCTCTGAGGTAGATCCTCATTTTCCAGATGCAGTGTCTGGGAATCCGCAGCTCCTGCAGCTGTTGTTGGTGCTGCTTGGGTGGACCCACATGCTGCTGAGGAAGGGCCTGCCTCCTCTTCTCCATCACCAACTGGGTCGATAACCACTTCTGAGTCAGACCCCGTCTCCCTCTCAGTTAGGTTTGACTCAGTTCTAGGAATGAAAAAAAGCAAAAAAAAAATTAAAAAATAACAAAATTATAAACATGAAAGTCGTTCAACACACATGCACTTACGGTCGCAGATCCAACACTGGCTCAAGGAAGTTTAGTCTATCAAAATAGAGGTACTTCCTCTTCTTAGATGCTGAAGCCCCACTCCGATCTCTAATCTGCCTCTCCCTCCGGTAGCAGTCCCGACAACTACGCCATCGCCTTGTCACATCATTCACTACAAATTTAAGAAGAGCATAACGCTTTTAATGACTGATATCTATTTAATAAGGCAAAAACAAAAATAGGCAACACTGAACATTTAAATACTGGTCATGTGTGATGTGATTTACAATATTAAAACACATCAACATACAACCAGAAGTATCCATGTTCTAAGCAGTAACATACATTTTAAAAAATGCTTGGCCCTTTACCAAACGCCTCAATCAGTTAGAATTTTATCACCAAAACACTACATCTGAGGTGAAGATAACTACAAAATGTGGTAGTCAATAGATGCCGAAGCATCGATGATATTTAAATATACATGGATATTTTTGGACTACACACACAGCAATGTGTACTTCTAAATAGTAAGAGGTCGATAATGGTGCGTTTTAAATAGCATTTCAACACATAAGGCTAGATTCTTATTTGCAAAAATAAATTTTTTAAAAATTGTGAAAACCGTTACATGCGGTACTTACTAAGTCGCTCTTGGTCCTCCCTGGATCTCTCATTATAGTCCGGAAAAATATGCACACATATAGTTTTCCATGCCGCCTCTTTGCGCGTCCGATTGCTGTAGTTGGAATCGCGCTGGTCCCACAATTCAGGCCTCTCCTGCACCAATACAATGAGGAGTTCCACATTGATGTGGGTAGATGCCATGTTTCTGGACTCCGTGTAGGCATTCTTCCTGTTGTTTTTTAAGATGTGCTTAGCTAATTAGCATGTAAAGGCTTCCTGAGAAATTCAAAGGCAGTTTCCTGTCACCTGGAAAAGTTGTGCGATTTCATCGCAAGTCACACGTCCGGTCCGTTTGTAATCCGATTTTTCATCGTTCCCATAGACTTGCATTGGCGATTGTCGACCCACAATCGGTGACAATCGCAGCATGCTGCGATTGCACTCGGACGTTTAAAACGGACCACAAAAAATCTGATACTGGGAGCTGCTCCATAGATTAACATAGGTCCGACTGCAATGCGATATTTCATCGCATTGCAGTCGTCCGATTTTGTCGCCAGTGTGACCCCAGCCTCACACCCAGTATGGCAGTGTAAAGTGGGAAGAGTCAGAGCACACGATTAAAGATGCATTTTTTCGTTCCTTATCCTATGAATGTGGAGAAGATGGAGGAAAAAAATGTCTCCATCTTCTCCATTCTGCACAAGACCTTAGGGAGATCAATAAAAAAAATGTAAAAAATATTTTTAAAAAAGAAGTAAATGTAAAAACTAGTACACCTTTTTTCTGAGAGTGTAAATAACACCATCAAAACCTCGATAATAAGAACGGTAAAAAAGTGAAATATATATATATATATATATATATATATATATATATATATACAGTATATATAATGGAAAACATGTTTAACTTCATATCATTCAACTCCTGTGTGCTAAAAAAAAAATCTAGAAAAGAAATTAAAGTGAACATATGTTCACATGCTGACTCTGGCGCCATTTTATTGTACTACAATGTCAACATGCAGTGCGCACACACCGGCCATAGAGATAATGGCGATGGGCGGTGCATGTGCACTGCTATGTTGACGTTGTACATTACTTCAATAAAATGGTGCTGGAGTCAGCGCATGCTCATGCTGCGCTATCCGGCGCCATTTTATTAAATACACTGTATATGTGAATTTACAGACACAGTGTCTTAAAAAAATGGTGACAGATAGAGCAGTATGCGCATGCACTGACTTTGGTGCCATTTTATTGAAGTATTGTACTACAAAATTAATGGGATCCTGTCCTGATATGCGGTTAATCTGCAGGTTAACAGCGTTATTTTAGTGCCTGATGCTTGCACGCTGACAAATTCAGCGCGGAGAAAATGAACTTTATTCTCCCGCCAGCATTCAGATTCAGTCATGGAGGCGTAGGCGGTACTTTGAATATATAGAGTGGCCACTGTAACTGTGTCCCCGGCCCTGCCTGACACTGGAACTACATTGAGGCCAGCAGTCAGTCAGGGCTTGGGTCATAGATACAGCGGCCGCTCTGTATTCTCAGCGTGTAATATGCTTCCCCATCCTGGAATATGCTCCCCTATCCTAGTATATGCTCTCCAATCCTGGTATATGCACCCCATCCAGGTCCCCCATCCTGTTATATGCTCACCCATGATGGTCACCCATCCTGGTATATGCTCTCCCATCCTGGCATATGCACCCCATCCCGGTATATGGTCCCCCATCCTGGAATATGCTCCTGTAAGGAGGAGGACCGGGCTGTGGGTACCTGTTCTGTGCCGGGTCCAGAATCGTCGGGGCTGTCTCCTCTGTTGTCCGGGTGAAAGAATAAGAGACCGGACAAACGTTTGCACCAGGAAGCAGGGGGCGTGGCTTAGCGTCAGCAGCCACAGCGCGCGCAGAAACAGTCAGTGTTGGCGGGAGCAGACAGTGCGCGGCAGGGAGAGAGGAGTGCTCGTCCCTCGAGCACCGACACCGCGCAGGCTGAGCTGAGAATACACATGATGATGCTCTATTCAGAGTGACTCATGAGCGACCTGGACGTGACCGGGACAAAGAGCTGGACGCTAAAGAGATCCCTGAATTTCGGAATCCCGCCAGGACGTTGGCGGCAACGCAGGGACAGATCGAGAAGGCGTTCGAAGAACACACACTGGGATGACCCTGTGATTACTGGATGCCACTTCAGCAGGAAGATAGGGACCTTGCTCAGTTGAGGCAATGCGTGGCTTTGAAGCAACTTCCCAGTCGAAGTGAGAGAGACGCTCTGTCCCCGGGAACACTGCATATCCTCCGGCAGTGGAAAGGCTCCAACTGGACGATGGCTTGCTGTATCGAAAAATGCAGTTGGCACGAAGGTTGGTAGTCACCTGGCAAGTGGTGCTTCCAGAAAAGTTGATCAGCGAGGTAGCCACCGAAGCTCATGAGAGAGGGGCCCATTTTGGCCCAGAGAAGACGTTCCAGTGGTTGCAGAAGTTGGTTTACCATCCCCGGTTGAAGTCTGCAGTAGATGAAGCTCGTCAGCGATGCAGGAGCTGTGAACTAGCTAAGCCTCTGGAACAGAGGGCCCCTACACAGACCATAGTGACTTCTGCTCCCCTAGAGGTGTTAATGATCAACTATCTGACTGGTCCAGCTCACCTTGGATATGAACACTGTCTGGTGATGACTGATCATTTTATTAAATTCTCTGTGGTGATTCTAACGCGGGATCAGACAGCTGAATCTGTTGCACAGGCCATTTGCAGAGACTTTATCCGAGTGTACGGTTGTCTGAAGAGAAATCACTCTGACCAAGGCGCATGTTTCCAAGGACGAGTGATGAGTGATGAAAGAACTGCATCGCCTGTACCAGATTGAGAAATCCAGGACGACGCCTTACCATCTACAAGGAAATGGGGCCTGTGAGCGTTTCAATCGGGCGCTGATTCAGAAGTTGAGAACGTTGGAGGAAGACATTAATGTCCGTTGACCTGAGTATGTAGCTGAATTAGTCTGGGTGTACAACAATCGGTGCACAGCACTACTGGATACATACTATGCACCCTGCTGTTCGGCCAAAAAGGGTGAGAGATCACCAAAATGGAAATGGACCCAGGGGAGGACTACCCGTGGACGGGGATGTCCACCTGGGTTCATGAACATCGACAACGACAGCAGACCCTGCATTGATTGGTACAGACCAAGTTTCGGGAGCTCGAGCATCAGGAGAAGATGCCCCTGCGAGGGACAGCTCTCAAGCCGGAGACCGAGTACTGGTTCGAGACAAACGACCTCGAGGCAAGTTAGAGTATTGGTGTGAAAAGACTCCATACTGGGTGAAACGCCGAATTGGACCCGATGGTCCGGTCTATGAGGTTCAACCTGAAGGAAAAGAAGACGCCCCTACTCGAGTGATTCATCGAAACATGCTACGTCCTTGTTTGTCACGAGACCCAGATCAACTGGAGAGAGCGCGAATCGTTCCTGAAACACTCCCTTCTACAGCATGTGATTGTGAGGAGGAAGAATACTCTAACCCCCCACTGATCAACCCAGAAGAGGTACAGGACCCTGAAACTCCCGAGATGGCTGCTTCATTGAACCTGGGCATGTCCCCGTCCTCGTCCACTCAACCTGACTCCACCACTCAACCTGACTCAACTACCCAACCTGACTTATGCCGTACAGAACGGACAACAGCTGGAATACCACCCAACCGTTACGAACAAGGCCAATTTATTTGGCAGCCAATCATCCAAGATATGGAGGAGTGTCAATGCCTACTGCAGGAACTCTTGCCCATGGAATGGCAAGCTAAAAGAGAGGGGGAGTGTAAGGAGGAGGACCGGGCTTGGGTACCTGTTCTGTGCTGGGTCAGGAACCGTTGGGGCTGCCTCCTCTGTTGTCCGGGCGAAAGAATAAGAGACCGGACAAACCTTTGCACCAGAAAGCAAGGGGCATGGCCTAGCGTCAGCAGCCACAACATGCGTGGAAACAGTCAGTGTTGGCGGGAGCAGACAGCGTGCAGCAGGGGAGATTAGTGCTCCGTCCCTCGAGCATCGACACCGCGCAGGCATGCGTCAGATCACCCCCGTCGCCACCAGCGGGTACTTGAGAGAGAGAAGTGCAGTGTACCTGGTGACTACCAGAGAGCCAGGTGCTGCAGATTCCATGTCCGTGAGTACAGCGTGTGTGCCGCTTAAGAGAAACTGGGTATGGGACAGACGCTTATGCCCTGAGCTGCCAGTATATACTTGCCAGTCTACGTTTGACGCGGATAGTCCTGTGGTTTTCTCTTTCTCAGCTGCATCAAACTATGGACAAGGGGCAGCAGAAGGTACCGGAGACCGACCTCTGCTGCCAAAAGACGGAAGGCTGTTGCTTACAGGACGTTGTTGGCCCAGCACCGAGCCAATGTGGCGCCATTGATTTCACCGCAGCTCCCACAGCCTGAGGAACTACTGACAGGAGAAGTTACCCCAAAAAACTGCCTTTGCCTTATCCATTGTTTCTTGACCCTGCATAACCTTTGAAAATGAACTGTTTATTCTTTCATTTAACTGTTTGCTCCCTCATTTAACTGCTTATCTCCCTGCTTGGAGTACCACATTGTTAAGGTAAAGTTGTTAACCCTTGCTCTGCCTCTTGTGCCTACCTGGATCTTGCAACCTGCTCACATTCCCCCATCCTGGTATATGCTCCATCATTCTGGTATATGCTCCCCCATCCTAGAATATGCTCCCCCATCCTGGAATATGCTCCCCCCTCCTGGTATATGTTCCCTCATCCTGGAATATGCTCCTCCATCCTGTTATATGCTCCCCCATTCTGGTATATGCTCCCTCATCCTGCAATATGCTCCCTCATCCTGGTATATGCTTCCCCATCCTTGTATATGCTCCCTCATCCTGTAATGTGCTCCCCCATCTTGGTATATGCCCACCAATCCTGGTATATGTTCCCTCATCCTGGAATATGCTCCTCCATCCTGTTATATGCTCCCCATTCTGGTATATGCTCCCTCATCCTGCAATATGCTCCCTCATCCTGGTATATGCTCCCCCATCCTTGTATATGCTCCCCCATCCTGGTATATGCTCCCCCATCCGGGTAACCCCATCCTGGTATATGCTGCCCCATCATGGTCACCCATCCTGGAATATGCTCCCCCATCCTGGAATATGCTTCCCCATCCTGGTATATGCTCCTTCATCCTGGTATATGCTGCCCCATCCTGGAATATGCTCCACCATCCTGGTATATGCTCCCTCATACTGTAATGTGCTCCCTCATACTAGAATATGCTCACCCATCCTGTCATACACTCCCTCCATCTTGGTATATGCTCCCCCCTCCTGGTATATGCTGCCCCATATTGGAATATGCTCCTCCATCCTGGTAGACGCTCCCTCATCCTGTAAGGTGCTCCCTCATCCTAGAATATACTCCCCCATCTTCGTATATGCCTTCCCATCCTTTTATACGCTCCCCCATCCTGGTATACCCTACTCCATCCTGGTATATGCTCCCCCATCCAGGTGCCCCATCCTGGTATATGCTGCCCCATCATGGTCCCCCATCCAGGAATATGCTCCCCCATCCTAGAATATGCTACCCCATCCTGGAATATACTCCCCCATCCTGATATATGCTCCCTCATCCTAGAATGCGCTACCCCATCCTGGAATATACTTCCCAATTCAGGTATATGCTCCCCATCCTGGAATATGCTCCTTCATCCTGGTATATGCTCCCTCTTCCTGTAATATGCTCCCCCATTCTGGTATATGCTCCCTCATTCTGGAATACGCTCCCCTCATCCTGGAATATGCTCCCCCATCCTGGTATATGCTCCCTCATTCTGGCATATGCTCCCTCATCCTGGAATATGCTCCTCCATCCCAGTATATGCTCCCTCATCCTGGAATATGCTCCCCCATCCTGGTATATGCTCCCTCATCCTGGAATATGCTCCCCCATCCTGGCATATGCGCACTCATCCTGGAATATGCTCCCCCAACCTGGTATATGTTCACCCATACTGGTATATGCTCCTCTATCCTGGAATGTGCTCCCCATCCTGGTATATGCTCCCCATCCTGGTATATACTCCACCATCCTGGTATATGCTCCTCCATCCTGGAATATGCTCCCCCATCCTAGTATATGCTCCCTCATCCTGTAATGTGCTCCCTCATCCTGGAATATGCTCCCACATCCTGGTATATGTTCCCCATCCTGATATATGCTACCACATCCTGTAATGTGCTCCCTCATCCTAGAATATGCTCCCACATCCTGGTATATACCCCCCGTCCTGGTATATGCTTCCCCATTCTGGTATATGCTCCCTCATCATGGTCCCCAATCCAGGTATATGCTTCCCCATCCTGGTATATGCTCCCCATCATGGTCCGCATCCAGGAATATGCTCCCCATCCTGGTATATGCTCCCCATCTGTAATATGCTCAACCATCCTGGTATATGCTCCTCCATCTGGTATATGCACCCAAACCTGTATATGCTCCCATCTGTATATGCTCCCATCTGGAATATGCACCCCATCCTGGAATATGCTCCCTCATTTGGAATACGCTCCCTCATCTGAATATGCTCCCATCCTGGTATATGCTCCCTCATCCTGGAATATGCTCCCCATCCTGGCATATGTGCACTCATCTGGAATATGCTCTCCCAACCTGGTATATGTTCACCATACTGGTATATGCTCCTCTATCCTGGAATGTGCTTCCAGCTGGTATATGCTCCCCCATCCTGGTATATGCTCCCCATCCTGGTATATGCTCCACCATCCTGGTATATGCTCCTCCATCCTGGAATATGCTCCCCATCCTAGATTATGCTCCTCATCGTAATGTGTCCTCACTGGAATATGTTCCCACATCCTGGTATATGTTCCCCCATCCTGATATATGCTCCCACATCCTGTAATGTGCTCCCTCATCCTAGAATATGTCCCACATCTGTTACAGTATCCCCCCGTCCTGGTATATGCTTCCCCATTCTGGTATATGCTCCTCATCATGGTCCCCATCCAGGTATATGCTTTCCATCTGGTTATGCTCCGCCATTATGGTCCGCATCAGGAATATGCTCCCCCATCCTGGTATATGCTCCTCCATCCTGGTATATGCTCCCCCATCCTGGAATATGCTCCTCATATGGTATATGCTTCCCCATCCTGGTATATGCTCCCCATCATGTATATGCTCAACCATCCTGGATATATGCTCCTCCATCCTGGTATATGCACCCCAATCCTGTAATATGTCCCCATCCTGGGATATGTCCCCATCCTGGAATATGCTCCCTCATCTGGAAAATGCTCCCCATCCTGGCATATGCACCATCTAGTCCCCAATCATGGTATATGCTCACACATGATGGTCACCCATCCTGTATTATGCTCCCCATCCTGGCATGCACCCATCCAAGTTTATGCTCACCATCATGGTCCCCATCCTGGAATATGCTCCCCATCCTGATTTATGCTCCCTCTTCTTGGAATATGCTCCCCATCATGATATATGCTCCCTCATCCAGGATATGCTACCCCATCCTGGAATATACTCCTTCATTCTGGTATATGCTCCCCATCCTGGAATATGCTCCACATTTGTACATGCTCCCCATCCTGGTAATATGCTCCAACATCCTGGAAAATGCTCCCTCATACTGGAATATGCTCCTCCATCCTGGTATATGCTCCCTCATCCTGGAATATGCACCCACATCTGGTATATGCGCCCTCATCTTGGAATATGCTCTTCCATCTGGTATACTCCCTCTTCCTGGTATATGTTCCCCCATCCTGGTATATGCTTAGCCATCCTGGTGTACATTCCCTCATTCTGGCATATGCTCCCTTATACTGTCATATGCTCTTCTATCCTGGTATATGCTCCCTCAACCTGGAATATGCTCCCCCATCCTGGTATATGAGCCCTTATACTGGAATATGCTCCCCCATCCAGGTATATACTCTCTCATTCTGGCATATGCTCCCTCATGCTGGAATATGCTCCTCCATCCTGGTATATGCTCCCTCATCCTGAAATATGCTCCCCATCCTGGTATATGCGCTTTTATCCTGGAATTTGCTCCAGCATCTTGGTATATGATCACCCATCTTGGTATATGCTCCTCCATTATGGAATATGCTCCTTATTCTGATATATGCTCCACCATCCTGGTATATGTTCCCCCATCCTGGTATATGCTCCCTCATCCTGTAATATGCTCCCTCATCCTGGAATATGCTCCCACATCCTGGTATATGCTCCCCTATCCTAGTATATGCTCCCCCATCCTGGTATATGCTCCCCCAACATGATCCCCCATCCTGGAATATGCTCCCCATCCTGGTATATACTCCTTCATCCTGGTATATGCTCCCCCATCCTGGAATATGCTCTTCCATCCTGGAATATGCTCCCCATCCTGGTATATGCTCCCCCATCCTGGTATATGATCCCCCGTCCTAGTATATGCTCCGTCATCATGGTATATGATCCCTCAACCTGGAATATCCATCCACATCATGGTATATGCTCCCCCATCATGGTATATGCTCCCTCATTCTGGAATATCCTCCCTCCATCCTGGTGCATGCTCCTCCCATCCTGGAATGTGCTCCCTCATCCTGGAATATGCACCCCCATCCTGGAATATGCTCCCCATCCTGGTATGTGCTCCTCCATTCTGGAATATGCTCCCCCATCCTGGAATATGCTATCCAATCCTGGTATATGCTCCCCATCCTGGTATATGCTCCCCCATCCTGGTATGTGCTCCCTCATCCTGTAATATGCTCACACATCCTGGTATATGCCCCCCATCCTGGTATACGCTCCCTGTGAGATATCTCACAGGGGAAGGGAGGGGGACGACTTCGCTCACCTTGGGGGAGGGGAGAGAAGGACCTAGCAGGGGTTGGCTCTCTGGTGCCACCAGAGTGGGGATATATATCTAACAGTACGAGTTAAGCCCCCGTCTCACACAACGATCTCGCTAGCGAGATCGCTGCTGAGTCACTAGTTTTGTGACGCAGCAGCGATCTCCCCAGCGATATCGCTGTGTGTGACATTCAGCGACGATCAGCCCCCTGCTGGGTATCGCTGATCGTCGCTGAATGTCCTGGACATTTTTTTGATCGCTGGTCTCCCGCTGACAGGCAGGCATCGCTGCGTGTGACAGGCGGGAGACCAGCGATCCGCTGGTAACCAAGGTACACAGCGAGTTTCCAGGCGCGGGGCTGTGCCTAGAAACCCGTTGTGTACCTTGGATACCAGAGCCCTGATGCAGGTAGCTGGTAACCAAGGTACACAGCGGGTTTCCAGGCACCGCGCAGCACCTGGAAACCCGATGTGTACCTTGGTTACCAGCTCCCTGCATCATGGCGCTGGTATCCAAGGTACACTGCGGGTAACTAAGCGATGTTACCCGCAGTGTCGCTGTGCTGATCGCTGCCCTGAACTGCCTGTTTGGCAGCTCAGCAGCGATCATGTAGCGATACACCAGCGATCCTGACAAGTGCATATCGTTGTCGGGATCGCTGGTGTATCGCTATGTGAGACCCAGGCTTTAGTGAGGCGCTCCCAGTCAGGGGTGATATATATCACCAGTCCAGGCTGGGGATATATATATATAAACCTCCCGGCCGTCACTGCCAGAGATCCTCACTAAAACAATACGGTATTCTGCCACCAGTTCCTCTTTTGAAATAAGCCCCATCCGACAGCAGGCTTATATTGGGTCAGGAACCCACCCGGATCGCGTATCATATAACCAACCGAAAGTGCGGACGTGGGGATTCGTGGATCGAGATAAAAGAGCAGCCCAAGATTAATTTTATATTTAATCGCCTAAAAGGCGCATCAGAAATATACAAGCATATATTTACAGAACAATATGCAAGTATGCAGTCAGGGGTGTAGTAGATAGGGTATAGATAGGTTGCAATTACCGTGTTATGTAGCATGTGACCACAGGGAGGCGCTGATGGATCACAGGTCCAAATCTTAGTTACAGGCTTTCCTAGCTCCGTCTGATAACGGGACCTCCGGCCAGAAGAAAAACTGAGCTCCAAGTGAAGAGCTGACACTTATCTCCTTGGCTGCTCCTCCCACACTCTACACCCACCCTGGGCTTGTGCAGTCTCTCTCCTCCCATCTCTGAGAGTTTGATTTTCAGTCTAGAACTGTGGATGGCCCACAACTTTCCACCGAAGCTCTGAATGGAACGGGAGCAGTGCCACTGGATTTGGCTGGATTTTATCTGCTCATAAAGTTTCAAATATGCCTATCGTATGTAATTCCTGGTGTCTAAGCGTTATAACTCCATAGCACAGAGTGCTACAATTGGCTGCCGGGCACGGTCGTATGAGGGAAGGCACGCCGATCTGGATGATGTGCTCGGCTAGGCTCAGAGATATCGCATTCTGTTATTATAGGTCATTTTCCAGATTCAATACCTCATAGCCTTGCTGTGATTTGTTGTACGACGATTTATATCCATGTGTTTAGCAACACAAAAGGGATAGCTGGCTTGCAGCTGCAGAAGTTTTCACACCATTGTGTCAAGAGCTTCAAAGGATTTGTTCTTGGTTTTTAATTAAAGGTAAACACTGCATGACTTTTTATGGCTGAATGCAAGGGTGGCGGCACACTTCAGGAGTGGAAGGAGATGTCCTGAACTTAAAATCCAAAATGGATTCTCCCTTCCCCCTCACACTCCCCTATCCTGGTATATGCTCCCCCATCCTGGAATATGATCCTCCATCTTGGTATATGCTCCCCTGTTATGATTTGGTAACCGAGGAGGATACTAGAAAAATAGGCTAGGCAACCAAACACCCAGAGAGGTTGGTAACTTAGCGGATTGCAGACCCCTAAACTGACAACACAACTAGAATTAGCCGTGGGCCGTACCTACGGTACCCTAGACGCCTCGACACAGCCAAAGAGTTAACTAAGCCTAAAGAGAGAAAGGGGAAAGCTAAACTGCCCCGGAGTAAAGCCCCAAAGGAATAGATAGCCCCCAAACATATATTGCCGGTGAGACAGATGAAGTACAAAACACAGGCAGAAAATAGTGTGAGCAAATGCTGGGGCCCAAACTGTCTAGATAGAACAGGACAGGAAAGGATACTGTCTGCAATCCTGCAAAAACCCTAAGAAAAATTTCAACACGTCTGATATGCAAAAATACTGAGGCAACACGACCTCTCCCCCACTAAATCAGAACTCAAGTGTGAACTGGACGCCAAACAACAGATACTGAAATAACAGGAGACTAGAAATACTGAAAAGACATAAGCTGTGGCAAAGGAAAACAGAGTCCAGCACAGGTCCCAGCAAGGAACCCGGCTGAACTCACACCAGCAAGGCAGAGAAAAGCAAAAAGGGAAATAAGGCCACAGATAAAAACAGACAAATAACTTATCTGAAAGATGCAGGACAAAGCAGGGAACAAGCCGACTTCCAAAAGGCTCAGGAAGAAAACAAATCACCGATGTACACTAACGTTATAGCACAACCATGTGGGAGGGTGCACAAGTGGGGTCCTAACCCTGTGTCAAATAGAGAGATAATTCGGCACACCAAAGGATGTAGAATATCCAATGTGATTTTAAATGAAAATAGTACATACGATAGATGTTTCGGTCAAAAAACAGACCTTCATCACAGTACTGATAAGGTGAAAAATAATAAAATAATAAAATAATATAATAAAATAAGAAAATAATAAGAAAATAAAATAAGAAAAAAATACACATGCATGCATAATTTGCAAGTATATATAATACATATTGAAAAAGAGAAATCAGAAAAAAAACGAATAAACAAAGGTATATACAGGCATAAATTACATAAATGGGCTCTCTTCAGACAATATAATAATTACAATACAATGAGGCATCCCATGCAGTTTAGCCCTTATAGATATGGAAATGATGACACTTAGCAAGACAAAAGACAAAACCCTAGTGCGTTATAAATGAGAAGATTAACATACCCATATGTATATACTGTGGGTAATGATAGACTCGCTCTCGTTTGGCCACACAGCCTAAGAAGGAACAGTGAGACATGTGGCTGATGGTGGCGCATAGTGAAAGGGACCATAATCTGGTTAAACACCAGTTTTGTAGTACATACCCCGTTTGTGGAGAACTGGTAGAAAAGATCAAGAAGTCTGTGGAGTGAAGACAGGTGGTGAATCTGAGCTCCCAGACTCTAATAAAGCGTTGGTGGTGCATTGGTGGTGATCTAAAGTCTTTCCGATGTTGGTGGGGCACGGCAGAGGAGGTTTGGACGCGGTATCTGTTGGCATATGCAACAGATTAGGACTTATTATAAGTAAAAGGAGGACTTTATGCTGACCTGACAATAGATGACGATGTTGTGTAACGTTTCCTTCTGTTTAATGTATTGTATAAGAAATAGTCTCACTTGTAGTTTCACTTTCGTTTTGTTCCTGGTTTCCTGATGCAATGCTGAAATGACTGTGCATTTTCCTTTTACCTCATGTTGTAAGAAGTAAAAGCTTGTTATCCCATGAAGCCTGCTCTATGAAATTTTCTTCTGCAAAGGTGTGGATTCAGAAGCTGTGCAACAGGTTATGGGCCCAGATACAGCGTGTCCAGATACAGAGAATCCAGACACCACAGATCCCAAGCACCAAGAATACCAGATACCCAGGACACTGGAACACTCAGGAAGACCCTGGTGAATGCAGAAGAATTCTTCAGTGCAAGTCTCTCCAAAAAAGTAAGATAAGTTAAAAATGACAAGTAGCACAGAGCTAAAACTCACAGTAGCTAAACTGAATGATGAGAACTATCAGCTATGGAAGTTCAAAGTAGAGATGTTATTGTCTAAAGATGATTTATGGGAAGTAATCACTACAGATAGACCTGATCAGGATAATCAGACATGGGATAAGAAAAATAGACAAGCGAGAGCCACCATTAGCTTATTAGTGGATGATGCTCAATACATATAAGAAATGAAGAAACAGCGAAAGGAATGTGGGAAGAATTGGGAAAGCTATATGAGAGACCCAGCTTAAATCACAAATTATTTTTATTAAGAAAGCTTTACAGTATGAGACTAAGTGCAGACAGTGACATGCAGAAGCACATATTCTCAATTATGGAAGTGATATCACAGTCATATAGCAGCAATTTTATTGTGCAGTTTACCAGATTCATATACTGCTTTAATAAATGCACTAGAGACGAGACCTGAAACTGACATTACATTAGATTTTATGAAAACAAGACTAATAGATGAATATCAGAGAAGAAAAGAACAAAGCAATGATTCTTCTGATAAGGACAGTGAAAACGCTCTTAAAGCTACAGAATTTAAAAAACCCTATAATAAAGAGACAAGAGAATGCTTCAGATGTAAGAAAAAGGGACATTTAAAGAAAGACTGTACCATATGGAAAGCAGAACAACAAAAATTACAACATAAAAAGCATACACAGAAAGTAAAAAACACAATTTCAGATTCGTGTGAGAATAATTGGAATGGCACATTCAAAATAACAGACAAGAAATCATCACCTGGTTGGTTTATTGATTCAGGAGCAACGAGTCATGTGACAAGTGACAAGAATTTCTTTACTGATCTTGATTTAAATAAGAAAGAAGACATTTATCTTGCAGATTGAAGCAAAATAACCGCAGAAGGTATCGGACAAGGTATGCTAAATTGTTCAAACAAGTTCGGACAAGATTCAAAGATACTTGTACAGGATGTGTTGTACGTTCCAAAATTGGAAGGCGAATTATTATCTGTGAAACGTTTAACAGCAAAAGGACTTACAGTAAAATTCAAAGACAATGAGTGTGCAATTATTGCAGGAAACAAGATGATAACCAAAGTCAAGGCAGATGAACAATTATATCATTTTGACAAACCAAAGGAACAGATGAAGGTATGTACGCATGATCACAAAAACTGTATTCACATGTGGCATAGACGTCTAGGACATAGACACCCGGACAGTATAAGGGTCTACAGAGAAAAGAATTGACAAAAGATTTAAAGATATCAGATTGCTCAATTACCATAAGATGTGAATGTAGTATAAAATCCAAAGCCACAAGGATATCTATTCCAAAAGAAAATGAGATGAAAAGCGAAAAACCACTTGATTTGGTGCATACTGACGTATGTGGACCCATGAAAGTGACTGCATCAGGAGACAATAGATACATGTTGACTTTTATAGATGACTACTCAAGATACACAGTCACATACTTAATTAAGAACAAAAGTGAAGTTTTTGATAAACTTGTAGACTATGTAACAAGATCAAGTAACAAATTTCAAAGGAAGCCAATTGTCATCAGAAGTGATAATGGAGGTGAATTTACAGGTCACAGAATAGAAGACTACTTAAGACAAAATGGAATAGAACATCAGAAAACTGTTCCATACACACCTGAACAAAATGGAGTAGCAGAAAGGAAAAACAGAACTCTAACAGAAATGATGAGATGTATGCTGACAGATTCTAAACTACCAGAGAAATATTGGGGTGAGGCAGCAATGACAGCTACATATCTACAGAACCGACTTTTTTCCAGAAAACTGAAGAAAACTCCATATGAACTGTGGCAAGGTATGAAACCAAGTGTCAATCATTTAAAAGTTTTTGGATGTAAAGTTTTTATATTCATTTCAACAGAAAAACGTTCCAAACTTCAAAACAGATCCATGGAAGGAATATTCGTTGCATATAGTAAAAATTGCAAAGGATATAGAATCTTAGATCCCAAAACAGACAGAGTTACAGTAAGTAACAGTGTGACATTCATTGAAGATTTAAATGAAGACATTATGATTTCAGTTGAAACAAGAAATGAGAAAAACAATAGTGACATAACTGAAGAAATATCTGATGAGAAAGAAGTAGAAATTAATGAAGAACAAAATACTGAAAGTGAAGAATCACAACTTCAAACAGACACAGAACCAAGACGTTCAATAAGAGAGAACAAAGGAAAACCACCAAAACGTCTCTCATACAAGACAAGTATAACAAAAATCTATGAACCTACCTGTTGGCAAGACATATCTAAACTTCCTGAAGAAGAAGCTAATAAATGGATAGAAGCAACAGAAACAGAAATTAAATCCATGCATGATTCAAATACATGGACACTAACAGATTTGCCAGAAGGAAGAAAAGCCATAGGATGTAAATGGATTTTTAAAGTAAAATACCAAACAGATGGCACACCTGAAAGATATCGAGCAAGACTCGTAGCTAAAGGGTATTCTCAAAAATATGGAGAAGACTATGATGAAACATTTGCTCCAGTTGTCAAACACACTACAATAAGAACTTTACTTACAGTTGCAGCAGTGGAACAGATGGAACTAAGACATCTGGATGTAAAGACTGCTTTTTTGAATGGAGATTTAACAGAAGACATTTACATGGAACAACCTCCAGGATTCAAAGATGAAAGAAATCCAAATAAAATTTGCATACTACAGAAAAACATATATGGTTTAAAACAAGCAGCTAAAGCATGGAATGACAAAATCACGAAAGTACTAACAAATGAAAAATTTCAAAGACGCAAAGCTGATCCATGCTTGTACACAAAAAGGCTGAGTAATAGATGGATTTATGTACTCATATATGTAGACGACATTTTGATTTGTTTTAAACAAGAAAGGGATAAAGAAAACATTCTGAAAATCCTGAAACAACATTTTGAAATCAAAGACTTGGAAAATGTAAAACAGTACCTAGGAATACAGATAGAAAGAGAAGAAGACGGAAGTTTCCTACTGAATCAAAATCACATGATTCAAGACATAACAGAAAAATTTGGACTAAAGGATGCAAAAACAGTAAAGTCTCCGATGGAAACTAATTATCTCAAAGAGATGAACAGTGAAGAAAACATGCTACCAAACAATGAAGAATACAGAACAGCAATAGGAAAACTACTGTATCTAGCGACCGTTACAAGACCAGACATCGCAGCAGCAGTAGGAATCCTGAGTAGAAAGGTATCAAAACCAAATAAAGCTGATTGGAATGCCGTGAAGAGATTAATACGTTATTTGAAAGGAACTAACAATGTTAAGCTGAAATTACCCGCAGGTGAAATTGCATTTTAACAGGATATGTTGATGCAGATTGGGCTGGAGATCCAACTGACAGAAGATCTACCAGTGGACATATTTTTTTTCTCTCAGGTGGACCAATAAGTTGGACAAGTAAGAAACAGTCAATTGTGACTGTTCTGCCCGTCTTATGTGTATGTGTACATAATCCTTGCAGACAGCATAAACCTTGATCCCAACAGTGATTTGATAGACACGTGATGTCTGTTACCAAGTTTATTGCAGGAATCGAATATGGTAAAAAACTGTGGAACAAATAACAGTATTTTACTATGTGCTCACAAACATGTGGCAAGCATACAATATATACACAATATACAGTGGTGAGGGAACACACTATATGCATAACATGTAGTTACATATAACATGCGGTATATCCCATGCTTACTGACCAGTCGGAAAAGCATGGACTACAACTCTCACATTTTCATAACAGCATGATGTAAACATCCCAATATTTATACGGCTGTCAAGTTCATGGTGAATGTGTTTAGGACCTACCGATTGTGCGGCTACAGATCTGGATGTAAGAGATCACTATTGGATTCTGATGTCAGGAGGTACTCAGGAATGAACTGTCTTAGCTGTATACTGAGCAAAAAACATGGCTGCTGGGGCTGGCTGATGAGTCATCAAAGCTATGACTCATGAACTACGGTGTGGTAGATATGTCAAAAAACCTCAATATCAACAACCAAAGACATTCTATAAAACGACCACTAGATGGTGCTGTTATACCACATAACAAATCTGAATGTTTACACAGAAAATTCTAGTGGAACATCACACTCCTCGCCTGGTATCTTAAAGATACCACTTTAAGGTACCTCTGGAGAGAGCAACAAAATCAGTTCAGTGACTGGTCTGAGGAAAAGTTTAGGTTCGTGTTGCCTGCAGATCTTGACCTCCACTTTCCTAACTTTTCCATCTTCACTTGGAAACACTTTGGTTATCAGTCCCAAAGGCCAGTCATTTCTTTTTGACTGAGTGTCTTTGACAAGAACAACATTACCAACCTCCATGTTGGGTTTACTGGCTTGCCATTTATTCCGGGTCTGTAAGGTAGAAACATAAGGACGAATCTCTGCATCAGAATCTGGTTCTAACATTTCAAATGTGTCTTTCTCAAAAGTGTCTTGTACTGATTTGTAGAGGAATGCTGGTCCTGTGAGCCATGTAGTGTCTTTAAGATGGGCTGCAGGAACAGCTCTTGTTGCGTGGTCTGCTGGGTTGTGATCAGTTGATACATAACGCCACTGGGTAGGTCGTGTTGACCTCCTGATTCTTTGAACTCTGTTATGTACGTAGACATAGAATCTTCTAGTCTCATTGTGAATGTAACCCAGCACTACTTTACTGTCTGTATGGAACACCGTATCTTCAAGCTTTAAATCTATCTCTGTCACAATGAGCTCAGCTAGCTCTGTTGCTAGAACAGCAGCACAAAGTTCCAGTCTTGGTATGGTAAGCTCAGGACATGGTGCCAATTTTGCCTTTCCCATCACGAAGCCAATCTGGACTTGACCTTTGATATCTGTTGTTTTAAGGTAAGCGACTGCAGCTATCGCCTTTACTGAAGCGTCACAAAATATACACAACTGCTTAGTCTGAACCTCTGCAGCAGAGATGTGAGCATATGGTCTGTGAATGTGTAGATTAGACAATGTCTTTAGAGAGTCTCTCCAGGTTACCCATAGAGCTTCTTTCTCTGGGGGAAGTGGAGAGTCCCAATCACATGTGTCTGCAGTTAAATCTCTGAGGAGAGTCTTACCTTGGATGGTGACTGGTGCTGCAAATCCAAGTGGATCATATAGGCTGTTGATGGTGGATAAGACACCACGTCGTGTGAAGGGCTTTTGCTCTTGGTCAACCTGGAAGGTAAAGGTGTCAGACTTGAGATCCCAGCTGAGCCCTAAGCTGCGTTGCATGGGTATGGGGTCCGTTGCAAAGTCTAGGTCTTTCAGATCGCTGGCATGATCTTGAACTGGGAAGGCTGCCATAACATCTTCGCTGTTTGAAGCTATTTTATGCAGTCTGAGGTTTGAACAGGAAAGTATACATTGAGTCCTCTTGAGTAGGCTGATTGCAGCCTCTGGTGAGGGAAGTGACTTTAGGCCATCATCCACATAGAAGTCTCTTTCAACAAACTTCTTAACGTCTTGCCGATAGTTTTCTTCACCTTCTTGGGCAGAGAGTCGCAGTCCATAAATGGCGACAGCAGGAGATGGACTATTGCCAAAAACATGTACCTTCATTTCTGGTCTTTTCTCAAAGCTGCGCCTGAGAGAACTGAAGCGTTTTGCGGCTTGAACTCTGTTGTTAGGAAGGTGGGT
>JARQOD010000003.1:432536207-432581641 GCA_033576555.1 Oophaga sylvatica | reverse complement strand
GCATAAATTACATAAATGGGCTCTCTTCAGACAATATAATAATTACAATACAATGAGGCATCCCATGCAGTTTAGCCCTTATAGATATGGAAATGATGACACTTAGCAAGACAAAAGACAAAACCCTAGTGCGTTATAAATGAGAAGATTAACATACCCATATGTATATACTGTGGGTAATGATAGACTCGCTCTCGTTTGGCCACACAGCCTAAGAAGGAACAGTGAGACATGTGGCTGATGGTGGCGCATAGTGAAAGGGACCATAATCTGGTTAAACACCAGTTTTGTAGTACATACCCCGTTTGTGGAGAACTGGTAGAAAAGATCAAGAAGTCTGTGGAGTGAAGACAGGTGGTGAATCTGAGCTCCCAGACTCTAATAAAGCGTTGGTGGTGCATTGGTGGTGATCTAAAGTCTTTCCGATGTTGGTGGGGCACGGCAGAGGAGGTTTGGACGCGGTATCTGTTGGCATATGCAACAGATTAGGACTTATTATAAGTAAAAGGAGGACTTTATGCTGACCTGACAATAGATGACGATGTTGTGTAACGTTTCCTTCTGTTTAATGTATTGTATAAGAAATAGTCTCACTTGTAGTTTCACTTTCGTTTTGTTCCTGGTTTCCTGATGCAATGCTGAAATGACTGTGCATTTTCCTTTTACCTCATGTTGTAAGAAGTAAAAGCTTGTTATCCCATGAAGCCTGCTCTATGAAATTTTCTTCTGCAAAGGTGTGGATTCAGAAGCTGTGCAACAGGTTATGGGCCCAGATACAGCGTGTCCAGATACAGAGAATCCAGACACCACAGATCCCAAGCACCAAGAATACCAGATACCCAGGACACTGGAACACTCAGGAAGACCCTGGTGAATGCAGAAGAATTCTTCAGTGCAAGTCTCTCCAAAAAAGTAAGATAAGTTAAAAATGACAAGTAGCACAGAGCTAAAACTCACAGTAGCTAAACTGAATGATGAGAACTATCAGCTATGGAAGTTCAAAGTAGAGATGTTATTGTCTAAAGATGATTTATGGGAAGTAATCACTACAGATAGACCTGATCAGGATAATCAGACATGGGATAAGAAAAATAGACAAGCGAGAGCCACCATTAGCTTATTAGTGGATGATGCTCAATACATATAAGAAATGAAGAAACAGCGAAAGGAATGTGGGAAGAATTGGGAAAGCTATATGAGAGACCCAGCTTAAATCACAAATTATTTTTATTAAGAAAGCTTTACAGTATGAGACTAAGTGCAGACAGTGACATGCAGAAGCACATATTCTCAATTATGGAAGTGATATCACAGTCATATAGCAGCAATTTTATTGTGCAGTTTACCAGATTCATATACTGCTTTAATAAATGCACTAGAGACGAGACCTGAAACTGACATTACATTAGATTTTATGAAAACAAGACTAATAGATGAATATCAGAGAAGAAAAGAACAAAGCAATGATTCTTCTGATAAGGACAGTGAAAACGCTCTTAAAGCTACAGAATTTAAAAAACCCTATAATAAAGAGACAAGAGAATGCTTCAGATGTAAGAAAAAGGGACATTTAAAGAAAGACTGTACCATATGGAAAGCAGAACAACAAAAATTACAACATAAAAAGCATACACAGAAAGTAAAAAACACAATTTCAGATTCGTGTGAGAATAATTGGAATGGCACATTCAAAATAACAGACAAGAAATCATCACCTGGTTGGTTTATTGATTCAGGAGCAACGAGTCATGTGACAAGTGACAAGAATTTCTTTACTGATCTTGATTTAAATAAGAAAGAAGACATTTATCTTGCAGATTGAAGCAAAATAACCGCAGAAGGTATCGGACAAGGTATGCTAAATTGTTCAAACAAGTTCGGACAAGATTCAAAGATACTTGTACAGGATGTGTTGTACGTTCCAAAATTGGAAGGCGAATTATTATCTGTGAAACGTTTAACAGCAAAAGGACTTACAGTAAAATTCAAAGACAATGAGTGTGCAATTATTGCAGGAAACAAGATGATAACCAAAGTCAAGGCAGATGAACAATTATATCATTTTGACAAACCAAAGGAACAGATGAAGGTATGTACGCATGATCACAAAAAACTGTATTCACATGTGGCATAGACGTCTAGGACATAGACACCCGGACAGTATAAGGGTCTACAGAGAAAAGAATTGACAAAAGATTTAAAGATATCAGATTGCTCAATTACCATAAGATGTGAATGTAGTATAAAATCCAAAGCCACAAGGATATCTATTCCAAAAGAAAATGAGATGAAAAGCGAAAAACCACTTGATTTGGTGCATACTGACGTATGTGGACCCATGAAAGTGACTGCATCAGGAGACAATAGATACATGTTGACTTTTATAGATGACTACTCAAGATACACAGTCACATACTTAATTAAGAACAAAAGTGAAGTTTTTGATAAACTTGTAGACTATGTAACAAGATCAAGTAACAAATTTCAAAGGAAGCCAATTGTCATCAGAAGTGATAATGGAGGTGAATTTACAGGTCACAGAATAGAAGACTACTTAAGACAAAATGGAATAGAACATCAGAAAACTGTTCCATACACACCTGAACAAAATGGAGTAGCAGAAAGGAAAAACAGAACTCTAACAGAAATGATGAGATGTATGCTGACAGATTCTAAACTACCAGAGAAATATTGGGGTGAGGCAGCAATGACAGCTACATATCTACAGAACCGACTTTTTTCCAGAAAACTGAAGAAAACTCCATATGAACTGTGGCAAGGTATGAAACCAAGTGTCAATCATTTAAAAGTTTTTGGATGTAAAGTTTTTATATTCATTTCAACAGAAAAACGTTCCAAACTTCAAAACAGATCCATGGAAGGAATATTCGTTGCATATAGTAAAAATTGCAAAGGATATAGAATCTTAGATCCCAAAACAGACAGAGTTACAGTAAGTAACAGTGTGACATTCATTGAAGATTTAAATGAAGACATTATGATTTCAGTTGAAACAAGAAATGAGAAAAACAATAGTGACATAACTGAAGAAATATCTGATGAGAAAGAAGTAGAAATTAATGAAGAACAAAATACTGAAAGTGAAGAATCACAACTTCAAACAGACACAGAACCAAGACGTTCAATAAGAGAGAACAAAGGAAAACCACCAAAACGTCTCTCATACAAGACAAGTATAACAAAAATCTATGAACCTACCTGTTGGCAAGACATATCTAAACTTCCTGAAGAAGAAGCTAATAAATGGATAGAAGCAACAGAAACAGAAATTAAATCCATGCATGATTCAAATACATGGACACTAACAGATTTGCCAGAAGGAAGAAAAGCCATAGGATGTAAATGGATTTTTAAAGTAAAATACCAAACAGATGGCACACCTGAAAGATATCGAGCAAGACTCGTAGCTAAAGGGTATTCTCAAAAATATGGAGAAGACTATGATGAAACATTTGCTCCAGTTGTCAAACACACTACAATAAGAACTTTACTTACAGTTGCAGCAGTGGAACAGATGGAACTAAGACATCTGGATGTAAAGACTGCTTTTTTGAATGGAGATTTAACAGAAGACATTTACATGGAACAACCTCCAGGATTCAAAGATGAAAGAAATCCAAATAAAATTTGCATACTACAGAAAAACATATATGGTTTAAAACAAGCAGCTAAAGCATGGAATGACAAAATCACGAAAGTACTAACAAATGAAAAATTTCAAAGACGCAAAGCTGATCCATGCTTGTACACAAAAAGGCTGAGTAATAGATGGATTTATGTACTCATATATGTAGACGACATTTTGATTTGTTTTAAACAAGAAAGGGATAAAGAAAACATTCTGAAAATCCTGAAACAACATTTTGAAATCAAAGACTTGGAAAATGTAAAACAGTACCTAGGAATACAGATAGAAAGAGAAGAAGACGGAAGTTTCCTACTGAATCAAAATCACATGATTCAAGACATAACAGAAAAATTTGGACTAAAGGATGCAAAAACAGTAAAGTCTCCGATGGAAACTAATTATCTCAAAGAGATGAACAGTGAAGAAAACATGCTACCAAACAATGAAGAATACAGAACAGCAATAGGAAAACTACTGTATCTAGCGACCGTTACAAGACCAGACATCGCAGCAGCAGTAGGAATCCTGAGTAGAAAGGTATCAAAACCAAATAAAGCTGATTGGAATGCCGTGAAGAGATTAATACGTTATTTGAAAGGAACTAACAATGTTAAGCTGAAATTACCCGCAGGTGATAATTGCATTTTAACAGGATATGTTGATGCAGATTGGGCTGGAGATCCAACTGACAGAAGATCTACCAGTGGACATATTTTTTTCTCTCAGGTGGACCAATAAGTTGGACAAGTAAGAAACAGTCAATTGTGACTGTTCTGCCCGTCTTATGTGTATGTGTACATAATCCTTGCAGACAGCATAAACCTTGATCCCAACAGTGATTTGATAGACACGTGATGTCTGTTACCAAGTTTATTGCAGGAATCGAATATGGTAAAAAACTGTGGAACAAATAACAGTATTTTACTATGTGCTCACAAACATGTGGCAAGCATACAATATATACACAATATACAGTGGTGAGGGAACACACTATATGCATAACATGTAGTTACATATAACATGCGGTATATCCCATGCTTACTGACCAGTCGGAAAAGCATGGACTACAACTCTCACATTTTCATAACAGCATGATGTAAACATCCCAATATTTATACGGCTGTCAAGTTCATGGTGAATGTGTTTAGGACCTACCGATTGTGCGGCTACAGATCTGGATGTAAGAGATCACTATTGGATTCTGATGTCAGGAGGTACTCAGGAATGAACTGTCTTAGCTGTATACTGAGCAAAAAACATGGCTGCTGGGGCTGGCTGATGAGTCATCAAAGCTATGACTCATGAACTACGGTGTGGTAGATATGTCAAAAAACCTCAATATCAACAACCAAAGACATTCTATAAAACGACCACTAGATGGTGCTGTTATACCACATAACAAATCTGAATGTTTACACAGAAAATTCTAGTGGAACATCACACTCCTCGCCTGGTATCTTAAAGATACCACTTTAAGGTACCTCTGGAGAGAGCAACAAAATCAGTTCAGTGACTGGTCTGAGGAAAAGTTTAGGTTCGTGTTGCCTGCAGATCTTGACCTCCACTTTCCTAACTTTTCCATCTTCACTTGGAAACACTTTGGTTATCAGTCCCAAAGGCCAGTCATTTCTTTTTGACTGAGTGTCTTTGACAAGAACAACATTACCAACCTCCATGTTGGGTTTACTGGCTTGCCATTTATTCCGGGTCTGTAAGGTAGAAACATAAGGACGAATCTCTGCATCAGAATCTGGTTCTAACATTTCAAATGTGTCTTTCTCAAAAGTGTCTTGTACTGATTTGTAGAGGAATGCTGGTCCTGTGAGCCATGTAGTGTCTTTAAGATGGGCTGCAGGAACAGCTCTTGTTGCGTGGTCTGCTGGGTTGTGATCAGTTGATACATAACGCCACTGGGTAGGTCGTGTTGACCTCCTGATTCTTTGAACTCTGTTATGTACGTAGACATAGAATCTTCTAGTCTCATTGTGAATGTAACCCAGCACTACTTTACTGTCTGTATGGAACACCGTATCTTCAAGCTTTAAATCTATCTCTGTCACAATGAGCTCAGCTAGCTCTGTTGCTAGAACAGCAGCACAAAGTTCCAGTCTTGGTATGGTAAGCTCAGGACATGGTGCCAATTTTGCCTTTCCCATCACGAAGCCAATCTGGACTTGACCTTTGATATCTGTTGTTTTAAGGTAAGCGACTGCAGCTATCGCCTTTACTGAAGCGTCACAAAATATACACAACTGCTTAGTCTGAACCTCTGCAGCAGAGATGTGAGCATATGGTCTGTGAATGTGTAGATTAGACAATGTCTTTAGAGAGTCTCTCCAGGTTACCCATAGAGCTTCTTTCTCTGGGGGAAGTGGAGAGTCCCAATCACATGTGTCTGCAGTTAAATCTCTGAGGAGAGTCTTACCTTGGATGGTGACTGGTGCTGCAAATCCAAGTGGATCATATAGGCTGTTGATGGTGGATAAGACACCACGTCGTGTGAAGGGCTTTTGCTCTTGGTCAACCTGGAAGGTAAAGGTGTCAGACTTGAGATCCCAGCTGAGCCCTAAGCTGCGTTGCATGGGTATGGGGTCCGTTGCAAAGTCTAGGTCTTTCAGATCGCTGGCATGATCTTGAACTGGGAAGGCTGCCATAACATCTTCGCTGTTTGAAGCTATTTTATGCAGTCTGAGGTTTGAACAGGAAAGTATACATTGAGTCCTCTTGAGTAGGCTGATTGCAGCCTCTGGTGAGGGAAGTGACTTTAGGCCATCATCCACATAGAAGTCTCTTTCAACAAACTTCTTAACGTCTTGCCGATAGTTTTCTTCACCTTCTTGGGCAGAGAGTCGCAGTCCATAAATGGCGACAGCAGGAGATGGACTATTGCCAAAAACATGTACCTTCATTTCTGGTCTTTTCTCAAAGCTGCGCCTGAGAGAACTGAAGCGTTTTGCGGCTTGAACTCTGTTGTTAGGAAGGTGGGTTCTCTGTGTTTTGAAAAGCAGTGGTGCTACCCAGGTATTTGTTTCATCTTTAGAGAATCCTTGTTCTATTATATTTAAGAAGGTCTCATCTTCAATAGAGCAAGCGGTCTTGTTGTCTTCCTTTGTCCTCTGGAACACTGTACACCCCAGATGATCTTCATCTTCTGCACAGTCCGGGTATAACACACTTGTAGGCTTCTCTCTTACAAGGAATCTGTTAGGACAAGGCTGAAAGAGGGATGGACGTCCATTTTCCAATGTATTTGTGAAGAGAGAATTCAGTGGTAGGCTTGTGAACGCTTCCTAGGCAGACATCGCCTATAATGACCCACCCTAGGTCGAGCTTCTGAGCATAAGCAGAACTGTGAGGACCGTTTATCTGTTTCCTCACCTTGTGGACTCTTATGATGTCTCTTCCAAGCAGAAGTACTATTGGAGCGTCTGGGTCGACTTCAGGAATTAGGTGCGCTATATTTTTTAGATGTCCTTGATGTGATGCTGCTGCAGGTGTAGGAATCTCTTCTCTGTTGTTTGGGATCTGATTGCATTCTATCAGCGTAGGCAGAGGCAGGGATGTTTCACCATTTAAGGATTCAATTTGGTAACCAGTAGCTCTTCTCCCTTTTTCTTCACTCACACCTGTGCAAGTCTTAAGTGAATATGCCGAGCTGTTTCCTTTAATGTCGAAGATATCAAAGAAAGTTGAATTAGCGAGAGACCTGTTGCTCTGATCATCAAGGATGGCATACAACTTTACAGCTTTCTCTTTGTGACCAATGGGGTAAACTGTGGCAAGACAGATCTTGGAGCAAGATTTGTTGCTAAGTCCTTCTCCACAGACTTGGGTGCACTGAGGTGTCACTTCAGGAGGTGTAGGGTCTCTCTGCTCCTCGCCGTGCTCTATCACTTGGTCTGAGGGTGTGAGAGTCCATGGAGCTGGTCCTGGGTGTAAAGCTGTGTTATGCTCTTCACTGTCACATTCTGAGCATTTAATGTTTGTTGTACAGTCTTTTGCAAGATGTGAAGTTGCTGCGCAGCACCTGTAGCAAATGTGGTTTTCTTTGAGGAAAGTTTTGCGATCTTTGAGCTGTTTTTCTCTGAATCCTCTGCATTTCAACAACGAATGTGGTTTCTTATGCAGAGGGCATTCTTTGCACGGGTCTTTAGATGAGGTCTTATCAGTCTCTGCAGTACTATAAGTTTTGCGTGAAGTGTCTTGAAGAGATACACTGGTTTTGTGTACTGCCACTGGTGTATCTCTCAGGTTACGCATTGAGACAGGTTTACCTGATTTGGGGTACGTGGTGTCAAACATTGAGAAGTCAAAGCTGGGGTCATTTCTAATCTTTGCTTGTTGGTGTACAAAGTCCACAAAGAATGAGAATGGAGGAAATGGGACGTTGTATCGTTCCTTGTATTTGGAGCCTTGACCGATCCACTTATCTATCAGACCTTGCGGAAGTTTGCGTACTATGGGATTTACACCGCGTGCTGTGTCCAAGAATGCTAGGCCTTGTAAGTCTCCTTGAGCTTTGGCAACTTGAAGTTCTGTCAACAGATCGCTCAATTCTCTCAGTTTTTGGAAACCTTTGCCTTGCATCTTGGGGAAATCCTCAATTCTTTTGAAGAGTGCGTTTTCTATCACTTCTGGTGAGCCGTAACACTCCTCCAGTCTCTCCCATATCAGGTTTAGTCCTCTGTCAGGATAGTCTAAATTGATGTCCCTAATCCGTTTTGCATGCTCTGTGGATTCATTTCCTAGCCACTTGACTAAAAGGTCCACCTCCTCGTTTGCAGACAGATCCAGATCTTTGATTGTATTTCTGAATGAGGATCGCCATGCTCTATAGCCTTCAGGTTTGTCGTTAAACTTGGAGAGTCCTTGGGTTATCAACTCACGTCGAGCAAGGAATTTGAGAACATCTGACATACCTCGATTTCTGTTTGATGAATCTGGAAATGAGCTGAGGTGCAGAGGTCCATGTGGGTTAGAGTAGTCTTTAAACTTGTCTTTGTTGTAATAACTACCATCTACTTGTTCCTTCTTGAAGGCTGGAGCTGCTCTGCAGTTGTCTGTCGGTTGGAATGCAGATTGCATTGGGGACCGATGATATATAAAATTACTGTCTTGCTTGATGTATGGCATTTGGAAGGCTGAGGCTGCTTGTTGTGTGACAGGATTAGGCTGGAGTTTGTAAGCAGGAGTTGACTCAGCTCCTGGACCGTAATACAGACCGTCATCTGACTTAGCATACTGCAGTACGTATTTTGAAGTGTGTCGTGCTTTGTCCTGTTGACTGAGCTCTGATCCAAGAATACTGCTGCGTCTATTACTTGCGATACTTGCTGCCTCCTCCAAAACTTCAGCCTCTGCCAGTGCAACTGCGGCTTCCCTCTCCAATGCTAGTTTTTTCATGTGTGCTTGTTGTTCGGCCAGAGCTGCTTTCATGCGAGCTTCCTCTGCTTCCATGTGTGCCTGTTGTTCGGCCAGAGCTGCTTTCATGCGTGCTTCCTCTGCTTCCATGTGTGCCTGTTGATCAGCAAACGATGCTCGCACTTTGGCAGCTTCTGCTTTTGCGCGGGCTATGGCGATGGTAGAGCTGCTCACTGACTTCTTTGAGCTCTTGCAGCTGGCTGAGATTGCAGATCTTGTGGTGAATGATCTACCTTCTGCGGCTGACATGGTGACGCTCTGACAGGATTCGCGCCCTTTCTTTCAGGCTTGACAGAAGCTTGGTTTCACGACGATCACTATGTGCGAGCTGCGGTATCTTCTATCCAGCTTGTAGCGGGCAGTTTTACTGCGATCAGTATGTGAGAATCCGCAGTTCTTCTATCCAGCCTGCGAGGGTTAATCGTTTTTTACTGTTCTGCCCGTCTTATGTGTATGTGTACATAATCCTTGCAGACAGCATAAACCTTGATCCCAACAGTGATTTGATAGACACGTGATGTCTGTTACCAAGTTTATTGCAGGAATCGAATATGGTAAAAAACTGTGGAACAAATAACAGTATTTTACTATGTGCTCACAAACATGTGGCAAGCATACAATATATACACAATATACAGTGGTGAGGGAACACACTATATGCATAACATGTAGTTACATATAACATGCGGTATATCCCATGCTTACTGACCAGTCGGAAAAGCATGGACTACAACTCTCACATTTTCATAACAGCATGATGTAAACATCCCAATATTTATACGGCTGTCAAGTTCATGGTGAATGTGTTTAGGACCTACCGATTGTGCGGCTACAGATCTGGATGTAAGAGATCACTATTGGATTCTGATGTCAGGAGGTACTCAGGAATGAACTGTCTTAGCTGTATACTGAGCAAAAAACATGGCTGCTGGGGCTGGCTGATGAGTCATCAAAGCTATGACTCATGAACTACGGTGTGGTAGATATGTCAAAAAACCTCAATATCAACAACCAAAGACATTCTATAAAATGACCACTAGATGGTGCTGTTATACCACATAACAAATCTGAATGTTTACACAGAAAATTCTAGTGGAACATCACAGTGACACTATCTTCAACAAAAGCATAATATGTTGCAGCGGCACATGCGAGTCAAGAAGTACTGTGGTTAAGACAATTGTTGACAGAATTAGGACAACCACAGTTGGAACCAACAAAACTAAAAGAGGACAATCAAGGATGTCTTGTTCTTGCTCAGATTGAAAGAGTCAATCCAAGAACCAAGCATAGTGATGTGAAATATCATTTCTTCAGAGATCATCAGGACCAAGGAGTCTTGAAGTTGGAGTATTGCCTGTTATGATTTGGTAGCTGAGGAGTGCAGGTAAAAAAGGCAATACACCAGAGCAGTTGGAATCTATGAGATTGCAGTACCCTGACTAACCACCACAACTAGAGGCAGCCGTGGAGCGTTCCTACGTTGGTCCTAGACGCCTCGTCACAGCCTGAGAAACTAACTACACCTAAAGATAGAAATAGGAAAGCTATCTGCCCCGGAGCAGAACCCCAAAGATAATAGAAAGCCCCCAAACATGTAATGGCGATTAGACAAGATGAAATACTGACACAGAAAGAAAATAGTATGAGCAAACGCTGGGGCCCAAACTAACTAAATAGAAAAGGATAGGAAGGGTACTTACTGCAATCCCAGAAAACCCTGAAAGGCACCAACTCTACTAATTTCAAAAACACCTGAGATCACACGACCTCTTCCACCTAAATTAGTTCTCTGGTGTAACAAATTCAAAACAGCAGCCACTGAAAAAACTGGAAAAAGCAAAAGTACAAACATCAGTGGCTGAACAAAACTGAGAGGGCAGAAGCCCCCGGAGGGGACCCTGAAGGCCCCCACAGAAGTGCAGGACAAAATGCAAAAATATAGCACAAACACAAAAGAAGAAAAAGTCTTATCTGTTAGCAGGAGATGCAGACACGACACAGCAGGCTACAAGGGGAACTGGAATAAAGGATTCAGACCAGAACAATTGGTCACCGGCAACCCTGATGGGAAGGTGACTCCCTTATATAAGACCAGTCAGTAACACCTGATTCCCAGTCCTCACAATCTTCACTGAACAGACCAGTACCGCTTGTAACCACCAGAGGGAGCCTCTGCTCAGAACTCATCTCAAGCCCATTCACAACAGTACCCCCCCCTTGAGGAGGGGTCACCGAACCCTCATTTGAGCAACCAGGTCGGTCAGGATGAGTTCTATGATACGCACGGATAAGTCTCCTAGCATGGATGTCCGAAGCAAACACCCAAGAATTGTCTTCCTGACCATAACCTCTCCACTTAACCAAATACTGGAGTTTCCGTCTAGAAAAACGAGAATCTAATATTTTCTCAACCACATACTCCAGATTGCCCTCAACCAAAACAGGGTCAGGAGGCACAGCAGCAGGAACCACTGGCTCAACAAACCTCTTCAACAAGGACTTGTGGAACACGTTATGGATCTTAAATGTCCCTGGAAGAAGCAAACGAAAAGAAACAGGATTAATAATCTCCATGATCTTATAAGGTCCAATGAACCTAGGCTTAAATTTAGGAGATGCCACTCTCATAGGAATATTCTTTGAGGACAACCAGACCAAGTCCCCCACTTTAAACCGAGGACCATCAGTCCTATGCCGGTTAGCAAACCGCTGGGCCTTGTCCTGAGAGAGGGACAACCTCTCCACTACCTGGTCCCAAATCTGTTGCATACGCTCCACAGCAGAGTCAACACCTGGACAGACAGAAGCCTCCGTCTGTCCTGAAGAAAATCGAGGGTGAAACCCATAATTACAGAAAAACGGAGACATCAAAGTGGCAGAGCTAGCCCTATTATTAAGAGCAAACTCAGCCAAAGGCAAAAAAGAGACCCAGTCATCCTGATCAGCAGACACAAAGCATCTTAGATAAGTCTCCAATGTCTGGTTTGTTCTCTCAGTTTGACCATTGGTCTGAGGATGAAATGCCGAGGAGAAAGACAATTGAACACCCAGTTTAGAACAAAAAGTCCTCCAAAATCTGGAAACAAACTGGACTCCTCTGTCAGACACAATGTTCTCAGGAATGCCGTGTAAACGAACCACGTGCTGAAGGAACAACGGCACCAATTCAGAGGAGGAAGGCAACTTAGGTAATGGCACAAGATGTATCATTTTGGAAAACCTATCACAAATTACCCAGATGGTGGTCATTCTCTGAGAAACAGGAAGGTCGGAAATGAAATCCATAGAGATATGGGTCCATGGTCTCTTGGGCACAGGTAATGGCATCAACAAACCACTAGAGCGAGAGCAAGGCTTGGAGCGAGAGCAAGTCCCGCAGGACTGCACAAATTCCCTGACATCACGAGACAAGGTAGGCCACCAAAAGGACCGACTAACCAAGTCTCTGGTACCAAAAATTCCGGGATGCCCAGCCAATGCAGAACAATGAATCTCAGACATCACACTCTTTTTCCACTGATCCGGGACAAACAATTTTCCAACCGGGCAGCGCTCGGGCCTATCCTCCTGACACCCCTCCAGAGCAAGTCTCAAATTGGGCGAGATGGCGGAAAGAACTACACCCTCTTTCAAAATAACAGAAGGATCAGATAACTCAGGAGAGTCCGCAAGGAAGCTCCTCGAGAGGGCATCCGCCTTAACATTCTTAGTGCCAGGAAGAAAGGAAACCACAAAATTAAAACGTGTGAAAAACAAGGCCCACCTGGCCTGTCTAGGATTGAGTCGCTTGGCAGATTCCAGATAGACCAGATTCTTATGGTCCGTAAGGACCACCACCTGATGTTTGGCTCCCTCCAGCCAATGTCTCCACTCTTCAAAAGCCCACTTCATGGCCAATAACTCCCGATTACCCACGTCATAATTACGTTCAGTAGGAGAAAATTTTCGAGAGAAAAAGTCACCAGGGTTACTTTTAGAGGTCTCTGGATCTTTTTGGGACAAAACGGCACCTGCCCCAATTTCAGAGGCATCAACCTCCACCTGAAATGGAAGAGAAACATCAGGCTGCCGTAGAACAGGAGCAGAAGTGAATCTCTGCTTAAGTTCCTGAAATGCAGAGACTGCCTCAGGAGGCCAATTCACCGCATCAGAACCCTTTCTGGTCAAATCAGTTAATGGTTTAACAATAACCGAGAAATTACCAATAAATTTACGATAAAAATTGGCAAAACCCAAAAATCTCTGAAGAGCCTTTAATGAAGTAGGTTGGACCCAATCACAGATGGCCTGAACCTTGACCGGGTCCATTTCAATAACAGATGGGGACAAAATGAATCCCAGAAATGAGATCCTCTGTACGCCAAAAAGACACTTTGATCCCTTCACATACAGAGCATTCTCTCTCAAAATCTGGAATACAGTTCGAACATGTTTCACATGAGAGTCCCAGTCATTAGAAAAAATCAAGATATCATCCAAATAAACAATCAGAAATTTGTCCACAAAATCCCTGAAAATGTCATTCATGAAGGACTGGAAGCCGGAAGGAGCATTAGTGAGCCCAAAGGGCATCACCAGGTACTCAAAATGCCCTTCAGGGGTATTGAATGCCGTCTTCCATTCGTCCCCGTGCTTAATGCGAATAAGGTTATACGCCCCCCTGAGGTCAAGCTTGGTAAACCAAGTAGCGTTTTTCACCCTGGAAAACAGGTCAGAAATCAAGGGTAACGGGTATTGATATTTCATAGTAATATTGTTCAAGAGATGATAATCAATACACGGCCTCAATGAACCATCCTTTTTGGCCACAAAGAAAAAACCGGCACCTAAGGGTGAAGAGGATGGTCTGATATGACCCTTCTCCAATGATTCCTTGATATAAGACCGCATAGCGTCATGTTCAGGTACAGACAAGTTAAAAAGGCGACCCTTAGGGAATTTACTACCCGGCACTAATTCAATAGCGCAGTCATAGCTCCTATGGGGAGGCAAGGATGCAGATTTACTTTCGCTAAACACATCAGAAAAATCAATCAAAAAGTCAGGAACATCCTGAGCCTGGGGGGAGGCAGAAAAAACAGGAGTGTTGGTATTAACACATTGACAGCCCCAACTGGTTACAGACACAGATTTCCAATCCAAAACAGGATTATGAGACTGTAACCAAGGGAAACCCAGCACGATAATGTCATGCAGATTATACAGAACCAAAAATTTGCAGCACTCCTGGTGATCAGGTTCAACCCTCATTATCACCTGAGTAGAAAACTGGGGTTTATTCTCAGCCAAAGGGGTAGAATCGATCCCCAGTAGGGGAATAGACTTCTGTAGGGGTATCAAGGGAAACCCACAACGTTTAGCAAAATCATAATCCATCAGGTTAATAGCTGCTCCAGAATCAACGAAAGCCTGAGCAGAAAATGAGGACAGAGAGCATATCAGAGTGACAGTTAATAAAAACTTAGTCTGAACACTACCCAAGACAACTGAGCGTGCAAAACGTCTTCCCCGCTTAGGGCAGACTGAAATAGCATGAGAGGCATCACCACAGTAGAAACATAACCCATTGCGCTTTCGAAACTCATGACGCTGTGCCCCAGACACCACTCTATCACACTGCATGGGTTCAGAAGCTGGTTCACAAGGCAACACCATTCCACGCATACTTCTCCGCTCACGCAAACGTCTGTCAATTTGAATCGCTAATGACATAGAATCATTGAGACCAGAGGGGACAGGGAATCCCACCATAACATCCTTTACATTATCTGACAGACCCTTCCGGAAAAGGGCTGCCAAAGCGTCGTCATTCCATTTGGTCAGGACTGCCCACCTACGGAATCTCTGACAGTATAACTCAGCGTCATCAAGCCCCTGATTAAATGCCAACAAGGCTTTCTCAGCTTGATCAGTGACATTAGGCTCATCGTACAATAACCCCAAAGCCCGAAAAAATGCATCAACATCACTCAAAACAGGATCCCCAGGTGTCAGGGAAAAAGCCCAATCCTGAGGATCGCCGCGCAGGAGAGAGATGATAATTTGAACCTGCTGCGCTGCGTTCCCTGAGGACTTAGATTTTAAGGCAAAAAACAATTTACAATTATTTTTGAAATTCTGAAACTTAGCTCGATCCCCTAAAAACAAATCTGGCATGGGAATCCTAGGTTCCACAACAGGCAACCTAGCAAGATAGGTAGCAATACTCTGAACCTCAGTGGCAAGCTGATCCACATGGCCAGACAACTGTGCAAACTCCATTGAGAGAAAAGATCCTCCCCAGCACCCAGAGATACAGAGGGGAAAAAAAAAATGCAACAAACAGAAAAATATCTCTGACAACTCTGACAACCTTTTTTTTTTTCTTTCACAATATTTTTCCCTTCTGTGAGTACCACACAATTTTCAGTTATGGCCGGTGATACTGTTATGATTTGGTAGCTGAGGAGTGCAGGTAAAAAAGGCAATACACCAGAGCAGTTGGAATCTATGAGATTGCAGTACCCTGACTAACCACCACAACTAGAGGCAGCCGTGGAGCGTTCCTACGTTGGTCCTAGACGCCTCGTCACAGCCTGAGAAACTAACTACACCTAAAGATAGCAATAGGAAAGCTATCTGCCCCGGAGCAGAACCCCAAAGATAATAGAAAGCCCCCAAACATGTAATGGCGGTTAGACAAGATGAAATACTGACACAGAAAGAAAATAGGATGAGCAAACGCTGGGGCCCAAACTAACTAAATAGAAAAGGATAGGAAGGGTACTTACTGCAATCCCAGAAAACCCTGAAAGGCACCAACTCTACTAATTTCAAAAACACCTGAGATCACACGACCTCTTGCACCTAAATTAGTTCTCTGGTGTAACAAAATCAAAACAGCAGCCACTGAAAAAACTGGAAAAAGCAAAAGTACAAACATCAGTGGCTGAACAAAACTGAGAGGGCAGAAGCCCCCGGAGGGGACCCTGAAGGCCCCCACAGAAGTGCAGGACAAAATGCAAAAATATAGCACAAACACAAAAGAAGAAAAAGTCTTATCTGTTAGCAGGAGATGCAGACACGACACAGCAGGCTACAAGGGAAACTGGAATAAAGGATTCAGACCAGAACAATTGGTCACCGGCAACCCTGATGGGAAGGTGACTCCCTTATATAAGACCAGTCAGTAACACCTGATTCCCAGTCCTCACAATCTTCACTGGACAGACTAGCACTGCTTGTAACCACCAGAGGGAGCCTCTGCTCAGAACTCATCTCAAACCCATTCACAACAATTGCCCTACTGAAGAAATGACAGAAGACATTTTCACAAAGGCGTTGAATGGTGATAAACATCAGAGACAAATAAAAAAGTTGGGTTTGATTGAATAAGTCCTTATAGTTGAGAAAGGGTGTTGGCATATGCAACAGATTAGGACTTATAAGTAAAAGGAGGACTTTATGCTGACCTGACAATAGATGGCGATGTTGTGTAACGTTTCCTTCTGTTTAATGTATTGTATAAGAAATAGTCTCACTTGTAGTTTCACTTTCGTTTTGTTCTTGGTTTCCTGATGCAATGCTGAAATGACTGTGCATTTTCCTTTTACCTCATTTTGTAAGAAGTAAAAGCTTGTTATCCCATGAAGCCTGCTCTGTGAAGTTTTCTACTGCAAAGGTGTGGATTCAGAAGCTGTGCAACAGTATCCACCGCTTGTCCCTGGTGCTTGAAGAAACCGCTGTAACACAATGTTAAATAGGGGCCAAGATGGAGCCCGTGACAAGAAGTGATAGACTGGAAGTGGTCATAATCACATGGTACTACCGAAGCAGGAAGTGCTGGGGACCTGTGTTTGCGTTCCAACAGCGCTGTAGTGCGTTCCACAAGGAGAGGGGCAAGAGAAAATGGTCCGTTCACCGAGAGGGAATACAGTACAGTCATGGCCAAAAGTTTTGAGAATGACACAAATATTAATTTTTACAAAGTCTACTGCTTCATTTTTTCTAATGGCAATTTGCATATACTCCAGAATGTTATAAAGAGTGATCAGCTTAACAGCAATTACTTGCAAAGTCAATATTTGGCTAGAAAATGAACTTTATCCCCCAAAACACATTTCAACATCATTGCAGCCCTGCCTTAAAAGGACCAGCTAACCTCTTTTCAGTGATTGCTCCATTAACACAGGTGTGGGTGTTGATGAGGACATGGCTGGAGATCAATATGTCATGATTAAGTAAGAATGACACCACTGGACACTTTAAAAGGAGGCTGGTGCTTGGCATCATTGTTTCTCTTCTGTTAACCATGGTTATCTCTAAAGAAACATGTGCAGTCATCATTGCAATGTACAAAAATGGCCTAACAGGGAAGAGTATCGCAGCTAGAAAGATTGCACCTCAGTCAACAATCTATCGCATCATCAAGAACTTCAAGGATAGAGGTTCCATTGTTGCCAAAAAGGCTCCAGGGCGCCCAAGAAAGACCAGCAAGCTCCAGGACCGTCTCTTAAAAGTGTTTCAGCTGCGGGATTGGGCTACCAGCAGTGCAGAGCTTGCTCAGGAATGGCAGCAGGCAGGTGTGAGTGCATCTGCACACACTGTGAGGCGGAGACTCTTGGAGCAAGGCCTGGTCTCAAGGAGGGCAGCAAAGAAGCCACTTCTCTCCAGAAAAAACATCATAGACAGACTGATATTGTGCAAAAGGTACAGGCAGTGAACTGCTGAGGACTGGGGTAAAGTTATTTTCTCTGATGAATCCCCTTTTCGATTGTTTGGGACATCAGGAAAACGCCTCATTCGGAGAAGACAAGGTGAGCGCTACCACCAGTCTTGTCTCATGCCAACTGTTAAGCATCCTGAAACCATTCATGTGTGGGGTTGCTTCTCAGCCAAGGGAATCGGCTCTCTCACAGTCTTGCCTAAAAACACAGCCATGAATAAAGAATGGTACCAGAATGTCCTCCAAGAGCAACTTCTCCAAACCCTCCAAGAGCAGTTTGGCGATCAACAATGCCTTTTCCAGCATGATGGAACACCTTGCCATAAAGCAAAGGTGATAACTAAATGGCTCAGGGAACAAAACATAGAGATTTTGGGTCCATGGCCTGGAAACTCCCCAGATCTTAATCCCATTGAGAACTTGTGGTCAATCATCAAGAGACGGGTGGACAAACAAAAACCTAAAAATTCTGACAAAATGAAAGCATTGATTGTGCAAGAATGGACTGTTATCAGTCAGGATTTGGTCCAGAAGTTGATTGAGAGCATGCCAGGGAGAATTGCAGAGGTCCTGAAGAAGAAGGGTCAACACTGCAAATATTGACTTGCTGCATTAACTCATTCTGTCAATATAAGCTTTTGTTACTCATATGTTTGCAATTATATTTCTGTCTGTGATAAAAACATCTGTCAAACACACATAAAAACCAGAGGGCAGCAGATCATGTGAAAATATAATATTTGTGTCATTCTCAAAACTTTTGGCCATGACTGTATATAGTGCTGTGGGTAATGGCGCTTGTGAAGAGATTGGTGAATGATAAAGTGGTTGTCAAAACGAATTGATGCCCAAGATAGAAGTGCTCTAATGTGGAGGATTCTGCAAAAGAGAAATAAACATGTTACTGTCATGAATAACCTACATTGCAGACATATCGGCATTGGTATAAAAACAGGGCACATGAATGCTGTTCGTCATAATTGACTATTGAGAAACATGTTTCTGGATTTTCGGGAGATTAATAAGATCACTGTGCGCAATCCTTACCCGTTGCCGCTAATTCCGGATTTGTTTAACCAACTAACCGGAGTCAAGTGGTTCTCTAAAATTGACCTTTGTGGGGCATATAATTTGCTGTGGGAAAAGGAGGGCGATGAAAGGAAGACAGCCTTTAACCCCTTCACCCCCAAGGGTGGTTTGCACGTTAATGACCGGGCCAATTTTTACAATTCTGACCACTGTCTCTTTATGAGGTTATAACTCTGGAACGCTTCAACGGATCTTCGCGATTCTGAGATTGTTTTCTCGTGACATATTGTACTTCATGTTAGTGGTAAAATTTCTTCGATATAACTTGCGTTTATTTTTGAAAAAAACGCAAATATGGCGAAAATTTTTAAAATTTTGCAATTTTCAAACTTTGAATTTTTATTCCCTTAAAACAGAGAAATATATCACACAAAATAGTTAAGAAATAACATTTCCCACATGTCTACTTTACATCAGCACAATTTTGGAACCAAAATTTTTTTTTGTTAGGAAATTATAAGGGTTAAAAGTTGACCAGCGATTTCTCATTTTTACAGCAAAATTTACAAAGCCATTTTTTTTAGGGACCACCTCACATTTGAAGTCACTTTGAGGGGTCTATATGGCAGAAAATACCCAAAAGTGACACCATTCTAAAAACTGCACCCCTCAAGGTACTCAAAACCACATTCAAGAAGTTTATTAACCCTTCAGGTGCTTCACAGTAACTAAAGCAACGTGGAAGGAAAAAATGAATATTTTACTTTTTAGCCACAAAAATTATCTTTTACAAACTTTTTTTTTATTTTCACAAGGGTAAAAGGAGAAAATGGACAGATAAGATTGTTATGCAATTTCTCCTGAGTACGCCAATACCCCATATGTGGGGGAAAACCACTGTTTGGGTACACGGCAGAGCTCGTAAGGGAAGGAGCGACGTTTGACTTTTTCAAACTAAAATTGGCTGGAATTTAGATTGGATGCCATGTCGCGTTTGGAGAGCCCCTGATGCGCCTAAACAGTGGAAACCCCCCACAAGTGACACCATTTTGGAAACTAGACCCCCTAAGGTACTTATCTACATCTGTTGTGAGCACTTTGAACCCTCAAGTGTTTCACAAAAGTTTATAAAGCCTGGGTGTGAAAAAAAAAAAATCAATTTTCCACAAAAATTATTTTTTAGTCCCAAATTTTTGAATTTTCCCAAGAAAATTGGACCCCAAAAGTTGTTGTCCAATTTGTCCTGAGTACGCTGATACCCCATATGTGGGGGGGGGAACTGTTTTGGTGCACGGCAGGGCTTGGAAAGGAAGTAGTAACGTTTTGGAATGCAGACGTTAATGGGGTCATGTTCCGTTTGCAGTGCCCCAGATGAGCCTAAACAGTGGAAACCCCCCACAAGTGACCCCATTTTGGAAACTAGACCCCCTAAGGAACTTATCTAGATCTTTGGTGAGCACTTTGAACCCCCAAGTGCTTCACACAAGTTTATAATGCCCGGGCATGAAAATAAAAAATCCTATTTTTTTCCCACAAAAAATATCTTTTAGTCACTAATTTTTTATTTTCCCAAGGGTAACAGGAGAAATTGGACCACATAAGTTGTTGTACAATTTGTCCTGAGTACGCTGATACCCCATATGTGGGGGGGAACCACTGTTTGGGCGCACGGCAGAGCTCGGAATGGAAGGAGCACCATTTGACTTTTTCCAACCAAAATTGGCTGGAATTGAGTTTGGATGCCATGTTGCATTTGGAGAGCCCCTGATGTGCCTAAACAGTGGAAACCCCCCACAAATGACCCCATTTGGGAAACTAGACCCCCTAAGGAACTTATCTAGATTTTTGATGAGCAATTTGAACACCCAAGTGCTTCACACAAGTTTATAACGTAGAGCCGTAAAATTTAAAAATCATATTTTTTCCACAAAAATGATCTTTTCACCCCAATTTTTATTTTTCCAAGGGTAACAAGACTCCAAAAGTTATTGTGCAATTTGTCCTGAGTGCGCTGATACCCCATATGTGGGGGTAAACCACTGTTTGGGTGCATGGCAGAGTTTGGAAGGGAAGGAGCGCCGTCTGACTTTTTCAACGCAGAATTGGCTGGACGCCATGTCGTGTTTGGAGAGCTCCTGATCTGCCTAAACAGTGGAAACCCCCATAAATGACACCATTTTGGAAACTAGACCCCTCAAGGAACTTATCTAGATGTGTGGTGAGAACTTTGAACCCCCAGGTGTTTCACTAAAGTTTATAACGTACAGCCGTAAAATAAAAAATCTTTTTTTTTTTTTTACAAAAATGATTTTTTCGCCCCCAATATTTTATTTTCACAAGGGTAACAGAAGAAATTGGAACCCCAAAGTTGTTGTCCAATTTGTCCTGAGTACACTGATACCCAATATGTGGGCGAAAACTACTGTATGGGCACACGTCGGGGCTCGGAAGGGAAGTAGTGACGTTTTGGATTGCAGACTTTGATGGAATGGTCTGGGGGCGTCATGTCACATTTGGAGAGCCCCTGATGCACCTAAACAGTGGAAACCCCCCACAAGTGACCCAATTTTGGCAAATAGACCCCACAAGGAACTTATCTAGATGTGTGGTGAGCACTTTGAACCCCAAAGTGCTTCACAGAAGTTTATAACGCACAGCCGTAAAAAATAAAAATCCTTTTTTTTTTACAAAAATGATTTTTTCGCCCCCAATATTTTATTTTCACAAGGGTAACAGGAGAAATTGGACCCCAAAAGTTGTTGTCCAATTTGTCCTGAGTACGCTGATACCCAATATGTGGGAGAAAACTACTGTATGGGCGCACGTCAGGGCTCGGAAGGGAAGTAGTGACGTTTTGGATTGCAGACTTTGATGGAATGGTCTGGGTGCGTCATGTCGCATTTGGAGAGCCCCTGATGCGCCTAAACAGTGGAAACCCCCCACAAGTGACCCCATTTTGGAAAATAGACCCCATAAGTAACTTATCTAGATGTGTGGTGAGCACTTTGAACCCCGAAGTGCTTCACAGAAGTTTATAACGCACAGCCGTAAAAATAAAAAATCTTTTTTTTTTTTTGCAAACATGATTTTTTCGCCCCAATATTTTATTTTTACAAGGGTAACAGGAGAAATTGGACCCAAAAAGTTGTTGCCCAATTTGTCCTGAGTACGCTGATACCCAATATGTGGGAGAAAACTACTGTATGGGTACACGTTGGGGCTCGGAAGGGAAGTAGTGACGTTTTGGATTGCAGACTTTGATGGAATGGTCTGGGGGCGTCATGTCGCATTTGGAGAGCCCCTGATGCGCCTAAACAGTGGAAATCCCCAACAAGTGACCCCATTTTGGAAAATAGACCCCACAAGGAACTTATCTAGGTGTGTGGTGAGCGCTATGAAGCCCCAAGTGCTTCACAGAAGTTTATAATGTACAGCCGTAAAAACAAAAAAAATAATTTTTTTTGTACAAAAATGATATTTTCGCCCCCAGTTTTTTATTTTCCCAAGGGTAACAGAAGAAATAGGACAAATTGCACAATAACTCTTGGGGTCCAGAGTACGCTGATACCCCATATGTGGGGATAAACTACTGTTTGGACGCATGGCAGAGCTCAGAAGTGAAGGAGCACCGTTTGACTTTTTCAACGCAGAATTGGCTGGAATTGAGATCAGACGCCATGTCACATTTGGAGAGCCCCTGATGTGCCTAAACAGCGGAAACCCCCCAATTCTAACTCCAACCCTAACCCCAACACACCCCTAACCCTAGTCCCAACCCTAACCACAAACCTAACTCTAACACACCCCTAATCCCAACCCTAACCCTAATCCTAACTTTAGCGCCAACCCTAACCCTAACTTTAGCCGCAACCCTAACCCTAATGGGAAAATGGAAATAAATACATTTTTTTAATTTTATTATTTTTCCCTAACTAAGGGGGTGATAAAGGGGGGTTTGATTTACTATTTATAGCGGGTTTTTATGATTGGCAGCTGTCACGCTAAAAGACGCTTTTTATTGCAAAAATAGTTTTTTGCATCGCCACATTTTGAGAGCTATAATTTTTGCATATTTTGGCCCACAGAGTCATGTGAGGTCTTATTTTTTGCGGTACGAGTTGACGTTTTTATTTGTACCATTTTTGAGCAGGTGACATTTTTTAATCGCTTTTTATTTCGATTTTTGGGAGGTTAGAATGAACAAAAATCAGCAATTCATGAATTTCTTTTGGGGGAGGCGTTTTTATTGTTCCGCGTGTGGTAAAATTGATAAAGCAGTTTTATTCTTCGGGTCAGTACGATTATGGCGATACCTCATTTATATCATTTTTTTATGTTTTGGCGCTTTTATAGAATAAAAACAATTTTATATAAAAAATAATTATTTTTGCATCGCTTTATTCTGCGAGCTATAACTTTTTTATTTTTTCGCTGATGATGCTGTATGGCAGCTCGTTTTTTGCGGGACAAGATGACGTTTTCAGCGGTACTATGTTTATTTATATCGGTCTTTTTGATCGCGCGTTATTCCACTTTTTGTTCGGCGGTATGATGATAAAGCATTGATTTTTTGCTTCGTTTTGTTTTTTTTTTTTAAGGGGTTCACTAAAGGGGTTAACTAGTGGGACAGTTTTATAGGGGGGGTCGTTACGGACGCGGCGATACCAAATATGTGTACTTTTATTGTTTTGTTTTTTTTATTTACAGGAAGAAATGAATTTATTGGGGAATATTTTTTTTTTTTTTTTATTTATTTTGGATTTTTTTTTATAACATGTTTATTTTTATTTTTTTAACTTTTTTACTTTGTCCCAGGGTGGGACATCACTGTATTTTATCAGATCGCTGGTGTGACAGTGTGCACAGCACTCTGTCACACCAGCGATCGCTCAGGCAGTGCAGCAGGCTTCTCAGTGCCTGCTCTTAGCAGGCACTGAGGAAGCCGCCTCCCTCCAGGACCCCGGCGCCATCTTGGATCCAAGTCCTGGGAGGGAGGAAGCCCTCAGAACAGCGCGATCACATCGCGCTGGTCTGAGGGTCTCAGGGGGGCGCGCAGGGAGCCCCCACCCTGCGCGATCCTCCCCTGTGCCCCCAGTACACCGCGATCATGTTTGATCGCGGTGTGCTAGGGGTTAATGTGCCGGGAGCGGTCTGTGACCGCTCCTGACACACAGTCACGGGTGTCAGCTGTGATAATCAGCTGACACCCGGCGGCGATTAGCTGCGTTCCCCTCAGGAGCGCAGCTGATCGCCTATGACGTACTATCCCGTCCATGGTCAGAATGGCACGGGTTTTATGGACGGGATAGTACGTCTAATGTCAGAGAGGGGTTAATACTCCGGAGGGTCATTTTAAGTGTCTGGTGATGCCTTTTGGCCTTACTAATGCGCCTGCATTTTTTCAAAATTTCATTAATGACATTCTGAGGTCGTTGATCGGTAGGAGTGTTATTGTTTATTTGGACTAAATTTTGATCTATTCACCTGATCTGGAGTCGCATTGGCAGAGAGTCCGCGAAGTTCTACAGATTTTGAGTGCCAGTTTGCGGTACAGAAAATGAGTTTTTTGGGGTACTTGATCTCCAGTGATGGGTTTGAGATGGACCCGGTGAAGGTTCAGGCATTACTGGATTGGCCTAGGCCTGAATGTTTAAAGTCTGTCCAAAGATTTTTAGGGTTTGCCAATTATTATAGAAAATTCATAAAGAATTTTTCTGTTATCGCTAAACCCAGAACTGATCTCACCAAGAAGGGTTCTAATACTGTCCAATGGTCCACTGAGGCAGTGGAGGCTTTTGAGCATCTCAAGGAGAGGTTTAGCTCTGCTCCTGTTTTGATCCAGACAGATGAGACCAAGCCTTTTCTGGTAGAGGTTGATGCCTCATCAGTAGTGGTGGGGGCAATTCTGTCCCAGGAGGGAGAGGATGGGGTGCATCCCTGTGCTTTCTTTTCTAAAAAATTTTCGGAGACTGAGCTCAACTATGATGTTGGGAACCGAGAGGTGCTGGCTATTAAGCTCCCGTTTGAGCATTGGCGACATTTTTTGGAGGGGGCTAGACATCCGATACAGGTTTTTACTGATCATAAAAATCTGATTTATCTGGATGCTGCTAAACATTTGAATGCCCGTCAAGCTAGGTGGGCACTTTTTTTTGCCTGGTTCCATTTCTCTGTAACATATATCCCTGGCACAAAGAATGTTAAAGCGGATGCTTTGTCTCGTAGTTTCTCTCCAGCAGTTAATGCTGAGAAGGAGGAATGTATTTTGCAGAGAGGGGCGATGGTGACAGCGTTATGTTCTGAGTTGGAGAATAGCATCCTAGAAGCCCAGAATTCTGCACCAACAAACACTCTGTATGATAAACTATTTGTGCCCAAAGCCTTGAGGAGAGTTTTGTTTGCAGAATGTCATGAGTCTCGGTTGGCGGGTCATCCAGGGATTTCGGAAACTAGAAAGTCAATCGGTCGAAGTTTCTGGTGGCATAGAGAAATCATCAAGTGTACCGTCAGTGTACAGTGTGCGCTAGGTCGAAGGCCTCTCATGCCCCGGCTGCAGGATTGCTGTGCCCTTTGGAGGTTCCTAGCTCGCCATGGACGCATCTTGCTATGGATTTTATCACCGATATGCCGGTTTCTGAGGGTTTTTCTGTCATTTGGGTTGTTGTGGACCGGTTTAGTAAGATGTGTCATCTGGTCCTGTTCAATAAATTACCCTGCGCCAAGACTCTAGCTAAGGCATTTGTGAAAGAGATTGTCAGGCTCCATGGTGTTCCCACGGACATTGTTTCCGACAGAGGACCACAGTTTGTGGCTCGCTTCTGGCATGCTTTTTGTGACAGATTAAAGGTTCATTTGTCATTTTCGTCAGGTTATCATCCGGAGTCCAATGGACAGACTGAAAGGAAAAACCAGGACGTTGAGCAGTTTTTGAGATGTTTTGTAGCAGACAATCAGGAGATGTGGTCAGAATATCTACCACTAGCCGAGTTTGCTCTTAATAATCATACGTCTGCCTCAGCTTTTTTTTGCTGTACAGGGAGAAATCCATCTTTCGGTCCATTTTCAAAGATTGGGGTGGCTGTGCCTGAGGAGGAGTTTTTCTGGAAGTTTGGAAAGGGTTTGGACCAATGTACGCCATAATCTGAAAGAGGCGAATAGGAGGTCTAAGAAATATTTTGACAAGAAAAGAAGGGAGGCGTTGTTCGCAGTTGGGGACATGGTCTGGTTGTCCTCTAGGAATCTGCGTTTGAAGATCCCTTCTAAAAAACTGGGGCCTAAATTTGTAGGATCCTTCAAAGTGGTTCAGGTTGTCAACTCAGCAGCGGAGAGATTAGATATACCCTCGTCCTGGAGAATTAATTCAGTTTTTCATGTATTTTTACTGAAGAAAGTTGACACGCCAGATAAGGAGGCAATGCCGACTGTTCATCCAATTGTTGAGGATGGCGAGTTTGAGATTTCACGCATATTGGATTCCAGGTGGCACAGAGGAAGGTTGCAGTATGTCGTGTCCTGGAAGGGTTTCTGTCCCGAGGATAATTCCTGGGTGAAAGCTGAGGATGTCTCGGCCTCAAGGCTGATTAAGGCTTTTCACAGGAGATTTCCGAATAAGGCTCGGCCTAGAGGATCAGGAGGTTCCTCGTAAAAGGGGAGGTACTGTTAGAATCTATTTAGTTTGACCATCTGCCATCTTGTTGTGGTTTTCTGGCTGCTGGTCTTTTTCCCCTGGTGCTGGGCTTGTATCACCCTTTATTACCCTGCACCTGCCTCCCAGTCCTTGCTGGACATCAGTGTTAATCCGCTAGAGTTCGGGCTAGGAGCTTTGATAGCTTTTTGTGTTTAACTTTTTGCAGTTCTGGGATCACTAGTTCTGCTTGCTTAGTCTTTTGTTTATGCAGCTTCTTCTATTTCCCTGCTAGGAGGTTACCTGTTTTTGTTTCCCAGTCCCTAGTTCTTTCAGGAATTCCCTTCCCCCCACCCTTAGGTCTTCGCTCGAGTCTAGACTAGGAAACGTCGGTGGGTCTATTCACAAGGAATAGTTCGCCTGCCCCATCGTAGGGATTCAGTCTAGTCCCAGTGCAGGATCAGCTTCTTCCCCTCCTGTCCTATTCCTTAGTTGCAGATACGTAACACCTACACAGAATGAAGAGGTCTGTAATTTTTATCGGAGGTACACTTCAACTGTGAGAGACAGAATCTTAAAAAAAAATCCAGAAAATCACATTGTATGAGTTAAACATAATTTACATTTTATTGCATGAAATAAGTACTTGATCACCGACCAACCAGCAAGAATTCGGGTTCTCACAGACCTGTTAGTTTTAATTGTACCTGTTTTAACTCATTACCTGTATAAACGACGCCTGTCCACACAATCAATCACACTCCAAACTCTCCACCATGGCCAAGACCAAAGAGCTGTCTAAAGGCACTGCCACACTTAGCGATCGCACTAGCGATCATAACAACAACTTAACCTGGCAAGATCGCTAGTGCGATCGCTATGTGATCGCTAGTTAGATTCCAAACACAACTCATCAGCGATCTGTGATTCCAAACACATCTCATCAGCGATCTGTATAACGACCTCTGCGGTCGTTGGGAAAACCTAGTCCCACCTGCGATGCTGGTGAAGTCGTTCATAAAGGGTGTCACACTCAGCGATTCAGGCTCACCAGCGGGACACCAACGACCAAAAAACGGCTCAGAACGTTCATAAGCGATCAGCGAAATCTCAGCAGGGGCCACATCGCTGCTACATGTCACACATAGCTAAGTCGCTAACGAGATCGCTACTGCATCATAAATGGTGACGCAGTAGCGATCTCGTTAGCGATCTCGCTAGTGATCTCACTTAGTGTGGCATACCCTTTAGGACACCAGGGACAAAATTGTAGACCTGCACAAGGATGGGATGGGCTACAGGACAATAGGCAAGCAGCTTGGCGACAAGGCAACAACTGTTGGCACAATTATTAGAAAATGGAAGAAACGCAAGATAACTGTCAATCTTCCTTGATCTAGGGCTCCATGCATGATCTCGCTTCGTGGGGTAAGGATAATTCTGCGAAAGGTCAGGAATCATCCCAGAACTACACAGGAAGACCTGGTCAATGACCTGAGGAAAGCTGGGACCACAGTCTCAAACATTATCATTAGTAACACACTATGCCATCATGGAGTAAAATCCTGCAGGGCACTCAAGGTGTTAGAATCTATTCAGTTTGGCGATCTTGTTGTGGTTTCTGGCTGTTGGTCTTTTTCCCCTGGTGCTGGGCTTGTCGTTGGTCAGGTGATTGTATCACCCTTTATTACCCTGCACCTGTCTCCCAGTCCTTGCTGGACACCAGTGTTAATCCGTTTGATTTCTGGCTAGGAGCCTTGATAGCTTTGTGCTATACTTTGTGCAGTTCTGGGAATTCAAGTTCTGCTTGCTTAGTCTTTTTGGTTTTTTTTTCCTTTTGTTTCTGCAGCTTCTTCTATTTCCCTGCTAGGAGGTTACCAGTGTTTTGTTCCCAATCCCTAGATCTTTCAGGGATCCCCTTCCCCCACCTTCAGGTCTTCGCTTGAGTCTAGACTAGGATCGTCGGTGGGTCTATTCGCAAGGAATAGGTCACCCGCTCCATTGTAGGGATCGAATCTAGTCCTAGTGCACGGTCAGATTCCCCCCCTGCTCTATTCCTGAGTTGCAGACCCGTAACACAAGGTTCCCCTGCTCATTATCATTCAGAAAAGGCATGGGGAAGGTCATGTGGTCAGATAAGACCAAAATAGAAGAAGGATGAGTACAACCCCAAGAACACCATCCCAACCGTGAAGCATGGTGGGGGAAGCATCATACTTTCAGGGTGCATTTCTGCAATTAGGACAGGACGACTGCACCGTCCTGAAGGGAGGATGGATGGGGTCGTGTATGTTGAGATTTTGGCCAACAATCTACTTCCCTCAGTAAAAGCATTGATGATAGATCATAGCTAGGTCTTCCAGCATGACAATGACCCGAAACACACAGCCTGGGCAACTAAGGAGTGGCTCCATAAGAAGTATTTCAAGGTCCTGGAGTGGCCTAGCCAGTCTCCAGATCTGAACCCAATAGAAATTCTGTGGAGGGAAACTCAATGTTACCCTGCGACAGCCCCGAAATGTGAAATATTTGGAGATCAATATGGAGGAGGGGGCCAAAATCCCTGCTGCATTGTGTGCAAACGTGGTCAAGAACTACAGGAGACATGTGACCTATGTAACTGCAAACAAAAGTTTCTGTACCAAATATCAAAGGGGTATTCCCATCTCCAAGATCCGATCCCAATATGTAGTAGGTATGATAATATTATTAAATATTTCCAATTAGAAATGTAGTATAGTTTTTATAATTCACTTTGTCTTTCCTCATGTGCAGGCATTGCAGGACCTTAGGTTTCCATGGTTATAATCAATGATATAGTGACAGATATTTGCTAGTGGTCGTAAACATGGATACCTAAGGTCCTGCAATGCCTGCACATGAGGAAAGAGACATAGAGAATCACAAAAACTATACTACATTTCTAATTGGAGGTATTTAATAATATTATTATTACACCTACAACATATTGGGATCGGATTTTAGAGATGGAAATACCCCTTTAAGTTCTGTCTTTCTATTCTATCAAATACATATAGATGCAAATAAAAAAATGGAAAAAAAAAATATAAAACTTCATATCACTTTTTCCCATATGATAAAAAATTAAAATTAACAATGTGTATATATATTAACCCCTTTCCAACCTTAGACGTATAGTTACGTCCAAGGTCGGCTCCCCCTGTTTGCTGCGCTCTCCGGCAATGAGCCCGCAAATTTCTGGCACATATAAGCTGATTTGATCAGCTGTCATGTGGCCCTAACAGCCGTGGGTGGATTGCTATTCCATCCGCGGCTGTTAACATGTTAAATGCTACTGTCAATCTCTGACAGAGGCATGTAACATGCTTACACCGGAAGCGCGTCACTAATCCCGTCCATCGGCACCCGTGTCACATGATCGCGGGTCTGCATGGCAACCCAGGGTCTGCGGCACACCTCTGTGATTGTCATTGCTGGATTGCTATGAGCGCCTCCCAGCGGTCAGCGCTTATAGCAAGTGAGCATTTTAGCTACATAGAGCCGGGTTGAAGCTCTGCTCTGTGTAGTACAAGGGATCGGATGATCACAGCTTCTAGTCTCCCATGGAGACTATTGAAGCAAGTGATAAGTAAAAAAAAAAGTTTTAAAAATATTAAAAAATAAAAAAATATATAAGTTCAAATCACCCCCCTTTTAAAATAAAATAATTAAAAATATATAAAAAAGACACATATTTTGTATCGCCGCTTTCAGAATCGCCTGATCTATCAATATGTAAGAAAGAAGTAATCTGATCGCTAAACGGCATAACGAGAAAAAAAATCAAAACGCCAGAATTACAATTTTTTGGTCGTGGCAATATTTGGTATATTTGACATGTTTGGTGTCTATGAACTCGTAATGATATGGAGAATTATAATGGCAGGTCAATTTTAGCATTTAGTGAACCTAGTAAAAAAGCCAAACAAAAAACAACTGTGAGATTGCACTTTTTTTGCAATTTCACCGCACGTAAATTTTTTCCCCATTATCCAGTACATGACATGGTAAAACCAATGGTGTCATTCAAAAGTACAACTCGTCCCGCAAATAAGAAGACCTCACATGGCCATATTGATGGAAAAATAAAAAAGTTATGGCTCTGGGAAGAAAACGGAAACAAGAAAAACGGAAAAACCCCAAGGTGGTGAAGGGGTTACATTTTTTTTTTTTAGAAAAAAATAGAAATCTTCATATCCTCATTTTACCTTATGGTAAAAAAAAAAAAGAAAGAAAAAAAAGTATGATATCGAACTAATAAAACGTTACAATATTTATAACAAGAAGAATACAAAACGTCGAAATCCCAAAAAAGTAAAAGGATGAAAAGTTCAAGATCTCAGGACCCCAATATGGTAACAAAAAATGTTTTCTTTTTTTTTTGTGATATGTATTAACCCCTTAATGTCCACTGACGTGCAGAGTCCGTCATGGCAAGGTGCCAGTTCCGGCACCAGGACGGACTCTGCACGTCATGCCTTTGATCTACGACTGCGTGTAAACACGCAGTGGTAGATCAGTGCCGACAGCTGTCATAGACAGCTGACAGGCACGGCAAGCGGTGCGGGGACCTTTGCCGTCGGTCCCCGCACCCACAGCGCTGTGATTGGTCAGTCAATCTGACTGACCAAACACAGCAGAGATCGCACAGGAGAAGCTGAAATTTCAGCTTCTCCAGCGCGATCAGTGCAGGAGCCGGCGCTGCAGTGGCCAGGCTTCCTGCACTGACAGCCAGGAGCGGAGCCCCCGCCGCCCCTGGCTGTTAACCCCGACTGCTGCGATCGAGCGCGATCGCAGAGCTCAGGGGGGGAGGCAGAGGGTTGGGAGCTCCCTCTGCCTCAGATCAACGCCACCGCAATGTATTTGCAGGGCCTGATCTCTGCCTTGATGACCCGGGGGTTGTCATGACAACCTCCGGGTCATCTAGCTACGGGAAGCTGCTGTGATCATGTCACAGCAGCTTTCCCCATAGGTACAATGCATTGCAATGCTGGAGCATTGCAATGCATTGTAACTGCAATAAAAAGTAAAAAAAGTGAAAGTCCCATAAAGGGACAAGTTAAAAAAAAATCATTTTTTTTAAAAAATTGTAAAAAAAAATATTAAAAAATAATTTTAAAAAAATCCCCTAAAAAATACACATTTTTATGTAATAAAAAAAATAAAAAACAAAAAACATACACATGTTAGGTATCGCCACGTCCGTAAAAATCACATCTATAAAAGCGTAACCCTAGTTAACCCCTTCAGTGAAAGCCGTAAAAAAAAACACAAAAAAGTAGTAAATTATACTTTTTCCAAGCGGTATCATTATACCGCTTGGAAAAAGTGCAATAACACGCGATCAAAAAGTCAGATATAAATAATCATGGTACCGCTGAAAACGTCATCTTGTCCCGCAAAAAACAAGACGCTATACAGCATCATCAGCGAAAAAATAAAAAAGTTATAGCTCGCGGAATAAACTGATGCAAAAATAATTATTTTTTCTATAAAATTTTTTATTGTGTAAAAAACGCCAAAACATAAAAAAAATATATAAATGAGGTATCGCTGTAACCGTAGTGACTCGAAGAATAAAGCTGCTTTATCAATTTTACCTCACACGGAACGGAGGGAAAAAAAAAAAAAAAAAACAATTCCTGAATTGCTGGTTTTTGTTCATTCTGATTCCACAAAAATCGGAATAGGAAACAATCAAAAAACGTTATGTGCCTGAATATGGTACCAATAAAAACGTCAGCTCGTCCCACAAAAAATAAGCCCATAGATAACTCTGTCGGCCGAAATATGGAAAAATTATAGCTCTCAAAATACGGCGATGCAAAAATTTCTTACAAAAAATTATTCCAAAAAAAGCATCTTTTAGTGTGTGACAGAAGCTAAACATGAAAAAAGGATGTAAATCTGGTATCGCTGTAATCGCACCGATCCGAGGAATAAAGTCGCCTAATCACTAATACTGCACGAGGAACGGCGTAAAAAAGAAAACCAATTCTTCACCTTTTGTGGATTTGTTCATTGTGCCTCCCAAAGATCGCAGTAAGGCGATCACAGTGGTTCCCCCCCACATATGGGGTATCAGCGTACTCAGGACAAAATGCACAATAGCTTTTGGGGTCCTATTTCTCCTGTTACCCTTAGAAAAATAAAAATTTGGGGCAAAAAGATTATTTTTGTGGAAAAAAATATGATATTTTTATTTTCACAGCTCTACGTTATAAACTTCTGTGAAGCCCTTGGGGGTTCAAAGCGCTCACCACACATCTAGATAAGTTCCTTGGGGGGGTCTAGTTTCCAAAATGGAGTCACTTGTGGGGGGTTTCTACTGTTTAGGCACATCAGGGGCTTTCCAAACGTGACATGACACCCGCAGACCATTCCATCAAAATCTGCATTTAAAAAACGGTGCTCCTTCCCTTCCGAGCTCTGCCATGCGTCAAAATAGTGGTTCCCCCCCACATATGGGATATCAGCGTACTCAGGACAAATTGCACAATAGCTTTTGGGGTCCTATTTCTCCTGTTACCCTTATAAAAATAAAAATTTGGGGGCAAAAAGATTATTTTTGTGGAAAAAAATATGATATTTTTATTTTCACGGCTCTACGTTATAAACTTCTGTGAAGCACTTGGGGGTTCAAAGTGCTCACCACACATCTAGATAAGTTCCTTGGGGGGTCTAGTTTCCAAAATGGAGTCACTTGTGGGGGGTTTCTACTGTTTAGGGACATCAGGGGCTTTGCAAACGTGACATGACACCCGCAGACCATTCCATCAAAATCTGCATTTGAAAAAGGCGCTCCTTCCCTTTCCAGCTCTGCCATGCGTCAAAATAGTGGTTTCCCCCACATATGGGGTATCAGCGTACTCAGGACAAATTGCACAATAACTTTTGGGGTCCTGTTACCCTTTGGAAAATAACAATTGGGGGTGGAAAGATCATTTTTGTGGAAAAGATATGATTTTTTAATTTTACTGCTCTACGTTATAACCTTCTGTGAAGCCCTTGGGGGTTCAAAGCTTTCACCACACATCTAGATAAGTTCCTTGGGGGGTCTAGTTTCCAAAATGGGGTTACTTGTGGGGGGTTTCCACTGTTTAGGCACACAGGGGCTCTCCAAATGCGACATGGCGTCCAATCTCAATTCCAGCCAAAAAAGTCAAATGGCGCTGCTTCCCTTCCGAGCTCTGCCATGCACCCAAATAGTGGTTTACCCCCACCATATGGGGTATCAGCGTACTCAGGACTAATTGCACAATAACTTTTGGGGTCCTGTTACCCTTTGGAAAATAAAAATTGGGATGAAAAGATAATTTTTGTGGTTTACCCCCACACATGGGGTATCGCTGTACTCAGGAGAAATTGTACAACAAATATTGTGGTTCATTTTCTACTGATACCCTTGACAAAATTTTAAAAAATTGTGTCGAAAGAAAAATTTTGGGAAAAAAAGTTAAATGTTAATTTTTTCCTTCCACATTGCTTCAATTCTTGTGAAGTACCTAAAGGGTTAATAAACTTCTTGAATGTGGCTTTGAACACGTTGAGGGGTGCAGTTTTTAGAATGGTGTCACTTTTGGGTATTTTCTATCATATTGACCCCTCAAATTCACATCAAATGTGAGGTGGTCCCTAAAAAAAATGATTTTGTAAATTTTGTTGGAAAAATGAGAAATCGCTGGTCAACTTTTAACCCTTATAACTTCCTAACAAAAAACAATTTTGGTTCCAAAATTGTGCTGATGTAAAGTAGACATGTGGGAAATGTTATTTATTAACTAATTTTTGTGACATATCTCTCTGATTTAATGGCATAAAAATTAAAAGTTTGAAAATTGCAAAATTTTCAAAATTTTTGCCATATTTCCATTTTTTTCATAAATAAACGCAAGTTATATCGAAGAAATTTTACCACTATCATGAAGTACAATATGTCTCGAGAAAACAATCTCCGAATCGCCAAGATCCGTAGAAGCGTTCCAGAGTTATAACCTCATAAAGAGACAGTGGTCAGAATTGTAAAAATTGGCCTGGTCTTTAACCTACAAAATGGCTTGGTCGTTAAGGGGTTAAAAAACACAGATCACAAAAAAAAGTTCTAAGTTTAAGAAAAAAAAAACCCTAAAGTGAAGAGGTGCAGAATAAAGCCGATGTCAGCTGTGTGCGCCGCGCTCCAGCCCTGACCCCGCTTCCTGCAGTTTCCCCTAAACTCCAGCAGGCACAGAAACGCGCATGTCACTATATTGGACCCTTGCGGCCGCCGTAGACATCGTACGGCAGTTTCCGTCTCCTTCTCCTTTCCCCCCCCAGCTCCGTACATCAGTGTCTCTCCTCCTCCCCCTGCACAAAGCATCCTGTGTCTACTCCCCCCAATGTCTGCTGCCCTCCTGCCGCCCAGCTGACCCCCGCACACCCCTCTCCCAGCACCCAGGTGAGTAGGAGCCGGGCCCTGCACTCCTCCTCCCCCTCCTTCTCCTCCCGGGCGACGCTCGCTGCGCTTAACCCCTTGGCTGCCGGGCAGGGTGCTGTGCAGAGCACCCCCCCACCTTTTTGCAATCGCAAGGGTTAAAAGTGGTGCATGCAGAGCACCCCCCACCCTGGCTGCACTTTTCTGCTCCAGTAATGGGGGGAGTTCCTGGCATGGCCGCTCCTGGGAGGAGGTGACTGCAGCTCTGTCATTAATTCACTAATTGCACGCCTCGTTAGTAACTTTTTGCAGGGTACGGTGTATAGTGGGGGGACGATACCTCACCGGTCGTCGCCTGTTTGGCCATATTGCGGCTAAAGTGTAATATTCGGGCGTGTTTTGACGCTTTACAGTTCTCTAATGGGGCTCCTCTGGGTTTCTGTTTTTTTTTTTTTTTTTTTTTTTTTTTTAGATTTTGGCCCCCACCCCAAAAAAAAAAAAAAATCTAAAAAGCCTTGGATGTGTTTGTTTAGCCGACATGGGGCCAGAGATGGTTGCGGTCCCTTGCGGGTCACAGTGCTTCCCCGTACACCTGCGTCATTGTGGGCCTAGCGGTGACACCGAAAAAAGGGGCAAATATAGACGGACGTAAGGCTCCGTTCACACAGTCCTGTTCCATGACATGACTATGATAAACCGCAGTGTCTGACTTTTTCACGTGACTTCCGGAAGCAGTCACGAGTCGCCTGACCCCAAAATCCAATAGCCTCGTATGTCTAACCGGTTATTAAAGGGGTTTCCCACTTTCAGGAAAGTGCTATAAAATCACAACAAATACTCTGCCTCCCCCGGTCCGGCACCAACTCGCCACCGCTTAGCTTTTGGCTGCGCCAGTGACTTCACATCAACAGATCACATCACTGCTGCAGCCAATCACTGAGCTCATCTGCTCTGCCGTCTACTTCGGTTGCTTGTTTTAGGTGTTTTACAACTTTCCTGAAAGTTTGGGTCAAGAAACGGTCCACGCATAACCGTGGGAGTGGGATATAATCGGTGAGTTTTCCGTTGGGGTGTCTCCTTCCGGTAAAAATGAATCTGAGACGGACCCTCAGTAGTGGTGTTATGGGGAGCGCAAATGCTTTAAGGTTCGGATCATTAAATGTGGGAGGGGGAAGGCCGTGGTAACGTGGGCACAAGATGGGGAACCGTCCTTCTCCTGAAATTCCAACATTTTCCTTGGTGTGATGTGTGCACCTAGAGCAGGGTCCTGGTGCAGTAGCCAGGTCAGTATTCTGTGGCCTTGAACCCGCCTCCGTCCTGCCGGGCATCCTCGGCCATTGTTGGTGGGTACGCCAAATTTGACATACCAAGCAGAAAAAACATGCAAAGAGTTAGCTTGTTTTTTTTTTTTATTACTTGTGGATTTTTAAACCTCTGTGTGAACAAACCCATAGGGCAGGAACACTTCAATCTGCCACAAATCAGCATCAAATGTGTCTCCTTCTAGAACCTGTGGATTTTACTAAGGATTTCACCTGTGGGGTGTAATTGATGTGCTGTGGATTTGAAAATGTGTAGTGAGCTCGATTTTGTGTTTTGTTTTTTTTTAAATTTGTGTTGGTTTTTTTTTGTTTTTTTTTAGCATTCTGTAGCCATTTATGGTCACATTCAGTATCTGGTCAGTATTTTAACTCAGTATTTTTAAGCCAAAATCAGGAGAGGAACAATCAGAAGAAAAGTATAATAGAAACACATCACCACTTCTGTATTTATCGCCCACTCCTGATTTTGCCTTAAAAATACTGAACGTGTTGCCGTAGCCTTATAATCTGCTTCTGGATCTGTGACAGATATACCACAGCTGAATTTACCCTTACGCATATTATTGGCACACTGGCTGTTAAAATAGGACAGACTAATATTAACTAGGGTTCTTCAGATGGGTAGGGATGTTGGTGTTTTTTTTTTGTGTGTGTTTTTGTGTGGGGTTTTCTCTTAGTGTTTTGTTTCTTTATGGCTGTTCAGAAATAAAAATCATGGCATGCGCTAATTTTTTCGTTTTTCAGATGAGACTCAACTAGTCACATCTGGTGCGCAAGAAAAAAAAACCCCAGATCCATCTTTTATTTTTTTCTTTTTGGGATACATTGCGATACTTGACGCAGGAAACTGCATTCTGCTTTGTACATTTCAGTATAAACCCGACACATGGTAGAATACGGTTGTAAATCTTCCATTTTTTCTTCTGGCCGGGCAGTTTTTCATATGCTCTCCTGATAAGTCATCTTAGGTTAGTTTCATACATCACTGATCTTTGAGGCTGTAAAGTTCGGGTCTGGGGACCCCGGCCAGTGCGGAACATGAATGTCGGAACACGTGAAACCGACTTTGGGGTACATGAACTGAAATATGCGGCTTAATGCTCATGGAAATATCCTGCATTGGTTCCTTTGGCTGCAGCTAAACCAATAGCAATGCAGAGAGTTGGATGATAAGCGGCGCCCAATGTCAGGTGGCAGCTGCACAAGCAACTATCGATACGCAGCTTTTGCTACCAACATATGATAATACATGTAATTTTACTTATGTTTTTTTGTTAAGAGAAAAACCGTATTGTGTTATCATGTATTTATTTTTTTCTTACATCATGATTTTCCCTGTTAAAATCAATAGGGGGAAAAAAAAAGTCTGCGGAAACACCACGAGGCACAATCGGTTATAGCCGCATTGTGCAAATGGAATCTGCCCACCGCAGTAAATTACCACGGCTGGAAAAATAACGACCGCGCGTAACACAGAATGCACTGCAAAATAAAACTTCACAATTTATTTTTTTATTATTAGAGAATGTAGTTTTACAACCCAATTTAGAGAGAGGGAAAAAAATATATATATAATGGATGTGTAAAAAATCAGCACAAAATGTCTGCAGCTCGAAAAATGGCAGCAGGCTCTAAAATAAGCTAAATAACGCACTAAAAAAAAATAATAAAAGCTGTGGGTGAGTGGAAAATTATATTTTCCTATTCGCTCACAGAAACCATCTGGCTGCTGCAGCTTGAAGCATTAAAAAAAAAAACTATACGAGGGGAAACAAAATTGAAAAAAAAAAACTACATGAGTAGGAGAGAAAAAAAAACTTTGAGAAAAATGGAAAAAAATCTATGAGGAAATGAAAAGATGAAAAACACGAGGGGACGAAATAATAATAAATACATGAGGGAAGATTGAGGGGAAAAAAAATCTGATAAATGAAAGAAACTACTTGAGGGGCAGAAATAAAAAAGAAAAAAAAAATTGAGGGAAAATTGGAAAAAAAAATTACATGAGGGAATGAAATAAAAAAAAAAAACTAAAAGGGAAAACTACACGGAGGAGAAATAAAAAAAAAAAAAAAGGAAAATTGGGGAAAAAAATCTAATGAATAAAAACTACATGAAGAGAAAAAATGAGGGATAATTGAGGAAAAATTGTATTAAGGAATGAAAGAAGATTAAAAACTACATGAGGAGAAATAAAAAGAAATACCGTATACTAGAGGAAATAAAATTTAAAAAATAACTATAGAAAGAGGAGAGTGGAGAAATGAACAAAAAACTACCGTATGAGAGGAAATTAGAAAAAATGTGTGAAAGGTAAAAATAAGGTTTTAATAAAAAATAATATAAAGAGAAATTTAAAAAAATATACAATGGGAAACTAAAAAAATACTTGCGTGAATGGAATTTTTTTTTAAAGTATATTAGGAAATGAAGAAAAAAATGAAAAATGAAATGTATAAAAAAAAATTGATAGAAAAGAGAAGTGAAAAATAAAGAATGAGGGTATGTGCACACGTTGCGGATTTGTTGCAGATCCGCAAGTGTTTGACCAACCAATGTAATTCAATGTGAAAAAAACCGCTGTGCACATGCTGCAGAAAATTCCGCACGGAATCCGCAGCGGTTTATTTTCCGCAGCATTTCAATTCTTTGTGCGGATCCGCTTGCGTTCTTACTCCCATTCCATTAATGAAGACCGCAGGGCTAAAAACGCATGTCAGTCCCCAAAAAATCCGCACAAAATCCACAAAAAAAGCGCGCAGATTTTGACATGTTTTTTCTGCCAAGAGATGCAGAATCCGCTCAGGAAATTCCTGAGCCAAATCCGCAACGTGTGCACATAGCCTTAACCTGGCTGCGGTGAAAATCGTGTCATTAAAGTCAGAGGGTGTTGAGGGATAAAATATGCAATGACTTTGGCCACGACGCAGTTCATATGTCCCATAGTCGCTCTGTGCAGGTTAATAGGGTCGTATTCAGACCCGCAGAGTGTGAAACTGCAACAAGCAAGTCGCAAAAAAACCTTAACTGGTTATGACTTTTTTGTGACTTTGGTGGCCATAATGTGACCCTATTGACCTGCGATGTTAGGCCTCAGCCGCCATCGTAGAAAACCGCGCATTGCCTAACCATGTTTTATACCTTGTGCTGAGCGTTATATTTAAAAGCAGCAGTAAAAAAAAAGCGTCAAAAATCCCTCAAAAAAACAAAAATGCTTTGTCCAAACATGGCCCCACACTGTCCTGAGGTAAAAATCCTCCCAGAACATGTGGGGAGCGTCCTCCACATAATGTCTGCTTTGCGAACTTCCTGCTCGCACTTTATTTGTTTTCCTAGCATTAAAACCATTGTTTTCTTACGGCCCACGTGACCCTGGTTGCCATGGCAGCCTGAGCCCGGGACGGAGCCTCTCACAGGGAATCCATTTTGACCTCCGGGACCTTTTTTTTTTTTTCTAATATTTTACTTTGTGTTTTTTATTTTGCAAGAAAATCTGCTGAGAAGATGATAGGATCGAGCAGTTATGGCTGCCGGGGTCGGGTGGTGCATGGGTTAACGTATGGAGGACTGGCGGTGAGGCGGTTAACGGCTCTGGGGCGTTCTATGTGGTATTGTGTGGAAGCGTTATTTTTATATTGCGGCTGTAAATATTCCTCTCCGAGCCTCAGCCATCGCTCCACAGGACGAGCCGCCGCCGCCACTCGCCTGGTTATTTTTGTGCTGCTAATAACATTTCTTTGCTTTTTACCTTCTGTTTTTTATTTCCACTATAAAATGTTCTGGGTTTTTTTTTATAATTTTTTTTATTTTTTATTTTTTTTACATTGCGCCAATGAAACACTGAGGCCTGCAGAGCCCGGATATTACTGAAATGTTTACAAAATGGCCGTCGATGGCGACACTCCTCGTGGTTTAATAAAGTTTAGCATTTTGAGCAAAAGGAAAAAAAAAACAAAGCACAGTAACCAATCACATCACTGCTGTAATTTTTATTTAACTGGTTTAATAATGAAAGCTGAGCTCTGATTAGTTGCTGTGAGCAACATCTGCAGGCATTCAGCACATCACTACCGGATGTTGTGGAACTACAACCCTCAACTGTTTGATGGGAATTGTAGTTCTACAACAACTGAAGACTCGACCAACAGAATAGTGAGTGCAGCTCTGGAGTATAATACAGGATGTAACTCAGGATCCGTACAGGATCAGTAATGTATGTACATAATGACTGCACCAGCAGAATAGTGAGTGCAGCTCTGGGGTATAATACAGGATGTAACTCAGGATCAGTAATGTAATGTACACAGTGACTGCACCAGCAGAATAGTGAGTGCAGCTCTGGAGTATAATACAGGATGTAACTCAGGATCAGTAATGTAATGTATGTACACAGTGACTGCACCAGCAGAATAGTGAGTGCAGCTCTGGGGTATGATACAGGATGTAACTCAGGATCAGTAATGTAATGTATGTACACAGTGACTGCACCAGCAGAATAGTGAGTGCAGCTCTGGGGTATGATACAGGATGTAACTCAGGATCAGTAATGTAATGTATGTACACAGTGACTGCACCAGCAGAATAGTGAGTGCATCTCTGGAGTATAATACAGGATGTAACTCAGGATCAGTAATGTAATGTATGTACACAGTGATTGCACCAGCAGAATAGTGAGTGCAGCTCTGGAGTATAATACAGGATGTAACTCAGGATCAGTAATGTAATGTATGTACACAGTGATTGCACCAGCAGAATAGTGAGTGCAGCTCTGGAGTATAATACAGGATGTAACTCAGGATCAGTAATGTAATGTACACAGTGACTGCACCAGCAGAATAGTGAGCGCAGCTCTGGAGTATAATACAGGATCTAACTTAGGATCAGTGATGTAATGTATGTGCACAGTGACTGCACCAGCAGAATAGTGAGTGCAGCTCTGGGGTATAATACAGGATGTAACTCAGGATCAGTAATGCAATGTATGTACACAGTGACTGCAACAGCAGAATAGTGAGTGCAGCTCTGGAGTATAATACAGGATGTAACTCAGGATCAGTAATGTAATGTATGTACACAGTGACTGCACCAGCAGAATAGTGAGTGCAGCTCTGGAGTATAATACAGGATGTAACTCAGGATCAGTAATGTAATGTACACAGTGACTGCACCAGCAGAATAGTGAGCGCAGCTCTGGAGTATAATACAGGATGTAACTCAGGATCAGTACAGGATCAGTAATGTATGTACACAGTGACTGCACCAGCAGAATAGTGAGTACAGCTCTGGAGTATAATACAGGATGTAACTCAGGATCAGTAATGTAATGTACACAGTGACTGCACCAGCAGAATAGTGAGTGCAGCTCTGGAGTATAATACAGGATGTAACTCAGGATCAGTACAGGATCAGTAATGTATGTACACAGTGACTGCACCAGCAGAATAGTGAGTGCAGCTCTGGTTTATAATACAGGATGTAACTCAGGATCAGTACAGGATCAGTAATGTAATGTACACATGACTGCACCAGCAGAATAGTGAGTGCAGCTCTGGAGTATAATACAGGATGTAACTCAGGATCAGTACAGGATCAGTAATGTATGTACACAGTGACTGCACCAGCAGAATAGTGAGTGCAGCTCTGGGGTATAATACAGGATGTAACTCAGGATCAGTAATGTATGTACACAGTGACTGCACCAGCAGAATAGTGAGTGCAGCTCTGGAGTATAATACAGGATGTAACTCAGGATCAGTAATGTAATGTACACAGTGACTGCACCAGCAGAATAGTGAGTGCAGCTCTGGAGTATAATTCCAGGATGTAACTCAGGATCAGTAATAAATGTATGTACACAGTGACTGCACCAGCAGAATAGTGAGTGCAGCTCTGGGGTATAATACAGGATGTAACTCAGGATCAGTAATGTATGTACACAGTGACTGCACCAGCAGAATAGTGAGTGCAGCTCTGGGGTATAATACAGGATGTAACTCAGGATCAGTACAGGATCAGTAATGTATGTACACAGTGACTGCACCAGCAAATAGTGAGTGCAGCTCTGGGGTATAATACAGGATGTAACTCAGGATCAGTAATAAAAATGTATGTACACAGTGACTGCACCAGCAGAATAGTGAGTGCAGCTCTGGGTATAATACAGGATGTAACTCAGGATCAGTAACAGGATCAGTAATGTATGTATACAGTGACTGCACCAGCAGAATAGTGAGTACAGCTCTGGAGTACAGGATGTAACTCAGGATCAGTAATGTATGTACACAGTGACTGCACCAGCAGAATAGTGAGTGCAGCTCTGGAGTATAATACAGGATGTTATTCCTGATCGGTAAGGGAAACCTAATGTGAAGTATTTACATATAAAGCGGATTAACTTTGTAAACTATAAGACTGTTGACAGTAATAACCCCTTTTGATCTTGTACACTTTGGCTTCTTGCACGTCAGGTGTATGCAATATATTCTTGTAGATATGATCTGTCTAGCTCCATCAGTAATCAGAATTAGGATGACGCCTGAGAAGAGAATCTCCTTTTAGGTTGCTGCAGTTAAAGGGATATTCTATAGAAAGCAGCTAATTGCAAACACATCTGCAAATCTTTGATCCCGCCATCCAAATGTGGTTTTAATTCACTGTGAAGTCTGTTTGTTTCCCTTTTTAAATCTGTTCCGTATCCAAAGTGATGTGTTTTACAGTGTATAAAGGAGGCATGGAGATACTGGTGACTCGTCAGATACGCCGATGAGTGGAGGAAGCCGCAATCTGTCTTCTAGGTTGAAATGAAGCTCCACCTCGTAGCCTTTTGACAGGGGCTGTGTTTAGATTAATAGTGTCCAGAAGCAGATTGTGGTTTGCGTCCTCTGTGCTGATCATGGTGTTATGGTGGGGGGCACTTCTGTTTAAGATGTTCTCTTAGACCGCTCTCTAGATGCATCAACCTTGGTGTATGTTCACGTATCACGGCTATGCTCTTGGGTAATCAAGTGTTCATCTACAAGAGGGTCTGTGACTTCCTCTGCAGTCCATCAGTGGTGGCTAGTCTCCGAAGTCAGGAGTGAAAGCGCTTACAAGCTCTTTTCTATAGGACTTGCAAGCTGTAGTGTCCCTGCAATGCTGCAGAGGCGGCAACAGCTTTGGAGAGTGCACAAATTGGGTCACTGGTGCAGCCATGTTGCTGGTCCAAACAATCGTGAGCGAGTCGCCCTTGACAAGCTCAGCTTATCTTCCCCTGAAAACAATAGGATCTGGTCTTCAAAATCCAACTGCCTGATCCTTCTATTTGTTGTGGAGAGTCTGAAGGACCCAATATGATGGCTTTAGGCTTATGTAAGGCTGTGGCCAGCGCGCTGTAACGAAACTGACCAGAAGCCCGGTCTCCTGAAATCTAGCGAGCTGTCCAACCCATAAGGGATGTCCACCAACTTCAGAGTTTTTTCTCCACAACCATTAAGAATGTGGTGCTGATTATGGGTCGAAGCACTAAAATATATATATATATATATATATATAAATATTATATTCCAAATCTACTGCTTCCCTCGCTTTTCGAGACTCTAATAGCACAAGCTAAACGTGCTTAGGGAGATTTTTATTTTGACGTGTAGAAAAGCTAAATAATCCTATTGTGGAAACACCTAAAGCAACAGACAGCGCTTTCTACTCCTGTACAGCTGGGGTGCTGCTAGCAGAAGGAAAAAAAGCCTCAGCCAGACATTCACTGAAAAGCAAAAGGGTCGGGCATTCTTAATTTCTACATGTCCAGTCCTTCTATTCACTGACATCGGCTGTCACATGCACATTAGATGTCAGCTGAGGTTCCACCATCGTGTATCTGTATGGTCAGCCTAATTCTGGACTCATCCCAGGGGCTCGGTAGTTGCACGGGGCTCTCCTTAGAAGATTTATAGGTGCCTGATTCTGTGACAGTGTCATATAACTCAAGGACTCGCTTAGAGACTTTTTTTTTCTCCTCTTTTCCCCCCCTCCTAACATTTGCTGTTTATTTTCAGGTCTCCAGATGTCCAAGCCGGACGTGTTATCCATAATGGAAAATGCAGAAGAGCCCTTTGGTCAGGAGAACAATCAGGCCAGGGCAAGTCGGGTGGAAAGTAAGCACCAAACTATTACTGTATTCTAGAGTGTACATTGCTGAGAAATCCTTTGCAAATGTATATTCAAATATGGAAATTACTCAGGTCAATTTCAAGAGAATGTGTCATCAGAAAAATTACCTATTGTGTGTTTTTTTCCATATCTGTGTAATAAAAGGAATCAGAAATCTTGCAATGTTCACACTGGCCACTAGGCTTTAAACTTAGTCTCATACTTCCTGCTATTTAGACTTTCAGCAGTTTTCATTATCATCATAGACAAGATTACAGTGAAAGGTAAGTCATCTACCATAGATGACACAGGACCCAGCATTCACAATAGGTAATGTCACAGCTCACCTCCTCCTCCTGTACAATGACTGATAACACCTCTATATAACAGTAATAACACAGATCGATCCACCTTTCACATAGGTGATGTTACAGCTCACCACCACCTCCTGTATAATATTAATAACATATAATTTTCTGATGACACATTCCCTTTCAAGGGTAGAGCTGTATACACTGTTAATAGAGGGACATTCTCTGTTCGGGATCCTGATCTCTTTGTTAGTGTGGAGAGCGGTAGAAAGGCAGGGAAATAAGGGAATTTGACTGTCGAGTGTTTTTTTGTCTGGATGGTGTCTCATGTCTTCATTTCTACTTTGCATTATGTTGCCTCCTAATTTATCTTTTTCATTAGTTTCAGAATGCTGGAGCAGTGGAACGACAGAAGAACCGAGATCCTTCGCTCCTCTAGTTGGAAAGCAGCCTGAAGACCATACCACTCCACAAAACACGCAAAGTACTCTTATTGTCAGTGAGATTGAAAACACCGACAACAGTTGGAGGGAAAAAAATATCCATCCCATGATGGCGACCGAACCGGTGTGCCAGTCAGGCATGGCACTGTTGAATATAGTTATCCAGCAGGGCAAAGCTCACAATCAACCTTGCCTCTTATAGAGAAGGTAAGACACAGAGAAGATGACATGGTGGACCAAGGAACTGGTGGCCCAAAGATGACAGGAACTGCTGAGGACTCTTCAGTACAGCCGCATTACACGGAGTCACTCCCATGCCTACCAATTTCGGAAAACTTGAGAAGGATAATATTGTGATATGCAGACCACCCGG
>JARQOD010000003.1:432476642-432536107 GCA_033576555.1 Oophaga sylvatica | reverse complement strand
CGCAGTCTATGACATTCGCTCACATACCGCGCTGCTATCTCCGCTGCTCTCTCTTCTTCCCCCAGCAAGATATGTTTTCTCTTCCTCCTTCATGGTGATGAAATCCGGGAAGAGATGTGAGAGTCTCCTGAAGTGAGTGTCCCTCACTGCTGAGTATTTGGAGCAGTGTAGCAGGAAGTGGGTTTCGTCCTCTATGGCCTCCTGGTCACAGTGTTGGCATAGTCTTTCCTCCCTGGGCTTGTAGCTCTGCCTGTGTCGGCCGGATTCGATGGCCAGACTGTGGGCGCTGAGTCTATACCGGCTCAGGATCTGGCGGTCTCTGGGGTCTGGGAGTTTCTCCAGGTATGGGGCCAGACTGTAGTCTCTCTGTAGACTCCGGTACATGGTCAGTTTCTGGGAGCTGATGATGTCGTTCTTCCAGTCACTGACATACCTCTCTGGCCTTCGTCTACCATCTTCCTGATTTCGGCTTTTGTCAGGTTGTTGTGATTGGTGTTCTGGTCGGGTTGGGTTTGGGTGAGCTGTTCCGAGGGTCCTAGTTTTTCTGTTTCACCTACGTGTGTCAGGGCTTTATGGTGATGGGAGCTTGGATTGCTCCTACGTAGGTGAGCCCGGAATGACAGTGCCCTCTTTAGAACCGTTAGGTGTAGAGGGAATCTGCCCAGCTCGGCCCGGCAGGCACTGTTGGAGGTGCTCCGATGGACTTGGAGAAGGTGCTTGCAGAATTCCAGGTGGAATATTTCTGTTGGGCTGGAATCCCATCTTGACAAGTCTGGGTAGGTGTGAGGACCCCAGACTTCACTGCCATACAGGAGGATTGGGGCGATGACCGAGTCGAAGATTTTTAACCAGACCCTCACTGGTGGCTTCAGATGGTAAAGTTTCCTTCGGATGCCATAGAAGGTTTTACATGCCTTGTCTTTCAGGGTCTCTATGGCTTGTTTGAAGCTTCCTGACCGGTGAATCTCTAGGCCCAGGTAGGTATATTTGTCTGTTCCTGTAAGGGCGCAGTTGTTGAGGACAAATGAAGGGTGCTGGTCTAATTTTCTCTTTCTCCTCTGGAACACCATGATGTTGGTTTTCTTTAGGTTGACCGGTAGTGCCCAGGTGGAGCTGAATTTCTCCAAGATTTTCAGGTTGTCTTGGAGGGCTTTCTCGGTTGGTGACAGAAGCAGCAGGTTATCTGCATACAGCAGGAATTTCACCTGGGTGTCGTGGAGGGTGGGACCTGGTGCTGTGGAAGATTCCAGAGCGGTAGCCAGCTCGTTGATGTAAATGTTGAAGAGCGTTGGACTTAGGCTGCAGCCTTGTCTGACTCCACGGCTCTGCTGGAAATAAGCCGTTCTTTTACCGTTCACACACTGCAGAGGTTCTCGGTGTAGGAGCTTTTGATAACATCGTAGGTCTTTCCTCCTATTCCGCTCTCCAGCAGTTTCAGGAATAAGCCCGGGTGCCACACCGAATCAAAGGCCTTTTTAAAGTCCACGAAACAGGCGTATATCTTCCCGTTCTTTGTATTGTGGACGTGTCTCTGAATGAGGCTGTGCAGGGTATAGATGTGGTCAGTGGTGCGGTGGTTTGGCATGAACCCTGCTTGGCTCTTGCTGAGGACGTTATGTTCGGTGAGGAAACTGAGGATCCTCTTGTTCAGGATGCTGTTGATATCTAGCACCAAGACGTTAGCAGCAGATCCTTTAAACATGTGGCCATCAATCAGACTTTTTTTTCCGGGACATCTCATAAATGGTTGATTGGATTGAGAGCAGGGAACTTGAGACAAATCATCCATTTGATCTTATGTTCCTCCACTACTGATTGACATTATCTCCTGAATGAGGCGCTGTCATTAGGGAATCCCACTGCTAGGAAGGAGGTACTTGGGCTGGGCAATGTTACGTAGGTGTCCTGTGATATCTGGCAACAAGACATTAGCAGCAGGTCAGTTGGATTGAGATCTGGAAATGGAGGTCTACACAAATCATTACCTTGATCTTGTCATGTTCCTCCATTCCTGACCTAGGCACTGTCATTAGGCAACCCCAGTGCCATTAAGGCGTTACTTGGTCTGTAGATAGTGGTCACATCCACATGATGTCCACCAGTACATGGCATCATCACATGGCCTCCTCTACCTCTCTTGGTGCAGCCTGCTGCCATCTCTTCCCCAGGTGACGTGTGATCCATCAGACCAGGCGCCTTCTGCTATTGCTCCAATTCTGATGCTCCTGTGCCATTATTGCCAGAGGTCAATATAGGCACCTTGACTGCATAGCACCATACTTAATAAGCGGTAATGTTCTGCGCATTATTACACCACATTACATTACAGTGGTGGCCAAAAGTATTGGCAATTCTGTCAGATAATACTCAGTTTCTTCCTGAAAATGATTGCAATCACAAATTATTTGCTATTTTTAGCTTTATTTAATTTGCTTGCAAGGAAAAAACACACAAAGAGAATGAAGCAAAAATCAAATCCTTGATCATTTCACACAAAACTCCAAAACTGGGCCAGACAAAAGTATTGACACCCTCAGTCTAATACTTGGTCGCACAACTTTTAGCCAAAATAACTGCAAACAACCGCTTCCGGTAACCATCAATGAGTTTCTTACAATGTTCTGCTGGAATTGTAGACCATTCTTTGGCAAACTGCTCCAGGTCCCTGATATTTGAAGGGTGCCTTCTCCAAAATGCCATTTTGAGATCTCTCCACAGGTGTTCTATGGGATTCAGGTCTGGACTCATTGCTGGCCACCTTAGAAGTCTCCAGTGCTTTCTCTCAAACCATTTTATAGTGCTTTTGGAAGTGTGTTTTGGGTCATTGTCCTGCTGGAAGACCCATGACCTCTGAGGGAGACCCAGCTTTCTCATACTGGGCCCTACATTATGCTGCAAAATTTGTTGGTAGTCTTCAGACTTCATAATGCCATGCACACGGTCAATCAGTCCAGTGCCAGAGGCAGCAAAGCAACCCCAAAACATCAGCGAACCTTCGCCATGTTTGACTGTAGGGACCGTGTTCTTTTCTTTGAATGCCTCTTTTTTTTTTTCCTGTACACTCTGTTGATTGTTTTTCCCAAAAAGCTCGACTTTTGTCTCATCTGACTAGAGAACATTCTTCCAAAACGTTTTAGGCTTTCTCAGGTAAGTTTTGGCAACTCTAGCCTGGCTTTTTTATGTCTCGGGGTAAGAAGTGGGGTCTTCCTGGGTATCCTACCATACAGTCCCTTTTCATTCAGACGCCGACGGATAGTACGGGTTGACACTGATGTACCCTCGGACTACAGGGCAGCTTGAACTTGTTTGGATGTTAGTCGAGGTTCTTATCCACCATCCGCACAATCTTGTGTTGAAATCTCTCAATTTTTCTTTTCCTTCCACATCTAGGGAGGTTAGCCACAGTGCCATGGGCTTTAAACTTCTTGATGACACTGCGCACGGAAGACACAGGAACATTCAGGTCTTTGGAGATGGACTTGTAGCCTTGAGATTGCTCATGCTTCCTCACAATTTGGTTTCTCAAGTCCTCAGACAGTTCTTTGGTCTTCTTTCTTTTCTCCATGTTCAATGTGGTACACACAAGGACACAGGACAGAGGTTGAGTTAACTTTAATCCATGTTAACTGGCTGCAAGTGTCATTTAGTTATTGCCAACACCTGTTAGGTGCCACAGGTAAGTTGCAGGTGCTGGTGATTACACGAATTAGAGAAGCATCACATGATTTTTCAAACAGTGCCAATACTTTTGTCCACCCCCTTTTTTAGGTTTGGTGTGGAATTATATCCAATTTGGCTTTAGGACAATTCTTTTTGTGTTTTTTCATTGAAGACAAATTAAATAAAGATAATACCAAAGAATTTGTGTTTGTAATCATTTTCAAGAAGAAACTGAGTATTATCTGACAGAATTGCAGGGGTGCCAATACTTTTGGCCACCACTGTATATAGGTGAAATTTTACCATACACTGAGTGCGGTGAAATCTCTCTTTTGATGTCCAGGAGTTTACCACTCCAACCTGCTTTGTGAACTCCAAATCTCTTCTACATTATTATACCTATCACAGCCAGCAGGAATTTCTTCAGCAATGTGTAGCACAGTCCCTCTTATGTGGGATCAGACCACAGTCCAGTCTACTCTTATTAAATGGTCCCTGGTTCACCAGTTCTCCTGATTGGTACTATCTGGTGATGAGCGAACGTGCTCGGATAAGGTGTTCGGTGTGACTTCGGCATCCTTGAAAAATATATTTGATTCCCCACGGCAGTTCGACAGTAGCAACACATGTAGTGATTGTCCGTTTGTTAGGTAATCCCTGCATGTGTTGCATCTGTCGAACAGCCACGAGACATGCAGCCGCGAGGACTCAAACATGTTTTTCGAGCACGCCGATGACACTCGGTTAGCACCTGAGCGTGCTCCGATAATACCTTATCTGAACACGTTCGCTCATCACTAGTACTAACCTTTGTACACTGGAAACAGAACCGTGGTGTGCCACACGCTGTCAACCTCCTCAAGACGTGACATTTTGGAAATGTTCTTGCCCGGGTGCTTCCCGATATATCCATTCTGCCAGCATCTATGAGGCGTGTTCAATAATGTTATCTACCTAAATATGAAAACCACATTTTGAGAAAATTTAACTTGCTACCTTTCAATACAATCCCCCCTGACTTCAACACACTTATTCCACTTCTCTTCCAGTGATTGGATGCCCTCAAAATAGGAGACTCCTTGCTACCGCAAGAACCCCATCATCATCAGGAAATCACTGCCCAAGCAGAAATTTCTAACAGAAAATAATCACTGAGACGGATCTGGACCGTTGGGTGGACGATTAAATTCAATGAAGCCGCGTTCCCTGAGAGCAATGATTTATGAGCTGGCACAATGTCGTGAAACCACAACACACTTGCTGACAACATCCTACGTTGTTTCTCTTTGCTAGCCTCACATAATGCCTTCATTTTTGAAGCATAGGTGTCTCCAGTAATTGTCTTGTGTGGCATAAATTCTAGTAATAAACCTTTGCATGATCTTTCCAGCTGACTGCTGGACACAAACATTTTTTGGAACTCGTGACCCCTCATGTTTCCATTGCACGGACTCTTATTTGGTGTCCGGGTCATGATGGCGAACTCGGGTTTCATCACTGGTAATAATTTGAGAATAGATTTTCTCTAGGCATGTTTAAGTTCTGGCTACGTGTTTTTTTGCTCAGGCATCAACATTCATGGAACCACCGGCAATGGACTTTTGTCATCAAAACGTCATGAATGATACTGGAAACTGAAATGCCTAATTCATGAGCTATAACACGAACTATTTGACCCGAAAATGTCTATAATCATGGCCTACAAATTTTGGCATATTTCCTATGAAGATGCTTCGATATCTTGCCCTGAACGGGGGTCATCTTCAATTGATTCTCTAGTCCATTTAAACTGCTTGGTCCAAACCTTTACTTGGTAGTAGGAAGGTGCATCACCGCCACATAAAGCAATCATCCTTTCATGGATTTCCTTAGGCTTCTTTTCTTCCTTTGTAAGAAAAATATTTAGAGTTGAGAGTCCTCAGTGGTTGATACCTTTTAATGGCTAACTGAAAAGATGGTAACAAATTGCAAGCTTTCGAGACTACTCAGGTCTCTTCATCAGGCTTAACTAATACAAAATCTGAAGAATCACATATTTATACACAACACAGCACAGAAAAAATGCAATAGGTAAGACAAGTGACGTGAAGCAGAATAGTCATTATGGCAGAGGGATGAGCATAAATATTGGAACAGTTCATAGATAAGGAGTGTGAAAGTTTTATTGCCCTCTGATTGGGGTCTGGTGATGTTTTGTGATGTTCTCACAGGGTCTTTGGAGTAAATTCCGATACAGTAAAGATGTATATCTTTGTACCGTGTTAGCCAGTAGATAGCAAACTAACTTTTCAGTTAGCCATTAAAAGGTATCAACCACTGAGGACTCTCAACTCTAAATATTTTTCTATCTACTGGCTAACACGGTACAAAGATATACATCTTTCCTTCCTTTGTAAGGAAATTAATTACGGAATGAAGCTTCAAATCCTTCACTTTTTTTTTGTAGAGCAGAACTGTACTGCACTTACTGTCCTGTCACTTCCAGTGCTTTAATCAGACTGATATTCTAATGTGTTTGTTGCACATCCAAACATGTCTCAACATGCACAGAAAAGCTCAGATGAGGATCACGCGATGCTCAGACGGGCCGTTGGCTCTATCACAAGAGTGTCACATCCTCCTGGAAGACCTGGTTTTAGACAGTCACGTCGGGTAATGAATCATAGGTTTTCTTTAGAGATGGTGCGATTTGTGTCCGACGTTAAATGGATTTAGTTTCCTCTGGTGCTGAAGTATTTAATGACCCTTTCTATGCTGGTCAAACGTTTCAGCAGCTTCTGACCTGGTCATTACCTCTTCCTATAAAAACTGTCCAGACCTTCTTGTCCTTGCCAGTGAAAGATTTGTCTTCCTGTTTTGTATGCTAAAAACTAAGCGTTTGGAGTGGAGTTGTTGTAGTGTTCTGTGGTTTGCTGTAGTACGTGTGTGTTTATCTCCTGGTCCATGTTCCCATTTAGTTTATTGATTACAGTCCCTATCCTCCCTATTGTTGGTTAGTACTTTTGTATGATAGAGGTTTTCTGTTATCCCCGTTTAGTCTGTGTCTTGTATACATTACATTTCTGTCCCATGCCTCATGGGGTGGGGAGGGGGACAGATCAAGGTTTAACAGGAGCATAGTAAGGTCGGAGATTCAGGCCTCTCAACCTTCAAGAGTACCCCCGGGACAGTGGTAGTTGGGGTTCCCCCTTCCTTACCGAAGACCGTCACAGCGTGACACTCTCCTGACCCAACGGGCCAGTCTGAGCATTGCGTTGCGATTCTCAACCAAGTAATATGTCCGTGTGACTCTTCCCTAAAATTGACAGAAGATGCTGGGGTACATAACTTATTGAACACCCCTCATGCTCTATGCTAATCACCTTACCGGTTTGTGTTGTAGTCAATTAGTTTAGAAAATGCAGGTATTTCATAAATTATGAAACACCACTGTATATAGAGAAGACCATACCAGTCCATTACATGATCGCCCGCACCTGTGAAAGAGCACCACATAGCATTACGTAACGCAAGTGGCTGCTGACCGTGGGGATTAGAGATGCCGTGTGGGACTGACGTCCATCATTTTTCTTGCAAAATACACACAGAATAAAAAGGAAAAAAAACAATCCGAACTAAGCAACTTGTTTTAGATTAAAAAATACTATTTACTACATTTCCATCTCGACACAAAGAAAACAGGAAGAAACTACGACATTACGAAAAAGACGACGTAAAGGAAATTTCCTTCTTTGCAACTATATATATATTTTTTTGCGTCGATGCATCTAAAACCAAAAGCGAGGCATCTTTGAAAAAAGGTTGCATTAACGATCTTCCACCGTTTCTGTTCGCAGCTCAATGTCTGTGTGGTTCAGATCACAATTTGTCATCGTACGGCGAGTCACTTCCATCCAGGTGAACAAAAAAAAAAAGCAGGGTAAGCATGGCTGTAGAATCAGGCTATGCACTGTAGTTTGTAACTATAGGTCTGCATGGGAGCTGTGTACACAAAACGTAGGGTTGCTTTTTATTTTTTTTATGCACCGAAACCATATAAAATTTGCCGCACGTGGCCCTTAAAGGGGTTTTCTGGTTTCAGACTAATATATATACACGTAAGAGTGCTGCCTGGTGGGTCTCAAAAGTGTGTAAAACAAAACAACATACCCCCGAAAATTAAAAAAAAAAAATGAAATAAGTCACCACTTTATTTTTTTCTATTTTAGTGACTCGTTCCTAGGAAAGCCCTGTAGCTATCAATATGGCCGTCACTACGGTTACTGACCCGCTGTCTCTTTGTGCAGTGGATTTGCTCCTCTTCTGGATAGGTTCAAACTAACTAACCAGCTCTTAAAATGGCGGCTGACAACCCTGTGAGTGCCATAATCAGTCAGATCGGTTGTCACCCATATCCCATAGAAACTAATGCGTGTGGTGGTGCGGAGAGAGGGGGTGATTCTCCTGAGTGTTAGAAATACACGGTTGTCGTCCACTACGCCTGCGGGACCACTACGTACGGCTGGTGGGGGATGCACTTTTGCCTTTCATTGCAGTTGTAGATCCAACGCGGACGGACAAAATACAGGCTGGTGTTATCGTTGAGTGCCTGTGAGGAAGGGGACAAAAAAAAAAAATTCCTACATTACATTAACCCTTTGGACATGCAGAAATTTCTTCTTTTTTCCATCAACATAGGGTTTTTTTTTTTTTTAGAGAGTCACCGTTCACTTTACTAAAAAATTGAACAGGAAAAAAAATTAACTCCAAATGCAAAACTTAAAATAAATCGATGGATGAATGAATGAATGGTGCTAAAATTTAATTTTTTTTTTTTTTTTGGGGGGGGGGGGGGGTGGGGGGATTTTTGTTTATTTGAGATGTTCACTTTGGGGCACAAATGATCCAAGACCACTGTTCTACATAAATTGCTTATCAAAAGGATGTGTGACAAGCGTATCGCAGGGGGGGTCCAACAGAGCATGAGAAAAGGGGTCCCATGTTCTAGGGATCACAAAAAAAGTTCCAGCAGAGGGAGACCCACCAATCATACATCGATTATCTTTTGCAGGACTACCCCATTAAAACCTCCCCATTTTCTTCACGCTCAGACCTCACCTCTTCGAAGCTGTCATCCCATTCCTGCACCGTGATCACGTACTGAACCTTTTCATTCATATATTCTTCCATCTCCCTGTAGAGAGAAACGCGTGGGACATAGGACACTGCAATAGGTACAGAAGCGGCATAGATGGGGGATATGCGGCCGCCTCTAAGTATACCCTCCCCTTTCCTCCGTGGCACAATGCTCCAACTTAGAGACTTGCTGAATCGGCACGGCGGTGCCCTTTATTTTCAGGATCGCATAGAATGATGCGATGACATTCTAGCATTATGCCATAGCTTCAAAAGATGGGAACACCCCCCCCTTTTACGGATTTTTTTACTGCATAGGCTAATCCAGTAATAAAATTAGCTGTACCATGCCACCTTTGTGACCTTGCGACTGCAACACGTGACCACTGCAAACAATAACTGGGTTCAGCGCTTTTGTGCCCAGTGATTGGCTACAGTGGTCACCTGTGTTAGGTAAGTAAGGCTTATTTACAGCGGGCAGTAAAAAAGAAACAATAAGGAAAAAAAATGTTTATACCTTAAGCGCTGTTGAATGTGCCTGTAACGGAACATGGGTGCAATAAAACACTTACCGATCGCTTTCTTCCTTGGTTATTTCAGTCCTCTATTGAGACCATGTGAGCACTGGCTCACACAGGAACCGCGGAGAAAGGCAGGGTCACTAACCCGATGTGAGCCCACGGATGATGCGCCAGCCCGTGTGATCCGGGGAGTCACAAAGAGGACTGGAGTGATGCCAGGACACCGGGGAAGATGGCGATCAGTGATTATTGTCATGCCTTTCCGTTCAGCTCTAATAAAACGTACCCATTAAATGCTGTGATGTATCGCTGCAGCAGGCGCCGTTCAGCAGGAGGAAACTCTCCGTACAAGAAGAAGTGTTTGCCGACAAATAAATCTGTAGAGGGACAATAATGATACACAAGGGTCACCCTACGATATTTCATGTGTTTTCCTTGGTGGTGCTGATAATCTCTGTTGCTGGGGGGCAGGATTTGTTAAAATCAGCCTCCTTCCCCTTCTGGCAGCTGAGAAAACAATTGCAGATGCTCTGCCCCTGTCCTGACAAGCAAGCAGAAATCCATTTATGAATATTATACAAAGACCTCCCTGTGGTAAACGTTACGGAGCATGTGTCTGTTCATTACATGGACGCGCACGCTACTATTCACGCTGAACACCAGGTGGCACCACATTATAAAAAAAAAATTTCCATTGATCATTTTTAGCGGCCTGTAAAAGGCAAATATCGGTCACCTTCATGATCAGTACAAACAGTACATCTAATGGCAGTGACTACCCCTTTATCAGTGCATCGCAAGCTTCTCACCCACCTGGAAGCTCAGGAATCGGGAGGTCGACCTCCGGCTCTTCCTCCACATCTGTGTTCTCATCCGTAGATCCGGCATAGGGATCGTCTCCGGGTGGAGAGCGCGCTTCTTTCTTTGCCGCCTGCTTCTGTTCCTCCACCCTGAGAATAAAGTAAAGTGTACGGCGAAATTTCACGAACGTCCTAAGCACCAAACTAGAATATTGCTTTGGGTGACAAACCTCAATGTGGAAAAGGTAGAAAAAAAAAGCGAGATCTTGTATAAAAGTCAATGCTGTGCTTTTCTGCAGTGTTCAATACCTCTGCTTGCTGTTCGTGAATGGTCATAGAAGAGGCTGAAAAACTGTCCTGGGTGACGAGAGACCTCAAATACATCTGTAACCAGCTCAGGACGGGGTTTTAGCTTCCACAAGTGAACGAGAGCGCTCCCATTCACTGACAGCAAGCAAAGATCTTGAAAATGACAGTGTATACAGAGGTTATAGCCACAAGATAGGTGATAACTGTGTGACAGAGGATATGGCCCAAAGTCCGCTGTGTGAACGGAGTGCTAGCGAGCGCCGCCCTATTCGCTTCTACGACACCCACTTTCTTAGCTCGTCCTCTGTATCACCCTCAGAGTCGTCATCTTGACACCGACCTCCGCCTGTAAATAAAAATGCAGAGTTATTATTATGAGGAGGAGAAGCGATTCACCTGTGGCTGTTAACCAGTTAAATTCCACTGTCAAATCTCTGACAGCGGCACTCAACCCGCGCAATCGCCGCGTCGTGATCGTAGGGCGCCGAATAGTTGCCATGATAGTCAGGGGTCTTTCCTGTGAAAGCCAGCCTTCAGCTGGTGTTCATAGGAGATTGTGATTTTCACATAGCACTGCTAGGAAAATGGCAACACTTTTGTTTTTCTTACAAATTTTTTTTTTTTTACCACTTTAATAAAATAAACTAGACATGTTTGGTATCTGAACTTGCACTGACCTGGAGAATATAGTGAACGTGATGAATAAAAAAAAAAAACTGTGAAATTGCACTTTTATTTTGCAATTTCAATGCACTTGGAATTTTTTTTTCCCACTTTCAAACTGGTCCAGCCAATCACTCACCCATCTCCTCCTCATCTGTAGACCCTCCGTACTCATCCTCTTCTTTCGGGGGATTCTCTCTTTTTGTGACGCTGCGTGTTTCTTCCTCGCTGTCCTCTTTGACTGCGGTTTTTGCAGGTTTGGCTTTTGCGGGGCTGGAAGACTGATTCTTGTGGTTTGTCCGCCCAGAGTCTGGATTCTGGAAGAGATGAAGAGATGAAAAAAATAAAAAATATATATACATATTACAGCTCCTATTATCTGCTACTACTACCCTCACTAAGTCCATATAAAGATCTCCTGACCTTGACTCTTAAAGGGGCAGGAAAGTAATAAAAATGGCTGCTTTATTCTAAAAACTGTTGTCCATGTTTAGGTTTGTAATAAAAAATACTAAAACAGTACTCGAGCTTTGAATCAAACACACCCAATACTGATCGCAACACGTACCTGGGGTTTTCAGAAGGTTTATACACGGATATTTGAAATGATAAGTCAGCGACTTGTGTTTGTGTGATAGTAGGCACTTTTTGTACACTGCACCACTAAATGCAAGAAAGAAAAAATAAAATAAAATCAATCAGGGACCCTGATGAAGGAGGCCGTTAGCTCTCCGAAACGCGTAGGATGGTATTGTGGCTCTTTCTGCACACCGTAGCTTGAACAAAGACATCACGTGATCACATCACGTGTCGGAGTCCGGATACTGCAGACGCTCCCCGGGAGAACAGACGCACGGCAGCACCATTAGGAGGGAGAGCCGTGTTGGAGCGGTATCGGTGCCTGTGGACTGCCGACACTCCCCGGAGTGCAGTCGTGCGGCAGCGCTAGTGAGGAGGAGAGCTCACCACCGGCCGGGGCAGCTCTCCAGGACTCTTTCTTTTCACCAACACCGGATCGTTCTGAATCTCATCCCAAGCTAAGTATCATATTTCCCGGTCAGGTACTGGGTAAATTAATACTCTGGACACAAGGTACCGCTTGTGGATTAATTTAATATCACCGTTTACACTCCCATTAAGCACATAGGATTACCAGGACTTTTTTCCTTGTTTACCACTTCACGATGTTAAATAAGGAAATGGGTATATTACATAAAGCTGGTTTTTAAGAATCTTGCACTTCAACATTGCACAGTTGACACTTTATTTTTGGGTATATTTATACCATATCAAATGCACCTTATTTTCATTTTGCACATCTAGAGATTCACTTTAAATATTTTAGCATTGGGATTTTTTTCTCCTTAGGGATTACTCAAAAGGCACATTTTTTAAGGACGTATATGTAATTTTGTCCTTCTTAATCCTATGAGCAGTTATTTAGGCTTATTTCAGCTCTAATTTTATGCGGTTATTGATTTTATTTTATTTTTTCTTTCTTGCATTTAGTGGTGCAGTGTACAAAAAGTGCCTACTATCACACAAACATAAGTCGCTGACTTATCATTTCAAATATCCGTGTATAAACCTTCTGAAAACCCCAGGTACGTGTTGCGATCAGTATTGGGTGTGTTTGATTCAAAGCGCGAGTACTGTTTTAGTATTTTTTATTACTCTCCTTTCTCCTTGTGGTAGGAGTTTCTTGTACTTGCAGCGGATCCAGCACATATATACTTGCGCCACTACATCTGTTTTTAATTTTCATGTTTAGGTTTGGGTCTATTTTTGCATTTCAGCTCCAATCATTTTAATAGCACTAAGGTACAGTACCACACATGACCTGTGGACTGGGGTGGCGCTGTTTTTTTTAGAAGAGAGAAGCTATGTTTTTCTGATCCTGGATAACCCTGAAGCCGGAAAACACACATCCGAGTACTGACTTCAAGTCTCCGAACCGAACCCATCAGCCTGAAATATACTGTGGATGTCAAGTCCGTAGAGCCGTGTCCAGTCTGTGACACGTGGATGTGTGAACATGCCCTAAGGGACAGAATAATTACCGGTCTGTGTGTCTGAGCTTTCTGTCGAGGTGGAGAGTCATCTTCGCTGTCGTCATCCTCTTCACTGCTGCTGTCGGCTCCGACCATCAAATATCTGAAAAGAACAGAATATATCAAAGTTCAGGATGAGAGATGAGCAAACTGATGGCAGGACCAGGTCCCTGCGGCCATGTCAGTAGTCCGCGGCCACTGGATTGGAGCCCTGCAAGCTGCCTTCTAACTGCAAGTATCCCCCGAGGCAGAGGTGTAGTTAGGGGTTCAGCTCAGGGGGGCGAAACATCTGAGTGGGCCCCTAACATGCGGACATAGGGCAGGGTCCTCTCTCCTTCTGTAATTATGTGTGTCCTGTATTGCTCATATTTATTGTACTTGTCTATACTCGCCCCCTCTCACATGTAAAGCGCCATGGAATAAATGGCGCTATAAAAATGAATAATAATAAAAATTATTGATGCAACCTACGCAGCTGCACATGGGCGCAGGAGGTAAGGGGGCCCATTTCTACCTACAAAAAAAGTGCAATTTTGCATTTTTAGGAGCTCTTCGAATTAACTTCTATTGAGTGAATGCAAACTTATCTAGTCGACACATGCAAATAGCAAAAATGGTCGCATGACCGCCTGACCGCACCAGTGGTCTTGGGGCCTCATGACGGCAGGCGCACCCCATCATGATTTTGCGGTCTGTAGCCTCAGAGTGACTGCATACAATTATCCTGAGCCTTTAATAACTTTATAATAATAACTAGCTGTAGTACCCGGCTTCGCCCGGGTTAATGTACTTAACTGTGCCCTCATCAGGATAGCAACATAGAAGGACAAAGCTGTGGCTGCTACTATATATATATCCTCCCACATACAGGTGATGTGACTTACATCAGTCATTACACCAACATTGGCCAAGCATAGTAACTGAAATCCTATTACCTCACACAAGCTTTCTTATACTGACAATGTCCTCTGTTGCCTATAGTAACCAAACAGAGCTCATATTAATGACCTATGGCAAAATAGAAGCTGAGCTGTGATTGGTTGCTATAGGCAGCCTGATAAATCCCCAGCCAACAGAAAACATTCCCCTCTGGCAGTATATATTACCTCACACATACAAATAATATACAGCTCATGTGACTGACATCTGTCTTATTTCCCTATATGGCAAATTTATAACAAATTGGTCTTGTAGTTTGGCTGGTTATTAATCAGATATTTATTTTTAAAAGATAAAAATACCAGACGTGTGTGTTTTTAATGCGCGCAATTTTGAACACGTGGGGTTAAAATGTCGACTCAAAACACAGCCTATGATGCTCCCGGGGTCGAAATGTGCGGGTGTGCAAAATTTCATGCCCGTAAATGCAGATTCCTATGCCGGACATACACACAAGCATTCAGCTTTCTCCCCATTATGTAGATAGGGCCAAAATTGTTTGGCGATTTGGAACGTGCGGGGGTTAAAATTTCCATTCAACACATAGCCTATGATGCTCCTGGGGTTGAGATGTGCGGGCGTGCAAAATTTCATGCCCGTAAGTACAACGGTGCAGATTCCTATCCCGGGCCAAAATTATTTGCCGATTTGGAATGCGCGGGGTTAAAATTTCGACTCAAAACCTAGCCTATGACGCTCCCGGGGTCGAGACGTGCGGGTGTGCAAAATTTCATGCCCGTAAATGCAGATTCCTATGCCGGACATACACACAAGCATTCAGCTTTCTCCCCATTATGTAGATAGGGCCAAAATTGTTTGGCGATTTGGAACGCGCGGGGTTAAAATTTCGATTCAAAACATAGCCTAGGACGCTTTCGGGGTCGAGACGTGCGGGCGTGCAAAATTTCATGCCCGTAAGTGCGACGGTGCGGATTCCAATCCCGGACAAACATACCCACATACATACATACATTCAGCTTTATATATTAGATAATAATAATAATAAATTGCTAATTATTAAATAAATAGAATGCAGCTCGTGATTACTGTATTGTTACACTTGTTAGGGGGCAGACAGACTACTTGTGCGAGGATCTCATCGCAATCCTCAGACTGACCGTCAGCTCTTCACAATTGAGTGTGACAGCTGCATAGTAATCCATCACGCTGTCACGCTCATGTCAGGAGCGGTTCCGGCCAGTCCAAGGATTGCAATGCGATCCTTGCAGGAGTTATACGGCCGTCTGTCTGTGCCCTTATGCTAATACTTATCCTTGTTAAACTAATACTGAAATATTAATCTATTATTGAAGTATTAACGCTGTTAACCTGTACTGTTATGCTTGTTATACTAATACTTATAAAAGACCGAGCTCACAATTATAAAAGCCCCTATCTCCCCGTCCCTCCCACACCCCAACAGCCTATCCTCTCACATTCACCCCCAGTGCTCTGTTCCCCCTCCCCACAATACCCCCATCCTCTCACATTCACCCCCGTGCCCTGTCCCCCGTCTCACAATACCTCCATCCTCTCACATTCACCCCCAGTGCTCTGTTCCCTCTCCCCCACAATACCCCCATCCTCTCACATTCACCCCCGTGCCCTGTCCCCGTCTCACAATACCTCCATCCTCTCATTCACCCCCAGTGCTCTGTTCCCTCTCCCCCACAATACCCCATCCTCTCACATTCACCCCCAGTGCTGTCCCATTACCCCACAATACCCCCATCCTCTCACATTTACCCCCATGCCCTGTCCCCGTCTCACAATACCCCATCCTCTCATTCACCCCCCCAGTGCTCTGTTCCCCTCCCCCACAATACCCCCATCCTCTCACATTCACCCCGTGCCCTGTCCCCGTCTCACAATACCTCCATCCTCTCACATTCACCCCCAGTGCTCTGTTCCCTCTCCCCCACAATACCCCCATCCTCTCACATTCACCCCGTGCCCTGTCCCCGTCTCACAATACCTCCATCCTCTCACATTCACCCCCAATGCTCTGTTCCCCTCCCCACAATACCCCCATCCTCTCACATTCACCCCCGTGCCCTGTCCCCCGTCTCACAATACCTCCATCCTCTCACATTCACCCCCAGTGCTCTGTTCCCTCTCCCCCACAATACCCCCATCCTCTCACATTCACCCCCGTGCCCTGTCCCCCGTCTCACAATACCTCCATCCTCTCATTCACCCCCAGTGCTCTGTTCCCTCTCCCCACAATACCCCATCCTCTCACATTCACCCCCAGTGCTGTCCCATTACCCCACAATACCCCCATCCTCTCACATTTACCCCCATGCCCTGTCCCCGTCTCACAATACCTCCATCCTCTCACATTCACCCCCAGTGCTCTGTTCCCCTCCCCCACAATACCCCCATCCTCTCACATTCACCCCCGTGCCCTGTCCCCGTCTCACAATACCTCCATCCTCTCACATTCACCCCCAGTGCTCTGTTCCCTCTCCCCCACAAAACCCCCATCCTCTCACATTTACCCCCGTGCCCTGTCCACCTCCCACAATACCCCATCCTAACACATTCACCCCGAGTGCTGTCCCATTACCCCACAATACCATCCTCTCACATTTACCCCCATGTCCTGTCCCCGTCTCACAATACCCCCATCCTCTCATTCACCCCCAGTGCTCTGTCCCCCGTCCCCCACAATACCCCCATCCTCTTTCACCCCCCAGTGCTCTGTTCCCCCTCCCCCACAATACCCCCATCCTCTCACATTCACCCCCGTGCCCTGTCCCCCGTCTCACAATACCCCCATCCTCTCACATTCAACCCACAGTGACCATGACATGCCAAAACTGAATGAATTTAATAAATTCCATCCCCACTTACCGATCAGGTTTGCAGGCAGTGACTGAGGCAGGACCAGGAAGTGTCCAGTGTATGCACAGAGGGCACTAGACCCAGCGTGCCTGAGACAATCAGAACCTGCACTGCAGAAACTAACTGCAGCTGCTGCCGGCCAGGATGCAGCTCCTCGGGTGAGACAGCAGCACTATACACAGACTGAGGCTCTGCAACCGGCCACTGTGCAGTCTGTCAGACAGGGGAGTCGGCATTGTCCTGCTCTCTCCCTGACTCCTCAGATATGGCCAAATGACAAAAGTGGCCATGTCTCCCAGTGGGCCCCTGCATGTGACGGAGCCCGGGGCAATGGCCCCCTCTGCCCCCCCAGTAGCTACGCTACTGCCCCGAGGGTTACTGTACACTAGTTATACACTGATCACCCCCTAGTGGTGACTACAGGATGCCAGGATTTTATCATTTACCTCCATGCAGGGGATCTGTAGTCTGTGACCCGCACGGCGTGACTTACTGCTTATAGGGTAAACGCTGCTTCTTCTTGTAACAATCGAGAATCCACTCCTTGCGCAGAATGATTCCTCCTGCAGATTTCACTTGACCGTATTTTGGGGTGTTAGCAAATGCACATCTAAACAAATAAAGAAAAGTGACAATGAGCTCACTGATTGGCTGCAGCGCTGTCAAACTGACACCGGGTGTAGGGAACAACGGTCTGCTCCACTGACTTGAAAGGGGTCGTGCTGTAGTTTCCTGCACAGCCCGGTGGCCTTGCGGAGGGTACGGGATTCGGCACTTTACCAAGGAACACAGGGTACAAGACGCAGCACCTTACCAATGAACACAGGGTTTGGTATGCAGCACTTTACCAGGGTACACAGGATTTGGGACGCAGCACTTTACCAAGGGTACACAGGGTACAGGACACAGCACTTTACCAAGGGTACACAGGGTACAGGACACAGCACTTTACCAGGAATAAGGGACACAGCACTTTACCAAGGAACACAGGGTTTGGGACGTAGCACTTTACCAGGGTAAACAGGTACGGGACACAGCACTTTACCAGGGATAAGGGACACAGCACTTTACCAGGGTACACAGGTACGGGACACAGCACTTTACCAGGGATAAGGGACACAGCACTTTACCAGGGTACACAGGTACGGGACACAGCACTTTACCAGGGATAAGGGACACAGCACTTTACCAGGGTACACAGGTACGGGACACAGCACTTTACCAAGGAACACAGAGAACGGGACGCAGCACTTTACCAAGGAACACAGGGAACGGGACGCAGCAGTTTACCAGGGTACTCAGGGTATTGGATGCAGCACTTCACCAAGGAACACAAGGAACGGGACGCAGCAGTTTACCAGGGTACGGGATGCAGTACTTTACCAAGGAACACAGGGTTTGGGACGTAGCACTTTACCAGGGTACAAGACGCAGCACTTTATCAAGGAACACAGGGCATGGGACGCAAAACTTTACCAGTGTACAGGACGCAGCACCTTACCAGGGATACGGGGCGCAGAACTTTCCCAGGGTGAGGAATACAGCACTTTACCAAGGAATACAGGGTACGGGACGCAGCAGCTTACCAAGGTACTCAGGGTACAGGATGCAGCACTTTACCAGGGTACACAGGGTACGGGAAGCAGCAATTTACCAAGGAACACAGTGCATGGGACGCAGCACCTTACCAGGGATACGGGACGCAGAACTTTACCAGGGTTCACATGGTTTGGGACGTAGCACTTTACCAGGGTTCACAGGGTTTGGGACGTAGCACTTTACCAGGGTACACAAGGTACGGGACGCAGAACTTTACCAAAGAACACAGGGTTTGGGACGCAGCACTTTACCAGCGCTGGGAGCATTTCGTTCTCACTGCGCCATTGATCATGAAGTGATGCCATATTGAAGCCACAGACAGTTCTACCTACATGAGGTGGGTGCTGTCAGGGGTCCAGTCGGGTCGGTATTTGGCCCCCATCTCCAGGGCTTTATCCCTAAGATCAGATCGGAACGGATTCTGGAAACCACTCAGCACAAACACCGTCCCCTGTAAGATCCGGTTCAGCTCTACGGGCTGGGAGGTGGCGGGGGTCTTTTTCTGAGAAGGTTTCTCCGGCGGAGAAGTCTTCTTTACAGAGGGTGAAGGCTGCGGCTCAGCTAAAACGACAGAAACACAAAGTATAGCAGCTGGACCAGGGCCATAAAAATGTCGCCGGCTGCCACGTGAATGGCGGCATCCATCCTGGGCACCGTTACTAGGCTGCCACAATACCATGAGGTTGTGAGCTACCCAGGAAGTTTGCAGGACCATGGTCTGGATGCCTCGTGACACTTGTGCATGGATTGTCTCAGGTATTACAGCTCAGCTCACTAAATATGGCTGAGGTGTAATACCGCACACAACTTGTAAACAAAAGGTGGTGCGGTTTTAAAAAAAAACAAAAAAACAAACAAACAGTAAATCTTGCTACTCCTGGATAAAAAAGCAGCAATAACAACAATGCAATAGTTATGTTACCTTTCATTTTTTTGGGCATGGGCTGCGAGTTGCCCTCTTTGGAGTGGGATGGAGACACCTTGGCGGTTGGGTGACTCGAGGGCTCTTTTTTGAACTCGTACTTGCGTTTTCCAGAAGATGGCTCCTAAAGGTGACAGAAGGAAGTGAAAACTACCATACTGGTTTGTAAGGCAACCAGATGGGAGACCAGGAACAATGGCTCGTAACTTCCAGCACCATGCAAGGAGTTTAAGTAGGATGTGGTGCTGCCTCATAGGAAGTCAGAAGTCCACAATGATGTATGGAATGATAAGGTACGTTACCTTTGGGGCTGTGCTGCTAGGAGGCGTTTTAGTCATTTGTTTTTCAGCGTTCGTTTCGGTAGAGCGGGACCCCTGTAATGTTGCTGCGGCGTAGCTGGTTTGCGGGGCTACATGGGGAAATAAAAGGGAAAGTTACTGTAAAGGAACATGGAGACCTTGCGTATTTTAGGACAGAGAATAATTTAATTTAATGTAACTGCCTAACTGGTCCTCCTGAGAAAGAAAAATCCATATGGGGACTAAAAAAAAATAAAGGTAATAATAAAAAATAAAGATATTAGAAAATGTAAAAATTTAATTAAAATATATTTGGTAAACTCCGATCTTTCGGACATATATTATTTAACCTGTATATTGTATGGTGAAAGGGTAAAGAAAAAAAATGGAATTGCCACTTTATTTATGCAATAAAAAGCGATCAACACATATGTAACGTATCACAAAATTGTACCACTTACAATATGAAGTCTCATAGAGCTCCATCGAAGAAAAAAAAAAAAAAAAAAGTTTTGGGCCGCTGGAAAAAAGTGACACTATTTTTTTTTACAAAATTTCAGAATTTTTTTTTCACCATTAAACCAATAAAAATTAAACAGTAGACAAAAGTTCGGTATCGCCCAGGAGAATTGTATTATTAGATTATTTTTACCCCATTAATGAACATGGTGAGAAGAAACACTCCCTCAAAAATAAAAAATATATTTTTTAAAAAGTTACTTTTTTCACCTCACTTGCCATTTTTTTTTTTTTACAATTTCTGACAAAATGAATGGGGACACTGAAAACTACGACTCGTCCCGCAAAAAAAAGGCAGGCCCGCGTACGGCTGTGTAGCCAAATGATTAAAATACTAAAGCACAAAAACAGAAAAAAAAGAAAAATAAATAAATCCCTGGTCATTAACAGATTATTTTCAAAATATTAAGTTATCCCCTATTCATGAGGTTCTATGAGAGGTATGACTGCTAAGGACCCAGCGATCCTGAGATTGGAGTTGGAGCAGAGGTGCGCATGCTCGGGACTGCTGAGGACCCTACGGTCCTGAGATTGAGGTTGGAGCAGAGGAGAGCATGCTCGGGACTGATGGGGACCCTGCAGTCTTGAGATTGGGGTTGGAGCAGAGGTGCGCATGCTCGGGACTGCTGAGGACCCTGCTGTCTTGAGATTGAGGTTGGAGCAGAAGTACGCATGCTCGGGACTGCTGGGGACCCCAGTCTTGAGATTGGGGTTGGAGCAGAGGTGCGCATGTTCGGGACTGCTGGGGACCCCAGTCTTGAGATTGGAGTTGGAGCAGAGGTGTGCATGCTCGGGACTGCTGAGGACCCTGCAGTCCTGAGACTGAGGTTGGAGCAGAGGTACGCATGCTCGGGACTGATGGGGACCCCGCAGTCTTGAGATTGGGGTTGGAGCAGAGGTGCCCATGCTCGGGACTGCTGGGGACCCCGCAGTCTTGAGATTGGGGTTGGAGCAGAGGTGCGCATGCTCGGGACTGCTGAGGACCCTGCGGTCCTGAAATTGGGGTAGGAGCAGAGGTGAGTATGCTCGGGAGTACTAAGGACCCCGCAGTTCTAAGATTGAGGTTGGGGCAGAGGTACGCATGCTCGTTATCCGCTCATTGTCTATGGGATGGCCGGATGGAACGCTGCACTTGGCTTTTTCCAGCACTTCCATAGACAGTGAATGGATCGGAGTCCGAATATAGACGACCAGACATACATTTTATGACCTTTCTTTACCTTTCGGGGGAGTTACTTCCGTTTTGCTAGTGCGACTGAAGAAAAGACTTCCAGGACGCATGGAGGGGGATGAACTCTCCTCATCTTTCACCTTGAACTGTCCCAGCTTGGTGACTTTCTGTAAGTAAAAATTATAATAACAAAACAAATAAATAAAAATAAAGTTCAATAATAATAATAAAAAAAATAAAAATATCTCCATCTTTCCCAAGAAAGCGCTGCCCCTGAAAAGGTTAAAGGGAGTAGGTGACAAGTGGGGGTCCAACACGTGACATCCGGATATAAACAATGAGCAGCAATAAATGAGAAGACCCCATTGTCTGAAACAGAAGCTGACCTGCAGCACTCGGCAGTGGCTGCTACACGCTAAATTCAGCTCAGATTAGTGCTTACATCTCTCCGCCGTCAGATATGATTGGTAGGGGGTGTCAGGTATCAGACCCCCATCGGTCTAATAATGATGGGTGAGGGTCATTGATATGTGCCCTTTATACACAGAATACTACAGAAGTCAGAAAGCGCTGAAGCAGCGATGGTGACAGATACTGACCGGAGAGGAGGGAGTAGGGTCGTCTTTGTCCGGAGGGGAGTGGAAACGTATAAATGAGAGTCCGTACGCCAGATTCTACAAAGGACGAGAGCGGTAAGTTGCCGGACTATGGCACACGATGAGGCAGATGCAGTGGACGCCGCTTACCTTGGTGTACGGCTGAGTGCACACGATCTTCACCCGGTCCCACTTCTTCTCCGCCGCCGTTTTCACCAGCTTGTCCGACCCGAATATCCGCGTACGGTTCAGGCTGCTGCCGTTCTTGCTCTCGCTGGGCGACATAAAGGACGACATTCCCAGGAGCACCTGACGGAGGACATTGAGCCAAGTAGCAGAGTATGTGAGACCCCTGGATTGCTTCCATTCACTGACCACAAGCAGAAGTTTAAAGACCCTCGCTATACTGACCTCATACTCCTGCTCACTGACAGACGTGGAATGGCCGACCAGCAGCTCCACAAACGCCGAGCCTTCGTTTCCGATGTCGATGCTATGGATCTGCTCTTCCTTCTCAAACTACGGACACAACGACAGTCAGGTCAGACCCTCGGGAAGAGGAGGACGACCGGAAGTGCCCCTCCGCAAATATCTACCAAACGGCACGAGACCCCGGCTGCGCTCCGTACCTGGAGGATGACGGAGACCTGCTTCTCCCCGGCTTGTTTTGCTTTCCATTTTCGGTAGGTGTCGGGCTTCAGTAGGTTCTCTGCGGTGTGAGTCTAAGACGAAGAAGGAGAAAGATGTGAGCGACCGGGGTCAGCAGGGTGTGGATGTTACCCTACGCACAATGAATGGACGTCCTGCAGATATAAACATCCACACAGCAATTTCTGTGCAGAAATTATCCGCATTGTGTGCAAGACGCAAAAGGTCACAAAAAGCATCAAATTTACCTGCACCGTCCCTTTAAATAGACTCAGCCGTCCTCACCTTCACGTGTGCCGATACTCACCGTGTCCGCGCTGCTACAGGACACCACGTGCTTCAGTTTGATCTCCGGCATCTTTCCTCCTTTCTAGGGAGCGACACAGAAACCCAAGAGCCGCTCAACCGACCAGTCTTCTGCCGCGCTCCACGGGCTGCCAGCACATGCCCACTACACGTACCAGAAAGCGAGACCCAACAACACTGCAAAGGGGTTCAATTGTGGATTTTTTTAATAAAGTTTGTTTAAATAAGCACAGAACCCGCCCATAATGTAATGTACAGTATGTACACAGTGACTGCACCAGCAGAATAGTGAGCACAGCTGTGGAGTATAATACAGGATGTAACTCAGGATCAGTAATGTAATGTATGTACACAGTGACTGCACCAGCAGAATAGTGAGTGCAGCTCTGGAGTATAATACAGGATGTAACTCAGGATCAGTAATGTAATGTATGTATACAGTGACTGCACCAGCAGAATAGTGAGCACAGCTGTGGAGTATAATACAGGATGTAACTCAGGATCAGTAATGTAATGTATGTACACAGTGACTGCACCAGCATAATAGTGAGTGCAGCTCTGGAGTATAATACAGGATGTAACTCAGGATCAGTAATGTAATGTATATACACAGTGACTGCACCAGCAGAATAATGAGTGCAGCTCTGGAGTATAATACAGGATGTAACTCAGGATCAGTAATGTAATGTATGTACACAGTGACTGCACCAGCAGAATAGTGAGTGCAGCTCTGGATATAATACAGGATGTAACTCAGGATCAGTAATGTAATGTATGTACACAGTGACTGCACCAGCAGAATAGTGAGTGCAGCTCTGGAGTATAATACAGGATGTAACTCAGGATCAGTAATATAATGTATGTACACAGTGACTGCTCCAGCAGAATAGTGAGTGCAGCTCTGGGGTAAATACAGGATGTAACTCAGGATCAGTAATGTAATGTACACAGTGACTGCACCAGCAGAATAGTGAGTGCAGCTCTGGAGTATAATGCAGGAGGTAATTCAGGATCAGTAATGTAATGTATGTACACAGTAACTGCACCAGCAGAATAGTGAGTGCAGCTCTGGAGTATAATACAGGATGTAACTCAGGATCAGTAATGTAATATATGTACACAGTGACTGCACCAGCAGAATAGTGAGCACAGCTGTGGAGTATAATACAGGATGTAACTCAGGATCAGTAATGTAATGTATGTACACAGTGACTGCACCAGCAGAATAATGAGTGCAGCTCTGGAGTATAATACAGGATGTAACTCAGGATCAGTAATGTAATGTATGTACACAGTGACTGCACCAGCAGAATAGTGAGTGCAGCTCTGGAGTATAATACAGGATGTAACTCAGGATCAGTAATGTAATGTATGTACACAGTGACTGCACCAGCAGAATAGTGAGTGCAGCTCTGGAGTATAATACAGGATGTAACTCAGGATCAGTAATGTAATGTATGTACACAGTGACTGCACCAGCAGAATAGTGAGTGCAGCTCTGGAGTATAATACAGGATGTAACTCAGGATCAGTAATGTAATGTATGTACACAGTGACTGCACCAGCAGAATAGTGAGCACAGCTGTCGGATATAATACAGGATGTAACTCAGGATCAGTAATGTAATGCATGTACACAGTGACTGCACCAGCAGAATAGTGAGTGCAGCACTGGAGTATAATACAGGATGTAACTCAGGATCAGTAATGTAACGTATGTACATAGAGACTGCACCAGCAGAATAGTGAGTGCAGCTCTGGAGTAGAATACAGTATGTAACTCAGGATCAGTAATGTATGTACACAGTGACTGCACCAGCAGGATAATGAGTGCAGCTCTGGAGTATAATACAGGATGTAACTCAGGATCAGTAATGTAATGTATGTACACAGTGACTGCACCAGCAGAATAGTGAGTGCAGCTCTGGGGTATAATAGAGGATGTAACTCAGGATCAGTAATGTAATGTATGTACACAGTGACTACACCAGCAGAATAGTGAGTGCAGCTCTGGAGTATAATACAGGATGTAACTCGGTATCAGTAATGTAATGTATGTACACAGTGACTGCACCAGCAGAATAGTGAGTGCGGCTCTGGGTATAATACAGTATGTAAATCAGTATCAGTAATGTAATGTATGTACACAGTGACTGCACCAGCAGAATAGTGAGTGCAGCTCTGGAGTATAATACAGGATGTAACTCAGGATCAGTAATGTAATGTATGTACACAGTGACTGCACCAGCAGAATAGTGAGTGCGGCTCTGGGGTATAATACAGTATGTAAATCAGTATCAGTAATGTAATGTATGTACACAGTGACTGCACCAGCAGAATAGTGAGTGCAGCTCTGGAGTATAATACAGGATGTAACTCAGGATCAGTAATATAATGTATGTACACAGTGACTGCACCAGCAGAATAGTGAGTGCGGCTCTGGGGTATAATACAGTATGTAAATCAGTATCAGTAATGTAATGTATGTACACAGTGACTGCACCAGCAGAATAGTGAGTGCAGCTCTGGAGTATAATACAGGATGTAACTCAGGATCAGTAATGTAATGTATGTACACAGTGACTGCACCAGCAGAATAGTGAGTGCGGCTCTGGGGTATAATACAGTATGTAAATCAGTATCAGTAATGTAATGTATGTACACAATAACTGCACCAGCAGAATAGTGAGTGCAGCTCTGGAGTATAATACAGGATGTAACTCAGGGTCAGTAATGTAATGTATGTACACAGTGACTCCACCAGCAGAATAGTGAGTGCAGCTCTGGAGTATAATACAGGATGTAACTCAGGATCAGTAATGTAATGTATGTACACAGTGACTGCACCAGCAGAATAGTGAGTGTAGCTCTGGAGTATAATACAGGATGTAACTCAGGATCAGTAATGTAATGTGTGTACACAGTGACTGCACCAGCAGAATAGTGAGTGCAGCTCTGGAGTATAATACAGAATGTAACTCGGGATCAGTAATGTAATGTAGGTACACAGTGACTGCACCAGCAGAATAGTGAGTGCAGCTCTGGGGTAATGTACATCCTGTATTATACTCCACAGCTGTGCTCATTATTCTGGTGGAGGAGTCCCTCTGGAGTGTCAGTCCTACAGATGTCATGGCCATCCATATGTAATAATGTGAATGATACTATATTCTGTTGCCACCTATACACAAGTCACACTGTAACATGCCATACACAAAGTGCGGTAGCCCCGGGCATACACAGATATAACCAGATATAACTGCATAGATAATACATACTGTACACACGGCCCAGGACACTCGCGTTTCTCACTCTGCGACCAAACCTCCCGCCCCGGAAGTGATCCTCTTTCAGTTGTGTAAGGCGCACCGGAAGTCGACACACAAGCCATGTTTTTTTCCCCCATAGCGCCGGAAGTCTTTGGTAGCCGTCTTTGTACACCAAGAAGGGTTAGATGTTGTCGGCCATCTTTGTACACCAATAAGGGTTAGATGTTGTCGGCCATCTTTGTACACCACTGAAGGTTAGATGTTGTCGGCCATCTTTGTACACCAATGAAGGTTAGATGTTGTCGGCCATCTTTGTACACCACTGAGGGTTTAGATGTTGTCGGCCATCTTTGTACACCACTGAGGGTTTAGATGTTGTCGGTCATCTTTGTACACCACTGAGGGTTTAGATGTTGTCGGCCATCCTTTGTACACCACTGAGGGTTTAGATGTTGTCGGCCATCTTTGTACACCAATGAGTGTTAGATGTTGTCGGCCATCTTTGTACACCAATGAGGATTAGATCTCAGCCATCTTTGTACACCGATGAGGGTTAGATCTCGGCCATCTTTGTACACCGATGAGGGTTAGATCTCGGCCATCTTTGTACACCGATGAGGTTAGATCTCGGCCATCTTTGTACCCAATGAGGGTTAGATCTCGGCCATCTTTGTACCCAATGAGGGTTAGATCTCGGCCATCTTTGTACACCAATGAGTGTTAGATGTTGTCGGCCATCTTTGTACACCAATGAGGGTTAGATCTCGGCCATCTTTGTACACCGATGAGGGTCAGATCTCAGCCATCTTTGTACACCGATGAGGGTCAGATCTCGGCCATCTTTGTACACCGATGAAGGTTAGATCTCGGCCATCTTTGTACACCGATGAGGGTTAGATCTCGGCCATCTTTGTACACCGATGAGGGTCAGATCTCGGCCATCTTTGTACACCGATGAAGGTTAGATCTCGGCCATCTTTGTACACCGATGAGGGTTAGATCTCGGCCATCTTTGTACCCAATGAGGGTTAGATCTCGGCCATCTTTGTACACCGATGAGGGTTAGATCTCGGCCATCTTTGTACACCGATGAGGGTTAGATCTCGGCCATCTTTGTACACCGATGAGGGTTAGATCTCGGCCATCTTTGTACACCGATGAGGGTTAGATCTCGGCCATCTTTGTACACCGATGAGGGTTAGATCTCGGCCATCTTTGTACACCGATGAGGGTTAGATCTCGGCCATCTTTGTACATCGATGAGGGTTAGATCTCGGCCATCTTTGTACACTGATGAGGGTTAGATCTCGGCCATCTTTGTACACCGATGAGGGTTAGATCTCGGCCATCTTTGTACACCAATGAGGGTTAGATCTCGGCCATCTTTGTACACCAATGAGGGTTAGATCTCGGCCATCTTTGTACACCGATGAGGGTTAGATCTCGGCCATCTTTGTACACCAATGAGGGTTAGATCTCGGCCATCTTTGTACACCGATGAGGGTTAGATCTCGGCCATCTTTGTACACCTTGAACTTGTTTTTTAGAGTCTTTCTACCTAAGCATTGTAAGTAATGTAATGACTACTACTGATGACACAGCAGAGAATATACAGGCCCCAAAATATGTTCTATATACAAAACTTAGATTTTTTTAAAATTATTTTAGTCTTGAAAACATTCTGAACCTTGTAAAATAAAAATATCCGAGGTCGGTAACTTTTTGTTTATTTTTCAATTTACGGAGCTTTGCAAGGTCTTGCTTTATGGTATAGTTTCTATTAATACCACTTTGGGACAAATACAACATTTTAATTTTTTTGCATTGCATTTTTGGAGTGGAACCTTGACCAAAAAATGGCAATTTCGATTCTTCTTTTCTTTTTGGTATTTACCATATGACTTAAATAATGTTCTATTTTGATTAGTTGGACTTTTACGGTCTCCGAGTTGACAAATGTGCTTTTTTATGGAAAAAGTGTGATTTCATGTTTTATATTATAATATATATATATATTTAAAAAATAACATTTTTTTAGGGGATTTGAACATGTGATCATTTGATCCCTTGTTTAATATACTGAAATACGCTCAACTTCATGAGAGGACCAAGATGGCGGTGTTTGAGGTTTTCAGCTGGCCATTGGCTACGATGGCAAGCTGTCGGCACCCACAGTACCCTGTGATAGCTCTGTCACTCTTGGCTCTTTCTCCAGTGGCCATTAACATGGAAATAATTCCCTTAGGGAAGAGTCAGACAGCCGTATAAGTTGGACAAGGATCACAACACAACTAACGGACTGGCCGGCGGCTCTGCTAACCCGAACCTGACAGCTGCTTTAAAATACATGCTGTCACACTCGGATCGGTAGAGGTGATGGCCAGTCCAACTCCTGCTTTAAGCTGTCACTGGATGTGTTTGGTAGCACTCGTCATAGTTTATGGGACTGTTGGCTTCAGGGAATATGGAGTCATAGCTGTTGGTACTCTGTCTACCCCGATATATGATGTGGCTCTCATAATCCCCCTTAAATTATGAATCTCATCTGAGGCTTCATGGTAGAGAAAAATATATTTTAGCTCCAGTGTGTTGATGACTGGACATTGTGAGATGTTGACTTTAACATTCTCAGTCCTATGAGGAAAGCATGTACAGTCTCAGGGAGGGTAGGAAACAGACTACAGATGAGCACCACCACCATTTCATAAATCCAGAAATCATAGCCATGTCATTTCTAGTCGTGTTGTTCTGGCTATAGGTCAGCATGCCAACGTCATGGTGCATCTGGCAGTCCGGTAAGTTTCTTGGTCCATTCTCCATATATCGGACTTGCTTTTGTGGCACATCCCACAGGTGATCAATCAAATCGTGATCAAGGGAATTTGGAGAGAAGTCATCACTGTCTCTTTGTGTCATTTTCTTCCATTCCTGATCGGCCATTATCTGCTGAAAGAGGGGGCTCTAGACAAAATTATGTCGGCGGGTTCCAGCTAATGTCTTTTGGGACAACGCTTTTATATGCTTTTCGAGACACTTCCAAAGCTAAAAATGTGCCGACTGCTCCAGATTAATACTAGTGCTACTGTTTTCGGGGACTCGTGATCAATGTTCCCTTCCAAGTGATCTATAATCAGCGTTATCGGACAGCGTGCAGGATCAACAAAGAGTCCAGTCAGTTTTAATAAAAAAAAAATATATATTTAATTATTAATTTAATTTATGGTTCAAAAAAAAAAAAAACAATCGGTGAAATGCAATTATAGCAACATTTCAAGAATCACAGAGGATCGTGATGTATATAGTGTATACTATACACAAAGCATGTCCCACCGGTCGGGTAACATTTTTAGCAATCAGGGAGGGTGGGAATGGTGTTTCTATTATTTAGGGAACTACAAGTCCCATCATGCTCATGAGAGCCTTTTGAAAAGGAGGTGTTCAACCAAAGTGTACGAGTGCTGGGGCTTGTAGTTCTACTATTTGGAGAGAAAAGGGGTGAGGGCAGCGACCTGCATAGCTTCTGCTGTGGGAAACTACAACTCACGTGCTGGCAGTTGTAGTTCCATGGCAGATGGATTAATAGGCTGCTGACCATGAGGCTATTTAGAGTATATAACTTGCTATGTAGTATGGTGGCAGGGCTCGGTGGGCACCTCGGAGGGTGCAGTGATGTGTCCGGGCAGCTTGGTAGCCATGCAGTTGCTGTTGTACACGACCCATATAATAATATAATTTCTGCACATACGTTTATACATGATTCGGAGCTGTTATATAGATATACCTGCGGTTACACATGCATTGCCCCATTTGTATACGGTAGATACGTCTCCGCAATGCATTCTCGCCCGTAAAGGGTCCACGTGAAGTCTCCTTAGGGAATGGGGGGTGATATATGGGGTGGAATATTAGGATAGCAGCTTGAGCACCGTGATCCCAATGGCCGCAGGGAACAGAAGCCCGGGGAGAAGCGATGGCGCCTGGTTAGAGCAGTTGAACTGTTTGGTGAGAATCTGGTCGAAGGGCAGGACGGTCACGTTCTTCATTGCACACACGTTCTCGGTGACGCACGTTTGAGCCGAGTGCGACACCTTTGTCTTCGCTGTTGGAAAGACAAAGATTATAGTGGTCATATGGACATTTCTTATTAATTCTTCTTTCATTGTCATTTAGGGATACATATAAATTACTCTGCCATTTATAATTCTTTTTTGAGGTGATGTAAATAAAGAAAAAAATATTTTTTGAAAAGTATTTTTGGTATATTTTATTATATTATTATTATTACTGATATTAATTGTATAATAATAAATATCAATATAACTAATATAATATCATTATATATTAAAATTCACTCCTCAACATTAAAATTCCAACACCAAGAAGGAAAAGTTGTGGAAATCAGAGGAAAAGTTTTCAAAAACATCTCAATTTATTCAGTACGGAGTATGAGCGCAGAAATCTTTGCACTAACAGTCATTGCTGCAATGTTATCAATCAGGTTATTAATGGTTGTCCGAGGAAGGTTCTGCCTCATTGAATGCACTTGGGTGAATCATCAAGATCCGCTGCTGGCAGCTTCCTATGCAATTACCAAGCAATGATGTCCCAGAGGTGCTCGATGGATGACAAGTCTGGAGACGCTGTACGCCATGATAGCACATTTAAGCCATGTAGGCTGGTTATAGCAGCACCAGAAACATGCAATCTGGATTTGTCGTGTTGAAAAATGGCTCCTGGGACACTTTTAGGTTCCCTCTTTAGGCCTCTTCATCCCAATTTCCACATGGCATCCAGACCAATCTCAAGCTATCATTGTGTCCAAGACAAATGTCCAAAAGGACTGACCTTCATTCCTGTCTCCATTGTTTTGCCCCATGATAGTGGTGATGTGAGGTCAATGGACACCTGTAGCTAGACGTCTGACTCGTAGCCCAGTCATACAGGCGCCTTCTGAAGATTTGCAAAGACGCTGTGTGATGACTTATTCTAGCTACCATATTTTTCCTACTATAAGACGCACTTTTCTCCCCCCAAATTTGGGAAGAAAATGAGTGCATCTTATATTCCGAATGGAGGCTTATCGGGGGATTGCAGCAGTGGTGGAGCAGGGTCCCTTCCCCTGGAAGCAGGCAGCAGCAGAAGTGTGGAGATGCTGTGGTCCCAGTGTCGTCGGTGAGCAGAGTGGAGTGCATCATGGGTTTCCCGGCGACCATTTTCCTGAAGCCATGTGCCGATGGAGGATGCGCATGAGAAAATTGGGATCTCGGCTTGGCCTCCCACCCGGGGCCTGCAGCATTGCCCCACTTCTGCCGGCGCTGGCTTCCTGTGGAAGGGACCGTGCCTCCTGTGATCCCGCTCCACTGCCGCCGGCCCCCAGGTAAGATACCTTAAATTCGGACCATAAGACGGAGCCCCATCTTATAAAAATCTTTTTTTTCCTAATTTCCACCCCAAAATTTGTGGTGCATCTTATAGTCCGAAAAATGTGGTATGTCATGTCCAATTTCACTTGCAGTATGGCTGGGATCACTTCAGCCATTCTAATCTGAGGAGACCACGTGAAAAGAAGAGGGAATGTCACACTGGCCATACTCCCAGTATTAAGGTGTGTGTGGTGGGGGTGGTGACATAATGTTCATTAGCCAGATCCCTCTACTCTTCATTCCAGATACACTAACAGCTCGGCATTATATTGATTTTGTCGTGTAACCAGTGGTGCGGCCATTTTTCCAAAATGTTCTCGTAGTCAATTTTCAACAAGACAAGGCCAAGCCGCATGTTGTGAACAGCCTGCGTCGCCTAAACGTGATCTCATGGCTGCAGCGTCTCTGGACTTGTCTCCCATCGACCACATCTGGGATGTGATTGGTCGGTGATTTCACAGGAGCTGCCAGCAGTGGATCTCGATGATTCACCCAAGTGCATTCAGTGGCAGAACCTTCCTCAGACGACCATTAATAATATCACTGATGGCAGCTGAGGTTGGAGGTGCCGCGATATCTGCGCGTGACTCTCATACTCTGTACTGAATAAATCAAAATGTTTTGAAAATGTTCTTTCCATTTTTTCATCATTTGCAGATCAGTGACATGTCTATCCATCTGGTGACTTCCATATTTCCATGAGATTTCCTCCTGGTGATGCAATTTCAATATTAAGGAGGGCAGGTACAGAATGGGACTGAAATTCAGCCCTGGCATTTGAAATCACACAGGCCCATGCTCTGCCCGTCCCCAAGCATCAGATGGGATATATTACTACTAAAATTACCATGGATGGAGGAAAGCAAGATTTACTACAAGACCGATATTTCTAATGATACCCTTGGCCTGCTGGGGTAAGTGACGGAGTCAGCGACTTTGTGCTCCATCACAACTCTCAACAGTATGGGTGTCTTGAGATCACCGATTCTGCTAGCAACGTAGCAGAAAAGGCAGCCCATGACCGGACAGGCTCTTCTGGCATTTGCCAGAATTGCCAGTTCGGCCCTGAAGGAGGGTATATTTAAAAGAAAATATATATATTTTTATGTATTTTGTATTAATTAAGTGTAATTTTTTGAAGGGGTTGTCCAGCCCTCTTTTTGTTTTTAACGACTAGGCCCTGATTGGATTCATACGCCGTCCATGTTGGAAGAGGAAACAATGAAATTTGATGATACGGAGTGTCAGTGATGCACTTAAATAGATCACTATGGGGTTTTTTTGTTGTTTTTTTTTTAGGCCGCACTGAACCTGGTCTTGTTGTTAAAAAAAAGAATGGCTGGATAACCCCTCTATTTGTAATAACATTAATTTTGTACTAAACATGGTTTCTGTACTTCATCTGTGTGTACCTTGTGTATTACATTTTTTAATGTATTATAGGATTTTTATTTTAGGTTTATTTATTATTTTTAACTTGTAATGTGTTATCTTAGTCCTCCACACCAATGCACACTACTTTGCCACTATGGCGAATGCTGTTGCTATGGGCAAATTTATGAAATGGGAGGACCTGTCTTTGAAGTCCATAGCAACCAATCAGAGTGCAGCTTTCATTTTTTAAAAGCTCTGTAAGAAGTAAAAACTGTGCTGTGATTGGTTGCTAATGTAGACATAGACAGGTCCTTTTTCAAATAGCTTTATAAACCTTTTTCGAAGGCTAAAGTTTATAAATCTTCGCTGACGATCCCATAACACGCAAATCACAAGAAATCCAATCCCGCTGGATTTTTTGTGACTTGCATGTCGCGGCTCTTTACTGAAACAATATGCACAGGGGTCCTCTATTGTGTCTCTGGGAAAACCTGTGATCTAATCAAAGCAGGACGTCCCCTTTTATCATGTCCTGTTCGCTCCTGACAAACGGTGAAACGGCCGAGATCGGAGCTTTCTCTCATCCTGGGAGATAGAGCAGGAGCTTAGCCGTTCTAGGTTGGCATGGGACACCAGTGCAGAAATAAAGTACACCCCCGGTCATGCGGGAGTTAAAAATGTTATCCAGCCAATATGGCCGATTTGTTAGCACAAATCACTGCCTAACTAGGAAAGTTTAGACAACTTTTATGTAGTTTGGGAAAGTTGAGGAACATAACCCTCGGGATCTGGGATGGCGGCCATATTGGTTGCTAGTTAGAGATTATTAAGAGGATCCTGGATAGGATTTTTAGCAATGTGACAGATGAGGTCGACTTGAGGACATATGTGACTAGCGGGATGGTGTAGTGTAGCGGGTTTGGGTCGAGATATGGCGGTGCAGGTACTTACCGTCTATGGCAGTGTAGCTCGCGCACTTTATCTCTCCTCCGGTGCACTTGATTTTGATTGCATTTTTGCATTTCTCATTGGGTTCATTGCAAGTCATACACTCCACCTTGTTTTCGCTCACGATTTTTGATACTGGCAAAGTATACAAAGAGACAGACATGTCCATTTACATTTTATTTCCTATAACCCAGTTCATGTTTTTACCACTGATTGCTCTACTACGCCAATTAAAGTAACCACGGTCCAAGTACGGATGGCAAAGTCCAGACGGGCCACGGGTCTCCTGACCATAGGTTCATGTGAGGCTGTTGATAAGCAAGGGCGAATGTTGGGCATGTGAAACCGGTCTAGCATTGGTCAAACCCAGAACTGGGCGGCTGCATACAGAATAGAAGATGTTTATTCGACTTTTGTTCTGTAGGTGTTTGGGATAATAGGATCAGGCATGTTGAATCTCTGCATGCCCAATGCTCTCTTCAGCCCCTCATCCAGGACACATGCATGCTTGGTCAAACTGAGCGTGCAAATATGTAAGAGAGGGGAAGAAAAATAACTGTGCACAGCCAACACTCGCTAGCCCTACTTTATACTACCTCCAGTAAGTGCCCACTAGTGACAAGTGGGAGAAAGCCACATGCACGTTATTAATCTCTCTCATTGGGGGTAAAATGATGCAGTCTGGCTGCCAATATGCCGTTAACACATACAGTGGGGAAAATAAGTATTTGATACACTGGTCAATTTTGCAAGTTTTCCCACCTACAAAGAATAGAGAGGTCTGTAATTGTTATCGTTGGTACACTTCACCTGTGAGAGACAGAATCTAAAAATAAAATCCAGAAAATCGCATTGTAGGATTTTTACATGATTAAATTGCATTTTATTGCATAAAATAAGTATTTGATCATTGACCAACCAGCAAGAACTCTGGCTCTCACAGACCTGTTAGTTTTTCTGTAAGAAGTCCTCCTACTTTGCACTCATTACTTGTTTGAACTCGTTACCTGTATAAAAGACACCTCTGTCTACACACTTTATCACACTCCAACCTCTCCACCATGGCCAAGACCAAAGAGCTGTCTAAAGACACCAGGGACAAAACTGTAGACCTGCACAAGGCTGGGACGGGCTAAAGGACAATAGGTGTAGGTGGGAAAACTTGCAAAATTGAGAGTGGATCAAATAGTTATTTTCCCCACTGTACATAAACTGGGATCCTGGTGAACCAGGTTAAATTATATATAACTGGATGGCCCATCACTAGTACCCACGATCAAAACTGGTATAATAATTTACCCGCATGCTAAACTAATCATCCACTCTCCCCGCTATTCTACCAATTACTCCATTAGTACTAGGCACACCTTTGGAGAGGGGACGGCCTCTCATTAAGGTTTATTAAGTCTTATCGGCAATGCATCATTGGAACATGTTAATTAGCTAGCACCATAGGAAGCTACTATTCATCAGGCCATGTTTGGGATCGGGAGGAGACTTGTGCACCACCCTCCTGACTGGCGCATCCATGCTATCCCATAGGCGTGAGACACTCACCTTCCAGGCTACCTGTCGGGCACTTGTCTCTCTCGCAGCACTTGGTTGTGGCATACAGGTTGGTGGCGTTCAGGGAGATGCTGTAAGTCACGTTGCACATATCCTTGGTCCCGCAGGATCTCACAATTGATTTTGTTGTTCCTTTACCTTCTGGTTATTTTGGAAAGAAATGTAAATGTTATCTCATCAGGAAAATGTGCAGATCTGTGAAAAACTAACAAAGTATGACTCCAACCTGTAGCAAAAGGTTATTTTTGGGGTTTAGGAATTCTAGGTATGCCTCATGAAGATAAAGAGGACCTGTCGCCAACACAAAAGTGTCCAGTTTTTGCTCTTATTTTACTCTTGCTGCTTCCCTGAGTTTTTTTTTTTTAACTTTTTAAATCCAACATATGGTTCCAGAAATGCGTGCCTTTTTATTTAGTGCTAATTTTTATGGAGGCGTTCCTCACAGGATCCTCTGGGGCGTGTCTTTAAGCTGCTCTGCATAAGTACCCTGTGAGTCCCGCCCCATTGGTAAAGATCATGAAAACTAGCACTAAATAAAAAGACCTATTTCTCTGGAACTGTATGGCAGAGTTAAAAAATACAAAAAACTGAATACTCAGGAGATCAGCGGGCACAAAATAAGCGAAAAAAAAAGTGGACATGCTACATTTTTGCCATGGTGACAGATCCTCTTTAAGAAACAGAATATCAATCCCTTCCTAACAATTGCCATACTTGTAATGTGCATGTGAGGTGCTGGCGTATGGAGCAGGCTCAGGAGTTTCAAGTTTCTATGTCATTTTTTATCACACAGTGAACAATGTAAAAAAAAAGCAAAAAAAAAAACAATATAAGAATTGTGTTTTTTTTTATTCAAGGGGGGCTGAAAGAAGTTTCCTTCATGTCGTCTGAGTGTAAGGAGGTGGCGGGAACCCTCACGTGCCTCATCTCCTGCTGTTCACATGATTACATGCGGTACCTCATTGTTTATTAATGTGAAATGTAATGTTTAACCCCTTAAAGGGAATCTGTCACCCCATTTTCGCCCTATGAGATAGGGCCACCGCCATCAGGAGCTTATGTACAGCATTCTGTAATGCTGTAGATAAGCCCCCGGTGTTACCTGAAAGTGAAGAAAAACAAGTTATATTATACTCACCCAGGGGAGTTCCGCCGTCCGTTTGGGTCAGATGGGCGTCGCGGTCATGTCCGGGGCCTCTGTTATGAATGTGCTAAAAATGGTTTCTGAGCAGAGGCTCCTTCTGGTGGTTACTGACAGTACTGAACCTTTCAGCGAGGAGTGGCAATCTGGGATCATGGACTGGTCTGATATAAGGGAGGTTCCCTCCCATGATGGTTGCCAGTGATCAATTGTTCTTGTCTCAATTGTGGTTCCTGGTTCATTTGGAAGCTTGCTGAGTCTTGCCTGCATCTTCTGCTATCAGATAAGATATGTTCTGCTTTTATTTTTGTGCTTGCTTTTTGCATTGTTCCCTGCACTTCTGTGGAGGTCAGCCAGGTCCCCTCCGGGGGGCTTGTGCTCCTCTCAGTTTATCTGGAGCCACTGTTGTTTGTTCATTTGCTTTTTCCTGTTTTTTCAGTGGCTGCGGCTTAGTTTTGTTACACCAGAGAACTGATTTAGGTGGTAGAGGTCGTGTGATCTCAGGTGTTTTTGCAATCAGTAGAGCTGGTATTTTTTAGGGTTTTTTTTGGATTGCAGTGAGTATCCTTTCCTGTACTTTTCTGTCTAGACAGATTGGGCCCCAGCGTTTGCTCATTCTATTTTCTGTCTGTGTCCGTGTTTCTTCTTGTCTAACCGCCATTACATGTTTGGGGGCTTCCTATTTTCTTTGGGGATCTGCTCCAGGGCAGATAGCTTTCATCTTTCTGCCTTTAGGTGTAGTTATCTCTCAGGCTGTGATGAGGTGTCTAGGATCAACGTAGGAACGCTCCACGGCTACCTCTAGTTGTGTGGTTAGTTCAGGTTACTGCAATCCAATAGGTTCCAGCCTCTCTGGTGTATTGCCGTTTTTGCTTACTCTCCTCAGCTACCAAAACATAACAGGCCTCCCATCTTGTGACGAAGCCGGCGTGTTCTTTCTGCCCTGTCACGGCTCCTGCGCAGGCGCACTGCTCGGCCCTGGTGAGGGCAGAGCAGAGTACTACAGTGCGCAGGCGCCGGACCTCTCTGACCTTTCCCTGCGCCTGTGCACTGTAGCACTCTGCTCTGCCCTCACTAGGGCCGAGCAGTGAGCCTGCGCAGGAGCCGCGACGGGGCAGAAAGAACACGCCGGCTTCGTCACAAGATGGGAGGCCCGGACATGACCGCGACGCCCATCTGAACCGAACGGACGGCGGAACGCCCCTGGGTGAGTTTAATATAACTCGTTTTTCTTCACTTTCAGGTAACATCGGGGGCTTATCTACAGCATTCCAGAATGCTGTAGATAAGCTCCTGATGGCGGTGGCCGTATCTCATAGGGCGAAAATGCGGTGATAGATTCCCTTTAATGACCAGAGCTTTTTTCGGTTTTGCATTTTCGTTTTTCACTCCCCTCCTTCCCAGAGCCATAACTTTTTTATTTTTCCATCAATATGGCCATGTGAGGGCTTATTTTTTGTGGTACGAGTTGTATTTTTGAAAGACACCACTGGTTTTACCATGTCGTGTACTGGAAAACAGGAAAAAATTCCAAGTACGGTGAAATTGCAAAAAAGTGCAATCCCACACTTGTTTTTTGTTTGGCTTTTTTGCTAGGTTCACTAAATGCTAAAATTGAACTGCCATTATGATTCTCCAGGTCATTACGAGTTCATAGACACCAAACATGTCTAGGTTCTTTTTTATCTAAGTGGTGAGAAAAAATTCCAAAGTTTGCTAAAAAAAAAAAATTGCGCCATTTTCCGAGACCCATAGTGCCTCCATTTTACGTGATCTCAGGTTGGGTGAGGGCTTATTTTTTGCGTGCCGAGCTGATGTTTTTAATAATACCATTTTGGTGCAGATACGTTCTTTTGATAGCCCATTATTGCATTTTATTAATGCAGTGTTGCGGCGACAAAAAAAAACAACATAATTCTGGCGTTTTGATTTTTTTTTCTCGCTATCCCGTTTAGTGATCAGGTTAATCCTTTCTTTTATTGATAGATCGGGCGATTCTGAACGCGGTGATACCAAATATGTGTATGTGTGAATTTTTTTTATTCTTTCATTTTGAATGGGGCGAAAGGGGGGTGAATTGAACTTTTATACATTTTTTATTTTTTTTATATTTTTAAACACATTTTTTTTTACTTTTGCCATGCTTCAATAGTCTCCATAGGAGACTAGAAGCTGGCACAACTCGATCGCCTTTGCTACATAGAGGCATAGTGGCGTTGCTCAGATCGCCTCTATGTAGCAGAATCACTGCATTGCTATGAGCACCGACCACAGGGTGGCGCTCACAGCAATCCGGCATCAACAACCATAGAGGTCTCAAGGAGACCTCTGGTTGTCATGCCGACACTTCGGTGACCCGCGATCATGTGACATGGGTCACCGGTGAGCGCATTTCCGGCCGGAAGCGCTTGTTAAATGCTGCTGTCAGAGTTCGATAGCGGCATTTAACTAGTTAATAGCCACGGGCGGATCGCGATTCCGCCCGCGGCTAGTGCGGGCACATGTCAGCTGTTCAAAACAGCTGACATGTCCCGGCTTTGATGCGGGCTTACCGCCAGAGTCCACATCAAAGCGGGGGTACTGCCATTGGATGTACTATTCTGTCCAATGGCAGTAAGGGGTACTCTAATGTCATGTATCTGTCATATACTGTGTATAAGCTTAGGGACAGTATAGGATCGTAGGCGGATTAGAATAGTGGGGGCATCATAGAGACAGAGAATAGAATAGAATAGTATAGATAGAGGTGTTAGTTAGGTATAGGCAGCAATGGGTTGTTCAGTGGGGAGGAGTTAGAGCAGAGCAAGGCAGAGTCATAGGGATATAGGAGAGGCACTTCCTGTATAGGGGCAAAAGCCCGGGCAGCCTTGCCCAGGGCAAGGTGTGAGGAATAGTGACACAGATGATAGATCAGCCATGGGGATAAAGCTGCCATGGCAGTAAGGGGCCCCAGGTGGAGAATTGTGCAGTCGGGCACCAGCTCAAAAGGACCATTCCCAAGAAGGATCCGGGGTCTACGACCGGGGTGGGAGCAGCTGAGATGGCGTTCCTGGTGCCTTTCCCTATTGGAACCGGAGAAGGGACAAGGAGCTGGTGACACTGGAGGCACAGATGGGACACGGACTATCCAAAGATACGGCAGGGATTGCTGGTAGAAGTGAGACAGAGCTGCTAGAGAGGATAGAGGCTGCCCGGTCGGCAGGGAAAGATAAGAAGATGTCTCTGTGTTTAACCTGTGCTGCCAGTGTGATGAATGTCCTATTGATTAGTAAAGTTCAGATGTTGGAAAAGAACTGTGACTCTGAGATGTTTTGTGGAGCCAGAGTGACAGAACCTGAAAGGATCCTGGCAGTGAATGCAAGTGCATTGCTACGCATGCTGCACATGCGGCAGAAGGGACATTGTATTCTATCTGATGGGCGCCAGGGTGTGGGAACAGTACAGCCCGTTGCCACGACTACCACCATGGCCGCCTTACAGAATTGGCGTCGTCGGCAGGATTGCGATGCCTTGTGTACAGAGAGCGGAGGAGCCATGAAAACGGCAAAGATGGCAGCCATTAGGGAGTTAAAGATGGCGCAGAACACTGACAAGAAGATGGCGGTCAATGGCGCAAAAGCTGAGAGCGGTGCTGCACACCGTGGGCGTCTTAAGCAGAAAAGGGCGCGAAGATGGAAGGAGTAGTGGCCCAAGGCAAGGCCACGTCCCATAGTGACCGGTGCCCGCCCAAGATGGGCGCGGCTGAAAAAGAAGCCCCGACCCCTGCAGCAGTATATGGAGAAACAGGTGGAGCAGCCGGAAGTAACTCCACCCACGAATGGGTGAAGCCCAGAAGAGCAAGACGACGTGTCCGGAGAAGAGACGCCATTACCCAGCGAGTTACCTGACCAGATGCAGCGAAGGAGCATGTCATTCCGCGGGGACATCGGCAGACAGGACTGGGAGCAGTCCATGATCCAGGCTAAGTCGGGCCCGTGTCCCGGAGGCTGGCGGATGGAAGAGATGGAGGATTGGTTCCCCTTCGTTCGGCTGGGGAAGAAGATCGCCGAGAGCAGGGACATTGTGGGCGCCGAGAAGCAGCAGTCGGAAGAGATGATAGAGAAGCCGGAAGCCGTAGAGAGAGGAACTGTCGTGGCCGTGATTCTCAGCTCGCGCAGCCGCCATGGGGGACCGTTACAGCCATCTGCAGCTTCAGTGAGTGAAAGACTTGCACTCACCTCAGTTCCCACACCAACTCCTGCCCCATTATCTTCCCCGGCCCCTGCATCCTCCCGCGACATCTACTGAGACGAACCCTGGGTTCCCTTGACGGAGGATGCCCAGTGAGTAAGGGGAGTTATCGAAGAAAAGAAACGGCAGCAGCACCGAATCTTAAAGGAGCTGTGGCGCCCCGGCGGGGGAGCCATGTCTGGCCGAATGACATGCGGCCTCATCAAGTACTTCAATCCCACCCGAGGGTATGGATTCATTCACGAGGCCGAGACCGGGGACAAGGTCTATGTGAATGTCGGGTCCATATAAGAAGATGTCTCTGTGTTTAACCTGTGCTGCCTGTGTGATGAATGCTCTATTGATTAGTAAAGTTCAACTGTTGGAAAAGAACTGTGACTCTGAGATGTTTTGTGAAGCCGGAGTGACAGAACCTGAGAGGATCCTGGCAGTGAATGTAAGTGTATTGGCAGGAGGGACATGGTATTCTATCTGTGGGGCGCCGGTGTGTGGGAACAGTACAGCTCGTTGCCAGGACTACCACCCTGGCTGCCTTACATGAGCACTGGTGTGCATGGAAAGTTTAAGAAGGCACTTAACAGCACCATCACCCCTTAATTTTCTGGATTAGTAAGGGTCCTAGAGATCAGACCCCACTAATTCTAAAAATAATGTCATTTCCTAACTTTATTCTACCACTTTTCAAGATGGAAATAACTCTTAAAGGAGTTGTACCATAAACGATAATTATGACAAATCCACCTAATATGTGCTAAATATATTATAACTGGGGGTTTGGTTGCCAAGACCCCACTTTGTCAGGAAAAAGGGCAGCCCCATTTTACCTGTGTGAACAGAGCAGTAGTGAGCATGTGCGACCACCAATTCTATAGGCAGTGAATGATCAGTGGTCGCATATGCTCACTACCACTCAATTCACACAATGGTCTTTGAGACCCCATTTCTCATGATCCCCGAGTTTCCAGCACGCAGACTCCTGGTGCGATCACTGTGGCTGCTCATTTCTCCAGCAGTGGTCTCTATGCAGATAATGTGGGGTTTGATGTGGTCATTTAAATGAATGGTCGTCCATACAAGACATAGGGGTCCTCCAGGGCGAGATGCATAGGGAAGGAATGGCCGGACTTACGTGTGATGATCTCAGTGATGGTGGATAGGCAGATGTCAGAGGCTTTCTCACATGGCTTCTCGTTGGTGCTACAGTCGCTCCCAATGGAGGTGCAGTGGTAGCAGTTCAAGGAAAAGGCTGAGAAAAAGAAAATGGGTTTTATTCTCCATAAATCACAGAATATACAGAAAGTCATACAGAATAACATTATATAAGGAGGAAGTGGGGACATTCTAGTACCCATATGTCACCTCTATAGATGTGTCCCTATGATAACTACTCTGTACACGGAGCATTATAATAAACCATAGGTCACCTCTATGTAATATTAGATGTGTCCTTATGATAACTACTCTGTGCATGGAGTATTATAATAAACCATAGGTCACCTCTATGTAATACTAGATTTGTCCATATGATAACTACTCTGTACAGAGAGCATTATAATAAACCATAGGTCACCTCTATGTAATATTAGATATGGCCCTATGATAACTATTCTGTACACAGAGCATTATAATAAACCAAAGGTCACCTCTATGTAATATTAGATGTGTCCCTATGATAACTACTCTGTAGAAGGAGCATTATAATAAACCATAGGTCACCTCTATGTAATACTAGATATGTCCCTATGATAACTACTCTGTACAGGAAGCATTATTATAAACCATAGGTCAACCTCTATGCAATATTAGATGTGTCTCTGTGATAACTACTCTGTACACTGAGCATTATAATAAACCATAGGTCAACCTATATGTAATATTAGATGTGTCCCTGTGATAACTACTCTGTACATGGAGCATTATAATAAACCATAAGTCACCTCTATGTAATATTAGATATGTCCCTATGACAACTACTCTGTATATGGAGCATTATAATAAACCATAGGTCACCTCTATGTAATATCAGATGTGTCCCTATGATAACTATGCTGTGCTGTCGTGCTATCTTTGTGCCCTTGAATCTTTGCACACTGTGCCGCGAAATGACACCTGGTATTTACTGTCTCGGCACCAGATGTCCCATCCATAGAGCGATTTGTTATTCCTGTACACACGCTCCTCTGCTCCGTGCGTCATCCCCACCGCTCGCTGACCTATTTCGCAGGTGCTCCTTTCATCCCGGCGACTATTTTGGTATTTTGGAGCAAAATCTTGTAACCCCCTGACATTAATCACAGTGAAATAAGTCAGCGCCGGAGGGAAATCACTAAAATAATTCCGCTTTTTTTTTTGCTGCTGATAATTTTGAGCAGATCATAATTAGCACAGACAAAAAATGATTTTTATATGAAATGTTCAGGAAGTGTTGTCATAGGCGTGACAGGGCTTTTTCTTTATAGTCCTTGCATCTTTTCTCCAAACTCTATTTTGTGCCATTCCTCTATTATTCCTCCTGGAAGTTTATGAATAAATTGACACCCGTTTTATTATTATTAAGGGGCGTGTCCCTGACTACTCTGATAGTGTCCAATCAGTGATGACTGCATAGAGACACGCCTCCTTGAGAAGGGAAATGGGAACACACATACATTTTCAGGGGGAATAACCAGAGGGACAATATAAAAATTAGTAATAAAAAATTATGATCCGGAGTTGTTATTTCATGAGGAATACAGATATTTACTAACACGGACATGTTAGGACTGGTGACAGGTCCCCTTTAAGGAGCACTCCAGGCAAAACTGTGCTCTCTGAAACTCTATTTCAGGCTCTGACGCCCCCGACAGTTCTGCACCAGCAATTATTTTTACAGAAATAGTTCCACTCTCCATAGGTTGTGTCTGATATTGCAGCTCAACCCCATTTAAGTAAATGTGACTAAACTGCAGTACCAGACTTAACCTATAGACAAGAGTGGTGTTGTTTGTAGAAAAAAAGGCAGCAAAAGCAAAAAAAAACATCCTGAGGATCACTGGAGCTCAGGCATCTGTATAAGCTGTTAGTAGGCATCCGGTATGAATGGCGTGTATCATGCTGGGACTCAGCCTATAGACAAGAGTGGTGTTGTTTCTAGAATGTATAGCGTACGTATCTGGTGCTGTACAGCACAGCCCTGTACAGTGGTCAATGTCAGATGCTGCAGCTCAGCTACTATTGAAGTCAATGGGAGCTGACCTAAGAACGGTCACTGCAGTTTACAGTACACTTCTGGCTATCACACACCAGCTGACAGATGATCGATGGGGGTGCTGAAGGATAGGTCTTCGATATCGTTGTCTTGGACAATCCCTTTAATTTTATCTTTATCTGGGAAAGCAGTATGCCAGCCCCTATCATCCTCTAGCTTCATTCCATACTTGATGACGCCCCGTGACTTTGCTGGAAGCTCAGTCATATTTTGGCAGCCGAAAATGGGTGATGCAGCTTTCCGGAATCTGCAAAATGATGATTAATCGTTGTCCGCACTAATTGTACTTTATCCAAGCATCTGACTGGTCAAAAAATAGACTGAGATGTATTCAGGATCCCTTGGGCATTGGGCAAAAGTACATTCAGTCAGCGTCGGACTGGAACACCTTGGGCCCACCAGAGAAAATCATTCTTGGGGCCCACTATGTAGCTACATAGAAATAAATACAAGACCACCAATTGTGCAGTAAAACACACTAATATCAGGGTATAATATAAGGTAGTACATGTCTTAATTATGTAGCAGGAATTGGGGTAGCCTCCCTCATAGATTATAAAGCAGCCCCCTCATAGGGGATAATGCTGCCCCCCTCATGGAGGATAATGCTGCCCCCCTTATACTCGAGTATATATGGTATCTATCTATTATCTATATATGTATGTATATGTATATATATATATATATATATATACATATACATATATATAGATAATAGATAGATACCATATATACTCGAGTATAAGCCGACCCCCCTAATTTTGCCACAAAAAACTGGGAAAACTTGAGTATAAGCCCAGGGTGGAAAATGAGATTATGCCCCATATGCTGCCCCATGTATTATGCACCACAAGATGCTCCATAGATTGTGCCCCCATAGATTCTCCATAGATTGTGCCCCCATAAATGCTCCATAGATTATGCCCCCATAGATGCTCCATAGATTATGCCCCCATAGATTATGCCCCCATAGATGCTCCATAGATTATGCCCCCATAGAAGCTCCATAGATTATGCCCCCATAGATTATGCCACCATAGATTCTCCTTAGATTATGCCCCCATAGAAGCTCCATAGATTGTGCCCCCATAGATGCTCCTTAGATTATGCCCCCATAGAAGCTCCATAGATTGTGCCCCCATAGATTATGCCCCTATAGATGCTCCATAGATTATGCCCCCATAAATGCTCCTTAGATTATGCCCCCATAGATTATGCCCCCATAGATGCTCCATAGATTATGCCCCCATAGAAGCTCCATAGATTGTGCCCCCATAGATTATGCCCCTATAGATGCTCCATAGATTATGCCCCCATAAATGCTCCTTAGATTATGCCCCCATAGATGCTCCTTAGATTATACCCCCATAGAAGCTCCATAGATTGTGCCCCCATAGATTATGCCCCTATAGATGCTCCATAGATTATGCCCCCATAAATGCTCCTTAGATTATGCCCCCATAGATTATGCCCCCATAGATTGTGCCCCCATAGATGCTCCTTAGATTATGCCCCCATAGATGCTCCTTAGATTATGCCTCCATAGAAGCTCCATAGATTGTGCCCCCATAAATGCTCCTTAGATTATGCCCCCATAGAAGCTCCATAGATTATGCCCCCATAGATGCTCCATAGATTATACCCCCATAAGTGCTCCTTAGATTATGCCCCCATAGAAGCTACATAGATTGTGCCCCCATAAATACTCCTTAGATTTTTCCCCCCATAGATGCTCCATAGATTATGCCCCATAAATGCTCGACAGATTATGCCCCCATAGATTATGCCCCCATAAATGCTCCACAGATTATGCCCCCATAGATTATGCCCCCATAAATGCTCCACAGATTATGCCCCCATAGATTATGCCCCCATAAATGCTCCACAGATTATGCCCCCATAGATGCTGCAAAAAAAAAAAAAAAAGACATACTCACCTCTCGTCACTGGGGGCCAGGTGCCGGTGTCACCGTTGGCTCAGGGCCCCGGCACCTGCGATATTTACCTGTCACCGGGTCCACTGCTGAGCGCCGCTGTCTTCGGTCCTACGGCAGTGAATGCTCAGGCAGGGGGCACGGCGCTCACTAATGACGTCATCGCGCCCTCTGCCTGAACATCGCAGCAAGAGAGGACGCGAGGACACATGGGGGCGTGGGAAGCAGTGAATATTCATTTCTCTTTAGCAGCGGGGACTGGGGCTCCTGCCTCCTGTCACCCGCTGCTGCTCCGCTGGCACGGGGCCCCCATGGCAGCTGCGTGGTGTGCCGCTATTAGCGACACGCCACCGGCTGGGGGCCCCTGGAGCAGCGGGGGCCCTAGGCAACTGGCCCCTGTATGCCAGCAGGTGCCAGGGCCCCCCAGATGCCAGGGCCCACCGGAGAATCCTCCAGTCCGACCCTGCATTCAGTACTACCAGCCCGGGCCTCTCCGCGATCTATTGATCACCATTGTATCCCCACCTATCCAATAAATCTACATAAAATACGGAGGCACGTCCAGATACTTTTACGCTGAAGTATATACAATGCGAGGAGGGTGGGTGCATTTCTGACATTAAAGGGGTTCTCTAAAAATATGCAAAACTGGCCCTAAGTTAGGGACTGTTATAAAATAAATTGAAATCACTAACTCCTTGAGTCCACCGCTGCTTTGGTGGTCATCGGAAATTATGACATCCTATCCATTAGTCGCCTGACCACTGCAGCCGATTAGTAGTAACATTTGGGTACAGTAGTTGGTACTTCTTTATTTTGTAACATTCCTTGCCTTAAGAACAATGTTGTGGAATTGCAGGAAACCCTTTAACATGTTTATTTGCAGGTCACAGGTCTGTGGTCAATGACGAGGTGAGATGTTATAGTGCAGTGTCGTGCAGCTTGGTTGTCCACAGAAGCTAGATATATCCTGTGCAGCGTTTTGACTATATGTAATGTGATATTATTCTGGGAATGTGATAGATAGATTGTACACTTGTGTTCCTCATGTCCAAGTTCTTAAAGTAGTGTTGTAGTCATTTACTGTAACTTACAATCTGTGTGCCAAAGACTGTAACTGACAATTGTGCATCAAACACTCTTAAAGACCAAGTTGTGTGCCAAAGACTGTAACCAACAGGTTGTGTATCAAAGACTGAAACTGACAAGCTGTGTGGCAAAGACTGTAACCATCAAGTTGTGTTCCAAAAACTGTAACCTCCAAGTCACGTACCAAAGACTGGAATCACCAAGACGTGCATCAAAGACTGTAACCGTCAAGTCGTGCACAAAAGACTGTAACTGTCAAGTCATGTACAAAAAACTGTAACAGTCAAGTCGTGTACCATAGACTGTAACCGCCAAATACTGTACAAAACAATGTAACCTCCAAGTTGTGTGCCAAAAAGTGTAACCGCCAAGTCGTGTACCAAAGACTGTAATCACCAAGTTATTTACCAAAGACTGTAACCACCAAGTCGTATACCAAAGACTGTAATCACCAAGTCATGTACCAAAGATTGTAACCAAGTTATATATCAAAGACAGTAACCGCCAAATTGTGTACAAAAGACTGTAACCACCAAGTTGTGTGCCAAAAACTGTAACTGCCAAATTGTGCACCAAAGATTGTAATCACCAAGTTATATACCAAAGACTGTAACCACCAAGTCATGTACCAAAGACTGTAACCACCAAGTCATATACCAAAGACTGTAACCACCAAGTTGTGTAACAAAGACTGTAATCGCCAAGCCGTGTACCAAAGACTGTAGCCAACAAGTTGTATGCAAAAGACTGTAACCGCCAAGTCATGAACCAAAGGCTGTAAGCTCCAAGTCGTGTACCAAAGATTGTAACTGCCAAGTTGTATACCAAAGACTGTAAACGCCATATTGTGTTGTAACCGCCAAGTTGTGTGCCAAAAACTGTAACCTCCAAGTCGTGTACCAAAGACTGTAACCACCAAATCGTGTACCAAAGACTGTAAACACCAAGTCATATACCAAATACTGTAATCAGCAAGTCGTGTACCAAAGACTGTATTAGCCAAGCTGTGCACGAAAGATTGTAGGTGCCAAGTTATGTGCAAAAGACTGTAACCGCCAAGTTGTGTACCAAAGACTGTAACCGAAAAGTTGTGTACCAAAGACTGTAACCGAAAAGTCGTGTACCAAAGACTGTAACGTCCAAGTCATTTACCAAAGATTGTAATCACCAAGCCATGTACCAAAGACTGTAATCACCAAGTTGTGTACCAAAGACTGTAACCGCCAAGTCATGTACCAAAGACTGTTATCAGCTCGGTTGTCCACAAAAGCTAGATATATCCTGTGCAGCATTTTGACTATATGTAATGAGATATTGTTCTGGGATAGTGATAGATAGATTTTACACTTGTGTTCCTCATGTCCAAGTTCTTAAAGTAGTGTTGTAGTCATTTACTGTAACTTACAAGCTGCCAAAGACTGTAACTGAAAATTGTGTATCAAACACTCCTAATGACCAAGTTGTGTGCCAAAGACTGTAACCACCAATTTGTGTACGAAAGACTGCAACCACCAAGTTGTGTACAAAAGATTGTAATCACCAAGTCGTGTAATAAAGACTGTAACCACCAATTTGTGTGCCAAAGACTGTAACCACCAAGTCGTGTACCAAAGACTATAACCGCCAAGTTATGTGCCAAAGACTGTAACTGCTAAATCGTGTACCAAAGACTGTAACCACCAAGTCATATACCTAAAGCTGTAACCACCAAGTCATGTAACAAAGACTGTAACCACCACATCATGTACCAAAGATTGTAACCACCAAGTCTTGTACCAAAGACTGTAATCACCAAGTTGTGTACCAAAGACTAACCACCAAGCCGTGTACCAAAGACTGTAATCGCCACGTTGTGTGAAAAACACTCTAACCATTAAGCTGTTTGCCAAACACAGTAACTACCAAGCTATGTGATAATTCATGACTGAAACTGCACAGCTGCCAAAGATTATAACTGGCAAGTACAGTAGTATGCCAAACGCTGCAACCAACCAGTTGTGTGTCAAAGACTCAAAGAGCTAAGTTGTGTTTCAAAGACTGTAACCACCAAGTTGTTTGCCAAAGTCCATACCTATCAAGCTCGGAGTCATAGCCCATAACCAATATTATTTGTGCCCCAACCAGAGTAAACTACAGTTTGTTTAAACCAGAATCAAGTTGGTTTGACTCCCACTGGGTTACTGTAAAAGGTCCCAGGACCCAGGTCCTTAACCTCAACCGTCTTATAATTTATTTATTCAGTCATGAAATGATTATTTCCAACTGGACAAGATCTCACCTATCCACACAACAGGCGATACATTGTTAATTGCTGGGGGAACCCACACCGATATTGAAAAAGGGGATCTGCAATGCACCTTCGAATGGACTGCCACCTACTTGCCAACTTTCCCAAGTTACTTGGACTGTCCCTAGGTTGGAGTGATGGGCACCACCAGCTCATGATCAGAACTGCTCAAGTGGGTTATAAAGTAGATGTCCCCTTTAAAGGCACAAAACCGCTTTCATGGAGAAACACGCCAGACTATGGGTAAGTTCACAATGGGCATTTTTGCTGTATTTTTTATGCTAATTTTCAGCTGCTTTTTACAGTACCAGCAAAGCCTATGAGATTTCAGAAATCTCATACACACATTGTTTTTTTTTGGGATTTGGATTTTGTGCTTTGCAGCGTTTTTTTTGACATAGAGCATGTCACTTCTTCCAGCGTTTTTCACTCATTGACTTGAATGGATGGTTGACTTTTCTTGCAGCATATGTGCTGCAGAAAAGTCAGGGACAGCAGGATGTGACCTCACAGTCAGCTCCGCTACATCTAGATAGTCGGCTGCATGATGCTTACATACAGCCTGTCATCCAGCAGATCGGACCCGAACCCCATTCATTTGAATGTGGGGTCCGACAATACAGTGTTTGACATGCTGTCATATGCATGACAGCACGGCAAACACCGCTTCTGATACGCAGGGAAACCATCCCCGCCGGTCAGAGAGCTGCAGTTCCCACGCTGTCAAAAGACAGCATGAACGCTCAGCTGTGATCGGAGGTACAGTTTACCTCCGGTCACTGGTGTCAGCTGATGGGACTACTGCTCCCATCATCCGACTCCTGCTGCTGCTAATAACAGTGAGAGCATGAGCTGGACCCGTTGAAGCGCTTGCCGCGCGAAACAGCCGTCATCCATCTGCACGCTCCCTGAATGCCTCCCTAACCCGCAAATACGTTACAAAGTCTCTTGTTCACTTGGATGAAATAAAAAAGGACTTTGGAACATTGAATCCATCTGGTGAGTGCCGCATTATTTCTCTTTATATATAAGAACAGACTTGTATTTTCTGCGCTGAGCTCCCCGTGTTGGAAATGAATGCTGTTTATTCAATGCAAAAGGATCGCTCATCAGAGTAATGGTGGCTGAATAAATCCTCTAGTGCAGCCACTTTGGTCTTGCTTTTGGAGAATATATATATATGTGTGTGTCACTGACATCTATATATCTATTCTATGTGTATATACCTATTCTGTCTATTCTATTCTAACCTGTTACGCTGTGATACTACTGTACGTGGCACATGAATTGCCGGCTTTTCTTCTATCTGCGTAATATAAATACGTATATATACATGTATGTGTGTCACTGACATCTATATATCTATGTGTATATACTATATCTATTCTATCTATTCTAACCTGTCAGTGTGATTTTACTGTACGCCGCATATGAATTGCCGACTTTTCAAAGGATCCAGAGATATGGTTCTACAGGATGAAGTAGTTTTTTTTCCCTGGGGGGCACTCAACTTTATCAGCATATACAAAGAGACAAAAGTTAGCCCCAAAAATGCATAAAAACGCAACAAAACCGCAACAAAAACGCAACAAAAACGCACCTAAATGTGTTTTTGCTGCAGCTTCTTTCCTGCCGAGATATCAGGTTTTGCTGCAGAAAAAAAAAAAACGCAGTAAAAACGCCCAGTGTGAACTTACACTATGGGTCCTGCAGGGGGGGCCGTGCTTTCTCGGATTTGTTTTATTTAGAAGGCTGCCCGCAATAAATATTTCCCTAAGAGGGTCTTCCACAATGCCCAGAAGTGACTGAGAATGAGAACGCCCTTGGTAATAAATCCAAGAAATGCAGCTAAATAGATTGTTCCCCCCTCTTCACTTGATTCATCCATCCAACCTCAGATGTAAAAATTCTGGTGAAAAAAAAAATCTGCAACTTTTTAACATACTTCTATTGTTCACTATTGTCAGGATCACTGTTCGCTGTCAGTGAATGGGAACAGTCTGAGGCTGGAAACCCGTATACTCCACACATTTCTCTATAGCTGAGTGTTTGCTACAACTGTATCCAGTGTACACAATCCTTGGTAAACAAAGCAGACGGATACATGGTATCAGCGTTGATACATTGTAGCAAATTATCAATACAGCAGAAAGCTTGATGCTAAAGACATCTAGTCTGGATACCTGGTACCTGTCCTGCCACCTCTACATTGAGGCTGTGTGCCCACGTTCAGGATTCTTTGCAGAATTTTCCTGAGCAAAACCGGACTTTTTCCCAGGAAATCCGGATGCTTTTTTTTCATGCTTTCATTGCGTTTTTTCGCGTTTTTTTTGCGGATTTTTCACGTTTTTTTCAGGAGCTTCCTACCTCAATAACATAATTGGAAATCCGCAGATGTTCTGCAAAATTAATGAACATGCTGCGTTTTTTTCTGCAATGCGTTTTTTTCACGGAAAAAAACGCAGCATGTGCACAAAAATTGCGGAATGCATTCTAATAATAGGATGCTTAATGCATGCGTTTTTTAAACGTTTTGCAGCAGAAAACCACCGCAAAAACGCTACAAAACCGCGAAAATTCCTGAACGTGTGCACACAGCCTGAATCTCTGCCTAGATGTGGTGACCACCGCCTCAAGCAGATCAGGGGACCTTCATTCTCCCCACTGAGGTTTTTTATTTGGCCAAGTTTTCCGAGCAAAATCTTTCCAAAACCACAAGTTTTGCTGGAAAGTTTCTGCTCAACTCAGCAAAAAACCTTAGAGTGAATACACCTTTAGAGATTTGGATATACCATAACTGGCCCAATAGCAAACATTTAAGGGGCGGTCGAGGTTAAAAAAATGTATCTTGTAATGAGCCTTAATTAGTAACTTTTACGATTTACTAATAAATTTTAGCTAAGAAATGTATGCATGGATGTGACAGAGAAGGGGGCTGGCTTAAGTACCGGAATAAGCAGAAAGCGAGCAGCCACCTTTTCAGTCTATGCATTGGATGTAGCAGAGAAGGGGGCTGGCTCAGATATGGGAATAAGCAAACATCTGCTACCTTTTCTGTCTATGCATTAGATGTAGCAGAGAAGGGGGCTGGCTCAGATATGGGAATAAGCAGATAAATAGAAGCCACCTTTGTGTATGCATCAGATATGACAGAGAAGGGGTCTGGCTCAAGTACTGGAATAAGCAGAAAGCGAGCAGCCTCCTTTTCTGTCTATGCATTGGATGTAGCAGAGAAGGGGGCTGGCTCAGATATGGGAATAAGCAGATAAATAGAAGCCACCTTTGTGTATGCATCAGATATGACAGAGAAGGGGTCTGGCTCAAGTACTGGAATAAGCAGAAAGCGAGCAGCCTCCTTTTCTGTCTATGCATTTGATGTAGCAGAGAAGGGGGCTGGCTCAGATATGGGAATAAGCAGATAAATAGAAGCCACCTTTGTGTTTGCATCAGATATGACAGAGAAGGGGGCTGGCTCAAGTACTGGAATAAGCAGAAAGCGAGCAGCCTCCTTTTCTGTCTATGCATTGGATGTAGCAGAGAAGGGGGCTGGCTCAGATATGGGAATAAGCAGCCAAATAGAAGCCACCTTTGTGTATGCATCAGATATGACAGAGAAGGGGGCTGGCTCAAGTACTGGAATAAGTAGAAAGCGAGCAGCCTCCTTTTCTGTCTATGCATTGGATGTAGCAGAGAAGGGGGCTGGCTCAGATATGGGAATAAGCAGCCAAATAGAAGCCACCTTTGTGTATGCATCAGATATGACAGAGAAGGGGTCTGGCTCAAGTATTGGAATAAGCACAAATACAGCAGCCTCCTTCTCTGTGTATGCATCGTCCGTGAAAGAGAAGGGGGATGGCTCAGATATGGGCAAAAGCAAACAGAAGTCACCTTCTGTGTCTATGCATCCGATGTGACAGAGAAGGGGTCTGGCTCACACATAGAAGTTTGCACTCAGCCAGAAGGCAAACCCCTTCTCTGTTTATACATCAGCCATGAGAGAGAAGGGGGCTGACTCAGATATGGAAATGAACAGCCAGCTCTGAGATAAAGAAGGGGCCTGGCTGAGATATAAACCTCCATCACACAGCCCTGATATCTTGCCAACAAGGGAAATTACACATATGTATACTTTAACTGGACCACCCCTTTAAGTAATTTGTCTGCCTACATAATTCATCTTCATTGAGTTTTTGAATTCTCCTATTTTCTGTGCAGATTACAGCTGCAGTTTGTGCTTCAGAGCTGATCTTTCGTTTGTACCTGAGGACAGGAAGTTGCTACCATAGTCATCCATGCTGGGGGCCATGGGACTGCGGGTGCTGGTCACCCGGTCACCGGCCAGCATCCTTCGCATCTGTTAGCATTGGATAATGTGAGCCCTGACCACCGACCAGTAATGATTCGTAATCCGGTCAGTCCCAATACATAGCGGAAATATAATGTTACTGAGTGGCTGGAAGGGAACCAAGAAGTCAATTACTTGCTCCGACTCCCATCTGCTGCGTCACTAATGGGGCTGAGGTCACCGCCATGGATTTTAGGAAAAAGAGATTCATTACATTATAGCTTTCTACCTGCAATGGAGGCTGCCCGCCCTGTACTCAGCGAAAACCTGCCCACCATGGAAAAAAGGTTAAAAAAAGAAAGATGCCATTAGTGGGTAAGAAGCGGGGGTCTGACCACTGGGACCCCACAGATCCTAACAATGAAGCTGAGCTGTGTATTAAGATGTTCTGCAGCAGCTGAAGTTGTGAAGCCGTGGTGTATTATGATGCTCTGCAGCAGCTGAGGTGTATTATGAGGTTCTGCAGCAGCTGAAGTGTATTATGAGATTCTGCAGCAGCTGAAGTGTATGAGATTCTGCACCAGAGGTGTATTATGATTTTCTGCAGCAGCTGAGGTGTATTATGAGGCTCTGCAGCAGCTGAGGTGCATTATAAGGTTCTGCAGCAGCTGAAGTGTATTATGAGATTCTGCAGCAACGAAGGTGTATTATGATGTTCTGCAGCAGCTGAGGTGTATTATGAGGTTCTGCAGCAGCTGAGGTGTATTATGAGGTTCTGCAGCAGCTGAGGTGTATTATGAGGTTGTACAGCAGCTGAGATAAAACCCTGTATAATACACACTGCTGCCTCTGTAACGTCGCTACTTCTCTCGGTGGTGATCAGCAGTGTCTCCGTGGTGGAGATCAGCAGTGTCTCCGTGGTGGAGATCAGCAGTGTCTCCGTGGTGGAGATCAGCAGTGTCTTGTGGCGGAGATCAGCAGTGTCTTGATGGCAGAGATCAGCAGTGTCTCGGTGGCGGAGATCAGCAGTGTCTTGGTGGCGGAGATCAGCAGTGTCTCGGTGGTGGAGATCAGCAGTGTCTCGGTGGCGGAGATCAGCAGTGTCTTGGTGGCGGAGATCAGCTGTATCTCTGTGGTGGAGATCAGCAGTGTCTCATGGCAAAGATCAGCAGCCTCTCGATGGCGGAGATCAGCAGTGTCTCGGTGGCGGAAATCAGCAGTGTCAAGGTGGCGGAGAGCAGCAGTGTCTTGATGGCGGAAATTAGCAGTGTCTTGATGGCGGAGATCAGCAGTGTCTCTCTCGGTGGCGGAGATCAGCAGTGTCTCTCTCGGTGGCGGAGATCAGCAGTGTCAAGGTGGCGGAGAGCAGCAGTGTCTTGATGGCGGAGATTAGCAGTGTCTTGATGGCGGAGATCAGCAGTGTCTCTCTCGGTGGCGGAGATCAGCAGTGTCTCTCTCGGTGGCGGAGATCAGCAGTGTCAAGGTGGCGGAGAGCAGCAGTGTCTTGATGGCGGAGATTAGCAGTGTCTTGATGGCGGAGATTAGCAGTGTCTCTCTCAGTGGCGGAGATCAGCAGTGTCTCACTCGGTGGCAGAGACCAGCAGTATTTCAATGGCGGAGATCATCAGTGTCTTGATGGCGGAGATCAGCAGTGTCTTGATGGCGGAGATTAGCAGTGTCTCTCTCAGTGGCGGAGATCAGCAGTGTCTCACTCGGTGGCAGAGACCAGCAGTATTTCAATGGCGGAGATCATCAGTGTCTTGATGGCGGAGATCATCAGTGTCTTGATGGCGGAGATCATCAGTGTCTTGATGGCGGAGATCAGCAGTGTCTTGATGGCGGAGATTAGCAGTGTCTCTCTCAGTGGCAGAGATCAGCAGTGTCTCACTCGGTGGCAGAGACCAGCAGTATTTCAATGGCGGAGATCATCAGTGTCTTGATGGCGGAAATCATCAGTGTCTTGATGGTGGAGATCAGCAGTGTCTCTCTCGGTGGCGGAGATCAGCAGTGTCTCTCTCGGTGGCGGAGATCAGCAGTGTCTCTCTCGGTGGCGGAGATCAGCAGTGTCTCTCTCGGTGGCGGAGATCAGCAGTGTCTCTCTCGGTGGCGGAGATCAGCAGTGTCAAGTTGGCGGAGATTAGCAGTGTCTCCATGGTGGAGATCAGCATGTCTCGTTCGTGGGGAGATCAGCAGTGTCTCATCGGTGGGAGATCAGCGTATTTCAGTGCGAGATCACAGTGTCTGGATGGGGAGATCGCAGTGTCTCTGGGCGAGATCAGCGTGTCTCTGGGTGGAGATTCAGCAGTGTCCGGTGGTGGAATCAGCAGTGTCTCGGTGGCGAGATCAGCGTTCAAGTGGCGGAGATCAGCAGTGTCTTGGTGGTGGAGATCAGCAGTGTCTCTCCGGTGACAGAGTTCAGCAGTGTCTTGTGATGGAGATCAGCGGTGTCAGTCGCGTGGTGGAGAGATCAGCGGTGTCTCGGTGGTAGGAGTATCTAGCGGTTTTCTTGATGGTGGAGTTCACTGTGTCTCGGTGTTGGAGATCAGCGGTGTTCTCGGTGGGTGGAGATCAGCGTATCTCCTCGGTGAGGGAGATCAGCAGTGTCTCGGTGGGGAGATCAGCAGTGTTCGGTAGGAGGAGTATTCAGTGTATACTCTCGTGGTGGAGATCAGCGTGTCTCATGGCTAAGATCAGCAGCCCCTCGTGACGGAGATCAGCAGTGTATGGTGGCAGAGATCAGCAGTGTTCTAAGGTGGGGAGATCAGCAGTGATCTTTCATGCGGAGATCAGTGTCTTGGTGGAGATCAGCAGTGTGCTCTCGGTGGACGGAGATCAGCAGTGATCTCATGGTGGCGGAGATCAGCAGTGTCAAGTGGGGAGATTAGCTGTGTCTGATGGCGGAGATCAGCAGTGTCCTCGGTGGCGGAGATCAGCAGTGTTATCTGGTGGCAGAGATCAGCAGTGTCCATGGTGCGAGAGCGCAGTGTCTTATGGCGGGATTAGGGCTTGATGTTTGGATGGCGGAGATCTAGCAGTGTCTCTCTCAGTGGACGAGATCAGCAGTGTCATGTGGACGAGTTAGAGGAGATCTGCATGTCGGAAGATTAGCAGTGTCCTTCAGTGGGAGTCAGCGTGTCTCACGGTGTGAGAGCCAGCAGTGTTTCAATGCGAGATCATCAGTGTCTATGGGGAGATCAGCAGTGTCTCGTGATGGGGAGATCATGCAGTGTCTCTCAGTGGCGAGATCAGCGTGTCTATCGGTGGAGACAGCAGTGTTTCATGGCGGAGATCACGGTGTCCTGATGGGGAGATCATCAGTGTCACTGATGGGGAGATCAGCAGTGTCACGTGTGGTGGAGATCAGCAGTGTCTCTCGTCAGTGGCAGAGATCAGCAGTGTCACGTGGTGAGAGACCAGCGTATCATGGCGGAGATCACAGTGTCTGATGGGGAATCAGCAGTGTCTTGTGGCGAGATCAGCAGTGTCTCCTTCGGTGGCGGAGATCAGCAGTGTCTCTCGGTGGCGGAGATCAGCAGTGTCTCTCGGTGGCGGAGATCAGCAGTGTCTCTCGGTGGCGGAGATCAGCAGTGGTCTTCTCGGGTGGCGAGATCAGCAGTGTCAGGTTGGCAGGGGATTCAGCAGTGTCTCCATGGTGGAGATCAGCAGTGCTCGTTCGTGGCGGAGATCAGCAGTGTCTCGTCGGTGGAGAGACAGCAGTATGTTCTGGCGGAGATCATCAGTGTCTTGTGGCGGAGATCAGCGTGTCTTGTGGTGGAGATCAGCAGTGTCCGGTGGGGAGATCAGCAGTGTCTCGGTGGCGGAGATCAGCAGTGTCTCGGTGGCAGAGATCAGCAGTGTCTGGTGGGGAGATCAGCATGTGTCCGTGGTGGAGATCAGCAGTGTCTCTCGGTGGCAGAGATCAGCAGTGTCTCGTGATGGAGATCAGCAGTGCTCAGTGACGGAGATCAGCAGTGTCTCAGGTGGAGAGATCAGCAGTGTCTCGGTGCAGTGGATCGGCAGTGTCCTTTATGGCAGGGATCAGAAGTTTCTGATGGTGGATTTCAACAGTGTCTCAGTCGGAGATCAGCGGTGTCTCTCACGGTGATGGAGATCAGCAGTAATCTCTCTCAGTGGACGGAGATCAGAAGAGTCTCGGTGGTGGAGATCAGCAGTGTGTCGGTGACGGAGATCAGCAGTATCTCAGTGGTGTGAGATCAGCAGTGTCTCAGTGGTGGAGATCAGCTGTGTCTCAGTGGCTGAGATCAGCAGTGCCTCGGTGACGGAGATCAGCAGTGTATTGGTGGCAGAGATCAGCAGTGTCTCTCACGGTGATGGAGATCAGCAGTATCTCTCTCAGTGACGGAGATCAGAAGAGTCTCGGTGGTGGAGATCAGCAGTGTGTCGGTGACGGAGATCAGCAGTATCTCAGTGGTGGAGATCAGCAGTGTCTCAGTGGTGGAGATCAGCTGTGTCTCAGTGGCTGAGATCAGCAGTGCCTCGGTGACGGAGATCAGCAGTGTATTGGTGGCAGAGATCAGCAGTGTCTCTGTGGCAGAGATCGGCAGTGTCTTTATGGCAGGGATTAGAGTGTCTTGATGGTTGGATTTCAGTGGCGTAGATCACCAGTGTCTCTCTCGGTGACAGAGATCAGCAGTGTCTCAGTGGTGATCAGCTGTGTCTCAGTGGTGGAGATCAGCAGTGTCTCGTGACAGGGATCAGCAGTGTCTCAGTGGTGATCAGCTGTGTCTCGGTGGTGGAGATCAGCAGTGTCTCAGTGGTGATCAGCTGTGTCTCAGTGGTGGAGATCAGCAGTGTCTCGTGATAGGGATCAGCAGTGTCTCAGTGGAGATCAGCGGTGTCTTGGTGGTGGAGATCAGCAGTGTCTCGGTGGCAGAGATCAGCGGTGTCTCGGTGGTGGAGATCAGCTGTGTCACGGTGGTGGAGATCAGCAGTGTCACGGTGGTGGAGATCAGCAGTGTCTCGGTGGCAGAGATCAGCGGTGTCTCGGTGGTGGAGATCAGCTGTGTCACGGTGGTGGAGATCAGCAGTGTCACGGTGGTGGAGATCAGCGGTGTCTCGGTGGCAGAGATCAGCGGTGTCTCGGTGGTGGAGATCAGCAGTGTCTCCGTGGTGGAGATCAGCAGTGTCTCGGTGGCAGAGATCAGCGGTGTCTCGGTGGTGGAGATCAGCTGTGTCACGGTGGTGGAGATCAGCAGTGTCACGGTGGTGGAGATCAGCGGTGTCTCGGTGGCAGAGATCAGCGGTGTGTCTCGGTGGTGGAGATCAGCAGTGTCTCCGTGGTGGAGATCAGCAGTGTCTCGGTGGCAGAGATCAGCAGTGTCTCGGTGTTGGAGATCAGCGGTGTCTTGGTGGTGGAGATCAGCAGTGTCACGGTGGTGGAGATCAGCGGTGTCTCGGTGGTGGAGATCAGCAGTGTCACGGTGGCAGAGATCAGCGGTGTCTCGGTGGTGGAGATCAGCTGTGTCACGGTGGTGGAGATCAGCAGTGTCTCGGTGGCAGAGATCAGCAGTGTCTCGGTGTTGGAGATCAGCGGTGTCTTGGTGGTGGAGATCAGCAGTGTCACGGTGGTGGAGATCAGCGGTGTCTCGGTGGTGGAGATCAGCAGTGTCACGGTGGTGGAGATCAGCGGTGTCTCGGTGGAGGAGATCAGCAGTGCCCGGCGGGCAGCGCCGCTCTTCCCTGTTTTC
>JARQOD010000003.1:432364142-432471642 GCA_033576555.1 Oophaga sylvatica | reverse complement strand
CCAGAGCCACCGGACTACTACCCCTAATATCCCACATCATCCCATCAGAACCGCTGGAATACTAATATCCCACATCATCCCATCAGCCATAGCCACCGGACTACTCCCCCTAATATCCCACATCGTCCCGTCAGCCAGAGCCACCGGACTACTACCCCTAATATCCCACATCGTCCCGTCAGCCAGAGCCACCGGACTACTACCCCTAATATCCCACTTCGTCCCATCAGCCAGAGCCACCGGACTACTCCCCCTAATATCCCACATCATCCCGTCAGCCAGAGCCACCGGACAACTACCACTAATATCCCACATCATCCCATCAGCCGGAGCCACCGGACTACTCCCCCTAATATCCCACATCGTCCCGACAGCCAGAGCCACCGGACTACTCCCCCTAATATCCCACATCGTCCCGTCAGCCAGAGCCACCGGACTACTACCCCTAATATCCCACATCGTCCCATCAGCCAGAGCCACCGGACTACTACCCCTAATATCCCACATCGTCCCATCAGCCAGAGCCACCGGACTACTACCCCTAATATCCCACATCATCCCGTCAGCCAGAGCCACCGGACTACTACCCCTAATATCCCTCATCGTCCCATCAGCCTGGGGTCAGAACAAGAGCGCTGAGTGGATTTGCCCTAACTTCCGTACCGGGGATCCCTTTAAGAGGGAAGATGTGCCTATGGGATGGAGGATGTGTGATGGATATATGGGAACGGGAGGGGGGATTCATTTCTGTCATGTGCTCTCTGCTCCTTTCTGGGGGCAGACAATGGCTGGAGCTTATGTTCCCGGAATGCTAGATTTCTCCCACCCAGTCACTGTCTGCTGAGGTGTTGTCGTGGAGTGAGAAAACTGTTGCTCATAGCAACCAATCACAGCTCAGCTTCTTTTAAACAGCTCTGGTGAAATGAAAGATGTTAGACGATTGGTTGAAAGGAAAACTGTTGCTCATAGCAACCAATCACAGCTCAAGATGCTTCATGATTGGTTTGTGATACACACACACACATTCAACTTTATATATAGACTAGTGATTAACCCGTTCTATGCCCGGGTGGCAAGCATTTTTATAGGTACATGGTCTCCCATTCTGGTATGTGCTGCCCCCTCCTATCCTAGTATGCATGGCACCCTTCATCCCCACCCAAATCTACTATGCATGGCACCCCATTCCTCATCCTGGTATGCATGGTCCCCTCATCCCCCAATCCTGGTATGCATGGTACCCCCTCATCCCTATCCTGGTATGCATGTTACCTGCTCATCCATATCCTGGTATTCATGGTTCCCTCACCCCCCAATCCTGGTATGCATGGTCCCCTCACCCCCCAATCCTGGTATGCATGGTTCCCTCCTGCCCAATCCTGATATGCATGGTCCCCTCACCCCCCAATCCTGATGTGCATGGTCCCCTCACCCCTATCCTGATGTGCATGGTCCCCTCACCCCCTATCCTGATGTGCATGGTCCCCCTCACCCCCCAATCCTGATGTGCATGGTCCCCTCACCTCCCAATCCTGATGTGCATGGCCCCCTCACCCCCCAATCCTGATGTGCATGGTCCCGTCACCCCATCCTGTTGAGCATGGTCCCCTCACCCCCAAACCTGATGTGCATGGTCTCACCCCCAATCCTGATGTGCATGATCTCCTCACCCCCAATCCTGATATGCATGGTACCCTCACCCCCAATCCTGCTATGCATGGTCCCCTCACCCCCCAATCCTGATATGCATGGTCCCCTCACCCCCCAATCCTGATATGCAAGGTCCCCTCACCCCCCAATCCTGGTATGCATGGTCCCATCACCCCCCAATCCTGATGTGCATGGTCCCCTCACCCCCCCAATCCTGATGTGCATGGTCTCCTCACCCCCTATCCTGGTATGCATGGTCCTCTCACCCCCTATCCTGGTGTGCATGGTCCCCTCGCCCCCCAATCCTGATGTGCATGGTCCCCTGGCAAGCATTTTTAAAGGTATATGGTCTCCCATGCTGGTATGTGCTGCCCCCCTCCTATCCTGGTATGCATGGCACCCCTCATCCCTATCCTGGTATGCATGGTACCCCTCATCCCTATGCTGGTATGTATGGTCCCCTCACCCCCACCCAAATCTGGTATGCATGGCACCCCATTCCTCATCCTGGTATGCATGGACCCCTCATCACCCAATCCTGGTATGCATGGTACCCCCTCATCCCTATCCTGGTATGCATGGTACCTGCTCATCCATATTCTGATATTCATGGTTCCCTCACCCCCCAATCCCAGTATGCATGGTCCCCTCACCTCCCCAATCCCAGTATGCACGGTCCCCTCACCCACCAATCCTGGTATGCAAGGTCACCTCCCACCCAATCCTGGAATGCATGGTCCCCTCACCCCCCAATTCTGGTATGACTGGTCCCCTCACCCCCAATTCTGGTATGAATGGTCCCCTCACCCCCCAATCCTGGTATGAATGGTCCCCTCATCGCCCAATCCTGATGTGCATGGTCCGCTCACCCCCCAATCCTGATGTGCATGGTCCGCTCACCCCCCAATCCTGATGTGCATGGTCCCCTCACCCCCCAATCCTCATGTGCATGCTCCCTACCCCCCAATCATGGTATGAATGGTCCCCTCACCCCCCAATCCTGGTATGAATGGTCCCCTCATCGCCCAATCCTGATGTGCATGGTCCCCTCACCCCCCCAAACCTGATGTGCATGGTCCCCTCACCCCCCCAACCCTGATGTGTATGGTTCCCTCACCCCCCAACCCTGATGTGCATGGTCCCCTCACCCCCCAACCCTGATGTGCATGGTCCCCCCACCCCCCCAATCCTGATGTGCATGGTCCCCTCACCCCCCCAACCCTGATGTGCATGGTCCCCTCACCCCCCCAACCCTGATGTGCATGGTCCCCTCACCCCCCCAATCCTGATGTGCATGGTCCCCTCACCCCCCAATCCTGATGTGCATGGTCCGCTCACCCCAAATCCTGATGTGCATGGTCTGCTCACCCCCCAATCCTGATTTGCATGGTCCCCTCACCCCCCCTATCCTGATGTGCATGGTCCCCTCACCCCCCCTATCCTGATGTGCATGGTCCCCTCACCCCCTATCCTGATGTGCATGGTCCGCTCACCCCCAATCCTGATGTGCATGGTCCCCTCACCCCCCAACCCTGATGTGCATGGTCCGCTCACCCCCCAATCCTGATGTGCATGGTCCCCTCACCCCCTATCCTGATGTGCATGGTCCGCTCACCCCCAATCCTGATGTGCATGGTCCCCTCACCCCCCAACCCTGATGTGCATGGTCCGCTCACCCCCCAATCCTGATGTGCATGGTCCCCTCACCCCCCCTATCCTGATATGCATGGTCCGCTCACCCCCCAATCCTGAAGTGCATGGTCCCCTCCACCCCCCAACCCTGATGTGCATGGTCCCCTCACCCCCCCTATCCTGATATGCATGGTCCCCTCACCCCCCAATCCTGATGTGCATGGTCCCCTCACCCCCCAATCCTGATGTGCATGGTCCCCTCACCCCCCAACCCTGATGTGCATGGTCCCCTCACCCCCCTATCCTGATATGCATGGTCCGCTCTCCCCCCAATCCTGATGTGCATGGTCCCCTCACCCCCCAACCCTGATGTGCATGGTCCCCTCACCCCCCAATCCTGATGTGCATGGTCCCCTCACCCCCCCAATCCTGATGTGCATGGTCCCCTCACCCCCCAACCCTGATGTGCATGGTCCCCTCACCCCCCAATCCTGATATGCATGGTCCCCTCACCCCCCAATCCTGATGTGCATGGTCCCCTCACGCCCCCCCTATCCTGATATGCATGGCCCCCTCACCGCTATTAAACTGCACAGATACCCCAAAAAAAAAAAAAACATTTATACTCACCTTTCATCCCTGTGCTCCGTTCTGCTGGACGCCGGGGGAGGAGAGCGGCGCCGGAGTACGCGCATGCCCATACCGCGCAGTCCGGCGCCATATTGCTGAAGACACACTGTAAATGTGTCTTCAGCATAATGGCGCCGGATAGCGCTACTGAGCATGCGCGATCCGACGCGCACTCCTGGTCTCCTGCCCCGGGAGAAGAGAAGCGCCGCGGCAACGCTCCTCCCAGTCAGGTAAGTATGTGAGTATGGCGCCGGAGATCGCGGTATGCATCCAGTACGCATACCGCGATCTCCGGCGCCATACATAGTACTCACCGCTCTGGATGCCTCACTCTGTCTGGAGCCAGACTGCGCAGGCGTGTTACGCTTGCGCAGTCTATAAAGGCTTCAGACAGAGTGACGCTCCTACCGTTATATTATAGATTATCTATCTATTATCTATCATCTATCTATCCATCTATCTATTATCTATTTATCTATTATCTATCTATCTATTAATATATTATCTATCTATTGTCTATCTATTTATTATCTATCTATCTATCATCTATCTATCTATTATCTATCTATCTATTAATATATTATCTATCTATTATTAATCTATCTATTATCTATTTATTATCTATCATCTGTTAATCTATCTATCTATCTATCTATCTATCTATCTATCTATTATCTATCTATTTATCTATCTATCTAGAAAAATCAAAGAAGCAGCATACCATCATTTTAATTAAAAAAAGCTATTTTTATTAGCCCATTTGTGTGCAACATTTCGGCTCTGTGTGTGAGCCTTTTTCAAAACGCACTCAGCTTTCATGCACACACACTGATTACAAGCAAACAGGTCACAGGTGAGGTTGTTACCTTTAGTAGCCATTGAAACCCATTTGTGTGAACTTCTGTGCATGTTATCAGGACAAAATCACCAGGGTATGTAAACTTTTGATCAGGGTCATTTGGATGTTTTCGGTTGTCATTATGATTTAAAAAGAGAAAACACATCACCGTATTTTTTGGACTATAAGACGCACTTTTTTCTTCCAAAAATGTGGAGGAAAATGGGGGGTGCGTCTTATAGTCCGGATGTATCAGCTCTTGCTGTGGTGGGGAGGTGGGGAGCGGGTCACAGGAGGCTGGAGCCAGCGGCTGCGGCTAACGCCTGTTCCTGCTGCTAAAGAGAAATGAATATTCACTGCATTCCGTGCCCATGGGCGTGGAGGGCAATGAATATTAATTTCTCTTTAATAATAGTATCTTGGTAGGATTTTCCCCCAACCCTGGTCCTGGTATGCATAGCCCCATCCTTATAATTGACCCCCACCCCCACAGTGTCAGCCACCAGCGCACAGTGTCAGCCACCAGCTTCCTGCTGCTGCCGGCGGTCACGTGTGCCGCTACTTAAGAGAAATGAATATGAATTCATTGGGCTTAAATGAAACACTCAGTTTTGCCCCATTCCTCATTATAATGATATAAACCTTCAAAAGAAAAAGGAGCAAAAACCCTGCTGTAACTAAGTAAATAAAAAGCAAAAGTGCATTTAAATAACAGAGTTTTTAGTAATACTGTTTTTGATCAAAAATAGCATAAAAGCCATCCCACCACGTCACGACAACTCTGACGGGACAGTCCTACACTGTCTAATATCATCAGTGAAACACCAGACTTGGGGAAGCCGTATATACAATTTCCAGCTCAGAAGAGGGAGGCCACACCCCAGCTTGCACAGAATACAATGATACAAAGAATTAAAAAAAAAACACAAAAATTGAGCTTAACTTGAGTTGGTACACATGCAGCACATAGAAGCGTGTTCACATTGGCCAAAAAACATATAAACCTTCAAAAGGTTCATCACATTTGTCAGCTGATACGTCAAATTTTGCAACACATTAGTGGATCATGCTACTTTCTGCACTAAAAAGTGGCAAAAAAAGGTTGCAAGCAAGAGTAAAGAGCATTAATTACAAACCAATGGATATAAGACAAAAAAGGAAAGGTGACTTAAAAAAATGATGTTCCTATATTTGTTCCTCAGGTGATAGTATGCCAACTGTATGGTCAGGGAAGCTAATTTCTAGTTCGAGCTCAGCCAAGCAGGGGTTAATTTATGTTTTGCGTCTTGATATAAAGGCTTTTGCATTTATTTTGTCCACTAACAATATAAACAAGAGAAATTCTTTATGCACTTCTCTGCCCCTGACCTATGACTCTGACTGCCACTCATTGCGCTGTCCTCTCTGTCCCCACCGCACAGTATAATGCCCCCATAGCCCGCACCACATATTACAAAGTCCCAACAGTTCCGACCGGACAATAAATAAAACCCTACAGTCCCTGCCTCACACTACAAAGCCACTACAGTCCCCCATATCAGTATAATGCCCCCATAGTCCCCAACACGTATTATGATGCCCTGACACACAGTATAATGTCCCCTAAATCCCTCCACACACATTGTATAATTCCCCCACAGTTCAACCCACACAATATACAGCCACCCACACAGCACGATACCCCTTACATGCAGTATGATGCCTTCACAATCTCTTACACAGTATAATGTCCTTACAGTCCTCACACAAATATAATGTCCCAACACTCTCACACACAGTATAATGCCTTGCAGTCCCCTACGCATAGTATAAGGCCTCTTTCACACTTCAGTCTTTTGGCGTCCGTTAAAATCCGCCAAAGTGTGAAAATAGCTGATCTGCCAGAAAAGGTGAAAAACAGATGCAAACGGATCCGTTTTTTGACAGATCCGCTATGAACTTTTCAACCCGGAATATAACCCGGAAAATGCAGGTACGCATGTCTGGCACGGAGGGGAGAGAGAGAGAGAGCCCGGACACTGTTCTGGGCATTTTGAATGGATTTTCTATGGGAGGAACGGATCCGCTGGCTGATTCCGTCAAAAATGGATGCCAGCGGATCTGCCACCCATAGGCGACCATTACACAAAATGGCCATAGTCCGCCTTTTTGGCGGATACAAAAAACGTTACATTGGACGTTTTTCAAAAAAGGCGGACGCCAAATTTTTGGCGGATCCATCAAAAAACGGACCTAACGGACGACCATCCATCAAAATCTGTCACTAATGCAAGTCAATGGGAAAAAAGCGGATCCGCCAAAAAAAAATGGCAGATCCGTTTTTTTCACATTTTGACAGATTTTGTCTGACGTCGCACGACTGAAGTGTGAAAGAGGCCTAATGGCCCCACAGTCCCTACCATAAAGTATGATGCCCCCCAGTCCCCCCACGGCCAGTTTAATACACCGCAATCCCCCACAGTTTCTCACACAATGTAATGCCCTCACATTCCTGAACTCACTGTATAATGCCCCCACATTACCCCCACACAGTATGATGCCCCTCTCCGCTACATCCAGTAAAATAAACTTCAGTCTCCCACAGTTGGTCACACACAGTATTATGCCCTCACAGTTCCCCACACACAGTATAATACCCACACAGTCTTCAACATACAGTATTATGTCCTCACAGTTCCTCACACAGTATGATGCCCCCACAGTCACTCACACATAATATATCCACAGTCTTCCACACACAAAATAATTCCCTCACAGACTCAACACAAAGCATGACTCACAGTCCCCCCACAAATGATAATATACCACAGTTGCCCTTATAGTGTGATGGCCTCACAATCAACCACATACATTATAATGTCCCCACAGTCCCTTACAGACAGTATATTGCCCCCACAGTCCCCCACACATATTATAATGCCTCCACAGTCTCCTACACACAGTACCATAGCACTAATATTCACACACACAGCATGATGCCCCACAGTTCCCCATACACAATATGATTCCTTCACATCCTCACACACGGTATGATGCCCCCACAGTTGCCCATACAGTGTGATGGCCTCACAATCAACCACAAACAGTATAATGCCCTCACAGTCCCTCACACTGTATATTTCCTCCACAGTCCCTTACACATAATGTTCTACACACAGTACCATGACACCAATGTCCACACACGCATCATGATACACTCATAGTCCCCCAGACATAGTATAATGTCCCTACAGTCCTCCACACACTGTATGATGCCCTCCTAAACCCCCTACATCCAGTATAAACTACCCTCTCCCACAGTTGCTCACACAGTATAATACCCCAGAGTTCCTCACACACAGTATAATGCACCTCAATCCCCAAACATGGAATTAATGTGGTCACAGTCCTCCATACATAGTATAATGACCGCACAATCTCCTATACACGATATGATGCCCCTACAGTCCTCCACACATAGTATAATGTCACCACAGTTCCAAAACATGGCATTGTGTGGCCCAGCTGCGCAAGGCACACATGTCTCCTGGAAAATGCACAAGAAGGTAACTGTAAAGCCTGATATTCATTCATGCACATTTCCCAACACTGCCACTAGAGGCATTTCAGACTATTTAGTAGTGTGACCTAGCAATAGTGAGTCATTCAAGTTCCTGTCTTTGGACAGAGAAGTACAGTTTTAGTTTCTGTTTCACTCAGAGACAGATCAGTTCAGTCTTGGAGGGAGAGGAGTGAAGACTGATTCCTGACGGAGCTCAGATAGTTCATTATACAGACATGGAGGCTGGTACGAGTAGACGGACTTACTCTAGCCTAGTCAGAACTACAATCAGAACTGCTATCTCAGAACAAGCTGCCTGTGTTCCTAAGAAAGTGGAAAGTGACTCTCAGAGCTACAGCGTGTATACAGTCTGACGAAGCGTCCTGTGAGCTGCTCTGGACAGAGTCCTGTGAAGGAAAGAAGGAAGGGGATCACAGCAGTTATAGCATCGAGTCAACTGAGATCAGGTCAGTGAGCACCGAAGGAAAGCTGACAACTACACTCGCTGCTACCCGTGCTTATGTTAAGGGCGAGAGCAGGGCGACAGGCGAGTGGAGAAGGAAGAGTGACTAAAGTGACGGATCACCCTCACTCAGTTTAACTGGACACCGGGTCCGAAGCATTGCTAGTACTTCACGGCTAGTGATAGAAAATCCGGAGGCCTTGCTGGACTTCAAGTCACAGAAGGTAGCCCTAAGTGCCGATACGTAACCGGGGTCAGGAAGGACAACAGTCTAGCAGGGCCCTGCACAAAAGACTAGTTCTATCCAACAGAAGACTTCCACCACAATGTTGGCCTGGCGAAGCTGTTATATTCAGAGTTAAACCTGACTTCACGCAGGTTAAGACTCACATACACTTTAAGGAGAAAGGAGGCCTTTAACCTGCTCAACAATTCCCTGAATGTGCATTCTCCAACCTGACCAGCTTCCCGGGACATACCTGCAACATCTACAAGTAAAGGTATGGAAAGAGACTGCATTGTGTGTGACTGACTTCTTATCTGGACCCTGCACCACCATAGACTTTGAGGGACCAGTCCCACCTGTGGGGGACTTAACACCTAGCTGCCATAACATCCCCTCAGAGATCTACCCTGCAGCGCTGGTCAATCAGATCAGAAACCACAGGTGGCGTCACGAACTATAACTACAATCCCCTGTAAATATTCCCCCATTGCATGACCGCCAGGGCCACGGACCGAGCTCTGCTGCCAGTGACATTCCCCATAGACTTCCATGGGCTCGGTTCCGAGTACCCATAGCCCTGGTACCACCAATGTGGTGCGCGTCAGCATGATGTCCCCACAGTCCTCCACACACAGTATAATGCTGCGACAGCCATCTTGCATATTATAATCCAACCACAGTCTCCCACACACAGTACAATGCCCCCTCAGTCCCCATACACAGCATGATTCCACCCCAATCCCCAACGCACAACGTCATGCCTGCATGAACTCCCAAACTCAGTATAATACCCCTACAGTTTCCCACAAACAGCATGATACCCCTACAGTCCTTCACACAAAGTTTAGTGTTCCCACATTTCCTCACACATAGTATAATGCCCCCATATTCCCACACACAGTGCTATGCCTCCAAAGTCCACACACAATAGAATGTCCCCACAGTCCCACCTATACAGTAAAATGCCCCCAGAAGTATGATGCCCCTGTGAGCAGGTTGCGGGATGCAGTAATGGACAGGAGGCAGAGCAAGGGTTAACGTATTTACTTTTAACAGATGGATACTCCCCGCAGGGAGATGAATAGTAAACAAGAGTAATGCGGGTAATAAGAGATAAAGGGTATTCAGTTTTGGGGTAAAATGAAGGTAAAAGGAGGACAAAAACAGTTTTAAGATATAACTTATCCGATCCAGACGACTCCCGGACTGGAATGTCCATGAGGCAAACGATGGCGCAAACAACGGTTAGCATGTAGTGAGTCCGGTATGATCCTGTAGACGTCGATGAGCAGAGTTGTGATGGCAGTGGTTAGTCTCTGTCTGTCGCGGGGTCCTTGATCCGGGATGCAGTGTAGAAAGCGGGTCACAGTTCAAGACCTTGCAGGAGCTTATCATGGCCCGACAGATATGCATTGGAGATTCAGGATACAGTTCACGGTAGCAACCCCAGTCTTTCTTAGGCGGTATGCGCACGATACTCACGGGCGTTTGGCACCTTGCTCTGCGGGAGCCACCGGACACTCAGCAAGTCTCTGATCACAGTCTCTGTGAGTGGTAGCTTGTATGCTGCGGCGCGGGCCTGCACTGTGTCGGTGCTCAAGGGATGGAGCACTGCCTTCTCCCTGCCGCGCGCTGTCTGGTCCCACCAAGTCTGACTGCTTGCGCGCGCGCGCGCTCAGGCTTTTTTTAACCTAGCCACACCACCTGCTGACAAGTGCAAAGGTTGGTCCGGTTCGCTAAGCTTTCCCCCGGACAACAGAGGAGACAGCCCAACAGTTCCGGACTCAGCGTAAAAGAGGTACCCCCAGTCCGGTCCTTCGTCTTACACCCCCACAGTCCCCGTTGCACAGTGTAAGGGGGTGAAGGAGTACCACTGCTTCGTCCCGCCCCTTTAGTGTTCTTATAATATATATGTGATAATGCTTGTAAATATTTCGGTGGTACTGCTACATGAGAACATGTATTACCACACTTAGCAATGGTATTGCCATGTATTTTATTGTGTTACCATTATGTGTATATAATTGCATATGTCTTGTGTTCCTTTTGTATAATATTGCATTATATAATATTACTGACGTTTTTTATACATGTACAGTTTAGGGAAAGTGAAGTGCATCCTTTTGGGACAATAGAGGAGGACACTTTAGTATATAGTTTCCATACTTTGGGGTAAATGTAGTTCTGTTGTGGGCCACTAGGTGGGGGCATACTAGTGGGCCTTGTTAGGCATAGTGATAGGAAGTTCTCATAGGTAGGAGGGGCTTCCGGGTAGTAGTGAGAAGGTTCTAGTTGGATTAGCTCAGACAGGGCCAGTGTGCCCAAGTGTCCACAACGTCTTAGGCCCAGACAACCGTCAGCTACGCAACATTTAAGTACTGCAGCCCACGTTACCCACGGCCAGTGCGTAGCCTAGCAGTGGGCTTGTGAAGAGAAGAAATATGTGGCGTCTTACCGCCTTAGCTAATGCTTTTAGGGCAGAAGTTGGCTGGACTAAGGAAATGAAGGGAGCTGGAGCTTCAACGAGTTCAGTACAGACGGGCCGGATGCTTCAGTTCTAGGGCGAGGCAGGCTGAAGGAGATGTCATTATGGCGAGGTCAGGCGTGGAAGGAACTGGGGAGCAGTCTTGTACGGTCCGGTCCGGGCGTGTACTGCACAGAAGTGACAGCAAAGTAGGGAGAGCAAAGGAAACGAGTGAAACACCTGTTGTGCCAACTGTGGATGTAACGTGTGAAGAGTTAAGTAAAGAGCGTGTTCAAGTTATTCTGGACTGTGTCTCCATTACTGGGGGTCGCCTGAAAGAGGGACCGTCGTCACCTGGGAAGTGTCCAGGAGGAGCTGAACTTGGAGATGCAGAAAAGAATACAGTTTCATGTAGGGGAAGGACTGGACATGGATGCTGCAGTAATTCAGGTCACAATTACAGTCCTGCCCTCCCTTACACCAGTATAATAAACCACAGTCCCCCACAGTTGCTTACACACAATATAATACCCACAGTCCCCCCCACACACACTGTATTACAACCACAGTCTGCGCATGTAGTATGATGCCCCCACACATAGTATAATGCCTCCACAGTCCCCCATGCATACCAATTAGGTGAAAACTGCCTGCTTTCTGTAAAAATAATTATGGTCACTGCTCATCTAGTTATTCATATCCATTTCTATCTACATCAAAGGGGGCATTGGAACTCACTACCCTCCATTTATACACTGCTCAAAAAAATAAAGGGAACACTTAAACAACAGAATATAACTCCAAGTAAATCAAACTTCTGTGACAATCAAATTCACATGCTATTGTGCAAATGGAATAGACAACAGATGGAAATTATTGGCAATTATCAAGACACACTCAATAAAGGAGTGGTTCTGCAGGTGGGGACCACAGACCACATCTCAGTACCAATGCTTTCTGGCTGATGTTTTGGTCACTTTTGAATGTTGGTTGAGCTTTCACACTCATGGTAGCATGAGACGGACTCTACAACCCATACAAGTGGCTCAGGTAGTGCAGCTCATCCAGGATGGCACATCAATGCAAGCTGTGGCAAGAAGGTTTGCTGTGTCTGTCAGCGTAGTGCCCAGAGGCTGGAGGCGCTACCAGGGAACAGGCCAGTACATCAGGAGATGTGGAGGGGGCCGTAGAAGGGCAACAACCCAGCAGCAGGACCATTACCTACACCTTGGTGCAAGGAGGAACAGGAGGAGCAGTTACAGAGCCCTCCAAAATGACCTCCAGCAGGCCACAAATGTGCATGTGTCTGCACAAACGGTTAGAAACCGACTTCATGAGGATGGTCTGAGTGCCCGACGTACACAGATGGGGGTTGTGCTTACAGTCCAACACTGCAGGACGCTTGGCATTTGCCACAGAACACTAGTATTGGCAAATTCGCCACAGGTGCCCTGTGCTCTTCACAGATGAAAGCAGGATCTCATTTTGGTACCTAATTGCAGTCAGGCTACATCTGGCGAGCACATGGAGGGCTGTGTGGCCCTCCAAAGAAATGCCACCCCACACCATTACTGACCCACTGCCAAACCAGTCATGCTGAAGGATGTTGCAGGCAGCAGGTTCACACTCAGCACATGTGACAGAGTCTGGAGACGCCGTGGAGAGCGATATGCTGGCTACAACATCCTTCAGCATGACTGGTTTGGCAGTGGGTCAGTTATGGTGTGGGGTGGCAATTCTTTGGAGTGCCACACAGCCCTCCATGTGCTCGCCAGAGGTAGCCTGACTGCCATTAGATACCGAGATGAGATCCTCAGACCACTTGTGAGACCATGTGCTGGTGCGGTTGTCCCTGGGTTCCTCCTAATGCAGGACAATGCCAGACCTCATGTGGCTGGAGTGTGTCAGCAGTTCCGGAAAGATGAAGGCATTGAAGCTATGGACTGGCCCTCTCGTTCCCCAGACCTGAATCTGATTGAGCACATCTGGAACATCTTATCTCTCTCCATCCACCAATGTCACGTTGCACCACAGACTGCTCAGGAGTTGGCGGATGCTTTAGTCCAGGTCTGGGAGGAGATCCCTCAGGAGACCATCCGCCGCCTCATCAGGAGCATGCCCAGGCATTGTAGGGAAGTCATACAGGCACAGGGAGGTCATACAGGCACGTGGAGGCCACACACACTACTGAGCATCATTTTGACGTGTTTTAAGGACATTACATTCCACTTTAATTTTGTGTGTGACTCCAAATCCAGGCCTCCATTGATTAACAAATTTGATTTCCATTGATGATTTTTGTGTGATTATGTTGTCAGCACATTCAACTTTGTACACAACAAAGTATTCAATGAGAATATTTCATTCATTTAGATCTAGGATGTGTTATTTGAGTGTTCCCTTTATTTTTTTGAGCAGTGTATATATTTATAGGCCTTAGTCCTGGATAGTGTTGTTTTAATAGTCATTGACTGGTGCGAGATGGTTGCAGTCATTGCCCCCACAACTCTTCACCTGCAGTTCTGATGAACTCATCCTCAGTAGAACCATACAGTAGGGGGCCAAGTTTTTCAGCTGGAAAGCATTGTGTTCACAGTCTCTATTTTTGCCTCATTTTTCCAAAAAACACGTCTAAGGACTGCGATCTGAGCTGAAATACGTTGGAAAATTGTGTCTTTCAACAGTGATGGATAAAGAATGAGGATTTGAAATGGAAGCTGCTTGGTTCTCCTTTTTTCTTTGCTTACTATATCTACATGCTGTGAAGGAAAATGTGAAACCCTGCAATTATGTACACAGTTACTGTATCCAAACACGCCTGGGTCAATCAGATAGCATTAACGGGGTTGTACCTAGTTTTAACTTTATTGATAAGGGATTGTTTACTAATCATTGGGGGTCCAACCACTGGGTCCTCCACCTATCTCGAGAACTAGGCCTTATGTGATCAACCACTACTTTATTCAAAAGAACCATGGTTTTTGTGATAACTGGGGGTCCCAGTGATCTGGTCATTATTCCTTATCCCAAAGGTGATAACTTTCAAACTTGGAACAAGCCCATCAAGGAACTGCATTATACCTCCTCCACCATCTGTACAGGGGGCACAATGCAGTCAGGCTGGTAACGTCCTCCTGGCATTCACCAAACCCAGACTCCTCCATCAGACGCCAGACAGAGAAGTGTGATCCGTCACTACAGAGCACGTCTCCTCCAGAGTCCAGTGGTGGCTGCTTTACACCACTCCATCTGACGCTCTGTATTGTGCTTGGTGATGTGCAGCTGCTCCGCCATGAATTGGTGATTTTCCTGCCCTCTGCTCCTCAGCACTCGGTGACCCCATTCTGTAACATTACAGCGTCTCCATTTTGTTTTATTTTACTGGTGAAGAATACTCTAAGTATTATAGATTAGATTTGAGAAAATCTCATCCACATACAGCGAAGAAAATGGGAAGCAAGGGTTGAAAGTTCAAAAAATTATAAACATTTCTGCAGCAAAATCTGTACATAAGTATTGCAGCAGATTTTTTTGAAGCCCATATGAATGTAGCATTTTAGCTGACATAATTAGGTGCTTGCTAATCATTCAGTATTGGTAATGAGCACCCTCTAGATCTTGGTGCACAACATGAGTGCTGTCGATAAGAGGCATCTTCTCTGGGTTTTTTTTAATAGATAACCATGGAGCCATCAGCCGCACAGTCCACCACAGACAATCCTAATACATAGGAAATAATTATAAAGCAGCTCATAGTAACTATGCATAATTTATACCCATGGCGGAAGAGAAGAATTACTCTCCAGATATAGACTCTGAGCCGGCACAGTCTGCAAACAGTAGGTCACAGCCCAATTTCCCGTTGGTAGGATTTTTTCCTAAAATTTTACATGCCCATAAAATGCACAAGCCACAAGAGATGTCTTTGCAGGAAATATCCCAATTTTACAATATATAAAATTGTTATGTGTCTGGTTTAGAATACTTGAGTCTGTGCTTTGTGGTCAGCTTCTCTGTCTGCCAAGATACACCTTTTCTCTAGGTGTTTAGCTTCTGTTATCCTTGCTTCAGTCTTTTTAGGGTAACAGGTGTTTTCATTAACTAATTTGTCTGCCCTATCATCTTTCGGGTGCGGCTTTACATACTTTCCCCCTGCTGGTATTTCCTGCTGGTGATAGTCTCATTTAGATATCGAGCCAGTCAGTGAAAGACCAGCTGGGGTTTATTTCTTTGCCGTATATGATCTTTTCCCTGCACATATCTTCTGTTTCTTTTTATGAAGTAGGCGACATGTTTTCTAATATTAAGTACATATTCCATGGATTTTTCCATGGATTGTTTACTCACTCTGGTATCTGTTCTGTTTCAGCACACTTCCCCTTCTGTAGGTAATTTACCCCTTGCTCTGTCCTCCAGTTCTTTAGGAGGATCGTGATGCACTCGACGGCCTTTCAGGCAGCATAGGTCTAAGTCGCCATTGTCTAATCTGGGGTTAGGGCTATCTCTGCTCACGCAGGAACCACTAGGGACTGCAGGGTTAGGATCTCTAGTCTGTACAGGAACCAGCAGGATCCGTTGTAGTTTTTAACAGTAATCCAAGGTATTAAATTTTCCTATTAAACACATTTATCAACAGGCTTGGTGATATATGTATGTCCAGATGAAGATTACTGAGCAAGTGCCATAAAAGTGTATGATACAGTGTCATGTGTTTAACACCCCTGCTGGATTCACTCGAGGTCCTATAAGTTGGACGTCCATTTACCACCTATCTTGTGAATAGGTTGTAGTGTATCTTTTACTCTCTAAATGATCAATATCAATAATGCTAGGCCACCGGTCATTCCCCACATAACACATACACCACATTACAGTATTTTTTGATTCTAGTAATGTGTTAAAGATGATCTGTCGCTTCCCTGTAAATATGTAATTTTTTCCACCTTGTCTAAATGCTGCTGTTTTCCTGAATCCAGCGGTATTTTTCTTTTGTTTCTGCGCCTCTCCATTCCTGAGTTATTGTCTTCTTTAGTCTTTACTATTGTTAGCCATATGGGTGTGTTCCATAAAAACACTACACCCTCTTGGCTAACAAGACTGTTTATCTACAAGGGAAAGGAGGGTCATATCTCAGGAATGGAATGGAGCATGAGCAAAAGAAAAATATCGCTGGATTCAGGAGAACAGCGGCATTTCCACCAGATAATAAAAAAAGACATATTTATGGCAAGATATAGGCATTTTTAAGAAAAAAAAATCTAATCCTGACATTATAGGATGCGATGAATTATTAAGGGTGATGATGGAAAAAAGCAAACAGACAGAACCTCTCGAAGAAAGAATGGAGACGCTACCGAGGCCCCACACTGTGACATCAACGGTTATTCTAGTACCATGAGCGCCGATGAACATGATATCATCACACTAAATGACTGCGTCCTGTTTGTCTGATCTCTGTGCGGTGAAATAATGAGGTCTCATGGCATCAAACATTATGTGATGTTCAGAAGTGATTAACTATTCAGTAGCAGGATTTGTATGAGAATCCATTAGAGTCTTGTGATATGAAACACACAGAGGGACCGCAGTGCACGCCGCCATGTTTAATCCAATACATAAATCAATACATGGGATCAAGAAGGGCAAGACATAGCTCCTGAATCCTTGTATACAGTCCAGAAGACTTCTACGGGGAGCCTGAAAATAAAAAAAATGCATGTAAAAGACGCAATTGCGTTTTTAAGCACAAAATAAAAAAAATGCATAACAAAATCACTGCTTCAAATTTGCACTTTTTCAGTGCTTGAAAAAGGCTCACAGAGCCGCCGAAACGTTGTGCACAAATGTGCTATTAAAATAGCTTTTTTTGCACTAAAATGATGGTGTGCTGCTTCTTTGATTTTTCTAATACAAAGACTGGTATTTACCTGTGAAGCCTTGCACCCAACTATTGCCATTATTCAGGTGCTGCTCTCTGCTCAATTATATATATATATATATATATATATATATACATTTTTATTATAATTATACAGTGGGTATGGAAAGTATTTAGACCCCTTTAAATTTTTCACTTTTTGTTTCATTGCAGCCATTTGGTAAATTCAAAAAAGTTCATTTTTTTCTCATTAATGTACACTCTGCACCCAATCTTAACTGAAAAAAAAAACAGAAATGTAGAAATCTTTGCAAATTTATTAAAAAAGAAAACACTGAAATATCACATGGTCATAAGTATTCAGACCCTTTGCTCAGTATTGAGTAGAAGCACCCTTTTGAGCTAGTACAGCCATGAGTCTTCTTGGGAATGATGCAACAAGTTTTTTACATTTTTACACCTGGATTTGGGGATCCTCTGCCATTCTTCCTCGCAGATCCTCTCCAGTTCCGTCAGGTTGGTTGGTGAACGTTGGTGGACAGCCATTTTGAGGACTCTTTTGAGGAAGTAGTGGAGGATAGGATTCAAAAGAAGTGCAGGGCTATAATGAACAATAATACACACCCACTATTCGAGCTGTTCTTGAAGCAGAAGAGCACATTCAGCAGCCGTCTAATCCTTCCAAGGTGCAAGAAGGAGAAATTCAGGAAATCGTTTGTGCCTACCGCTATGGGGATGTATAACAATTCACTAAGGGTGAAAGATGACTATGATCTAGGACTGGCGCACTAATGGAAATGATTAGAGATTTGTGTACCTTTGTTACGTATTGTGGTTAATCATGTGCAAATCTGTGTCTAGTAATTACTCTATGTAATACTGTTTGTAATGGTTTGTTTGTAATGCTGTTGTAACGCTGCTGTGATACCATAATTTCCCTCGGGATCAATAAAGTGTATCGTATCGTATCATACTTTCAGGTCTCTCCAGAGATGATCAATTGGGTTTAGGTCAGGGTTCTGGCTAGGCCATTCAAGAATAGTCACAGAGTTGTTCTGAAGCCACTCCTTTGTTGTTTTAGCTGTGTGCTTAGGGTCATTGTCTTGTTGGAAGGTGGACCTTCAGCCAAGTCTGAGGTCCAGAGCACTCTGGAAGATGTTTTCATCCAGGATATCTCTGTACTTGGCCGCATTCATGTTTCCTTAATTTGCAACCAGTCATCCTTTCCCTGCAGCTGAAAAACAACCCCCATAGCATGATGCTGCCAGCACCATGTTTCACTGTTGGAATTGTATTGGGCAGGTAATGAGCCGTGCCTGGTTTTCTCCACACATGCCGCTTAGAATTATCACCAAAAAGTTCTATCTTCGTCTCATCAGACCAGAAAATCTTATTTCTCATAGTCTGCGCATCCTTCATGTGTTTTTTTTAGCAAACTATGTGGGCTTTCATATGTGTGGAGAGGATTCCGTCGGGCCACTCTGCAATAAAGGCCCGACTGGTGGAGGGCTGCAGTGATAGTTGACTTTGTGGAACTTTCTCCCATCTCCCTACTGCATCTGTGGAGCTCAGCCACAGTGATCTTAGGGTTCTTCTTTATCTCTCTCACCAAGGCTCTTCTCCCACGATTGCTCAGATTGGCTGGATGGCCAGGTCTAGGAAGACTTCTGGTGGTCCCAAACTTCTTCCATTAAAGGATTATGAAGGCCACTGTGCTCTTAGGAACCTTGAGTGCTGCAGAAATTCTATTGTAACCTTGGCCAGATCTGTGCCTTGCCACAATTTTGTCTCTGAGCTCCTTGGCCAGTTCCTTTGACCTCATGATTCTCATTTGGTCTGACATGCACTGTGAGCTGTGAGGTCTTATATAGACAGGTGTGTGCCTTTACAAATCAAGTCCTATCAGTTTAATTAAACACAGCTGGACTCCAATGAAGGAGTATAACCATCTCAAGGAGGATCACAAGGAAATGGACAGCATGTGACGTAAATATGAGTGTCTGAGCAAAGGGTCTGAATACTTATGACCATGTGATATTTCAGTTTTCTTTTTTAATAAATTTGAAAAAATGTCTACATCTCTGTTTTCATACCCATATATATAATTTAGGGACTAGAGTAAAACGCACACCACTCATCAGATGCTCCTGATTTATTAAGGGCGCCAGGTAATACATTAGTTTCTACCAAAATATGAACAGTTTTTAAAAGGATTGTCCGGCCTTAGGGTTCAAGCCTGCAAACACTCTATATGACTGCAGACTTATGCACAGTGCACGCTGTGAGGATTTTCAGGTGTCCCGGCACCATATTGCATACTTGCGGTCAGTTGACTGTCACTATTGTCCTGGTGCCGGAGAATCTGGGCAGCGCTGAGTGCACGCAATATGAGGATTCACAAGTCTGCAGTTACATAGAATAACTACTGACTTGTAGCCTAAGGTAGGGAAACCCCTTTAAGCTTTGTTAAGCTGCAGAAGGTGATGTTTTGAATTATTTATCTTGTATTATTTATGTTACATTTTGTGTGTTAATAATTTTTCATTAATTTAATGTTACATTTTTTGACCATTAACTTGTTAAGGACCAGGGGTTTTTCCGTTTTTGTGTTTCCGTTTTTTGCTCTCGTTCTTCCCAGAGCCATAACTTTGTTATTTTTCCGTCAATATGGTCATGTGAGGGCTTGTTTTTTGCAGGAAGAGTTGTACTTTTGAACAGCCCCACTGATGTTAACATATTGTTTACTGGAAAAGGTGATAAAAAATGCAATTCCACAATTGTTTTTTTTTTACCGTTATGATTCACTTTTTGCCATTATGATTCTCCAGGTCTTTACGAGTTCACAGACACCAAACACGAATAGGTTCTTTTTTATTTAAGTGGTGAAAAAAAATCCAAAGTTTGTAAAAAAAAAAAAAAAAAAAAAGTCATATGGGATATGGGGCTGGGTGAGGCCTTATTATTTGTGGGCCAAATTTACATTTTTAATGATACCATTTTGGTGCAGATACGATCTTTTGTTCCCCCGTTATTGCATTTTATTGCAATGTGGCAGCGACCTAAAAAAGTCATTCTGGTGTTATGATTTTTTTTCTCACTACACCGTTTATTGGTTGGATTAATTATTTTTATATATTGAGCAGGCGATTCTGAACGTGGCAATACCAAATATGTGTATTTTTTTTTTAATTGTTTTATTTTAAATGATGCGAAAGTGGGGTGATTTAAACTTTTATATTTTTTTATTTTTTAAACATTTTTAAAGACAATTTTTTTTTACTTTTAACTTGCTTTAAGACCGGGGTCACACATGCGGGAAACTTGCACGATTCTCATGCGAGTCTCTTGCATGAACACCCAGACCAGAGCTTGGGGCTGCATGTATTTCTATGCAGCCGCACGCTACGGTCCAAGTGCCGGCAGTAGTGCCGGGTGTTCATGCGAGAGACTCGCATGAGAATCATGTGAGTTTCTCGCATGTGTGACCACAGCCTTATAGTCTCCATGGGAGACTAGAAGCTGTGATCATCTGATCACTTGTGTTACACATAGCAGGGCTGCAGACGTCGCTGCGGTAATAGCAGTCAGGCAATGGCAACCACAGGGGTCTCCTGCAGACCCCGGGTTATCATGCCAATCCATCATGTGAAACGGGTGGCGGTGTATGGAGCTAAGTCGCACTTACAGCGCAGCCATGTTAAATGCCGCTGTCGGAGTTTGACAGCTGCATTTAACATGTTAACAGCCCCGAGTGGATCGCGATTCCACCCACGGCTGTTAGGGGCACATGAAGGCTGACCAGATCAGTTGTCATGGGCGAAAAAAAGGTGCGGACTCAGTGCCAAAGCCTGCACCAAAAATGTGGAGGTGCCCTATGATGAATATATCCGTCATTGGGTTAAAGGGGTTGTCCAGTCAAAAACAATGAATCACCTATTCACAAGACAGGTGATAACTTATTAATTATGGGAGGTCTGACCGCTGGGACCCACACTGATTGTCAGAACGGGGCACTTTTATCCCCGCTAGAAATGAACAAAGGGGCACATGCCCGAGGGGCGAAGGTAGACATGCTTTTTCTGACAGTCTCATAGTGAATGAAAGGAGTGATAACTTTTATCCCCATTTTGTAGCGGGGATAAAAGTTACCCATTGGGGATAAATATCACTCATTCTATGAATGGACCCCCACTGATCTATCAGTTATTGGCTATCCTGCAGGGAAGCGATAACTTATTTTCTGTGGACAACCCTTTAAGAGATGGCATATCCAAGCAGTACGATATGAATTCCCCTTTGGCTAGACCGGTGGAAAATGAATAGTAAAAGCATCTCTGCTGCCTTTGGCCACAATTAAAGGGGATGATTTGAAGTCAATCCTCGAATAGTTATTCTGCCAGTGATTTTAGAGGAGGGGAATGGATCCTGTAATTAGGATAGGATTAAGATTAGCTTCAAAAATATGATGTAGGTTATAATTTGTGATTATACAATGCCACGAAAACTTCGCAAAAGGCCCCAATGTCCTATCATTAGCGTAAAATATATTTGCACTTCTTGATTATGGATTTATTGTTAGGAAATCCTCTGCGCTTATTTCACCATGACACTCTGTTCTGAGAGGTTATCATACAATAAATAATAGTATTTTATGGCTAGAAGTCACCATTCATATCAGTCTCGAAGTACTAGGCCTCGTTTATCATGTTGTCTTTGTTTCCATTAGCAACCAATCAGAGCTCGAGTTTCATTTCTTAAATTGCTCTGGCAAAATGAAAGCTGCGCTGTGATTGGTTGCTATGGGGAGTAAAGACAGGATTTCTTTTAGCCAGTGTTTGCAGACACCAACATAACCTGACGGGCGTCATATGGTGCTGGAAGCGCGTACCGTACTGTAAGTGCATATCTGGCGCACTTTAATAAACTATGGGAGGCATTTCAGAAATTTTAGGAAAACCTTTGGCCTATGTGAAAATATCAATACTATTAAAGACGTAAAATAATTAGGGGGGACCACTGCTCCTGTGAAGAACATCCTCCGGGCCGGGCTTCATAGGAGGGTTGTCAGATTGTCATTTTTACCATTTACTATAAAATATTCAAAAAAAAATTTTATATGTATATTTGAATCAACCCCTTTTCCTCACCTGAAAATATTTTTTTTCTATATTTTCAGGTGTGGAAAATAGGTCTATTAAAATATGAAAATGTTAATTGTTTAGTATTTATTCATTTTTTTGATAATTGTTTATACAATAAATAAATAATAAAAAAAATGCTACATATAAAAAAATATATCCACCCCTTTTCCCTACATGAAAATATCATTTAATTTTTTTTTTCATTTATTTTCAGGGGTGGAAAATTGGCTTATTAAAAAATTAAAATTTTTTAGTATGTATTTTTTTTAGAACTCTTTATACAATAAATAATTTTAAAAAAGTTACATGTAAGGGCCTGTGCACACATTGCGGATTTGCCTGCGGATTTTTCCGCGCCGAAACCGCACCTCTTTACAGAAACCGCAGGCACGGTTTTGACGCGGTTTTGGCGCGGTTTTGATGCGGTTTTTGGCGCGGTTTTGACGCGGTTTTTCTCATGCGGTTTTGTATGCGGTTTTTACAGCTAAATAAAGATATGTTGTTTAACAAAAAAAAAAAGATTTGTGATGTCATTTCTTGTCCAACCTCCTCTTTTACATTTGTCCAACCCACATTCCATTACACACACAGATAGAGATAGGCCGGCGTCACACTTGCGAGTGTAATGCGAGTTAGTCGCACGACTTTCTCGCATCAACACCCGGCACGGCTGCCCGCTCTCGGACCTGAGTGTGCGGCTGCATGTATTTCTATACATGTATTTCTATGCAGCCGCACACTCGGGTCTGAGAGCGGGCGGCCGTGCCGGGTGTTGATGCGAGAAAGTCGTGCGACTTACTCGCATCACACTCGCAAGTGTGACGCCGGCCATAGATAGATAATAGATAATGTGTAGCCCTGGTACACAATACCAGGAGGATGAGTGGAGAGGTAACAGTTAAGGGCTCTCCATGATATCACGTACACTTCGGACACACCCAGCAGGGGTGTGGAAGGGGGTGATTTAGTCAGTCAGTTTCCTGTCCTTGGACAGAGCAGACGTGTCCAGTCTGAGCCTGTTAGCAGTTCAGAAAGTGGAGGCTAGTACAGGTGGCCTAGTTCACCTCAGCCTAGTCAGAGCTGTGCCCCACTGGAAGACAGACTGAGATATCTATTAAGAGTCGAGCAAATCGAAGGGCAAAGTGGAAGGAATATTTAAAAGTGCTTTTGGCTTGGAGAAGTCCTGCACATTGCTACCGGTCACTGGGGACCGAAGGATCACTATAGCTTCAAGCATAGTGGTAAGAAGACCAGAGGCTTACCGGACCTTAGGTCGTGGCAAGCAGCCCTGAAGAGTCAGTACGTAACTGGGGTCAGAGGGAGTGAGGACCTTGAGTCAGTGCACGACAAGATAGGAATTCAGCTCTCTCACAGGAAGGCTCCAACCACAAAACTGACCGGGCCGTACAGCTTTGGAATAGCTGGAATTATAGAGGGAACTACGCTTCAAGCTGGTTGGACTCATCAACATTGGACAGTAAAGGAGGCCCCTAACTTGCTTAGCCGTTGCCTCAAAGCTCATCCTCCATCAACCCCATCAGCCTCCCTGGGACCTGCCTTACCATCTTACAAGTAAAAGGTATGGAAAGACGCTGACCATGTGAGACTGAGTTATTTATTTGCATGCCTGCACAACCCTGCTTTAACTACCGACCTGAGGGAAGAGTCCCACCTGTAGGGGACCCGACATCTAGCTGCCTCACCATCCCCTCAGAGATCTACAGCAGCGCTGGTACAAATTACCAGAGACTACAGGTGGCGTCACGAACTGTATATAAATCAATCCCCTGTAAATATACCCCCCAACATACGCCAGACCGCCAGGGCCACAGACCGAGCCACCGCTACTTGTGACAATCCCCATAGACTTCCATGGGCTCGGCTCTGAGTACCCCATTGCCCTGGTAATCCACAATTGTGGTGGCGGGTCGACACAAAACTTTGGCGTCACGAACAGGATACGAAACTTGCAGCATTGCGAGCCCTGTGTGCCTGTGGAGTGTTTTGGTGAAAAAGACTGTTGCTGTTGTTTGGCGCCAAATACCGCCATATTTGCCGCCAGATTCGCGCCCTAAGGCGCTGGAGAAGAAGGTGGGCGTACCTGAAAGAGCGCGCAGAGTCTTGGACACGCCCCTGGCTCTGACTCATCGGCAGGTCCTGCAACAGGAAGTGAACGCTCTGACATCAGAGTGTGTAGCCCTGGTACACAATACCAGGAGGATGAGTGGAGAGGTAACAGTTAAGGTCTCTTCATGACATCATGTACACTTCTGACACACCCAGCAGGGGTGTGGAAGGGAGTGATTTCTAGTCAGTCAGTTTCCTGTCCTTGGACAGAGTAGACGTGTCCAGTTTGAGCCTGTCATCAGTTCAGAACGTGGAGGCTGGTACAGGTGGTCTAATTCACCTTAGCCTAGTCAGAGCTGTGCCCCACTGGAAGAAAGACTGAACTATCTATTAAGAGTCGAGCAAATCGAAGGGCAAAGTGGAAGGAAGATTATTGGAAAAGTGCGTTTGGCTTGGAAGAGTCCTGCACATTGCTACCGGTCACTGGGGACCGAAGAATCACTATTGTTACAAGCATAGTGAAGAGAAAACCAGAGATTTACCGGACCCTAGGTCGCGGCAAACACCCCCTTATAGTCAGTACGTAACTGGGGTCAGGGGGAGTGAAGACTTTGAGTCTCTGCAGGACAAAATAAGAATTCAGCTCCCTCATAGAAAGGCTCCTAACACTAAATTGACTGGGAAGCACAGCTTTGGATAAGCTGGAATCATAGAGGGGACTACGCTTCAGGCTGGTCGTACTCATCTTCATTGGACAGTAAAGGAGGCCCCTAACTTGCTTAGCTGTTGCCTCAAAGCTCATCCTCCATCAACCCCATCAGCCTCCCTGGGACCTGCTTGAACATCTTACAAGTAAAGGTATGGAAAGACGCTGACCGTGTGAGACTGAGTTATTATTGCATGCCTGCACAATCCCTACCTAACTACCGACCTGAGGGAAGAGTCCCACCTGTAGGGGACCCGACATCTAGCTGCATCACCATCCCCTCAGAGATCTACAGCAGCGCTGGTATAAATTACCAGAAGACTACAGGTGGCGTCACGAACTGTATATAAATATCCCCTGTAAATATTCCCCCAACATACGCCAGACCGCCAGGGCCACAGACCGAGCCACAGCTACCTGTGACAATCCCCATAGACTTCCATGGGCTCGGCTCTGAGTACCCCATTGCCCTGGTAACCCACAATTGTGGTGGCGGGTCGACACAAAAACTTGGCGTCACGAACAGGATCCGAAACTTGCAGCATTGCGAGCCCTGTGTGCCTGTGGAGTGTTTTGGCGAAAAAGACTGTTGCTGTTGTTTGGCGCCAAATACCGCCATATTTGCCGCCAGATTCGCGCCCTAAAGCGCTGGAGAAGAAGGTGGGCGTACCTGAAAGAGCGCGCAAAGTCTTGGACACGCCCCCGGCTCTGACTCAGCGGCAGGTCCTGCAACAGGAAGTGAACGCTCTGACATCAGAGCGCCTGCGACGAAGGTCCTGTTCCCACTGCGGTGCCTGTGAAATAGCAGCGTCTGAAACCGGTAGGCTCCGTTTAACCAAGGGGGCGCTAAGATGTCACAACAACCGGCTGACAGTGCGGCCCCAGCCGGAGGCCCCAATCCCGCACCGTCTGGTATTGTAGCGCCAGATGGGGGCGCAGGCCCTGCACCCAGTCCGGTAGTCCCGATCATGCCACTAACGCTCCCATATATGCCTGGGGCGAAATGGCTTCCCCAATACAGCGGTGGGCCAGGCACATTAGCAGGCTTCAAGCGGAAGTTATGCAGCATCCTAGAAATGTACTCCATGCCTGAGAGACAAAAAGCTGCTGTGCTAATAGGGCAGCTAACTGGCGCTGCTGAGAGGGAAGTGGAGACTTGGGATACCGTTGATCAGGAGTCGGTACCTGCGATCTTCCTTAAGCTACATGCCATATTTGAAGACCGCACAGAAACGGATCTCCGGATGGCCTTCTATCACTGTTCACAACAGCCAGGTGACAGCATCCGGGACTACGCTTGCCGACTACAGGGAGCCCTGAAAGCACTCAAGCAAATTAACAATTTAAATGCTATCGACGAGAATAAAATGTTGAAAGAACAATTTATACAGGGATTGAGATCCCCAGAGGAACGCAGAACTGTGAATTGGTGGTCCTTAGATCATCCTGATGCTACCTTTGATGCCCTAAAGGACATGGCAATAAAAGGGCTGCGGCCCCTGGGCAAACCTGAGGTGGCCACCCAACATCATCAGGGTGAAGTCACTCTGGAACCGGCAGTAACCCCCTGTTCCCCGCTAGTGGCAGAAACCAAAACGCAGGTGACACCTCCTAGTGAATTGGACTGTCTGCGCTCAGAGGTGCGCCAGCTGACTAAAAATCTGGCTGCTGTAATGAGTGCCTTGCAGCTGCGGAGAGAGGAGGAAGGAAAGATCTCGTTAGCCGACTGCCCAGAAGACGTTCCGTGGATGCACCGGAGAAGAAAGAAGACGTCGCCCCCCCGGAGGAGGACAACGCCACCCCCAGGAGCAACCTCTGATCAACACCCTTCTCGTCGAGAGATCATCTGTTATCGCTGCAACCGGAAAGGTCATCTGTCTACACAGTGTCCTTTAAACGGGCAGAACCTGGGTCCAAGGGCCAACACCCAGGAGAATACCCGTCAGGCCCCCTAGACTGGAACCGCAGGTATGTGGGCGGGCGACCCTACCTGTCCATTATTCTAGATGGTATTGCTGTTCCAGCATTGTTAGACACTGGGTCGCAGGTGACCCTCATACCTGATGCTCTATATACCAAGTACTGGTCAATGGACAGTCTTAAACCTCCGAGCCTTGACTTTACTGTGTATGCTTCTAATGGTCTTCCTGTAGAAGTACTCGGAACAAAATGTGTAGATGTAAAGGTGGGCAGAGAGGAGTTGAAAGACCAAGGGCTTCTGGTAGTAAAGACTGTAAATGAGGAGAACGGTTTAAATATCATTTTGGGTACTAACATTATCGGTAATTGTTTGGGAGAAGTTGTGTTCTTGCTCCAACAGCTCGCTGAGATTGCCCGACCAAGGCAGAGAGGAGTAATCCAAAGAGAGATCCGGGCCCTGGTGTGTCAGCAGCAAGCGAAGCTTACCGACGGCGAAATTGGTAATGTACGGGTCACTGACTCAGATCCTATTGTGATACCCCCAATGAGTGAAATGATCATTTGGTGCAGGGCAGCCATAGGTCTGAGAGGACAGAATTACCAAGCTGTAGTAGAACCCCACCATTCAGAACATAGACCTACACTTATGACTGCTAGAGGAGTAGTAGAGGTGGTGAATGGAAGAGTACCGGTACGGCTTCTCAATTGGGGAGATGATGAGGTAAATTTACCCCGTTATGCAACCATTGCTAAACTTCATGCTGTTGATAATAATTCTATTCTCCTGGCTGAGTCCTTAGACTCCTGTCAAATAGAGGAGGACAATGACCCAGCAACCCAGGTGGCGGAATGGTGTCAGCAACTCCATGTTGGGACGGACACCACTCCCGCTCACCAGAAGCAAGGGGTATTACGGGTGGTGCAAGAGTACGCCCAAGTGTTTAGCAAAAATCCACTTGATTTTGGGACAATTAAGGGAGTACAACATCATATCCCTACTGGCAGTCATCCTCCCATCAAGGAGCGGTATAGGCCCATACCTCCAGCTCATTATCAGAAAGCTAAAGAAATGTTGAATGATATGAAGAAAGCTGGGGTGATAAGGGATAGTTGTAGCCCCTGGGCAGCCCCTCTAGTTCTGGTTAAAAAGAAAGATGGTAGTATGAGAATGTGTGTGGATTACAGGCAGGTGAACCGCATAACACACAAGGATGCATACCCGCTACCACGTATAGAGGAATCATTAGCTGCTCTGAAAACGGCTAACTACTTTTCTACCCTTGATCTGACTAGTGGTTACTGGCAAGTGGCTGTGGCTGAGGAGGATCGTGAGAAAACGGCTTTCACCACCCCAATGGGGCTCTGTGAGTTCGACAGAATGCCGTTTGGGCTCAGCAGTGCCCCAGGAACATTTCAGAGAGTGATGGAAAACTGTCTGGGACATCTCAATTTTGAAACCGTGCTGCTATACCTAGACGACGTTATCGTGTATTCCAAGACATATGAGGACCATCTGAAACACCTGGCAGAAGTATTCGAGTCCCTGTCCAGGTACGGGATGAAATTAAAACCCTCAAAATGCCATCTACTCAAACAGAAGGTACAATACTTGGGGCACATCGTCAGTTCGGAAGGAGTAGCGCCGGACCCAGAGAAAGTCACTGCCATCCAGAAGTGGCCGGAGCCGAAGAACCTTAAGGAAGTGCGACAGTTCCTGGGACTAACGGGTTACTACAGGAGATTCGTGAAAGATTACACGAAGAAGGCAGCTCCTTTACAGGACCTCCTGGTAGGACAATCCTTAAAGAGCAGAAACCCTCCCTTTAATTGGGGTAAAGAACAGGCTGAAGCATTCCAAAAGATGAAAGAGATCCTGACAGGTGATGAGATCTTAACCTATCCTGATTACAGCCAACCGTTCCTGTTGTACACCGACGCCAGTAATGAAGGGCTGGGAGCAGTTCTCAGTCAGAAGCAGAATGGCCAAGAAAAAGTCATCGCTTATGCTAGCAGAAAACTCAGGCCAACGGAGAGGAATCCGGAAAATTATAGCAGCTTCAAGCTGGAGTTTCTGGCGCTGGTCTGGGCCATTACTGAAAGATTTAAGCACTATCTGGCCTCCAATAAGTTCACGGCGTACACAGACAACAACCCGTTAACGCACCTGGAAACGCCAAGCTGGGTGCCATGGAGCAGCGATGGATGGCCCGGTTGTCCAATTACCAGTTTACTATCAAGTACCGGGCAGGTCGAAAGAATGCTAATGCTGATGCGTTGTCCCGAATGCCGCATGACTCTGATACGGAAGAAGAATCGGACGACCTGGAAGAAATTGAGCTACCCGCGTTCCATCGAAATGGGGTAGTCCACGAGCATCGAGTTCACAGAAAGCAGTATGGTGCAACATTAAATCCTTTACCCCATCACAGCTGGAAAGAGACTCAGGACAGTGATCCAGTGGTCAGCCGCATCAAGGAGTTGTTAAAACAGGAAGGTTCCTCCTTGGAAAAGGATGCACCTATGTCAGCCAAGCTCCTGTGGAACGAGAAAAGCAGGTTGTTCCTATACCGTGAGAAGTTGTGCAGAAGATACGTCAACCCCAGAACCCATGAAATGGTCTGGCAAATCGTGGTCCCCAAGGCAGACGTCCCAATGGTGTTGGAAGCGTACCACGATCAAGCAGGACACTTTGGCTGGAGAAAGCTGGAGACCCTGTTGAGATGCCGGTTCTACTGGGTAGGGATGCGCAGCTCCATCGAGAGGTGGTGTCGGAACTGTGGACCCTGTGGTCTCAGAAGAAAGGACTACGGAAGTCAGAAGGCCCCCCTGCAACCTATCCGGACGACTCGTCCCCTGGAGATTGTGGCCCTGGACCACGTCAAACTGTCGCCGAGTAGATCTGGATACTCATACGCCTTGACCATGGTGGACCATTACTCCAGATTTCTGGTGGTTGTTCCAGTGAAAGACCAGACCGCAGTGACGGCAGCGAAGACCTTTCAAGCAAGTTTCTGCAGACCGCATGGGTATCCGGAGCAAGTCTTAACCGATCAGGGACCTGCTTTTGAAGCCGATTTATTCAAGGAATTCTGTCATATGTACGGGTGCAAGAAAATTAGAACGACACCATACCACCCTCAAACCAACGGTCTCTGTGAAAAGATGAACCATATTGTCCTTGACTTGTTGAGATCCATACCGTTGGAAGACAGGAATCGATGGCCGGATTTACTACCTGATTTGGTTGATTTGTATAATCATATACCTGTAAGCTCAACTAACTGCACTCCAGCTTATCTTATGCGAGCAAGGCCCGGAAAACTACCAATGGATTTAGAACTTGGAGTGGTAGAACCGGAGGCAGACGATGCCGTGGAAAACTGGGACATCAATCGGCAAGAGCAATACAGAAGAGTACAAATCTGTGTGGAGGAAAGTCTCAATAAGGCACGGGAGAAACAGGAAGATGTTTACAACCGAAATGCTCCTGCCAAGCCTTTGATGCCTGGAGAGGTAGTATTAAAAAGAAAAAGGAAGATGCACAAATTGGATAATCAGTGGGAGCAAGAACCCTACGTCATACAAGATTCTAAATATGACAACAGAAAAGTTTGTGTCGTCAGTAAAGACGGAGGAAGAACAACGACCACTGTGTCCAGAGATCATTTGAAGTTGTGTCCAGAACACTTAAAGAGTTGTGAAAAGAACCCTGTCCTCAATCAAAGAGAAAGAAAGGAAGAGGTCATACACACCGATCTGGGAGATTTTCCTGCGGATTGGCCCCGACTGGGAGATGCTGTGATAATTCCAGTGTTGCAGTTTTATCAGCCACAAGAGGAAGTTCTACCTCCAGTTGTGCCTGTGGTGCCAGTTGAGCCCGCTCAGGAGTTACCCATCCCAGCAACACCTCAACCTGTGGAACCTCAAGATGGATCATCTGAAGCAGCGCCCCATACTATGGGATCCCCTGGTGAAGCTGACTCACACCGCCCAGCCATCAGTACGCTTGCCAGATCCATAGAAAGATTAAGGCAGTTCTATAGTTTGCCGTTACGCAGTGCAGACAGATCGCAACTTGATATACCTGAAACTACACCACGTAGATCAGAGAGACTCACAAAAGGGAAATTACCCATTAGATATCAGCAGTAGTTATAACGAATTTATGTGAACATTGTAAAAGTCTATATATATAAATGTGTTTTTCCCTATTATGTCTTCGTTTAATAATGGACTCAGAGGCTGAGGACTGAGCCAGCCCAAAAACTGTATCCTGTAAAATAGTTGCACTAAAGTGCCTTTTTAATGGTTTCACATGAAACCTTGACTTACCTCTGAACCAAAAACCCGTGTGGTGTGGCACTGAGTGAGGTCTGCATTTGGATGTCCTGCAGCCCACCCAGGACCTACGTTGAAGGTTTGGTGCGGGTCCTTCACAAGTATACCGTATATTTATTGAATGCTATTTAATATTTGTATTTCTATATATAATGTTATTGTTTGCAACGTTCAAGATATCCTCACCTCCCGGATGGGACGAATTACTGTTTACTGTTTAATGTTTTCATGCATGAACAAAACTGTCTCTTTATATTTTACAGCCCGGGAGTGCTGTCGTTTACCATGGGGGAATGTGTAGCCCTGGTACACAATACCAGGAGGATGAGTGGAGAGGTAACAGTTAAGGTCTCTTCATGACATCATGTACACTTCTGACACACCCAGCAGGGGTGTGGAAGGGAGTGATTTCTAGTCAGTCAGTTTCCTGTCCTTGGACAGAGTAGACGTGTCCAGTTTGAGCCTGTCATCAGTTCAGAACGTGGAGGCTGGTACAGGTGGTCTAATTCACCTTAGCCTAGTCAGAGCTGTGCCCCACTGGAAGAAAGACTGAACTATCTATTAAGAGTCGAGCAAATCGAAGGGCAAAGTGGAAGGAAGATTATTGGAAAAGTGCGTTTGGCTTGGAAGAGTCCTGCACATTGCTACCGGTCACTGGGGACCGAAGAATCACTATTGTTACAAGCATAGTGAAGAGAAAACCAGAGATTTACCGGACCCTAGGTCGCGGCAAACACCCCCTTATAGTCAGTACGTAACTGGGGTCAGGGGGAGTGAAGACTTTGAGTCTCTGCAGGACAAAATAAGAATTCAGCTCCCTCATAGAAAGGCTCCTAACACTAAATTGACTGGGAAGCACAGCTTTGGATAAGCTGGAATCATAGAGGGGACTACGCTTCAGGCTGGTCGTACTCATCTTCATTGGACAGTAAAGGAGGCCCCTAACTTGCTTAGCTGTTGCCTCAAAGCTCATCCTCCATCAACCCCATCAGCCTCCCTGGGACCTGCTTGAACATCTTACAAGTAAAGGTATGGAAAGACGCTGACCGTGTGAGACTGAGTTATTATTGCATGCCTGCACAATCCCTACCTAACTACCGACCTGAGGGAAGAGTCCCACCTGTAGGGGACCCGACATCTAGCTGCATCACCATCCCCTCAGAGATCTACAGCAGCGCTGGTATAAATTACCAGAAGACTACAGGTGGCGTCACAAACTGTATATAAATATCCCCTGTAAATATTCCCCCAACATACGCCAGACCGCCAGGGCCACAGACCGAGCCACAGCTACCTGTGACAATCCCCATAGACTTCCATGGGCTCGGCTCTGAGTACCCCATTGCCCTGGTAACCCACAATTGTGGTGGCGGGTCGACACAAGAGCGCCTGCGACGAAGGTCCTGTTCCCACTGCGGTGCCTGTGAAATAGCAGCGTCTGAAACCGGTTGGCTCCGTTTAACCAAGGGGGCGCTAAGATGTCACAACAACCGGCTGACAGTGCGGCCCCGGCCGGAGGCCCCAATCCCGCACCGCTTGGTATTGTAGCGCCAGATGGGGGCGCAGGCCCTGCACCCAGTCCGGTAGTCCCGATCATGCCACTAACGCTCCCATATATGCCTGGGGCGAAATGGCTTCCCCAGTACAGCGGTGAGCCAGGCACATTAGCAGGCTTCAAGCGGAAGTTATGCAGCATCCTAGAAATGTACTCCATGCCTGAGAGACAAAAAGCTGCTGTGCTGATAGGGCAGCTAACTGGCGCTGCTGAGAGGGAAGTGGAGACTTGGGATACCGTTGATCAGGAGTCGGTACCTGCGATCTTCCTTAAGCTGCATGCCATATTTGAAGACCGCACAGAAACGGATCTCCGGATGGCCTTCTATCACTGTTCACAACAGCCAGGTGACAGCATCCGGGACTACGCTTGCCGACTACAAGGAGCCCTGAGAGCTCTTAAGCAGATTAATAATTTAAATGCTATCGATGAGAATAAGATGCTGAAAGAGCAATTTATACAGGGATTGAGATCCCAAGAGGAACGCAGAACTGTAAACTGGTGGTCCTTAGATCATCCGGGTGCTACCTTTGATGCCCTAAAAGACATGGCAATAAAAGGGCTGCGACCCCTGGGCAAACCTGAAGTGGCAACCCAACATCATCAGGCTGAAGTCACTCTGGAACCGGCAGTAACCCCCTTTTCCCCGCTAGTGGCCGAAGCCAAAGCGCAGGTGACACCTCCCAGTGAATTGGATTGTCTGCGCTCAGAGGTGCGCCAGCTGACTAAAAATCTGGCTGCTGTGATGAGTGCCCTGCAACTGCGGAAAGAGGAAGAAGGGAAGATCTTGTTAGCTGACTGCCCAGAAGACGTCCCGTGGATGCACCGGAGAAGAAAGAAGACGTCGCCCCCCCGGAGGAGGACAACGCCACCCCCAGGAGCGACCTCTGATCAACACCCTCCTCGTCGAGAGATCATCTGTTACCGATGCAACCGGAAAGGTCATATGTCTCCACAGTGTCCTTTAAACGGGCAGAACCTGGGTCCAAGGGCCAACACCCAGGAGAATACCCGTCAGGCCTCCTAGACTGGAACCGCAGGTATGTGGGTGGGCGACCCTACCTGTCTATCATCTTAGATGGTATTGCAGTTCCGGCATTGTTAGACACTGGGTCCCAAGTGACCCTAATACCTGATGCCCTATATACTAAGTACTGGTCAATGGACAGTCTTAAACCCCCGAGCCCTGACTTTACCGTGTATGCTTCTAATGGTCTTCCTGTAGAAGTACTCGGGACAAAATGTGTAGATGTAAAGGTGGGCAGAGAGGAGTTGAAAGATCAGGGGCTTCTGGTAGTAAAGACTGTAAATGAGGAGAACGGTTTAAATATAATTTTGGGCACTAACATTATCGGTAATTGTTTGGGAGAAGTTGTGTTCTTGCTCCAACAGCTCGCTGAGATTGCCCGACCAAGGCAGAAAGGAGTAATCCAAAGAGAGATCCGGGCCCTGGTGTGTCAGCAGCAAGCGAAGCTTACAGACGGCGAAATTGGTAATGTACGGGTCACTGACTCGGATCCTATTGTGATACCCCCAATGAGTGAAATGATTATCTGGTGCAGGGCAGCCATAGGTCTGAGAGGACAGAATTACCAAGCTGTAGTAGAACCCCACCATTCAGAACATAGACCTACACTTATGACTGCTAGAGGAGTAGTAGAAGTGGTGAATGGAAGAGTACCGGTACGGCTTCTCAATTGGGGAGATGATGAGGTAAATTTACCCCGTTATGCAACCATTGCTAAACTTCATGCTGTCGACAATAATTCTATTCTCCCGGCTGAGTCCTTAGACTCCCGCCAAATAGCGGAGGATAATGACCCGGCAACCCAGGTGGCGGAATGGTGTCAGCAACTCCATGTTGGGACGGACACCACTCCCGCTCACCAGAAGCAAGGGGTATTACGGGTGGTGCAAGAGTACGCCCAAGTGTTTAGCAAGCACCCACTTGATTTTGGGGTAATTAAGGGAGTCCAACATCATATCCCTACAGGCAGTCATCCTCCCATCAAGGAGCGGTATAGGCCTATACCCCAGCCCTTTATCAGAAGGCTAAAGAAATGTTGAATGATATGAAGAAAGCCGGGGTGATAAGGGATAGTTGTAGCCCCTGGGCAGCCCCTCTAGTTCTGGTTAAAAAGAAAGATGGTAGTATGAGTGTGTGTGGATTACAGGCAGGTGAACCGCATAACACACAAGGATGCATACCCGTTACCACGTATAGAGGAATCATTAGCTGCTCTGAAAACGGCTAACTACTTTTCTACCCTTGATCTGACTAGTGGTTACTGGCAAGTGGCTGTGGCTGAGGAGGATCGTGAGAAAACGGCTTTCACCACCCCAATGGGGCTCTGTGAGTTCGACAGAATGCCGTTTGGGCTCAGTAGTGCCCCAGGAACATTTCAGAGAGTGATGGAAAACTGTCTGGGACATCTCAATTTTGAAACCGTGCTGCTATACCTAGACGACGTTATCGTGTATTCCAAGACATATGAGGACCATCTGAAGCACCTGGCAGAAGTGTTTGAGTCCCTGTCCAGGTACGGGATGAAGTTGAAACCCTCAAAATGCCATCTACTCAAACAGAAGGTACAATACTTGGGGCACATCGTCAGTTCGGAAGGAGTAGCGCCGGACCCAGAGAAAGTCACCGCCATCCAGAAGTGGCCGGAGCCGAAGAACCTTAAGGAAGTGCGACAGTTCCTGGGACTAACGGGTTACTACAGAAGGTTCGTGAAAGATTACACGAAGAAGGCAGCTCCTTTACAGGACCTCCTGGTAGGACAATCCCTAAAGAGCAGAAACCCTCCCTTTAATTGGGGTAAAGAACAGGCTGAAGCATTCCAAAAGATGAAAGAGATCCTTACAGGTGATGAGATCTTAACCTATCCTGATTACAGCCAACCGTTCCTGTTGTACACCGACGCCAGTAATGAAGGGTTGGGAGCAGTTCTCAGTCAGAAGCAGAATGGCCAAGAAAAAGTCATCGCATATGCCAGCAGAAAACTCAGGCCAACTGAGAGGAATCCGGAAAATTATAGCAGCTTCAAGCTGGAGTTTCTGGCGCTGGTCTGGGCCATTACTGAAAGATTTAAGCATTATCTGGCCTCTAATCAGTTCACTGCGTTTACAGATAACAACCCGTTAACGCACCTGGAAACTGCCAAGCTGGGTGCCATGGAGCAGCGATGGATGGCTCGGTTGTCCAATTACCAGTTTACTATCAAGTACCGGGCAGGTCGAAAGAATGCTAATGCTGACGCGTTGTCCCGAAGGCCGCATGACTCTGACACGGAAGAAGAATCGGACGACCTGGAAGAAATTGAGCTACCTGCGTTCCATCGAAATGGGGTAGTCCACGAGCATCGAGTCCACAGAAAGCAGTATGGTGCAACATTAAATCCTTTACCCCATCACAGTTGGAAAGAGACTCAGGACAGTGATCCAGTGGTCAGCCGCATCAAGGAGTTGTTAAGACAGGAAGGCTCCTCTTTGGAAAAGGATGCACCTATGTCAGCCAAGCTCCTGTGGAACGAGAAAAGCAGGTTGTTCCTATACCGTGAGAAGTTGTGCAGGAGATACGTCAACCCCAGGACCCACGAGATGGTCTGGCAAATAGTGGTCCCCAAGGCAGACGTCCAAATGGTGTTGGAAGCATACCACGATCAAGCAGGACACTTTGGCTGGAGAAAGCTGGAGACCCTGTTGAGATGCCGGTTCTACTGGGTAGGGATGCGCAGCTCCATCGAGAGGTGGTGTCGGAACTGTGGACCCTGTGGTCTCAGAAGAAAGGACTACGGTAGTCAGAAGGCGCCCCTGCAACCTATCCGGACGACTCGCCCCCTGGAGATTGTGGCCCTGGACCACGTCAAATTGTCGCCAAGTAGATCTGGATACTCATACGCCCTGACCATGGTGGACCATTACTCCAGATTTCTGGTGGTTGTTCCAGTTAAGGACCAGACCGCAGTGACGGCAGCGAAAACCTTTCAAGCAAGCTTCTGCAGACCGCATGGGTATCCGGAGCAAGTATTAACCGATCAGGGACCTGCTTTCGAAGCTGATTTATTCAAGGAATTCTGTCACATGTACGGGTGCAAGAAAATTAGAACAACACCATACCACCCTCAAACCAACGGTCTTTGCGAGAAAATGAACCATATCGTCCTTGAATTGTTGAGATCCATACCGTTGGAAGATAGGAATCGATGGCCGGATTTACTACCTGATTTGGTTGATTTGTATAACCATATACCTGTAAGTTCAACTAACTGCACTCCAGCTTATCTTATGCGAGCAAGGCCCGGAAGACTACCAATGGATCTAGAACTTGGAGTGGTAGAACCGGAGGCAGACGACGCCGTTGAAAACTGGGACATCAATCGGCAAGAGCAATACAGAAGAGTACAAATCTGTGTAGAGGAAAGTCTCAACAAGGCACGGGAGAAACAGGAAGATATTTACAACAGAAACGCTCCTGCCAAGCCTTTGATGCCTGGAGAGGTAGTATTAAAAAGAAAAAGGAAGATGCACAAATTGGATAACCAGTGGGAGCAAGAACCCTACGTCGTACAAGATTCTAAATATGACAACAGAAAAGTTTGTATCATCAGTAAGGACGGAGGAAGAACAATAACCACTGTGTCCAGAGACCATTTGAAATTGTGTCCAGAACCCTTAAAGCGTTGTGAAAAGAACCCTGTCATCAATCAAGAAGAAAGGAAAGAAGAGGTCATACACACGGATCTGGGAGATTTTCCTGCGGATTGGCCTAGACTGGGAGATGCTGTAATAGTTCCGGTGTTGCAGTTTTATCAGCCACAAGAGGAAGTTCTACCTCCAGTTGTGCCCGTGGTGCCAGTTGAGCCCGTTCAGGAGTTACCCATTCCAGCAACACCTCAACCTACGGAATCTCAAGAAGGATCATCTGAAGCAGCGCCCCATACTATGGGATCCCCTGGTGAAGCTGACTCACACCGCCCAGCCATCAGTACGCTTGCCAGATCCATAGAAAGATTGAGGCAGTTCTATAGTTTGCCGTTACGCAGTGCAGACAGATCGCAACTTGATATACCTGAAGCTACACCACGTAGATCAGAGCGAATCACAAAAGGGAAGTTACCCATTAGATATCAGCAGTGATTATAACGAATTGATGTGAATATTGTAAAAAGTCTATATAAATATGTGTTTTTTTTTCCTATTATGTCTTATAATGGACTCAGAGGCTGAGGACTGAGCCAGCTCAAAAACTGTATCCTGTGAATAGTTGCACTAAGGTGCCTTATAATGGTTTCACACGAAGCCTTGACTTACCTCTGAACATAAAACCCGTATGGTGAGGCACTAAGTGAGGTCTGCATCCATATGTCCTGCAGCCCACCCAGGACCCACGTTGAAGGTTTGGTGCGGGTCCTTCACAAGAATATTGTCGTATATGTATATGAACATGTTTATTTAATATTTCGTATTTTTCTATATTCAATGTGTTGTTTGCAACGTTCAAGAAATTCTTACCTCCCGGATGGGACGAATTAATGTTTAATGTTGATGTTTAATGCATAAACAAAAATGTCTCTTGTATTTCACAGCCCGGGAGTGCTGTCGTTTACCATGGGGGAATGTGTAGCCCTGGTACACAATACCAGGAGGATGAGTGGAGAGGTAACAGTTAAGGGCTCTCCATGATATCACGTACACTTCGGACACACCCAGCAGGGGTGTGGAAGGGGGTGATTTAGTCAGTCAGTTTCCTGTCCTTGGACAGAGCAGACGTGTCCAGTCTGAGCCTGTTAGCAGTTCAGAAAGTGGAGGCTAGTACAGGTGGCCTAGTTCACCTCAGCCTAGTCAGAGCTGTGCCCCACTGGAAGACAGACTGAGATATCTATTAAGAGTCGAGCAAATCGAAGGGCAAAGTGGAAGGAATATTTAAAAGTGCTTTTGGCTTGGAGAAGTCCTGCACATTGCTACCGGTCACTGGGGACCGAAGGATCACTATAGCTTCAAGCATAGTGGTAAGAAGACCAGAGGCTTACCGGACCTTAGGTCGTGGCAAGCAGCCCTGAAGAGTCAGTACGTAACTGGGGTCAGAGGGAGTGAGGACCTTGAGTCAGTGCACGACAAGATAGGAATTCAGCTCTCTCACAGGAAGGCTCCAACCACAAAACTGACCGGGCCGTACAGCTTTGGAATAGCTGGAATTATAGAGGGAACTACGCTTCAAGCTGGTTGGACTCATCAACATTGGACAGTAAAGGAGGCCCCTAACTTGCTTAGCCGTTGCCTCAAAGCTCATCCTCCATCAACCCCATCAGCCTCCCTGGGACCTGCCTTACCATCTTACAAGTAAAAGGTATGGAAAGACGCTGACCGTATGAGACTGAGTTATTTATTTGCATGCCTGCACAACCCTGCTTTAACTACCGACCTGAGGGAAGAGTCCCACCTGTAGGGGACCCGACATCTAGCTGCCTCACCATCCCCTCAGAGATCTACAGCAGCGCTGGTACAAATTACCAGAGACTACAGGTGGCGTCACGAACTGTATATAAATCAATCCCCTGTAAATATACCCCCCAACATACGCCAGACCGCCAGGGCCACAGACCGAGCCACCGCTACTTGTGACAATCCCCATAGACTTCCATGGGCTCGGCTCTGAGTACCCCATTGCCCTGGTAATCCACAATTGTGGTGGCGGGTCGACACAATATCAGTAGTTAGTTAGATAGAAAATACATAGATAGATGGATAATAGATAGTTAGAAATATATATAGAAAGATAGATATAGAGATAGACAGAAAGATATATAGGTAGATAGATAGATAGATAGAATGGTACATAAATAGTTAAAGACACACACGTGTACACATACACAAAATAACGCAATAGTTAATAAAAAAAAAAAATTTAGGAAAAAAAATGGCGTGGGCTCCCGCGCAATTTTCTGCGCCAGAGGGGGAAAGCAGACAGCCGGGGCCAATATTTCTAGCCTGGGAAGGGGTTAATACCCATGGAGCTTCCCAGGCTATGAATATCAGCCCGCAGCTAGCCTTCACTGGCTATTAAATTAGGGGGACCCCCCCAAAAAAATGACGTGGGGTCCCCCTATAATGTATAGCCAGAAAGGCTACGCAGACAGCTGCGGGCTGATATTCATAGCCTAGGAAGGGGCCATGGATATTGGCGCCCCCCCTGGCTAAAAATACCAGCACCCAGCCGCCCCAGAATTTGCGCATCTGTACGATGCGCCAATTCCGGCACTTAGCCCCTCTCTTCCCACTCCCCTGTAGCGGTGGGATATGGGTAATAAGGGGTTAATATCACCTTGCTATTGTAAGGTGATATTAAGCCCGGTTAATAATAGAGAGGCGTCAATAAGACGCCTATCCATTATTAATCTTATATTAATAAAGGGTTAAAAAAAAACACGCATAAGAATAAATTATTTTAATGAAATAAAACACAACACGGTTTTCATATCTTTATTACACACTCAGATCCAAGCGACGCCCTCGATCTCCTGTAAAAAAACGTAAAAAAATAAAACAAACGTATACTCCCTGTCCGACGCAGTCCAATTAATAACGAGTGTCCCACGACGGTCTCCCCTATAGAACAGTGACATCAGGTGATGCCACTGCTCTGTAGGGCCTCCCAGTGATGCACTAGCAGGAGACAATGGCTCCTGCAGTGCATCACTGAGTCCATTCTCTCACTTTATGGCAATGCTGCGTGGGAATTTTCTCACCCAGCATTGCCGTGAGAGAATGAACTGTAGTGACGTCATTCTCTCCCGGCGGCAGAGCAGTACAGATCGATGGCGTCGGGGAAGAGGTGAGTATGTACTATATGTTATGTGTTGTATGTCATGTGTATGTTATATGTTCTGTATGTCATATATGTTATATGTTGTATGTCATGTGTATGTTATATGTTCTGTATGTCATGTGTATGTTATATGTTCTGTATGTCATGTGTATTTTATATGTTGTATGTCATGTGTATGTTATATGTTCTGTATGTCATGTGTATGTTATATGTTCTGTATGTCATATATGTTATATGTTGTGTATGTCATGTGTATGTTATATGTTCTGTATGTCATATATGTTATATGTTGTGTATGTCATGTGTATGTTATATGTTGTATGTCATGTCTATGTTATATGTTCTGTATGTCATGTGTATGTTATATGTTGTATGTCATGTGTATGTTATATGTTCTGTATGTTATATGTTGTATGTCATGTAATTTTTTTTTTTTTCATTCAGCACATTAGCCGGATGATGGGACTACTACTGTCCCATCATTGGCTAATGTGTCAGTCACTGTCACTGTAGCAGGCATCGCCTGATGGGACTTGTAGTCCCATCCGACGATGCCTGCATACACGGAGACACGCACGCAGGCCCACATACCGCCGCACATACACAGCCCCGCACACCGATCGCGCACAACAGCCCCGCACACCGATCGCGCACACAGCCCCGCACACCGATCACGCAGACACCGGCACACAATCACCGCCCACACACACAGCGCTGCACACTATACACGCCCACGCACCGCCTACACACATAGCGCCGCACACTATACACACCCACGCACCGCCCACACACTTCCCTCCTCCCGAACTGCAGTGGTTTCACCCGCAGCAAACCCGCAGATCTTTTTTAGATCTGCGGTTTTGCTGCGGAAGTGCCCGACTCAATGCAAGTCAATGGGCGCCGAACCGCTGCAGTTCCGCACAAAGAATTGACATGCTGCGGAAAATAAAACGCGGCTAAACCGCACGTTTTTTTCCGCAGCATGTGCACAGCAGACATGCGGTTCCCATTAGATTACATTGCATGTGCACTGTGCTGCGGTTTGGATGCGTTTCCGCTGCGTTAAAAACGCAGCGGAAACGCATCTAAAACCGCAATGTGTGAACGGGGCCTAAAACTGATTTTTGAATTGCTTTTCCCCCACATGAAAATATAATTTTTATTTTTTTTCTCTATTTTCAATTGTGAAAATGGGTTTACTGAAATATAAAAATTTAGATTTTTAGTATTTATTTTTTTTCTGTTTATATCATAAATAATAAAAAAAACGGTATATATATATATATATATATATCATTGCTTTATATGATTTTTTTTATTACTTATGGTGTGAAGAGTTATACAATTATTATTATTAGTAGTATTATAATTACTAAAAATTTAATTTATATATATATATATATATATATATATATATATATATATATATATACACACACACACTTAAGAAAATTAAGCAGAAAAAATTAGCATACTTAGTGTTGCCACAGAAATCAGAGTCCAAATATGGGAAAATATAAAATTGAGTAACCCATATGGAAAAACGGTGCAAAGGAAAAAATATTGAAATGGCAAAATTGACTTTTTTTGGTTATCGAAATAAAAATGATCAAAATGTTGCACGTAACCCAAAATGGTACTAATACAAAAGCTCACTATGCAAAAAAAAATACTAAAAAACAAGCCCTGTCACTGGAATTTTTTTTCGTTTTTTTTTTTTATAAAGTTCCGATTTTTTTTTTTAACCACTAAAATGATAAAAAAACTATACAAGTTTGATATTGCTGTAATCATGCTGATCTGTAGAATTGTGCCGTCAGGTCATTTTTACTGGCACATGGTAAAAACAAATCCACCTGAAAAAATTGCAGAATTGCGTTCTTTTCACAATTTTACCCTCAATTTTGGATTTTTTTCCCCATTTTTTAGTGTATTAAATAATAAAAAGAGCAGTGTCCTTTAAAACTACAACTCATCCTGCAAAATAATCAAAAAAACTTATGTTGATAAAAAAATAAAAAATTTATGGATCTTGGAAAAAACCGAAAGCGAAAAAAATGAAAATTAGCCACAGAGGGAAGGGTAAATATAATTCTATGTCCCTATGATAACACTGATCAGTCAGGGCACATAGCGGGAAGTGTTATCAAAGGAACACACAAGCAGAAGAGTATAATTAACAATGCAAAAAAGTTTTTTTTTACATTTTTAATTAAACCTGAAAGCTTTAATTTATTTTTCTTGGTGGTATAAGAATCAGGCTGCGCACAATATGACAATCTTTATTTTTATTGCATTGATGTACAAGGTACAAAACTTTTTTTGACTTTTGTATGTCTTTTGCGATGCCCAGAAACGAATTTAAGAGCAAAATATACATTTTATCACAGCATAAAGTGCATCGTACATATCAGACAATATATGCATCGTCATATAAGCATCTCTATCATGAAAAAATGGCGCCGCAAGTATCCATCACGCAGTCATGATTTACAGTGGTTCACAAACACAAGGGCTGTTCATTCCCACACATGGTCTCTGTCCAAAAAGAAGGAAGGGGCATCGCCCATCACATAGGAAAATTAAAAGAATAAAAAACTTTCGGTTACAGTACGGTCTCTACATTGCAGCAGCTACTGTAGGTGACCATGTTACAACTTGTATTATAGCCCAGGGCTGATTCTCCTGGTCTTTAAAACATACAGTCAGGAGGATGCACATTAGAAGCAATCCCAACAGATTATCTGTGTCTGGTGTAAAAACTGCTCCAGCCAGAAGATGCAGATCCTGAAAAAGCCGGAATTAGTGAAGTATTAAAAATTTCAGATTAGTGAGTGCAGCTCTGGAGTATAATACAGGATGTAACTCAGGATCAGTACAGGATCAGTAATGTAATGTATGTACACAGTGACTGCACTAGCAGAATAGTGAGTGCAGCTCTGGAGTATAATACAGGATGTAACTCAGGATCAGTAATGTAATGTATGTACACAGTGACTGCACCAGCAGAATAGTGAGCGCAGCTCTGGGGTATGATACAGGATGTAACTCAGGGTCAGTAATGTAATGTATGTACACAGTGACTGCACCAGCAGAATAGTGAGTGCAGCTCTGGAGTATAATACAGGATGTAACTCAGGATCAGTACAGGATCAGTAATGTAATGTATGTACACAGTGACTGCACCAGCAGAATAGTGAGTGCAGCTCTGGAGTATAATACAGGATGTAACTCAGGATCAGTACAAGATCAGTGATGTAATGTATGTACACAGTGACTGAACCAGCAGAATAGTGAGTGTAGCTCTGGAGAATAATACAGGATATAACTCAGGATCAGTACAAGACAAGTGATGTAATGTATGTACACAATAACTGCACTAGCAGAATAGTGAATGCAGCTCTGGGGTATAATACAGGAGGTAACTCAGGATCAGTTATATAATGTATGTACACAGTGACTGCACCAGCAGAATAGTGAGTGCAGCTCTGGGGTATAATACAGGAGGTAACTCAGGAACAGTTATATAATGTATGTACACAGTGACTGCCCCAGCAGAATAGTGAATGCAGCTCTGGGGTATAATACAGGAGGTAACTCAGGAACAGTTATATAATGTATGTACACAGTGACTGCCCCAGCAGAATGGTGAGTTCAGCTCTGGAGTATAATACAGGGTGTAACTCAGGATCAGTACAAGATCAGTGATGTAATGTATGTACATAGTGACTGCCCCAGCAGAATAGTGAGTGCAGCTCTTGAGTATAATACAGGATGTAACTCAGGATCAGTAATGTAATGTATGTACACAGTGACTGCACCAGCAGAATAGTGAGTGCAGCTCTGGGGTATAATACAGGATGTAACTCAGGAACAGTTATCTAATGTATGTACACAGTGACTGCCCCAGCAGAATGGTGAGTTCAGCCCTGGAGTATAATACAGGGTGTAACTCAGGATCAGTACAAGATCAGTGATGTAATGTATGTACACAGTGTGAGACAGTGAAGGGGTGTGTGCTGGACGGCGTGTATATCTCGCCCAGGTTTCTTAGCTGGGGCGCATAAAATAGGTTGTCAGTGCGGTGTTCATTCCATTCCTATCTGGGACAGGTTTGCATTGCAACCCGGAGTGAACACAGCTGCTTAATTAGGCAGCCATAAGTACCTGCTTGAGAAGTTCAGAGGGGGCTCTCTCTCAGTCTGGATCTGACTTCAGACGCCATTGGAGCCTCATGTGAGCTGCACGCTGGTAACTACTGAACATATGTGTTGTTTTGGGCACAGGCTATTAGAGTCTGGACCCGGATAGAAAGGGTAATCTATCTAAGTGTAATTAGTGGCGGGACACGCCTAGGCTTTATGTTTATGATTTTGTTTTAATTTATGTTCTGTTTGCTGTGGACTTTAATAAAACTGGTTGCGGCCAGTTTTTAACAGAACCACTGTCTGTGAATGGTCTCTTTATGCCACTCCGTCTCCCCAAGACGGCGATCCCAGAGCTATATCCCCTGAAAAGCTTACAATTGGTGCTTGAATGCTGGGGCAGCACAGTGGCTGAAGACTTTGAAAAAAAAAAAAAGGTGTCTGCACCGCAAAACTGAACTTATTGTGGAGAAGACTGTGGAGTGTATATGTCTTGGGTGAAGGCTGTCAGCCAGCCCAAGATGTCCGGCAGTATGGAGGAGCTCATTAAGCAGCTGGCCCAGAACCAGCAGGCCATGCAGCAGCAACATCAGCAGGCCATGCAGCAACAACAGCAGAGCATGCAGCAGCAACAGCAGGCCATGCAGCAGCAACAGCAGGCCATACAGCAACAACACCTAGAGGCCCAGCAGAGCCAGCAGCAACAGCAGGAAACCAACCGGTTGTTACTGGAGCAGCTTGCAGCACTAAAAAAAACTCCTAGCACCTCGTCCCCGAATGAAGACGCCGGGTTACCGGCATTATCCGCTGTAAAAAAGGCGGTAAAACAGACTCTGCAGAAGATGACGCCTCATGACAATGTGGAGGCATATCTGGCTATATTTGAGAGACTGGCAGAGAAGGAGAATCTGCCACAATCTGAATGGGCTATGGTGGTCGCGCCCTATCTGACTGGGGAACCCCAAAAAGCCTATTTTGACCTCAGCGAGCAGGACAGCAAAAACTATACTAAGTTGAAAGCGGAGATTCTTGCCCGCCTGGGTGTGACGAGGGCAGTCCGTGCCAGGAGAGTCCATAACTGGAGATACAGGCGAGACAAGCCTGCTCGCTCACAAATGTATGACTTGATTTCTTTGGTAAAGAAGTGGTTGGAACCTGACGTCAGCACCCCTGCAATGGTTGAAAAGGTGGTGCTGGACCGGTACATCTGGGCCCTTCCCCCTGAGGTCCAGCTCTGGGTCGGACAGGGAGACCCCAAAGATGCCGATCAACTGGTCAGCCTAATAGAAAGGTATTTCGCCACCAAAGACTATCTACGTGACCAGCCGTCCGAGCGATCGTCAGTTCGGAATACCCGGCCTCCGTCATCTCCCGGTAAGAGGGTTCCAGCTGTGGGGGCAAGGGGGGCTGTTGATAGTCCGGGTCAGCCCCGAGGGGACATGTATGAGCGGAAGGGTGATACTTACCTACCAGGAGAACCCAGACCTAGGAAGGTCTCCCCGTCTGAACACACTGACCTGAGACAGTGTTGGAGATGCCGTGAACAAGGTCATATTTCAGCCAATTGTCCACTAGTGGGGGAACCTATGGACTGTGACGCTGGACAGTCTCTCTCGTTCCTCGCCGAGCCCGTGTGCGTGGCCACCCTAGTCGAGGAGACTGGCCCACAGCTGTGTCAGGTTGTGATAAATGGGTGCCCAGTACAGGCCCTACTCGACTCAGGAAGTCGAGTGACTCTGATACATGCTAGTCTGGCTGATGGGGACTTCATCACAGATAGGTACCTAAGCGTGGTGTGCATACATGGAGACGTCAAAGTCTACCCAGTAACCTCCTCAGACTTCGTCACAAAACTCGGGGAGATCTCATATGAAGTGGGGGTAGTGAAGAACTTGATGCATCCCGCCATATTGGGTCGTGACTTTCCCCTGTTTTGGGGTCTTTGGAAAAAAAATGTTTCTGCTGGACAGTGTGATGAAGCTCCTACTGAGGGTGCGCAGTCCCGAGGGGCGGAACACAAGGCTAGTGGGCCGTTAAACTTATGTGATAATGATGACCATGATAATGATGATGATCATGATAATAATGATGACCATGATAATGATGCTGATGCTGATAGTAATCACGATAATGATATTGATAATGATGATGACTGTAAAAAAAATTATGAATTTCCATTTCAGGTGATGTTGGGGGAGGGGGAGGATGTTTCTCTAGAACAGAATGTCCCTGACCTACCGGTGTCCCGTGGCAATTTTGGGAGTGAGCAATTGCAAGACCCCACTCTTAAACATGCCAGGGAGAATATAACCGTTCTGAATGAGATCCCACAAGAGCCCGGCTCTGATGAAAAATTTCCCCATTTTGCCATGAACAATGACCTGCTATATAGGGTCACTAAAGTAAAGGGAGAGGCCGTGAGTCAGCTCCTAGTACCTAAGTCATATAGAAGTATGGTGTTAGGTTTGTCCCATAACCACGTGCTGGGTGGGCACCTGGGGATGGACAAAACCCAGGAAAGAATTCTTCAGAGGTTTTACTGGCCCGGGGTTTATCGAGATGTAGAGGATTATTGTAAAACCTGCCCCTCGTGTCAGATAAATGCTCCGGTGTCTCACTTCCGGAGTCCATTAATCCCGCTGCCGGTTATAGAAATACCCTTTGAAAGGGTAGCAATGGACTTGGTAGGTCCTATTGTAAAATCAGCCAGGGACACCAATACATCTTAGTTGTCCTTGATTATGCAACCCGGTACCCCGAGGCGGTCCCTTTAAGAAATATGGCATCTAAAAATATTGCACGGGAACTTTTTCATATGTTTTCCAGGACAGGAATTCCTAAAGAGATCCTCACGGACCAAGGCACACCTTTTATGTCCAAAGTGATGAAGGAACTGTGTAAGTTGCTTAAAATCTCGCACATTCGGACATCTGTGTATCACCCCCAGACGGATGGGTTGGTTGAACGTTTTAATAAAACATTAAAACATATGTTAAAGAAAGCAGTAGAGAAAGATGGGAGGGACTGGGACTACCTGTTACCCTACTTATTGTTTTCGGTCAGAGAGGTTCCCCAGGCCTCTACGGGATTTTCTCCCTTTGAGTTGGTGTATGGTCGGCATCCGCGGGGCTTGCTGGACATAGCCAAGGAGGTTTGGGAAACCGAGACAACTCCATACAAGAGTGTTATAGAGCATATTGCCCAGATGCAAGAGAGGATGGCTAAAATTATGCCATTAGTGAAGAATCATCTGCAGAGAGCCCAAGAAGCTCAAAGCAGAGTCTATAATCGGTCAGCAAAAATTAGGTCTTTCAACCCCGGGGATCGAGTCCTAATTCTAATTCCCACAGTGGAAAGTAAGTTTTTGGCCAAGTGGCATGGTCCATACGAGGTCGTACAAAAAGTGAGCGAGGTTACTTACAAAGTACACCAACCCGGGAGACGGAAGCCCTACCAGATATATCATATCAATCTGATCAAGCCCTGGAGGGACAGAGAGGCATTGTTGGCCTCGGGTGAAGTAGAGAAAGGGGTAAAACCATCTCTACCTCCTGTGACCATTGGTGAGACATTGTCCGTGCACCAAAAACAGGAAGTACGGGAGTTTCTGCAGAAAAATCGGCAGAGGTTTTCTGACTTGCCCGGCCGGACTTCTCTCGTAAAACACCATGTCGAGACTGAGCCCGGTACTAAGGTCAAAATAAAACCGTACAGAATTCCAGAAGCCCGCAGAAAGATAGTCTCTACTGAAATCAAACGCATGCTAGACCTCGGGGTCATTGAGGAGGCCCAAAGCGAGTGGTGTAGCCCGATTGTTCTGATCCCAAAACCTAATGGAACCTGGAGGTTCTGTAATGATTTCAGAAAGTTGAACGAAGTGTCAAAGTTTGACGCATACCCGATGCCACGGGTAGATGAGCTAATCGAGAGGTTAGGGGGTGCCCGTTATATTACAACCCTCGATCTGACAAAAGGGTACTGGCAGATACCCCTATCTGAGGAGGCAAAAGAAAAAACGGCCTTTGCAACCCCGGAAGGTTTGTTTCAGTATCTGGTGATGCCATTCGGGTTGCATGGAGCCCCAGCTACCTTTCAGAGGCTTATGGACCAGATCCTATGCCCGCATCAAGCCTATGCAGCTGCCTACCTGGATGATGTGGTAATTTTCAGTTCTGATTGGGAGAGCCACCTCGCTAAGGTACAAGCCGTCTTAGACTCGATAGGCGGAGCTGGGCTGAACATAAACCCAGAGAAATGTGCAATTGGCCTAGAAGAGGCCAAATATCTGGGCTATGTTATTGGCAGGGGGCTGATCAAGCCACAAATTGATAAGGTAGAAGCAATTCGAAACTGGCCTGTACCCCTCACAAAACGACAGGTCAAAGCATTTTTGGGCATCACTGGGTACTATCGCAGATTCGTACCAAATTATGCCTCCATTGCTGCCCCATTGACTGACCTGACAAAAGGGGGGAAGTCCAAAATGATAAATTGGAATCCGGAGGCAGAAAAAGCATTTCTGTCGTTGAAAATGGCTTTGTGTCAAAGACCAGTTCTGGTCACCCCTAATTTCAGGGAAGAGTTTCTTGTTCAAACTGATGCCTCTAATGTGGGGTTAGGGGCGGTGTTATCACAGGTTGTGAAGGGTGAAGAACACCCAGTCCTGTATCTAAGTCGAAAAATGACACCGGCTGAACAAAATTATGCCATTGTGGAGCGAGAGTGCCTCGCAATCAAATGGGCGCTGGACTCCCTACGGTATTACCTCTTGGGTAGGAGATTTAAATTGCAATCAGACCATGCTCCTCTGACATGGATGAAGCAGAACAAGGAAAGGAATGCCAGGGTGACAAGGTGGTTCCTTTCACTTCAAGAGTTCAATTTCTCGGTTGAGCATAGACCTGGGAAATTACAGGGTAATGCTGATGCCTTGTCCAGAGTTCACTGTCTCTTCGGAATTTCTGACCAGTCCTCCGGTCTGGAGAAGAGGGGGGGGATATGTGAGACAGTGAAGGGGTGTGTGCTGGACGGCGTGTATATCTCGCCCAGGTTTCTTAGCTGGGGCGCATAAAATAGGTTGTCAGTGCGGTGTTCATTCCATTCCTATCTGGGACAGGTTTGCATTGCAACCCGGAGTGAACACAGCTGCTTAATTAGGCAGCCATAAGTACCTGCTTGAGAAGTTCAGAGGGGGCTCTCTCTCAGTCTGGATCTGACTTCAGACGCCATTGGAGCCTCATGTGAGCTGCATGCTGGTAACTACTGAACATATGTGTTGTTTTGGGCACAGGCTATTAGAATCTGGACCCGGATAGAAAGGGTAATCTATCTAAGTGTAATTAGTGGCGGGACACGCCTAGGCTTTATGTTTATGATTTTGTTTTAATTTATGTTCTGTTTGCTGTGGACTTTAATAAAACTGGTTGCGGCCAGTTTTTAACAGAACCACTGTCTGTGAATGGTCTCTTTATGCCACTCCGTCTCCCCAAGACGGCGATCCCAGAGCTATATCCCCTGAAAAGCTTACAACAGTAACTGCACCAGAAGAATAGTGAGTGCAGCTCTGGAGTATAATACAGAATGTAACTCTGGATCAGTAATATAATGTATGCACACAGTGACTGCACCAGCAGAATAGTGAGTGCAGCTCTGGAGTATAATACAGGATGTAACTCAGGATCAGTACAAGATCAGTGATGTGATGTAATGTATGTACACAATGACTGCACCAACAGAATAGTGAGTGCAGCTCTGGAGAATAATACAGGATATAACTTAGGATCAGTACAAGATCAGTGATGTAATGTATGTACACAGTGATTGCCCCAGCAGAATAGTGAGTGCAGCTCTGGAGTATAATACAGGATGTAACTCAGGGTCAGTAATGTAATGTATGTACACAGTAACTGCACCAGCAGAATAGTGAGTGCAGCTCTGGAGTATAATACAGAATGTAACTCCGGATCAGTAATATAATGTATGTACACAGTGACTGCACCAGCAGAATAGTGAGTGCAGCTCTGGAGTATAATGCAGGATGTAACTCCGGATCAGTAATATAATGTATGTACACAGTGACTGCACCAGCAGAATAGTGAGTGCAGCTCTGGAGTATAATGCAGGATGTAACTCAGGATCAGTAATATAATGTATGTACACAGTGACTGCACCAGCAGAATAGTGAGTGCAGATCTGGGGTATAATACAGGATGTAACTCAGGATCAGTAATGTAATGTATGTACACAGTGACTGCACCAGCAGAATAGTGAGTGCAGCTCTGCAGTATAATACAGGATGTAACTCGGGATCAGTAATGTAATGTATGTACACAGTGACTGCACCAGCAGAATAGTGAGTGCAGCTCTGGAGTATAATACAGAATGTAACTCTGGATCAGTAATATAATGTATGTACACAGTGACTGCACCAGCAGAATAGTGAGTGCAGCTCTGGAGTATAATACAGGATGTAACTCTGGATCAGTAATATAATGTATGTACACAGTGACTGCACCAGCAGAATAGTAAGTGCAGCTCTGGGATATAATACAGGATGTAACTCAGGATCTGTAATGTAATGTATGTACACAGTGACTGCACCAGCAGAATAGTGAGTGCAGCTCTGCAGTATAATACAGGATGTAACTCGGGATCAGTAATGTAATGTATGTACACAGTGACTGCACCAGCAGAATAGTGAGTGCAGCTCTGGAGTATAATACAGGATGTAACTCAGGATCAGTAATATAATGTATGTACGCAGTGACTGCACCAGCAGAATAGTGAGTGCAGCTCTGGGTTATAATACAGGATGTAACTCAGGATCAGTTTATGTAATGTATGTACACAGTGACTGCACCAGCAGAATAGTGAGTGCAGCTCTGCAGTATAATACAGGATGTAACTCGGGATCAGTAATGTAATGTGTTATGTTAGGTAGCTGAGGAGGACAGGAACAACAGCCGGGCAGCCGAACACCTGAGATGTTGGTAACTAATGGGTTGCAGATTCTTAAACTAACCACACAACTAGAGGTAGCCGTGGAGTGTTCCTACAGCCTGAGAGATAACTACACCTAAAGGCAGAAAGATGAAAGCTATCTGCCCCAAAGAAAATAGGAAGCCCCCAAACATGTAATGGCGGTTAGACAAGAAGAAAGCACGGACACAGACAGAAAATAGAATGACCAAACGTTGGGGCCACAAGCTGACTAAATAGGATAGGACAGGAGAGATTACTTTCTGCAACCCAGAAAACCCTACAAAAATCCAACAATTCTGATTACAAAAATACTGAGATCACACGATCTCACCACCCACTAAATCAGATCTCAGTGTGAACAAAACCAAGCCGCTGAAAAAGCAGGAAAAAGCAAATGAAAAAACAACAGTGGCTACAGACAAACTGTGAGGAGCACAGGCCCCAGGAGGGGACCCGGCTGTCCTCCACAAATGTGCAGAAAACTATGCAAATAGCAAGCACAAAAAGAAAAGCAGAAAATATCTTATCTGAAAGCAGCAGACGCAGGCAAGACACCAGCAAACTTCCAAATGAACCAGGAACCACAATTGAGACCAGAACAATTGATCACCGGCGACCATCATGGGAGGGAACCTCCCTTATATCAGTCCAGTCAGTGATCCCAGATTGCCATTCCTCGCTGGAAGGTTCAGTACTGTCTGTAACCACTAGAGGGAGCCTCTGCTCATTCACAACAGTAATGTATGTACACAGTGACTGCACCAGCAGAATAGTGAGTGCAGCTCTGGAGTATAATACAGAATGTAACTCTGGATTAGTAATATAATGTATGTACACAGTGACTGCACCAGCAGAATAGTGAGTTCAGCTCTGGAGAATAATACAGGATATAACTCAGGATCAGTACAAGATCAGTGATGTAATGTATGTACACAGTGACTGCGCCAGCAGAATAGTGAGTTCAGCTCTGGGGCATAATACAGGATGTGACTCAGGATTAGTACAAGATCAGTGATGTAATGTATGTACACAGTGACTGTCCCAGCAGAATAGTGAGTTCAGCTCTGGAGTATAACACAAGATTTAACTCAGAATCAGTACAGGATCAGTAATGTAATGTATGTACATAGTGACTGCACCAGCAGAATAGCGAGTGCAGCTCTGGAGTATAATACAGGATGTAACTCAGGATCAGTAATGTAATGTATGTACACAGTGACTCCACCAGCAGAATAGTGAGTGCAGCTCTGGAGTATAATACAGGATGTAACTCAGGATCAGTACAAGATCAGTGATGTAATGTATGTGAGTCGCCCTCCAGAGCAATGGGAACTCGGATCTGAGCCTATAGACTACTATGGGGGATGTCACGGCAACACAGCTCAGTCCGTGGCTCTGGTGCTCATTCTTTAATGTGGGATATTTACAGGTGAATTGAATATTGGTATGGGGATTCTTGATGCCACTTGTGGTACCTGGTCAGGATGACCAGCGCTGCTATGCAGATCCACTGAAGGGTTAATATTGTGCAGCTAGATGTTAAGCCTTCCACAAGTAAGGCTGAGTCCTCCAGGGCAGATAGATGTGTAGGGATGCAGGACAGACGGGGACCCGGCAGTCAGGGGCAATAAGGTAGACACACACATAAGTCACTTTGGTACCTTTACTGAAGATGTTGCAGGCACTCCCCGGAGCACTGTAGGGTGAAGGGTGCACATCCAGATTCCTCCACTGAGTAGGTGTGTGGCCTCCTGTTCTCTGCCTTTTTGTAATGAAGTCTTGGCCTGCGTGTAGCTGGGCCTAGCTTAGCCTCCATCTTGTACCTGGCTGACCTTGTGGTTGGACCTTCTCTCTGAAAGGACAGGGTCTTTTATGGCTGATCAGGCCAGATTCCGTTCTCCTGATCCTGCTACGTATCAGCTCTGTGGTACTCCTGGGACTTGTAGTCCTCCAGGAACTCCGGTGTTCTCCTAGTGGGTCGTGGAGATCCCTATAGGCTCGGACCCCGGTGTCCGGTAATACTTGCTGAGATGAGCTATGAAGGCTCCTCTGTCTCATTAACTTTCCACTCGCCGTCGGCCTACCCGGATCCTCACACGATCACACACTGGCAGTTGGTGGGCTGCCTCTTCACCGCTCTCTAAGCGTCGGCACGCTTTCCCACTGAGCTGCACTCCTAGATTCAGCTCTGACTAGGCTGGAGTGGTTTCTGTTCCACTCTTTACTAGACTCCACTCGCTCTTGAACTGAATAGCTCTGCAGCCTCTCTAATCTCAGCTATGCTGTCAGGATCCCGTCTGGGTTGGAGCCGATGTTACTGCAAACACTAGGGGAAGCAGAGGCAGGTAACGTGGTCAGAGGATAGCCGGGTCGGTACACTGGAAAGGCGTTATTAGTAGCACTGGATCAGGCAGGGAGCGTAGTCAGAATGGCAGGCCGAGGTCAGTTCACAGGAGAGCGGTGTTAGTAGCAGCAGGAACAGCAGGAAACGCTTGACTAGAGGCTAAGAGCACAATAATCTTGCAATGACACACCCACAGGGCCAGGTTTATATAGGGTGTGTAATTGGTAATCAGAGGCCAATCAAGAGAGCACTGGGTGGAGCCGATCAGGAAGAACAGTCAATGGTATCTGGGTTCAGCAAGGAACCTTGCAGCCAGCAGAATAGCTCAGATGGTAGTGCTGCTGGCCGGTGGACAAGAGGTACTGGGTTCGATTCCTGACAGTACTCCCCTCCTTCCAGGATGGCCTCTGGACATCTCAGGAGATGGCTTATCTGGGTCCCTCTGATGAAAGGCTCTTGTCAGTCTAGGAGCATGGACATTGTCCTTTGGTTCCCATGAATTTTCCTCTGGTCCATAACCCTTCCACTGCACCAGATACTGCAGTTTACCTCTGAATTTTTGGGAGTCCAGAATCTTATCCACAATGTATTCTTCTTCACCACGGATCCTTTCTGGTGGAGGAGGTGGCTGAATTCTTCCTGGAAATGGGTTTTCACAAAAGGGTTTGAGCAAGGATATGTGAAATACTGGATGAATCTTTAGATTGTTGGGAAGTTTTAGACGAAAAGCAACCTGGTTAATTTTTGCAGAAATTTGAAAAGGTCCAATGAATTTTTGGCCCAATTTGGAGGATGGTACATGTGTCTTTAGATTTTTAGTGGACAGCCAAACTTTGTCTCCAACCTGAAGAGCAGGGGGCACTCTCCGATGTTTATCTGCTGCTTCCTTATATTCTTCCTGGGTCTTGAGTAACATCTCTGATAGTTCCTTCTGGGATTCCTGTAATTTTGAAAGCCTGTCATTAACAGCAGGAATGGGAGTGTTCACTGGCAGATTAGGGATAAATACTGGATGTAATCCATAGTTAGCAAAAAATGGGTTTGAGATGTAGCGCTATGTATGGAGTTGTTGTAGGCAAACTCTGCTGTTGGTAAATAGTCCACCCAGTCATCCTGAAGATAGGAAATGAAGCAACGGAGGTATTGCTCCAAAGTCTGGTTCGTTCTCTCCGTCTGGCCATTGGACTGAGGATGGAAAGCGGTAGAAAGATTCACCGTGACTCCCAAGGCTGTACAGAAACTCTTCCAAAATTTTGACGTAAACTGAACGCCTCTGTCAGACACCACGCTGTCAGGAATTCCATGTAACCTGAATACCTCTTTGATCATCAGTTCTGCAGTTTTTTCAGCAGTAGGAATTCCTTCAGTTGGAATAAAGTGGGCCATTTGATACAGTGCCACACAAAAGGTTGATACATAAAATGAGAACAATGGGGATAGGGGAAAATATGTGTAAGTGGGTTAAGAACTGGCTCATGGATAGAAAACAAAGGGTGGTTATTAATGGAGCACACTCGGACTGGGTCACGGTTAGCAGTGGGGTACCACAGGGGTCAGTATTGGGGCCGCTTCTCTTTAACATATTTATTAATGACCTTGTAGGGGGCATACAGAGTAGTATTTCAATATTTGCAGATGACACTAAACTCTGCAGGGTAATAAATACAGAGGAGGATAATTTTATATTACAGGAGGATTTATGTAAACTAGAAGCTTGGGCTGATAAATGGCAAATGAGCTTTAATGGGGATAAATGTAAGGTCATGCACTTGGGTAGAACAAATAAGATGTATAATTATGTGCTTAATTGTAAAACACTGGGCAAAACTGTCACTGAAAAAGACCTGGGTGTATGGGTGGACGACAAACTCACATTTAGTGGCCAATGTCAGGCAGCTGCTGCCAAGGCAAATAAAATAATGGGATGCATTAAAAGAGGCATAGATGCTCATGAGGAGAACATAATTTTACCTCTATACAAGTCACTGGTGCGACCACACTTAGAATACTGTGTACAGTTCTGGTCTCCGGTGTATAAGAAAGACATAGCTGAACTGGAGCGGGTGCAGAGAAGAGCGACCAAGGTTATTAGAGAACTGGGGGGTCTGCAATACCAAGACAGGTTATTACACTTGGGGTTATTTAGTTTGGAAAAACGAAAGCTTAGGGGTGATCTTATTACAATGTATAAATATATAAGGGGACAGTACAAAGACCTTTCTAATGATCTTTTTACTCTTAGACCTGTGACGGGGACAAGGGGGCATCCTCTACGTCTGGAGGAAAGAAGGTTTAGCCATAATCACAGACGCAGATTCTTTACTGTAAGAGCAGTGAGACTATGGAACTCTCTGCCGTCTAATGTTGTAATGAGTGATTCCTTACTAAAATTTAAGAAGGGACTGGATGCCTTTCTTGAAAAGTATAATAATACAGGCTATATTCACTAGTTTCCTAGATACAGCGTTGATCCAGGGAGCTAGTCTGATTGCCGTATGTGGAGTCGGGAAGGAATTTTTTTCCCCAATGTGAAGCTTACTGTTTGCCACTTGGTTTTTTTTTGCCTTCCTCTGGATCAACATGTTAGGGCAGGTTAAGATAGGATATGGGTTGAACTAGATGGACTTAGTCTTCCTTCAACCTTAATAACTATGTTACTATGTTACTAATAACTATGTTACTATTTTTGTGAGTCGGTCCACTATGACAAGGATGACGGTCATCTGTTTGGAAGGGGGTAGTTCCACAATAAAATCCATGGAAATAGATCCCCAAGGCCTGGATGGAACTGGGAGTGGTTGCAAGAGTCCTAGAGGAGACGATCGTGGGGTCTTGTTTCGTGCGCATGTTAAACAGGTTGAAACATATTTCCTTACGTCCTTCCTACAATTAGGCCACCAAAAGAAACGAAGTAGTGAGTCTTGTGTTTTTGCAACTCCAGGATGTCCTGCCAGTTTAAAATCATGGACACTTTTGAGGACTTCAAGGCGAGAACATTCAGGTACATATATTTTGTGTCTCTGCATCCAAGACCCCTCTTTGAATGAAAGATCGACGTCTTCCGAAGGATGGTTAAGGAAAGAGTCCTCTTGGTATCCATCTTTAATTCTATTACATAGTCCTTTAGAGTGCAATATTCCCAAAAAATTTTTAGGGCCTAGAATTGTATCGTCATTACTAGACCTCTCCTGAGGTTCCGAACACATCCTGGACAGGGCATCAGCCTTGCCATTTTTTGAACCAGGCCGGTAAGAAATTATAAAATTGAATCTTGAGAAAAATAAGGCCCATCGTGCTTGTCTTGCAGACAATCTTTTTGCTGTACGGAGGAATTCAAGATTCTTGTGGTCCGTGAGGACCTTCACAGGGTGATTGGCACCTTCCAGAAGATGTCTCCACTCAGAGAAGGCAACTTTAATGGCTAACAGTTCTTTATTACCGATGTCGTAGTTCTTTTCTGCAGATGACATGGTGTGGGAAAGAAACGCACATGGGTGAAGTTGCATTTTGTCCCCAACTCGCTGAGACAGAATGGCTCCCACTGCAGAGTCCGAGGCGTCCACTTCGATAGTAAATGGCAATTCAGGATTTGGGTGTACTAACAATGGAGCAGACGTAAAAAGAGTTTTCAACTTGTCAAAAGCCTCCTGTGCCTCCGGAGACCAGAAAAATGCTTTGGTCTTTTTTGTTAGTGTAGTAATTGGTAGTATGATCCGTGAAAAGTTCTTTATAAATTTTCGGTAAAAATTTGCAAATCCTATGAAACGCTGGACGTCTTTTAAATTTCTTGGAACAGGCCAGTCCACTACAGCATTGATTTTGCCGGGATCCATGCTCAGACCTTCTGGGGAGATGATATATCCCAGAAATTGAATACTGGTTTGTTCAAACTCACATTTTTCAAGTTTAATGTAAAGATGGTTCTCCTGTAGTTGTTCCAAGACTAACTGGACGTGCCTGCGATGCTCTTCCAAGGTGTCTGAAAATATAAGAATGTCATCGAGATAAGCCACAACGAATTGATCCAAGAAATCTCGAAATACATCATTAATAAAATGTTGAAAGGTGGCTGGGGCATTGCTAAGGCCAAAGGTCATAACCAGAGATTCAAAATGTCCATATCTCGTTCTGAAGGCGGTCTTCCATTCATCTCCTGGGCGAATCCGTATGAGATTGTAAGCCCCTCTAAGATCCAGCTTCGTAAAGATTTTCGCAGAACGGAGTCTCTCGAATAGTTCAGGAATCAAGGGTAGCGGGTAGCGATTCTTGACGGTGATATTATTAATCTCTCTGTAGTCAATACATGGCCGCAGAGTGGAGTCTTTCTTTTCAACAAAGAACAGGGGTGCCCCAGCTGGAGATGTGGAAGGTCGAATAAAGCCTTTCTTTAAATTTTCATCCAGGAACTCTCTTAATACCTTCAATTCAAGTTCGGAAAGATTGTAAATCCGCCCAAATGGAATGGTTGTTCCTGGCAGCAATTCAATGGGACAGTCGTAAGGACGGTGAGGAGGTAATTGATCTGCTTTCTTCTTACTGCAGACATCAGAGAACTGCTGATATTGAGGTGGTAGTTTCTCTTACTTCTCATGCGAAATCTCAGAGATTTGGACTTGTTGGAGAACAGGGGGTTCCTTATGACAATTATTCTTGCAGTAGTCTGATGGAAAGGTGATGGTCCTTGATGCCCAGTTGATAGAAGGGTTATGGACTGAAAACCAGGGGATCCCTAGAATAACCGGAAATTTCGGAGATGAAATAAGGTGGAAACTGACAGCTTCATGATGATCCGGTTCGATACAAATCTCAAGTTCGATTGTCTCATGCGTTACAGGTCCAGAAGACAAGGGTGATCCATCCACAGTTTCCATTTCAATTGGTGTGGATTTGGTCCTACTGGAAATATTGTTATCATGTGTAAATTTTAAGTCCATAAAATTTCCTCCTGCTCCCGAATCCAACAGGGCAGAGCATTGTATTTTTTGGGTGCCCATTACAACCTGAATGGGGATTACAAAATGAGATGATGTAGTATGTATTTTGTCTGTTTCTGACGTTACTGATGAGATAGTCTGCAAGATGGAATCCGACTGCTGAGAAAGGTCCATATTGCTGGCAGACCTGTTGTTGGTAAAGGCTATAGTCCTTTTGTTAGGACAGTTGATGGCATAGTGTCCAGGGTCCCCACAATAGAGGCAGAGATGTTCTGCACGTCGCCTCTCCTTCTCCTGTGCAGAGAGTGGTCTTCGGATGACGTCGATCAGCATCGGTTCATACACGCCTTGCGTCTAGTGTTGAGCATTCCGATACCGCAAGTATCGGGTATCGGCCGATATTCGCGTTATCGGAATTCCGATACTTAATTCCGATACTTTTTCAATATCGTATACCGGAATCGGAAGTTCCCATAATTCTTTGAGAGGCAATGTGATTTTAGTCAGCCAATGATGAATCTTATGAAGTGTGGGCACATCCTGTAATGCTGCGGTCATCTTAACTAATGGCATGGCTGTGATTGGCTGCTGAAATGATGTCAGAATGCACTATAAAAGGCGCCGCAGCCATTTTAGCGTCACTGTGCTGTGAACTCAGTTAGGGACAGAACGCTGCTGTGCTGACTCTGAGGGACAGTTAGATATTGCGATTTTGTGTACTACTGTGCTTGAGGCAGGCTAGTTTACCAACAGGTCCTGCCCACATCCTTCTTCCTAGTGAGGATTCAACATCATCAGCCGGCGTTCCTGATCTGGCCACGGAGGCCAGAGATCACCGGCTTTCATCAACGGATGTAAGTTTCGTCTGCGGGCCATAGGAGGCTGAAGTCGGACTTTCTACTGCAAGTGACCCATCGGGGTTGTCAGGTAAAACCTGTGCAAACAGGACTATTTTCTCCACAGTGCACCACTAATACTCATTCATCTGAGCTGTCACCGGCCGGGACAGTGTCAATTTCTTCTGACCTTTCTGCATAAAAGGTTTTTTAGGATTTCTGCAGCGTTTTTCTGCTCCATCGTTAAAAGAGGACCTCTTTTACTTTTTCAGGGTTTGTCCATATTAATACCCATATGAATAAATACCTTATGCGTATTATGACTATTTAGTCCTTTGGTTTGGGGTTTACTACATAATAGACTACAGGCTTTTCTCATCACCTTTTTCTCACGGGTCTTAGTGCAATATTTATTTATTACTGTATTATTACATCTGCATCTCAAACTGTTCTACAGAGTGCGTCTGAATTTATGTATTGTTTTCCATTTGACACATGCATATTCCTATTTTTCTACAGATCCTTTTGTGTCTTGTAGTTTTTATGTGCGCAAACTATTTTTATTTTCAATTATAGAGGGCCATGTTATTGACTTTGCATTGACGTGTAAAAGATTTATGTTGTGCCACTGGCTATATGTATTCTAAAGGTGTACCCAGTCTCAACAGATCATTAGTCTGATTGTTCTTTGATTCTCCTAAATGTGAATTTGTCTGATTTGGTGTCAAACTTGACTTTGTCCCTATTTTTGTTTTGCCATGTGACCCAATGATTATACAAATCTATATAGGGTTTGGCATCATCAAAAGTAACAGAATATTAGCATGCATGCATATTTAGGATATAAAAGAGAAGTATCTTGTTGTGCCAGAGTGTTCCTAACTCCTGAATGGATATAAAACAATATGGTCTACGGATCAGGTAAAATCGAGGGTCCGCATGTCTATATTTTATACAATTTGAGTGGGCAAGGGTGGGATTTAGAGATTAGCCCATTCATGAAAGTTTTGGGAGCTGAGAACCTTCAGGAGTTGTTAACCATGCTTTGAGGTCGATTGAATGCCATGTCACTCAGGCAGCCAATCACTGCTGTCAAGCGCAATGGAAAGCAACACACGGTTGGTCCTGTGGCCAGCAGCACAGGAGGGGTAAGGGTAAAACATGAATATATTAGATTATGTTTTACTATTTGGAGCAAGTTTGAAGTTTTCTTTAAGGATTGGAAAACCACCTTCAGTTAGGAATCGGATCAATCAAACAGGGCACAATATGGAATAATGTGCGTTGTTATACACAGTAACTTACAAACGTGGTTCTCTCTGGCATCTATGTACATGGGCAAGTATTACTCTAATTTGGGTCTAATGTGTAGTTTATTGGGTGCAATATAGGCTCATTGTAGGACTGCAAACACACAATTTGGTTCTTTGCAGGTAGAATATGGTACTTTATGCAAAGTATATGGCTGTGTGCAGGCACAGAATCGCACTGTCCTATGAAAACAAACTATGGGACTATTGTGGCATGGTATGGCGGTCTCTGGCCACTGTTTAGCATAATATAGTACTATATGGACATTGGACAACAACAACTTTTTAATGTGCTGGTATTGTTGTGGTTACAATTAAAGAAATATTCTCAATTTGTCTCTGGAGCAGGTCAGAGCTATGTTGCTCTTTACTTCTTTGTTTCTGATAGGATAGGCTGAGTTATAGTATTAGTAGAACTATAAAGTTCTGCTGTAACACATTCAGCTATTAGTGATTTGTTTTATAATGTACACTGCTATCACTGTATTTACGGTACATATAGAGATAATGGCACTTGAACAAGCACATAGCTCAGGATAGTCAGAGCTGTGATTAGGAGAACTGCTCTTGGAGAAGCTAGTGCTATAGATTGGTGATTTTGCAAGTAGAGATGGGCGAACCCGAACAGTAAAGTTCGGCATCCAGACCGAACACCTATGACCTATGACCCGACATGAAATGACACTTGGTGTACATAGGGTTAACCATGTCTTTTCATGTCCTTTGCTATCTAATTTGCACAAACAATTAAATCAGACTATGTGTGCAAAATTTCACACCTGTAGGGGTTAATTAAAGGTGTAAATTCGTAGCAAAAAAGTCAGGTTTTTTTACAACGAATTTACACCTTTAATTAACCCCTACAGGTGTGAAATTTTGCACACATAGTCTGATTTAATTGTTTGTGCAAATCAGATAGCAAACGACATGAAAAGACATGGTTAACCCTATGTACACCAAGTGTCATTTCATGTCGGGTGCTTCTGTCTTTTCACTGAAGCCGGCTTTACCCGGCAATTGAATCAGAGGATATTTTACTATGTAGAAGTGTATAAACTATACATATATGTATATATATATGTCACAATGACATGTGTATATATATATATATATGTATTCTATGTGTGTATATTTAGTGTTCACAAGGAAAGAATGGGGTTTTTTTAGTTGCGATATTTTGTTCCCATAGACTTACATGGGACTTCCGGTATCGGTATCGGGTATCGCCGATATTTTAGTGATATCGGCGATACCATTCCGATTCCGATACTTTAGGATATCGGAAAGTATCGCTCAACTCTACTTGCGTCTTTTCTTGGTGGTCTGATGCTGAAAATGAGAAGCCAGGGCTATTCCCAAGTGCTCGCAGTCTCTCCTTTCTCCTTTCAGTAAGTCTCTGGTCTATCCGGATACACAGTTGAATAAAGTCCTCCAACTGGTCAGGGGTCTCAACCCTGGCAAGCTCGTCTTTCACTGGTTCTGATAACCCTCGTCGAAATTGACTTCTCTGGGCCGCTGAATTCCAGGTGGTGTCGGCCACCCAGCGACGGAACTCCGATGTATATTCCGCAACAGAGCGACGTCCTTGGCGCAAATTATGTAATTTGGTTTCTGCTGTGGCACAGCGGTTTGGGTCATCAAAAACTTGATTCATAGCTGCGATGAAAGCTTCCAGGTCATTAAGGAGGCCATAGTCCTTTTCTACATAAGGTGAAGCCCAAGCAAGAGCTTCATCCGTCAGGAGATTTATCATGGAAAAAACTTTCTTCCTCTCACTGGTAAAGGGAGCAGGTTGCATCTGGAAGTATATGCGGCATTGATTGAGGAATCCTCGGTACTGCTGGCGATCCCCACTGAACTTTGCAGGCAGCGGCAGCTGCGCGTTTGATTCGGACCCTGAATTGCGCATGTCCAGAAGTTGTTTTTGTAGCTCAATTACTTCCTGTTGTAGACCCGTGAACTCAGTTTGTAACTTGGAATATTTTCCTTGAGAGTTAGTACAAAAATTTTGAAGTTCCGTAACTTGCTGCCTCAGGGTGTTTACAGCGGACTCCATTTTGGCGTGAGATTATTCTGTCAGGATCCCGTCTGGGTTGGAGCCGATGTTACTGCAAACACTAGGGAAAGCAGAGGCAGGTAACGTGGTCAGAGGATAGCCGGGTCGGTACACTGGAAAGGCGTTATTAGTAGCACTGGATCAGGCAGGGAGCGTAGTCAGAATGGCAGGCCGAGGTCAGTTCACAGGAGAGCGGTGTTAGTAGCAGCAGGAACAGCAGGAAACGCTTGACTAGAGGCTAAGAGCACAATAATCTCACAATGACACACCCACAGGGCCAGGTTTATATAGGGTGTGTAATTGGTAATCAGAGGCCAATCAAGAGAGCACTGGGTGGAGCCGATCAGGAAGAACAGTCAATGGTATCTGGGTTCAGCAAGGAACCTTGCAGCCAGCAGAATAGCTCAGATGGTAGAGCTGCTGGCCAGTGGACAAGAGGTACTGGTTCGATTCCTGACATATGCACTTCACCTTACTGCAGACTGACTGAGCTCTCTGAGGTGACTGCACTGAACTAAACTGAAACTTCCTATGTTCAGCTTCTTTTATATGTCTAAAACAGCTCCCTCTGGTGGTCTTTGGGATAAGTGAACGTGTGTGAAGGTGCATAATGACCTCTAGTGGTATATTCTTTCAGTGCACCCTTCTGGAAGATATGGATCCAGACGCAGCTGGGCTCCACATATGTACACAGTGACTGCCCCAGCAGAATGGTGAGTTCAGCTCTGGAGTATAATACAGGGTGCAACTCAGGATCAGTATAAGATCAGTGATGTAATGTATGTACACAGTGACTGCGCCAGCAGAATAGTGAGTGCAGCTCTGGAGAATAATACAGGATATAACTCAGGATCAGTACAAGATCAGTGATGTAATGTATGTACACACTGACTGCACCAGCAGAATAGTGAGTGCAGCTCTGGGGTATAATACAGGAGGTAACTCAGGAACAGTAATATAATGTATGTACACAGTGACTGCACCAGCAGAATAATGAGTGCAGCTCTGGAGTACAATACAGAATGTAACTCCGGATCAGTAATGTAATGTATGTACACAGTGACTGCACCAGCAGAATAGTGAGTGCAGCTCTGGACCATCCCACAGGAAGAGGCGGAGCTTGCCGTGCGGTCTGAGTGTGGTGCCTATGTGTGCTGCCTGGGAAGGGAGGTAAAGTTTTTCCATCTGGGACTTTTTGTCTGCTCTCTTCCCGGGAAAGAAGTCTCATCCTGGGACTGGCCTCCGGGGCTGGGCCCCCGGCTCCCACCTCCCGGTCCAAGCCAGCGGGGGGTGGGAGGACTCCCAATCCGGCTAGGGTCACAAGATCTGGCCAAGGATACAGCATGAAGACCCGCGGTACCCCTGAGGCCATGGCCGCGGCGGCTCCTTCCCCCGGAGGTAGGCCGAGTACGAGCAGGTGTGCTGCAGCAGGACCCCTTAAGTGGGGCACCAAGGCGGCGAAAGAAACCACCGTGGTTTATGGTTTCCGTGTTCATGCGCACCTCTGTGAGTATGAGGATGCCTCAAGGAAACTAAGATCCCTCTGGGGGAGAGTTGAGGGTAGCAAAGGAGAGGTCCAACAGGGCCTCCGGCAATAAGAAGGCCGAGCTATCCGCCGCGGTCAGAAGGATCCAGAAATCCATAGAAGACCTAGCAAGCCGGAGGTGCGAGATCCTGGCCAGCAGCGGGCCCTTCCGCGAAAAGCTGGAAAATGACGACTGGTTCAGAGCCATGACCGGAGGGGCTCCAGAGGGGCCACGGAGCCCTGGCCAGGCAGTGGAGGAAGAGGAATGCGAGGAGGAGGTCGTGCCCTACCCACCGCCTGGTGGCCTGGTAAGAGATCTCCAGGCGTCGCATAACGGGATAGCCCCCGAGCAAGTGGCTCTCTTGCCAGATTCTGGCTCTTCAGAGGGCAGCGAGTGAGAGGGGGAGGATGAGGATGGTGGTAGCAGTAGCAGTGAGGAGGGCTGCCTCGTCATGCAGCAGATCCGGCAGATCGAGTCCCTGGTCCGGTTTAACCAGCTGAGGTTCGGGGATGAGATCTGCGATGACGAGGCAACCAGGAGGGGGATGAAGAGAAAAGCTAAGAAGAACGTAAGAAAACATCTGTTGTCCAGAAATTTGTGTATGTCCCCCTCTCTGGGACCCCCCGGTCCCGCTGTGCGGCACCCTGTACCCACCCCGGCTCGGGCTCTGTTGTGGGTCCGCAGCAAGGGAGCGGGAAGATTGCAGGCCATGACACGCAGGGCGCCGCCTCTGTTTGTGGTAACGGAGGGGGTAGTGGTGTGTCTGATATGGAGCATGGTGTGGAGGGCGGCCCAGTGGTGGGAAAGAGAGTTGCAGCCAGGACCCCATCTCCGGCGGTGAGCGCTGTGGTGTCTGGGTCCCCCACTTATGGATCCGTTACTGGATCGCTTCTGGGGACCCAGGCACCTAGTAAAGTGAAGGGGGCGGGGCCTGCGGCTCCGGCAGAGCCGTTTTATAAAAAGCAGGTGGTGGGGTTAGCTCCCCTGGCGGGGTCTGCGGTGAAGTCTTGGCTGGGGGCCCCGCCGCGGTGGGCGCTGAGGGGGAGTGGCCTAGCCTGGGGCCGGCCGCCGGAGTTGCTGTGCCCAAGCTATTTGTGGCCCAGGGTGTGGTGGTTGGGGGCGCTGTGCCCTGGGGGACTGGTACCGCCGGGGGGGCCCCTGGGGGTGGTCCCGGCTCCGGGTCGGCTCCAGGGTCCCGCTGTGGCCGGTCTCGGGGGGCGTGGCCTCCTCTGCACCCACCGCCCATGTGGGTGCAGCTTTTGATCTCTGTGCTGTGAAGCTGGAGGCTGGGGGCGTGGTTTCCCAGCCAAAGGAAAAAAAAAATGGTCAAGATCAGCAGTGAAGCAGAGACTGCAGCAGACAGTGGCAATGGCGCATGCCTGGCGGGGTCCCCTGAGTCTGGGGGCTTACCTGCAGGATGGAGCTGGAGGCAGGACTGTTCCTGGCTTCCTCCCTGCCAGTGAGGAATGCAGCTCTGTGCAGACTGTGGAGGCAGTGCTGCTGAAACCTGATGGCAGCACAAATCTTAAAGGGCCAGCAGCACTGTGTGTGCCGAACCCCCCGGCAGGGAAGATGCCACCAGTAGGTGGCAATAGCAGCAGAGAACCAAACATTAATGGAAATACCCAAAACGTGAGGCAAAATATTGACCCCATTGTGCATGTGAGTGAAAGTGGGGTGACTGATGGAGTGGATGAGGAGGGTGTGGGTATGGAAGTGTCTGTGGTTGAGGATGTGGGTGGCAGTGTGTCTAAAGTGGCAAGTGTGAATGGGGTGTCTGAGGATAGTGGAAGGAGGGGGGAGGGGACCATCTGCCCCCCCGGCCATCAGTCCTCTGAGTTATTCGGGGGTGGTGGCTGGAGCCTCGGGGTCTAGTCGGGGGGTTTCTTCGCCTCTGGACCTCAAGGATGGCGTCTTGCGGCGCCGTTTCCTGGAGGCCCTCAAAAAGGGAGAACGGATGATCAATGTAGAGGGCAGAGAGGTGGACTTGGCCTTTTGGCTGGATAGATACAGCCTGGCTGCCTTCCAAGATAAAAGGGAGGGGGAAACGGTTTGGTCCCTCCCGACAGCCGGGCAGGGGGTGGCCAGGCGGAATGTGGTCCGTCTTCGGTGGAGGGGCAGTGAAGCGTGCCTGCCAAGAGCGAGGATTGTGGAGCTCCTTCTGAAGATGGACTTCAGGGCGACGGACATCTTTGCCCTGATTCATCCGTTTGGCACCTCCTTCTTCAATGTCAGTTTTGTTCGGCCAGAGGGCCTACAGCTTTTCTAGTCGAATTTCGAACTGGCAAAGGGGGAGCCCGGCTGGCGAGACTTTGCCGTACAGGTGGTGTCTCGCCAAAATAGTGTAAAGAGGGTGACCGTTCTGACAAGTAACGAGTCACTCTCTAGGGTTCACATCATGACGTGGCTTTCCCGTTATGGGGAAGTCTCGGATGTCCCTAAGAAAAATAGGGACGAGTTTGGCATTTGGTCAGGGGCTGGACCTTCATGGTAAAGTTGAAGGTTTCAAGTCACCCACATTCCCTCCTCAGCATTTCTGGGGAGGGACAGAATCCAGATCTTCTACCAGGGGCAACCGAAGGTCTGCCACAGGTGCGGTGATCCCCGCCACTTCAGCGCTGGCTGCGAGGTGCAGAAGTGTACCTTGTGTGACGGGGTAGGTCATCTTGCCGCGGCCTGTGGTGACGTAAGGTGTCACCTGTGTGGTGACCTAGGTCACCCGTATAGCCGCTGCCCCCGCTCCTTTTCTGGCACCATTTCTGGCCCAGCGGGGGGGAGCCATGAAGGGGTCCCCGGTGGTGCAACTTTTGCTGGGGCTGGGGGTGGAGGCGTGAGGGGAGCTGAGGGGTCAGTGAGGAAAGGCGAGGCTGGTACATCTGCCCACCAGTGGCAACAGGTGAGGCGCCGTACGGACAGGGGGCAGGATAAGCCTCAGGCAACTGGGGTGATGACTGCCCCCACCCTGGAGGCGGAAGCCGGAGCCTCTGAGGCCCTGGGGGAGAAGGCTGTGAGCGAGGAGATCTGGAGGATGTAGAGGGAGGGTTTGGCTGCTTCTGATAACTCTTCACAGTATGAAAGTGTGGATGAAGAGGTGGTGGAGCAGCCTAAAAAAAACGGGTGACAATCGTAGCGGTAAGAGGCGGAAGAAGAGGAAGAACAAGGCTAAAAAAATCTAATGCCCCCCCCTGACAGCTAGGGTGCCTACGGAAGGGCTCACCGGCTCCCCTCTGATCCCCCTCTCCAATCGGTTCCAAGCCCTCGATGACTCTGTGTCGGAGGTCGGGGTGAGGGGCAGGACGCAACATCTGGGGTGCCTTCAGGGAGTGGCTAGGTCCGTCCTCCCTGGGATTTACACTCCTCTGGCAGGGGGACTACCTCGGGGTCCAGGGGCGAGGAATCTAGTGCTGGGAAGGAGGTGTCCACTGCTGCTAAGGAGGATATGGACACCTCGGTGTCTTTAAAGAGGAGGGGTGAGTCGGGCTTCTCCTCAGAGTGGGAGAGGAAATCTGGGGGTACGGTTAAAAAAAATGCCATCTAACTCAATCACCCATGATGGCGGAACCTACCCCATTGACTCTGGCGTCGATTAATGTCGCCAGCATGAAGTCGGATATGGCTAGATTTACGGCCTTTGATTTTTTCACCCTGGTTGAGGCTGATGTTTTATTTTTGCAGGAGACCAGACTAACGGACCTGGGGTCCATTCACAAAGCAAAGAGGGAATGGAGGAGTGGGCCCTCATACTGGTCTCTTGCGGCCGAGCCGTATAACGGGGTAGCGGTCCTTTTTAAGACCGCGGAGGTGGAATGCAGACGGGTGATCGAGGTAGAAATGGGGAGATGTTTGGTACTTGACGTCTTCATGAGGGGACAGGAGCTTCGGCTCATCAATATCTATGGCCTGCAATCTAACTGGGACCGTAAATGTCTCTTCCTGAGGATCAAGCCCTATCTTTTTACGAGCCAGCAGGTGGTCTTCGGTGGGGATTTTAATACTATAACCAGACTCCGTGATAGGGGAGGCCCCGGAGACCGGCTGACTTATGATAGCGTAGCCTTGAATAGCATAGTAAACGAAGCTCGCCTGGTGGATGTCCACATCCGGCACACCCCAGGTCACGAGGGTTTCACCTTTTATAGGGGAAGCAGTAGGTCTAGGATAGATAGTTTTTTTTTAAAGGAGGAAGCCATCTCTTCTGCAGTGTCTGCTGTTGAGGTGGAGTTCTCCGATCACTGTTTAATTTTCTTTACTTTGAATGTTACAGAGACTCCCCAGATGGGGAGAAGCCTATGGAAGCTGAATTCGTCCCTTCTGGAAGAAGCGGAAGTAAGACAGTCCTTTGAGGAATTTCTTCAGAGCCAGGTACCTCTCTTGAGTCTTTGTAGCAGTAAGTCTGAGTGGTGGGAGATCTTCAAAAGAAGGGTCGCAAGGTTCTTCCGTCAGCTCTCGAGCCTCAGGGGCCTGAACAGGTATCGCCTGTATCGGCAGCTGGGGAGGAAACTCGAGCAGCTCGTCTCGACTGGAGGGGACCAAGAGGAAATCTCCAGGGTGAAAACCTTGATCAAGGGGTGCCAGTGCGATAGGCACACATCCTTGGTTTTTGAGAGGGATTTTGGGAGGTACTGCTCGCCCGACCCTTACAGAAACTGCAGGTTGTCAGTGAATTGTAAGATGGTGACAGGACTGATCGACAGTACGGGGTCCCTGAACAGATCCAAATCAGGGATCCTGGAGGTGGTCAGATCCTTCTACTCGCACTTCTTGGGGAGGAGGGATCCTGATCAGGATGAGATGTCGGCTTTCCTGGCTGAAACCATCGCTGAGCCGGGGGATGACCCCTCTGTTGTGAATGTGTTAGAAATGAATTCTGAGCAGAAGCTCCCTCTGGTGGTTACAAACAGTACTGAACCATTCAATGAAGATTGTGAAGATTGGCAATCAGGAGTTATAGACTGGTCTTATATAAGGGAGGTTCCCTCCCATCAGGGTTGCCGGTGATCAATTGTTCTTGTCTCAACTTTGGTTCCTGGTTCACTTGGAAGCTTGCTGAGTCTTGCCTGCATCTTCTGCTAACAGATAAGATATTTTCTGCTTTTATTTTTGTGCTTGCTTTTTGCATTTTTTCCTGCACTTCTGTGGAGGTCAGCCAGGTCTCCTCGGGGGGCTTGTGCTCCTCTCAGTTTATCTGAGCCACTGTTATTTGTTCATTTGCCTTTTCCAGTTTTTTCAGTGGCTGCGGCTTAGTTTTGTTACACCAGAGAACTAATTTAGGTGGTAGAGGTCGTGTGATCTCAGGTGTTTTTGCAATTAGTAGAGTTGGTATTTTTTTAGGGTTTTTTTGGATTGCAGTAAGTGTCCTTCCTATCCTTTTCTTTCTAGGAAGATTGGGCCCCAACGTTTGCTCATACTATTTTCTGTCTGTGTCTGTATTTTCCTCTTGTCTAACCGCCATTACATGTTTGAGGGCTTCCTATGTTCTTTGGGGATCTGCTCCAGGGCAGATAGCTTTCCTCTTTCTATCTTTAGGTGTAGTTAGCCTCTCAGGCTGTGACGAGGCGTCTAGGACCAACGTAGGTACGCTCCACGGCTGCCTTTAGTTGTGGTGGTTAGTCAGGGTACTGCAATCCAGTAGATTCCAACCTCTCTGGTGTATTGCCGTTTTTGCCTGCTCTCATCAGCTACCAAATCATAACAGTATCACCGGCCTAACTGAAAATTATATGGTACTCACAGAAGGGAAAAATAGTGTGAAAAAAAAAAGAGTTGTCAGAGATTTTTTTTTTTTTTTCTGTTTGTTGCATTTTTTTTTCCCTCTTTTTCTCTGGGTGCTGAGGATTTTTTTTTCTCTCAATGGAGTTTGCACAGTTGTCTGGCCGTGTGGATCAGCTTGCTACTGAAGTTCGGAGTATTGCTACCTATCTTGCAGGGTTGCCGGTTGTGGAACCTAGGATCCCCATGCCAGATTTGTTTTTAGAGGATCGAGCTAAATTTCTGAATTTCAAAAATAACTGTAAGTTGTTTTTTGCCTTAAAACCTAAGTCCTCAGGGAACGCAGCACAGCAGGTTCAAATTGTCATCTCTCTCCTGCGCGGCGATCCTCAGGATTGGGCTTTTTCCCTGACACCTGGGGACCCTGTTTTGAGTAATGTTGATGCATTTTTTCTGGCTCTGGAGTTATTGTACGATGAACCTAATGTCACTGATCAAGCTGAAAAAACCTTGTTGGCATTAAATCAGGGGCTTGAGGATGCTGAGTTATACTGTCAGAAATTCCGAAAGTGGGCAGTCCTGACCATATGGAATGATGATGCTTTGGCAGCCCTTTTTCGGAAGGGTCTGTCAGAGAATGTAAAAGATGTTATGGTGGGTTTCCCTGCTCCCTCTGGTCTCAATGATTCTATGTCATTAGCGATTCAAATTGACAGACGTTTGCGTGAGCGTAGCGGTATGCGTGGAATAGTGTTGCCTTGTGAGCCAGCTTCTGAGCCCATGCAGTGTGATAGAGTGACTTCTGGGGCTCAGAGTCATGAGTTTCAAAAACGCAATGGGTTATGTTTCTACTGTGGTGACGCCTCTCATGCTATTTCAGTCTGCCCTAAGCGGGGAAGACGTTTTGCACGCTCAGTTGTCTTGGGTAGTGTTCAGACTAAATTTCTGTTGACTGTTACCCTGATTTGCTCCCTGTCCACATTTTCTGCTCAGGATTTTGTTGATTCGGGAGCAGCTATTAACCTGATGGATTTTGATTTTGCTAAACGTTGTGGGTTTCCCTTGATACCCCTACGGAAGTCTATTCCCCTACTGGGGATTGATTCTACCCCTTTGGCTGAGAATAAACCCCAGTTCTCTACTCAGGTGATAATGAGGGTTAAACCTGATCATCAGGAGAGTTGCAAATTTTTGGTGCGGTATAATCTGCATGACATTATTGTACTAGGTTTCCCTTGGTTACAGTCTCATAATCCTGTTTTGGATTGGAAATCTGTGTCTGTAACCAGTTGGGGCTGCCAATGTGTTAATGCCAGCACTCCTGTTTTTTCTGCCTCTCCCCAGGCTCAGGATGTTCCTGACTTTTTGACTGATTTTTCTGATGTGTTTAGCGAAAGTAAATCTGCATCCTTGCCCCCCCATAGGAGCTATGACTGCGCTATTGAATTAGTGCCTGGTAGTAAATTCCCTAAAGGTCGCCTTTTTAACTTGTCTGTACCTGAACATGACGCTATGCGGTCTTATATCAAGGAGTCATTGGAGAAGGGTCATATCAGACCATCCTCTTCACCCTTGGGTGCCGGTTTTTTCTTTGTGGCCAAAAAGGATGGTTCATTAAGGCCGTGTATTGATTATCGTCTCTTGAACAATATCACTGTGAAATATCAATATCCGTTACCCTTGATTTCTGACCTGTTTTCCAGGGTGAAAAGTGCTACTTGGTTTACCAAGCTTGACCTCAGGGGGGCGTATAACCTTATTCGCATTAAGCACGGGGATGAATGGAAGACGGTATTTAGTACCCCAGAGGGGCATTTTGAGTACCTAGTGATGCCCTTTGGGCTCACTAATGCTCCTTCCGTCTTCCAGTCCTTCATGAATGACATTTTCAGGGATTTTGTGGATAAATTTCTGATTGTTTATTTGGATGATATCTTGATTTTTTCCAATGACTGGGACTCTCATGTGAAACATGTTCGGACTGTGTTCCAGATTTTGTGGAGAGAATGCTCTGTATGTGAAGGGATCAAAGTGTCTTTTTGGCGTACAGAGGATCTCATTTCTGGGATTCATTTTGTCCCCATCTGTTATTGAAATGGACCCGGTCAAGGTTCAGGCCATCTGTGATTGGGTCCAACCTACTTCATTAAAGGCTCTTCAGAGATTCTTGGGTTTTGCCAATTTTTATCGTAAATTTATTGGTAATTTCTCTGTTATTGTTAAACCATTGACTGATTTGACCAAAAAGGGTTCTGATGTGGTGAATTGGCCTCCTGAGGCAGTCTCTGCGTTTCAGGAACTTAAGCAGAGATTCACTTCTGCTCCTGTTCTACGGCAGCCTGATGTTTCTCTGCCATTTCAGGTGGAGGTTGATGCCTCTGAAATTGGGGCAGGTGCCGTTTTGTCCCAAAGAGATCCAGAGACCTCTAAAAGTAACCCTTGTGCCTTTTTCTCTCGAAAATTTTCTCCAACCGAACGTAATTATGACGTGGGTAATCGGGAGTTATTGGCCATGAAGTGGGCTTTTGAAGAGTGGAGACATTGGCTGGAGGGAGCCAAACATCAGGTGGTGGTCCTCACGGACCATAAGAATCTGGTTTATCTGGAATCAGCCAAACGACTTAATCCTAGACAGGCCAGGTGGGCCTTGTTTTTCACACGTTTTAATTTTGTGGTTTCCTTTCTTCCTGGCACTAAGAATGTTAAGGCGGATGCCCTCTCGAGGAGTTTCCTTGCGGACTCTCCTGAGTTATCTGATCCTGCTGTTATTTTGAAAGAGGGTGTAGTTCTTTCCGCCATCTCGCCCAATTTGAGACTGGCTCTGGAAGGGTGTCAGGAGGATAAACCCGAGCGCTGCCCTATTGGGAAATTGTTTGTCCCAGACCGGTGGAAAAAGAGTGTGATGTCTGAGATTCATTGTTCCGCGTTGGCCGGTCATCCCAGAATTTTTGGTACCAGAGACTTGGTTAGTCGGTCCTTTTGGTGGCCTACTTTGTCTCGTGACGTCAGGGAATTTGTGCAGTCCTGCGGGACTTGCTCTCGCTCCAAGCCTTGCTCTCGCTCTAGTGGTTTGTTGATGCCATTGCCCGTGCCCAAGAGACCATGGACCCATATCTCTATGGATTTCATTTCCGACCTCCCTGTTTCTCAGAGACTGACCGTTATCTGGGTGATTTGTGATAGGTTTTCCAAAATGATACATCTTGTGCCATTACCTAAGTTGCCTTCCTCCTCTGAATTGGTGCCTTTGTTCCTTCAGCACGTGGTTCGGTTACACGGCATTCCTGAGAACATTGTGTCTGACAGAGGAGTCCAGTTTGTTTCCAGATTTTGGAGGACTTTTTGTTCTAAACTTGGTGTTCAATTGTCTTTCTCCTCGGCTTTTCATCCTCAGACCAATGGACAAACTGAGAGAACAAACCAGACATTGGAGACTTATCTGAGATGCTTTGTGTCTGCTGATCAAGATGAGTGGGTCTCTTTTTTGCCTTTGGCTGAGTTTGCTCTTAATAATAGGGCTAGCTCTGCCACTTTGATGTCTCCATTTTTCTGCAATTTTGGGTTTCACCCTCGATTTTCTTCGGGACAGACGGAGGCTTCTGTCTGTCCAGGTGTTGACTCTGTTGTGGAGCGTATGCAACAGATTTGGGACCAGGTAGTGGAGAGGTTGTCCCTCTCTCAGGAGAGGGCCCAGCGGTTTGCCAACCAGCATAGGACTGATGGTCCTCGGTTTGAAGTGGGGGACTTGGTCTGGTTGTCCTCAAGAAATATCCCTATGAGAGTTGCATCTCCTAAGTTTAAGCCTAGGTTCATTGGACCTTATAAGATCATGGAGATTCTTAATCCTGTTTCCTTTCGTTTACTTCTTCCAGGGACATTTAAGATCCATAACGTGTTCCACAAGTCCTTATTGAAGAGGTTTGTCGAGCCAGTGGTTCCTATGGCTGCGCCTCCTGACCCTGTTTTGGTTGAGGGCAATCTGGAGTATGTGGTTGAGAAAATATTGGATTCTCGTTTTTCTAGACGGAAACTCCAGTATTTGGTTAAGTGGAGAGGTTATGGTCAGGAGGACAATTCTTGGGTGTTTGCTTCGGACATCCATGCTAGGAGACTGATCCGTGTGTATCACAGAGCTCATCCTGACCAACCTGGTTGCCCAAATGAGGGTTCGGTGACCCTTCCTCAAGGGGGGGGTACTGTTGTGAATGTGAATGTGTTAGAAATGAATTCTGGTGGTTACAAACAGTACTGAACCATTCAATGAAGATTGTGAAGATTGGCAATCAGGAGTTACAGACTGGTCTAATATAAGGGAGGTTCCCTCCCATCAGGGTTGCCTGTGATCAATTGTTCTTGTCTCAACTTTGGTTCCTGGTTCACTTGGAAGCTTGCTGAGTCTTGCCTGCATCTTCTGCTAACAGATAAGATATTTTCTGCTTTTATTTTTGTGCTTGCTTTTTGCATTTTTTCCTGCACTTCTGTGGAGGTCAGCCAGGTCCCCTCGGGGGGCTTGTGCTCCTCTCAGTTTATCTGAGCCACTGTTATTTGTTCATTTGCCTTTTCCAGTTTTTTCAGTGGCTGCGGCTTAGTTTTGTTACACCAGAGAACTAATTTAGGTGGTAGAGGTCGTGTGATCTCAGGTGTTTTTGCAATTAGTAGAGTTGGTATTTTTTTAGGGTTTTTTTGGATTGCAGTAAGTGTCCTTCCTATCCTTTTCTTTCTAGGAAGATTGGGCCCCAACGTTTGCTCATACTATTTTCTGTCTGTGTCTGTATTTTCCTCTTGTCTAACCGCCATTACATGTTTGGGTGCTTCCTATGTTCTTTGGGGATCTGCTCCGGGGCAGATAGCTTTCCTCTTTCTATCTTTAGGTGTTGTTAGCCTCTCAGGCTGTGACGAGGCGTCTAGGACCAACATAGGTACGCTCCACGGCTGCCTTTAGTTGTGGTGGTTAGTCAGGGTACTGCAATCCAGTAGATTCCAACCTCTCTGGTGTATTGCCGTTTTTGCCTGCTCTCCTCAGCTACCAAATCATAACACCCCTCTCTTCATGTTTTGGCAGAAGCAATCAGGGAAGAGGAAGTGAGATGGGCGATTGATGGGCCAAAAAGTCGCCCGGTCCGGATGGCTTAACATCTGAGTTCTATAAGACTTTTCGGGACTCTTTGGTCCCCCTCTTGACTGAGGTGTTTAATGAGTGCCTCTCCTCGGACACTCTGACCAGTTCAATGAGGAAGTCAGTCCTGATTATCCTGTCAAAGGGTAAAGACTCGTCCCGTATTGAGAATTGGCGTCCCATAGCGCTTCTCAATACGGACCGAAAGGTTCTGGCAAAGGTGCTTTTTAATCGGTTGGTGAAGTTTGCACCCCGGCTCCTTTCGGGGGCCCAGCACTGCTCTGTTCCAGGCCGCAGTACATTTACTGCTGTGCTCGGTGTCCGAGAGGCAGTGGAGCAGGGCAGGTCACTGGAAAGGGTACTTGCTGTACTTAGACCAGGCAAAGGCCTTTGACCGGGTTAACCATGAGTACCTCTGGTCCGTCCTTCTGAGGTATGGTCTGCCTGGGAGGTTTGTTGATTGGTTGAGAGTTTTATACAATGGGGCAGAGACTTTTCCGCTCGTGAACGGTTGGGTCGGACACCCTTTTGAGGTGAGGTCTGGTGTCCGCCAGGGCTGTCCTCTGAGCCCACTGTTATACGTGTTCGCGATCGACCCCCTTTTAAGGAGGGTGAAGCGTGGACCGTTGGTGGGAGTCAGGATGGACCAGGCGGAGCCAAAGGCCGCCTTGAGGTTAGTGGCGTACACTGATGATGTTTCCCTTTTTGTATCCTCGAGAGAGGAGGCGGATTGGGTGATGTCTGAGGTTGAACGCTACTCGGTGGCATCCGGGTCCAAGATCAACCGGGACAAGTGTGAGAGTTTCTGGCTGGGAGGAGGAGATCCAAGTTTTGATCTCCCGGACACCCTTCCAGGGCCTCAGGCCACAGCAAAAATATTAGGCATCAGTTTTGGCCCGGGGGACTATCCCCAGCAAAACTGGGAGGGCAGACTTAAGATTGCCACCCAGAAGGTGGATCAGTGGAAGGGTTGGTCCTTGACCCTAAGGGAAAGGGTTAGTCTTGCCAAGGGCTATTTGCTTCCTTTGCTAATATATCTGGGCAGCGTCTGCATCTTGCCAGAGCCTCTTTGGACACGGGTCTACAGCCTGTTTTTCCAATTATTATGGGGAAATAGGCTGAAGCTAATCAAGAGGGAGGTCACGTACCGCACGAGGAGACAAGGAGGGTTGGGTATGGTCAACCCAGTGGTGTTTCTAGTAAACACCTTTCTTAAGGCAAGCATCGCCAACCTCTGGTCAGAGAGGGCTCCTCCATCGGTATTCTCCTGTAGGGGGTGGTTTTGGCCTTTCTTCCAGGAATGGGAGACAGGAGGGCAGATGAACGACCTTCGTACACCTCATGGGCATCTTCTGGCTTACGTTACCCCGTTTCTGAAGGTGATCCGTCGGTGGGGTCTGGGAGTGTGGGAGATCAGGATCATGTCAAGAAGGTTTCTTGACAATAGGGTCCTGTTGACCCACTTTCAGAAGCCCCTGGCGCTCAGGGATTGCCCAAGCCGGGATCTGGAGGTGGGGCTCGGGTTATTTAACTCTAAGCGGATCCCCTTGAAGTTTTGGGACTTGGCTTGGCGCTGCTTCCATGGGAAGCTGTATGTGAGGGACAACCTGAAGTGCAGGAGCTCTGATGACCGGTATTGTCCCCGCGAGGAGTGTGGTGGCATGCTTGAAAGCATGGAGCACTTCCTGCTTCGGTGTCCCTTTAATACAGTTGTCTACAGCAGGGTGGGTGCTTCCATTGGCTGGCCCAGGCTGGCAGGCCTCTCTTATGCGGAGTGGGCCTATGGGGCATTCAGGTCCCTTGGTGGCCGAGATCGGGGCATTGTTTTCTTAGTTAGTGTAGTAACTAGATTCTGCACGTGGAATGTACGGTGTCTAGTGTCTACTCAGCGGAAAGTCCTCCCCAGGGAAGAGGTGATAAGGAACATCCTGAGAGACCTGGCAAAAGTGCGCTCCCTGGAGTTTGAGAGGCTGGGTGCAGGGAGGGCCTCTCTTCTATGGAGGGGTTTCTCCTTTAATGTGCCCTAGGGAGAGTTAGGTTCTGTGTGCCTGTGATAGGGTTGAGTTAGTTTTTTTTATCCTTTTATCTTTATTTTGTAGGGTCAGTTAGACGTGTAGGGACAGGGAGGGACAGATAGGGACAGTCTTTAGGGATAGGCAGTTAGTATTAGGTTGATAGTAAGGGTCAGTGAGGGACAGGTAGGGAGAGGTTGGTAGGGCTATAGGGACAGGATTTTCTCTTTTGTGTTGTTAGATAGGGTCAGGGTGATGTGCTGTAGATTAGGGTGAGAGCCTTTATGGTCTCCAGTTCCTGGTGGTGGGCTGTAACCCTCACTCATAGATTTTTGTTTTGTAATTGGTAACCTGGGTATAGGGCTTGCAAGCATTGAACTTGGGCCTGTTCTTTGGTCATGGTTAAGGTGTGTAGTGGTTATTATTGATATATGTTGTTGTTGATATATGTTATTATAAGTTTGTATATATATTAATGTTGTATATTGTACTATAATGCATGTAGGGGGATTTAGTTTAGGTGGGGTGGGGGTTTCTTGGGGGGGAATGGTGGATGGGTTGTTGAAGAACGGACGTCCGGCGGGATGCCAAGAAGATTTGCGGTGTAACAAATTCCACAAACTTTTGTGGGACCTGGTGTGATAGGCCACAAACTTTCGTGGGACCTGGTGTGATAGGCCCCAAACTTTCGTGGGACCTTTGGGGGAATGGTGGTGGGTTAGTTTAGGAAAAAAAAAAAATTTAAAACAGGAAAAAAAAAAGGTGTATGTATATATGTGTATGAAGATATATCATTAATTTTGGCCAGGTGGCCTATTTACTTTAGGGCATTTGGCTGAGTACAATACAGAATGTAACTCCGGATCAGTAATGTAATGTATATACACAGTGACTGCACCAGTAGAATAGTGAGTGCAGCTCTAGAGTATAACACAGGATTTAACTCAGGATCAGTAATGTAATGTATGTACACAGTTACTGCACCAGTAAAATAGTGAGTGCAGCTCTGGAGTATAATACAGGCTAAAACTCAGAATCAGTACAGGATCAGTAATGTAATGTATGTACACAGTGACTGCACCAGCCAGCAGAATAGTGAGTGCAGCTCTGGAGTATAATACAGGATGTAACTCAGGATCAGTAATATAATGTATGTACGCAGTGACTGCACCAGCAGAATAGTGAGTGCAGCTCTGTGTTGTGAATGTGTTAGAAATGAATTCTGAGCAGAAGCTCCCTCTGGTGGTTACAAACAGTACTGAACCATTCAATGAAGATTGGCAATCAGGAGTTACAGACTGGTCTTATATAAGGGAGGTTCCCTCCCATCATGGTTGCCGGTGATCAATTGTTCTTGTCTCAACTGTGGTTCCTGGTTCATTTGGAAGCTTGCTGAGTCTTGCCTCTTCTCCTGCTCTCAGATAAGATATTTTCTGTTTTTATTTTTGTGCGTGCTTTTTGCATTGTTTCCTTCACTTCTGTGGAGGTCAGCCAGGTCCCCTCCGGGGGCTTGTGCTCCTCTCAGTTTATCTGAGCCACTATTATTTGTTCATTTGCCTTTTCCAGTTCTTTCAGTGGCTGCGGCTTAGTTTTGTTACACCAGAGAACTAATTTAGGTGGTAGAGGTCGTGTGATCTCAGGTGTTTTTGCAATTAGTAGAGTTGGTATTTTTTAGGGTTTTTTGGATTGCAGTAAGTGTCCTTCCTATCCTTTTTCTTTCTAGGCAGATTGGGCCCCAACGTTTGCTCTTACTATTATCTGTCTGTGTCTGTATTTCCTTTTGTCTAATCGCCATTACATGTTTGGAGGCTTCCTATGTTCTTTGGGGATCTGCTCCGGGGCAGATAGCTTTCCTCTTTCTATCTTTAGGTGTAGTTGACCTCTCAGGCTGTGACGAGGCGTCTAGGACCAACGTAGGAACGCTCCACGGCTGCCTTTAGTTGTGGTGGTTAGTCAAGGTACTGCAATCCAGTAGATTCCAACCTCTCTGGTGTATTGCAGTTTTTGCCTGCTCTCCTCAGCTACCAAATCATAACAGCTCTGCAGTATAATACAGGATGTAACTCGGGATCAGTAATGTAATGTATGTACACAGTGACTGCACCAGCCGAATAGTGAGTGCAGCTCTGGACCATCCCACAGGAAGGGGCGGAGCTTGCCTTGAGGTCTGGGTGAAGCTGCTGGAGAGATCTCTGTGCAAAGGGAGTTTTTTTTTTCCTTTTATCCTGGACTGCCTGACTGCATTTTCCCAGAAAGAGAGACATTTCCCTGGGACTGAGCTCAGGGGCTGAGCCCCAGGCTCCCACCCTCCAGCAAGGCGGCTGGGGGTGGGAGGCCTCACATACCAGCAGGAGGCCATACCATCTATCCGGTCCCAGGGAAGATGGCGAGGAAAAGCCCTCGGGGGGCCGCAAGACCTCAGGAACCAAGACCCCCGAGGCCGGGACCGTGGCGGTTCCTCCTCCTGGAGGAGGAGGAGAGGCGGCCAGCGGAGGTGCAGTGGTGGAGCCCCCCAACATCTGGGGCTCCAAGGCGGTGGGGGAGCCTGTCACCACCTATGACTCCCGCATCCACGCGCACCTCTGCGAATACGAGGAGGCCGCCAAACAGCTGAGGAGACTCCGGGAGGAGTTGAAGGGAGCACGCATCATGGCGAAGAACAAGCTCCCTGTCTCAAGGAGAGCAGAGGTCACCGCCACGGTGCAGAGGCTGAAGGGGTCCATTACAGATCTGGAGAAATGGAGGGCAGAGATCCTGGCTGGGAGCAGCCCTTTCGAGGAGAAGCTCAAAAACGACGACCGGTTCAGGGCCCTGACCGGTGGGTCTCCTGGGGGGTCAGGAGGCCCCAGCCAGGTGGAGGAGGAGAAGGAGGAAGATGGCGGCTGTGAGGCATCTACGCCAGTCCCACCTGAAGACCTGGTGAGTGTAAACGCCCAGGTATCATGCAGCGGGATAGCCCCTGAGCAAGTGGCCCTCCCACCGGACTCCAGTAGTTCCGAGGAAAGTGGGAGCGAGGGGGAGGATGGAGGGAGTGGTAGCAGCAGTGAGGGGGGCTGCCTCATCCTGCAACAAGTGCGGCAGATCGAGTCCCCAGCACGGTTTGGCGAGCTGTTGTTTGGGTATGAGATCTGCGAGGATGGGGCAACCGGGAAGGGGAAGAAAAGGAAAAAAAAAAGCCAGAGTCACTACCATAGACAAATTCGTCTATGCTCCCCTTCCTGGGGTCCCCCTGTCCCGTTGTGTGGAACCCACTACCCACCCCGGCTCGGGTCCTGTGGTGGGTCCGCAGCGAGGGAGCGGGGAGAGAAGAGTCTGCCTGGGTGGCAGCTCGGACTCGGGCAGCGATATGGAGAGTGTCGGTGCCGGTGTTGTTGATGGTGGTGGTGCTCGGGCCCAGTCCTCTGTGGCAGCGGGGGCTGGCCCGGCACCTGGAGTCGGTACAGCCGGGGCCGCATCTCCGGCGGCGAGAGCTGGGGTCTCTGGGCCCCCCACAAGCGGATCCGCTCAGACTGGATCATTTTTGGGCGTCCAGAGACCAAGAAAGGGCACGGAGTCTGCCGTAAGGCAGCAAGTTAAAAAGTGCAAGCTGTTGGTCGCTCCCCTGGCAGTGTCCGCGGCAGGGTCGGGGTCCTCTGCGCGTCGATCCAATAAGGGGTCCGTGCCGGGGGCCCCGCCGCCGCTGGGCGCCGAGGGGGAGTGGCCGACTTTGCCAAAAGCAAGTGGTGGGTACAAGAAGGTGGTGGTGGCCTGCGAGGGGGGCGTGTCCTCCTCGGCCGCTGTCCCACCCGCTATTGTCGCGTCTGGCGGGGGGGCTTAGCCTTGCGGGCTGCTGCCTCACCCGCTATGACTGCGGCTGGCGGTGGGGCCGTGGCCTCGGCGGCCGCAGCTCCGCTCGCTGTGCTCACGGCTGGCGGGGGAGCGTGGCCTTTCGGGCCTTCGCTCTACCCGCCATTGCCATAAGCAGCGGGGGGCGTGGCCCGCTGCCTTCTGTCCCACCCAAAACAATACCCGAGAGAGCTGGCAAGGGATTGCCGGGGTCCCCAGCCCACTTACCTCCATCTATTGGTGCGGGGGCTCCGGTGCCCCAAGAGAAGCCAGTACAGGTTTCCAGTGGGGGGCAGGGTGCAGAGGCAGAGCCCGGCCCTGCCCCAAATGTAACAACAACAAAAAAAATGGAGCCAGAGAGCCGGGAAGTGCTGCTGCTCCTGAGCCCAGGCAGAGCTTACTAGGTGGGCTCTGTTCTGTGGCTCGTAAAGGGGCGGCAGTACTCCTGGGCAAAAACAATGCGGGGCAGAGCACCGATCAGCCAGGGCCCCCAGCAGGTAAAAAACGAATCTGCAAGAAAAATAATATTGTTCATTTTGATGAATTGGCTGAGGTGAATGGTATGAGTGAGGTGAGTGACATGAGTGACGTGGATGTGGGAGTGAATGCGGAGGGAGTGAGTGTTGGTGTAAGTGGGAGCACGGGTGGTGAGGGAGGGGCTGGCCCATCTGGCCCCCCAGCAGTGAGACCCGTTCTTTTGCGGGGGTTGTGGCTGGGGCTCCGGGGGGTTCTCGGGGGGTCTCCTTGCCTCCAGACTCTGGGGACGGCGTTTTGCACCGCCATTTTCTGGAGGCCCTTAAAAAGGAGAGCGGTCGGTCAATGTAGAGGGAAGAGAGGTGGACTTGTCTTTCTAGTTGGAGAGACATGGCCTGGCCGCCTTCCAAGATAGAAGGGAGGGGGAAACCATTTGGTCCCTCCCGACAGCCGAGCAAGGGCCGGCCAGGAGGAATGTGGTCCGTCTTCGCTGGAGGGGCGGTGAAGCTTGCCCACCCAGGAGTAGGGTGGTGGAGCTCCTCCTGAAGATGGGCTTCAGGGCGACGGACATCTTTGCCCTGATCCATCCCTCGGCCACCCTATTCTTCGACATCAGTTTCGTTCGGCCGGAGGGGCTAGAGCTCTTCTGGTCGAATTACGAGCTGGTGAAGGGGGAGCCCGGATGGCGAGACTTCGCCGTACAGGCGTTGTCTCGCCAAAATGCCGTTAAGAGAGTGACCGTGGTGACTTGTATCGAGTCACTCTCCGGCGTTGACATCATGACGCGGCTTTCCCGTTATGGGGAAGTCACGGACATCCCCAAAAAAAAAATCGGGACGAGTTCGGTATCTGGTCGGGGGGCTGGACCTTCATGATGAAGTTGAAGGTCTCAGGGGGGTACCGTCACCCACATCCCTTCCTCGGCGTTCTAGGGAGGGACAGGATCCTGGTCTTCTACCAGGGGCAGCCGAAGGTCTGCCACAAGTGCGGTGATCCCCGCCACTTCAGCGCAAGCTGCAAGGTGCAGAAATGTGCCTTGTGTGGTGGGGTAGGTCATCTCGCCGCATCTTGCAAGGACATTCGGTGCCACCTGTGTGGTGACCTAGATCACCCGTATAGCCGCTGCCCTCGCTCCTTTACCAATGCCGCTGCAGGCCGGTGGGGGGAGACCGTGAGGGGGCAAGCCCTGGCGGCGCGACCTCTGCTGTGGCAGGTGGTGGTGGCGGGAAAGGGGCTAAGGGGCCAGTGAGGAAGGACAAGGCCAATAGAGGTCCCTCTTACCAGAGGAGACAGGAAAAGCGCCACGGGGGTGAGGGGCGGGGAGAGCCTCAGGCAACTGGGGTGATGCCTGCCCTCCCCTCTAGGCCGGTGGCCGGTGTCTCTGAGGCCCCGGGGGAGGAAGAGGTATGCGAGGAGATCAGGAGGATGGAGAGGGAGGAAAACCTGACTGACTCCGACAACTCCTCCCAGTATGAAAGTGTGGATGAGGAGGTCACGGATCAGCCTACAGTAGAGAAGGGTGATAAAAAGCATACCGGAAGGAGGAAGAAGAAGGTGGTTAAGCCTTCCAAACCTTCCGACCGTAAGTATGCCAGCGGAAGGGCTCACCGGCTCCCCTCTGATCGCCCTCTCCAACCGGTACCAAGCCCTCGACGACCCTGCTGGGACGGAGGTTGGGGGCGAGGGGCCGGGGGCACCATCTGGGGGGCCTTCAGGGGATGGCGGAGTCCGTCCCCCAGGGGACACTGTTTCCTCTGGGGGGGGACAGACCTGGAGCCCGGAGGCAAGGAGACCATGGGGATGGATACCTCGTCTTCCCTAAAACGGAAGGGATCAGACCCCTCTTCGGAGGGGAAAGATGGGAAAGACGGGGTGGGGAAGAAGAAGGCCATCTAACCCAATCACCCATGATGGCGGAACTCACCCCGTTGACTCTGGCGTCCATTAATGTCGCCAGTATTAAGTCAGATGCGACCAGATTTGCGGCCTTTGATTTTTTCACCCGATTTGAGGCTGAAATTTTGTTTTTGCAAGAGACCCGACTAACAGACATGGGGGCCATCCATAAAGCCAGGAGGGAGTGGAGGTGTGGGCCCTCATACTGGTCTCTTGCGGCCGAGCCGTATAGCGGGGTGGCGGTCCTTTTTAAGACCGCGGAGGTGGAATGCCGACGGGTTATTGAGATAGAAATGGGGAGGTGCCTGGTCTTAGACGTTTTCATGAGGGGACAGGAGCTTCGGCTCATAAACATCTATGGTCCACAATCCAAGTGGGACCGCAAATGTCTCTTCATGAAAATCAAGCCCTTTCTTTTTACGAGCCGGCAGGTGGTCTTCGGTGGGGATTTTAACACCATTACGAGATCCCGTGATAGGGGGGGCCCCGGAGGCCACCTGGCTTATGATAGTACAGCATTAAATAGTATAGCTAGCGAAGCTCGCCTAGTGGATGTCCACATCCGGCACACCCCAGTCACGGGGGTTTCACCTTTCATAGAGGTAGCTGTAGGTCTAGGATAGATAGGTTTTTTTTGAAGGAGGATGCCATCTTTTCTGCAGTGTCCGCCGTTGAGGTGGAATTCTCCGATCACTGTTTAATTTTCTTTTCTCTGAATGTTACAGAGACGCCCCGGATGGGAAGAGGGTTGTGGAAGCTGAATTCATCCCTCTTGGAAGAAGCGGAAGTGAGACAATCCTTTGAGGAATTTCTTCAGAGCCAGGTACCGCTTTTGGATCTCTGTAGCAGTAAGTCTGAGTGGTGGGAGATCTTCAAAGAGAGGGTGGCGGGGTTCTTCCGTCAGCTCTCGAGCCTCAGGAGTCTGAACAGGCACCGCTTGTATCAGGCTTTGAGGAGGAAACTCGAGCAGCTCGTCTCGACTGGGGGTGACCGTGAGGAGATCTCCAGGGTGAAGTCTTTGCTCAAGAGGTGTCAGTATGATAGGCACACATCTTTGGTTTTTGAGAGGGATTTCGGGAGGTACCGCTCGCCTGACCCTTACAGAAACTGTAAGATGTCAGTGAATTGTAAGATGGTGACAGGACTGATCGACAGTACGGGTTCCCTGAACCGATCCAAATCAGGGATCCTGGAGGTGGTCAGATCCTTTTACTCATGCCTCTTGGGAAAGAGGGATCTGGATCGAGACGGGATGTCGGCTTTCCTGGCTGAGACCATTCATGAGCCAGGAGATGACCCCTCTCTTGATGTTTTGGTAGAGGCAATCAGGGAAGAGGAAGTGAGACTGGCCATTGATGGGCTTCGGCCCAAAAAATCGCCAGGTCCGGATGGCTTAACATCCGAGTTTTACAAGGCCTTTAGGGACTCCTTGGTCCCCCTCTTGACTGAGGTGTTTAATGAGTGCCTTTCCTCGGGCGCTCTTCCCAGCTCAATGAGGAGGTCAGCCCTGATTATCCTATCAAAGGGTAAGGACTCGTCCCGTATTGAGAATTGGCGTCCCATAGCGCTTCTCAATGTGGACTGGAAGGTTCTGGCAAAGGTGCTGTTTAATCAGCTGGTGAAGTTTGCACCCCGGCTCCTTTCGGGGGCTCAGCACTGCTCTGTTCCAGGCCGCAGTACTTTTAGTGCTGTGCTTGGTGTCCGAGAGGCAGTGGAGCAGGGCAGGGCGGGTCACTGGAAGGGGTACTTGCTGTCCTTAGATCAAGCGAAGGCCTTTGACAGGGTGAATCACGAGTACCTCTGGTCTGTCCTTTTGAGATACGGTCTGCCTGGGAGGTTTGTAAATTGGTTAGAGACCTTATACCAGGGGGCTGAGACTTTTCCACTCGTGAACGGTTGGGTTGGTCACCCTTTTGAGGTGAGTTCCGGGGTCCGTCAGGGTTGTCCTCTGAGCCCACTTTTATACGTGTTCGCGATCGATCCCTTCTTGAGGAGGGTAGATCGTGGACCGTTGGTGGGAGTCGGGATGGACCGGGCAGAGCCGGGGGCCACTCTGAGGGTGGTAGCGTACGCTGACGTCTCCCTCTTTGTGTCCTCGAGAGAGGAGGCGGATTGGGTCATGTCTGAGGTCGAGCGATACTCGGAGGCGTCCGGGTCCATGATCAACCGGGAAAAGTGCGAAAGTCTCTGGCTGGGAGGGGGAGATCCTAGTTTTGATCTCCCGGACACCCTTCCAGGGCCCCAGACCTCCGCCAAAATCCTAGGCATCGAATTTGGCCCCGGGGACTACCCCCAGCAAAATTGGGAGGGCAGACTTAAGATCGCCGCCCAAATGGTGGACCAGTGGAAGGGTTGGTCTTTAACCCTGAGGGAAAGGGTCAACTTGGCCAAAGGCTTTCTGCTTCCCTTGTTAATATACCTGGGCAGTGTCTGCGTCTTGCCAGAACCTCTCTGGACACGGGTCTATAGCCTGTTTTTCCAGCTGTTATGGGGGAACAGGCTTTACCTAATTAAGAGAGAGGTCACGTACCGCACAAGGAGACTAGGGGGGTTGGGTATGGTCAACCCGGTGGTGTTTCTGATAAACACCTTTCTTAAGATCAATGTTGCCAACCTCTATTCAGAGAGGGCTCCTCCGTGGGTATTCTCCTGCAGGGGTTGGTTTCGGCCTTTCTTCCAGGAATGGGAGACAGGAGGGCAGGTGAAGGACCTGCGCACACCACACGGATATCTCCCGGCTTATGCTACCCCGGTTCTGAAGGTGATCCGCCGGTGTGGTCTGGGAATGTGGGAAATCAGGACCATGTCGAGGAAATTCCTTGACAGCAGGGTTCTGTTGACCCATTTCCAGAAGCCCCTGGTGCTCAAGGATTGCCCAGGCTGGGATCTGGAGGTTGGGCTTGGGTTATTAAATTCCAAGCAGATCCCCTTGAAGTTTTGGGACTTGGCCTGGCGCTGCTTCCATGGGAGGCTGTATGTAAGGGACAACCTGAAGTGCAGGAGCTCCGATGATCGGGGTTGTCCCCGTGAGGAGTGTGGCGACATGTTGGAAAGCATGGAGCACTTCCTCCTTCAGTGTCCCTTTAATACAGGGGTCTACAACAGGGTGGGTGCTTCCATAGCCTGGCCTAGGCTGGCGTCCCTTTCTTATCCGGAGTGGGCTTATGGGGCATTCAGATCCCTGGGTGGCCGAGAACGGAGCACTTTATTCCTGGTTAGTGTAGTCATTAGGTTCCACACTTGGAGTGCACGGTGTAACGGGTCTGGTGGGTGGAACTACTGACGAGACAGGTCAGGTTGGTGGAACCACAAAGCTTTATTATACAAGAGAGTTTACTTGTAAGAGAGCGGGTGGCACCCGGGAAAAGGGCAGGGAATCACGGCAGGGGATATAGGTAGTCTCTGGACAGGCAGGTTTGTCACAGCAAGTGACCAAGGAAGTCTCTGGGCAGGCAGGTTGTAACGGTAAGTGACCGAGGCAGTCTCTGGACAGGCAGGCTGTCACGACAAGTGACCAGGCAGTCTCTGGACAGGCAGGTTATCACAGCAAGTGACCAGGGCAGTCTCTGGGACAGGCAGGTTGTCACAGCAAGTGACCAAGGCAGTCTCTGGGACAGGCAGGTTGTCACGGCAAGTGACCAGGCAGTATCTGGACAGGCAGGTTGTCACAGCAAGTGACCAAGGCAGTATCTGGACAGGCAGGTTGTCACAGCAAGTGACCAAGGCAGTCTCTGGGACAGGCAGGTTGTCACGGCAAGTGACCAGGCAGTCTCTGGACAGGCAGGTTGTCACGGCAAGTGACCAAGGCAGTCTCTGGGACAGGCAGGTTGTCACGGCAAGTGACCAGGCAGTCTCTGGACAGGCAGGTTGTCACGGCAAGTGACCAGGGCAGTCTCTGGGACAGTCAGGTTGTCACGGCAAGTGACCAGGCAGTCTCTGGACAGGCAGGTTGTCACGGCAAGTGACCAAGGCAGTCTCTGGGACAGGCAGGTTGTCACGGCAAGTGACCAGGCAGTCTCTAGAACAGGGCAGGCATATACGACCTGATATGGTGGAGCCTCCAGGTAGGCTGCAGTCGGATGGCAGATGATCGCTCCCAGGTGAGCAGGCAAGAGCCGTGGATCTCTGCAGATGATGTCCGAACTTCCGTATCGAGCTGCAGTCGGATGGCAGATGATCGCTCCCAGGTGAGCAGGCAAGAGCCGGGGATCTCCGCAGATGATGTCCGAACTTCCGGATGGAGCTGCAGTCGGATGGCAGATGATCGCTCCTAGGTGAGCAGGCAAGAGCCGGGGATCTCTGCAGATGACGTCCGAACCTCTGGATGGAACTGCAGACGGATGGCAGACAGGCAAGCCGACAGGTAACAGGCAGGTAACTGGAATCAGGAGCTGATGGCTGAAACAGAGTTAGACTGCACAGGAACAACATTGCTCGGGCACCTACATTAACCCCTTCCCGACCCATGACGCCACGTAGGCGTCATGAAAACCTGTGCCAATCCGACCCATGACGCCTATGTGGCGTCATGAAAGGATCTCGTCCCTGCGGGCCGGGAGACCGGGGTCACTGAAAGGTCACCCGACCCGCAGTTACAGGACCCTTTGTGCTTCACCACAGGGGGGTTGGCTTAACCCCCCGTGGCCACGATCGCTCTGATTGGCTGTTAAAAGTGAAACAGCCAATCAGAGCAATGTGTAATATTTCACCAATTTAATTGGTGAAATATTACAATCCAGCCATGGCCGATGCTGCAATAGCATCTGCCATGGCTGGACACCGAGCCCTGACCCCCCACACCGAGTCACGGCGGTGATCGGCCGCCGCCACCGAAAGATGGCAGCGATCGGTCACCGCCGTCACTTACAGCTCCCCTCCTCTTTTGGTCCACTGCCCCCACTTCCTATCCCCTCCCCCAGCCTTCCGACCCCCCTACTCACCTCTCCCGATCCACCGATGTCCCACGATCGGGCCCGGCGTCCGCCCGGGCCTCTTCATGGGCGCCGCCATATTGGAAAATGGCGGGCGCATGCGCAGTGCGCCCGCCGGCCGGCGCATGCGCAGTGCGCCCCCCAGTGTTCAAAAATTTATTTTGATCACTGTGATAAACTGTCACAGTGATCAAAATAAAAAAAAAGTAAATGAACCCCCCCTTTATCATAGGTAGGGACAAATAAAAAAAATAAAGAATTTTTTTTTTTTTCCTAGCGGATTTTGCTGCTGATCCGCAGCTGATTTTGCTGCGGATCCGCGGCGGATATCGCTGCTGATCCGCGGCGGATTTCGCTGCTGATCCGCGGCGGATTTCGCTGCTGATCCGCGGCGGATTTCGCTGCTGATCCGCGGCGGACTTCGCTGCTGATCCGCGGCGGACATCGCTGCTGATCCGCGGCGGATTTCGCTGCGGATCCGCTGCGGATTTCGCTGCTGATCCGCGGCGGATTTCGCTGCTGATCCGCGGCGGATTTCGCTGCTGATCGGCGGCGGATTTCGCTGCTGATCGGCGGCGGATTTCGCTGCTGATCGGCGGCGGATTTCGCTGCTGATCCGCGGCGGATTTCGCTGCGGATCGGCAGCGGATTTCGGATCAGCAGCGGATTTCGCTGCTGATCCGCTGCGGATTTCGCTGCTGATCGGCGGCGGATTTCGCTGCTGATCCGCGGCGGATTTCGCTGCTGATCGGCGGCGGATTTCGCTGCTGATCCGCAGCGGATTTCGCTGCTGATCGGCAGCGGATTTCGCTGCGTATCCGCGACTGATTTCGCTGCGGATCCGCGACTGATTTCGCTGCGGATCCGCGACTGATTTCGCTGCGGATCCGCGACTGATTTCGCTGCGGATCCGCGACTGATTTCATTGCTGATCCGCAGCGGATTTCGCTGCTGATCGGCGGCGGATTTCGCTGCTGATCCGCGGCGGATTTCGCTGCGCATCCGCGACTGATTTCGCTGCGGATCCGCGACTGATTTCGCTGCGGATCCGCGACTGATTTCGCTGCGGATCCGCGACTGATTTCGCTGCGGATTCGCGGCGGATTTCGCTGCTGATCCGCGGCGGATTTCGCTGCTGATCCGCGGCGGATTTCGCTGCTGATCCGCGGCGGATTTCGCTGCGGATCCGCGGCTGATTTCGCTGCGGATCCGCGGCTGATTTCGCTGCTGATCCGCGGCGGATTTCGCTGCTGATCCGCGGCGGATTTCGCTGCTGATCCGCGGCGGATTTCGCTGCTGATCCGCGGCGGATTTTGCTGCTGATCCGCAGGTGATTATCTGCTGATTCATCTGCGCTAGCGGGTATAGCATAACGCGATCGCGTTATGCTATACCGTTACCAGCCGGTCAACGCTACGTGTTGAACGGGCTGGTAAAACGCAATATGAACCCAGCCTTAGGGTTAGAACTAGGGTTAGGGTTAGCATTAGGGCTAAGGTTAGAATTACGGTTAGGGTTGGAATTAGGGTTAGGCTTGTAGTTAGGTTTATGGTTAGAGTTGGGATTAGGGGTGTGTTGGGGTTAGGGTTATGATTAGGGTTTGTATTAGGGTTAGGTGTGTGTAGGCGTTAGGGGTGTGTTGGGGTTAGGGTTGGAGTTAGAATTGAGGGGTTTCCACTATTTAGGCACATCAGGGGGTCTCCATACGCGACATGGCGCCACCATTGATTCCTGCAAATTTTGCGTTCAAAAAGTTAAACAGTGCTCCCTTTATTCCAAGCCCCGACGTATGCCCAAACAGTGGTTTATCCCCACATATGAGGTATCAGCGTACTCGGGAAAAATTGCACAACAACTTTGGGGGTTCTAATTTCTCCTGTTAACATTGGGGAAAAAAATTGGGGACTAAAAATTATTTTTGTGGAAAAAAAATAATTTTATATTTTCACGGCTCTGCGTTATAAACTTCTGTGAAGGACTTGGAGATTCAAAGTGCTCACCACACATCTAGAGGAGTTCCTTGGGGGATCTAGTTTCCAAAATGGGGTCACTTGTGGGGAGTTTCTACTGTTTAGGCACATCAGTGACTCTGCAAACGTAACATGACGCCCGAAGACCATTCCATCAAGTGGGCATTTCAAAAGGTCACTACTTCCCATCCGAGCCCCGACGTGTGCCCATACAGTAGTTTTCTCCCACATATGGGATATCAGCATACTCAGGACAAATTGGACAACAACTTTTGGGGTCTAATTTCTCATGTTACCCTTGCGAAAATAAAAAAATTGGGGACTAAAAGATCCTGATTGTGGAAAAAATATGATTTTTTTATTTTCATGCCCGGCGTTATAAACTTCTGTGTATCCCTTGGGGTTCAAAGTGCTCACCACACATCTAGATAAGTTCTTTGCGGTGTCTAGTTTCCAAAATGGGGTCACTTGTGGGGAGTTTCTACTGTTTAGGCGCATCAGGGGCTCTGCAAACGTAACAAGATGCCCGCAGACCATTCCATCAAGTTGGCATTTCAAAGCGTCACTACATCCCTTCCGAGCCCTGACGTGTGCCCAAACAGTGGTTCCCCCCCACATATGGGGTACTAGCGTACTCAGGACAAACTGGACAACAACTTTCGGGGTCCAATTTCTCCTGTAACCATTGTGAAAATAAAAAATAGTGGGCTAAAAAATCATTTTTTGAGAAAAAAAAAATATTTTATTTTCACGGCTCTGCGTTATAAACTTCTGTAAAGCACCTGGGGGGTTCAAAGTGCTCACTATGCATCTAGATAAGTTCATTAGGGCGTCTAGTTTCCAAAATGGGGTCACTTGTGGGGGAGCTCCAATGTTTAGGCACACAGGAACTCTCCAAATGCGACATGGCAACCGCTAAATATTCCAGCATATTTTCTATTCAAAAAGTCAAATGGCGCTCCTTCCCTTCTGAGCCCTGCCGTGCGCCCAAACAGTGGTTTATGATCACAAATGAGGTATCTGTGTACTCAGGAGAAATTGCCCAACAAATTTTAGAATCCAATTTATACTGTTGCCCATGTGAAAATGAAAAAAACTGAGGCTAAAAGAAAATTTTTGTGAAAAAAAAGTACTTTCTTTTTTTTACGGATCAATTTGTGAAGCACCTGGGGGTTCAAAGTGCTCACTATGCATCTAGATAAGTTCCTTAGGGGGTCTAGTTTCTAAAATGGGGTCACTTGTGGGGAGCTCCAATGTTTAGGCACACAGGGACTCTCCAAATGCGACATGGCAACCGCTAAATATTCCAGCATATTTTCCATTCAAAAAGTCAAATGGCGCTCCTTCCCTTCTGAGCCCTGCCGTGCGCCCAAACAGTGGTTTATGACCACATATGAGGTATCTGTGTACTCAGGAGAAATTGCCCAACAAATTTTAGGATCCAATTTATACTGTTGCCCATGTGAAAATGAAAAAAACTGAGGCTAAAAGAAAATTTTTGTGAAAAAAAAGTACTTTCTTTTTTTTACGGATCAATTTGTGAAGCACCTGGGGTTCAAAGTGCTCACTATGCATCTAGATAAGTTCCTTAGGGGTCTAGTTTCCAAAATGGGGTCACTTGTGGGGGAGCTCCAATGTTTAGGCACACAGGGACTCTCCAAATGCGACATGGCAACCGCTAAATATTCCAGCATATTTTCCATTCAAAAAGTCAAATGGCGCTGCTTCCCTTCTGAGCCCTGCCATGCGCCCAAACAGTGGTTTATGACCACATATGAGGTATCTGTGTACTCAGGAGAAATTGCCCAACAAATTTTAGGATCCAATTTATACTGTTGCCCATGTGAAAATGAAAAAACTGAGGCTAAAAGAAAATTTTTGTGAAAAAAAAGTACTTTCTTTTTTTTACAGATCAATTTGTGAAGCACCTGGGGTTCAAAATGATCACTATGCATCTAGATAAGTTCCTTAGGGGGTCTAGTTTCCAAAATGGGGTCACTTGTGGGGGAGCTCCAATGTTTAGGCACACAGGGACTCTCCAAATGCGACATGGCAACCGCTAAATATTCCAGCATATTTTCCATTCAAAAAGTCAAATGGCGCTGCTTCCCTTCTGAGCCCTGCCATGCGCCCAAACAGTGGTTTATGACCACATATGAGGTATCTGTGTACTCAGGAGAAATTGCCCAACAAATTTTAGGATCCAATTTATACTGTTGCCCATGTGAAAATGAAAAAACTGAGGCTAAAAGAAAATTTTGTGAAAAAAAAGTACTTTCTTTTTTTTACAGATCAATTTGTGAAGCACCTGGGGGTTCAAAATGATCACTATGCATCTAGATAAGTTCCTTAGGGGGTCTAGTTTCCAAAATGGGGTCACTTGTGGGGGAGCTCCAATGTTTAGGCACACAGGGACTCTCCAAATGTGACATGGCAACCGCTAAATATTCCAGCATATTTTCCATTCAAAAAGTCAAATGGCGCTCCTTCCCTTCTGAGCCCTGCCGTGCGCCCATACAGTGGTTTATGACCACATATGAGGTATCTGTGTACTCAGGAGAAATTGCCCAACAAATTTTAGGATCCATTTTATCCTGATGCCCATGTAAAAATGAAAAAATTGATGCTAAAAGAAAATTTTTGTTGGAAAAATTAAAATGTCCATTTTTTCCTTACACGTTGCTTTAGTTCCTGTGAAGCACCTGAAGGGTTAATAATCTTCTTGAATGTAGTTTTGAGTAGCTTGAGGGGTGCAGTTTTTATAAAGGTGTCACTTTTGGGTATTTTCTGCCATATAGACCCCTCAAAGTGACTTCAAATGTGAGGTGGTCCCTAAAAAAAATGGTTTTGTAAATTTTGCTGTAAAAATGAGAAATCGCTGGTCAACTTTTAACCCTTATAACTTCCTAACAAAAAAAAATGTTGTTCCCAAAATTGTGCTGATGTAAAGTAGACATGTGGGAAATGTTATTTATTAACTATTTTGTGTCACATAACTCTCTAGTTTAACAGAATAAAAATTAAAAATTTGAAAATTACAAAATTTTCAAAATTTTCGCCAAATTTCCATTTTTTTCACAAATAAACGCAAAAATTATCGACTTAAATTTACCACTAACATGAAGCCCAATATGTCACGAAAAAACAATCTCAGAATCGCTAGGATCCGTTGAAGCGTTCCTGAGTTATTACCTCATAAAGGGACACTGGTCAGAATTGCAAAAAATGGCAAGGTCTTTAAGGTCAAAATAGGCTGGGTCTTGAAGGGGTTAAGGAGGAAGCCCTTAATATAGGGTGGAGTCCTCCAGCATTGGCTGGAGACTGATTTGGAAAATGCGCGCGGCTCCTTTAAGAGCGGGGGAGGGTGCGGGCGCGCGCCCTAAGGCCAGTAGCAGGGAAGGAGCGCGCGGGACCAGCAGGGCGGAAGGAGGACGCTGAGCGCAGGTGAGGAGAGCGACGTCCCTGTCTGGCAGCAGGCAGGGACGCGGGCGCTACAGTACCCCCCCCCTCTAGGCCCCCCCTTCTTTAGGCCAGAAAGAAATTTAGCTAGGATAAGAGGGGCATGGATGTTCTCCCGAGGCTCCCAGGTTCTCTCCTCAGGACCAAACCCCTTCCAATCCACCAAAAAATAAGTCTTTCTTCCTACCCTTTTTGTGGCCAGAATGTTCTCTACCTCAAATTCATCATCAGCAGACACTGGAGCAGGAGGTGTACCTGTAGACTTAAAAAAGAGTTAAGAACCACAGGTTTGAGGAGAGATACATGAAAAGAATTAGGAATTCTCAAATTGGCCGGGAGTTTCAATTTATAGGACACCGGATTGATCTGACTGATGATCTCAAAAGGACCGATGAACCGAGGACCTAACTTGTAGGACGGAATTTTGAGTCGAACATATTTGGACGAAAGCCAGACTTTGTCCCCAGGACGGAATTGAGGAGGATCCAGACGTTTTTTGTCAGCATGTCTTTTCATGCGCTCGGATGACTGAATGAGTGCGGATCGGGTACTCTCCCAGATGGAGGAGAATTCTCTAACCAGAGATTCCGCAGCTGGATTGTCCACAGAGATGGAAACAGGGACAGGGATCCGAGGGTGCTGACCGAAGACTACAAAAAACGGAGACTTGGTGGAAGATTCGCTCTCATGATTATTGTAGGAGAATTCGGCCCAAGGCAGGAGCTCCACCCAGTCAGAATGGTGGACATTAACGAAGTGTCGAAGATAACTGGTCAAATTCTGATTTATTCGTTCAACTTGTCCATTGGACTGTGGGTGGTAAGCGGAGGAAAAATCCAGGGTGACGTCTAGCAACTTACAAGTGGCTCTCCAGAAACGTGAGGTGAACTGAACCCCACGATCCGACACAATGTCACGAGGCAGACCATGAAGACGGAAGATGTGGCGGATAAAGTCTTTAGCCAACTCGGGTGCAGACGGAAGACCTGGCAGAGGAATGAAGTGAGCCATCTTGGAAAAGCGGTCAGTGACCACCCAAATGACTGTACAACCAGCAGAGACGGGAAGATCAGTAATGAAGTCCATGGCTATATGCTGCCAGGGGGCAGCGGGTACAGGAAGCGGAAGAAGACGGCCGGTAGGCAGGTGTCTCGGAACTTTGTTGCGGGCACAGGAAACACAGGCAGAAACAAAGTCTATTACGTCTTTGTGCAGGGTAGGCCACCAATAATGCCGGGTAATGAGTTGGAGGGTCTTTTTTTGACCAGCGTGGCCAGCGAGTTTAGACGAGTGACCCCAATGTAGGATTCTCTTCCGATCGGTTTCTGATACGAACGTCTTACCAGGAGGGAGACGATTTAGACTCACGGGAGCCACCTGCATCACTCTGGCGGGATCGATGATATGTTTAGGCTCATCTTCGAGATCCGACACCAGGAAAGACCGAGACAAGGCATCCGCCTTGACGTTTTTGTCAGCTGGGCGAAAATGCAAAAGAAAATCGAAGCGGGCAAAAAACAAGGACCACCGGGCTTGGCGAGGATTAAGTCTCTGTGCCTGCTGGAGGTATGCCAGATTTTTGTGGTCCGTGTAGATGATTACCGGATGAAGAGCCCCTTCGAGTAGGTAACGCCACTCCTCCAATGCCAACTTAATGGCCAATAACTCTCGATCTCCTATGGAGTAGTTGCGCTCGGAGGAGGAGAAGAGTTTGGAGAAGAAACCGCAGGATACCATCCTCCCGGATGGCGATTTTTGGGTAAGAACCGCTCCGGCTCCAGCAGAGGAAGCGTCCACCTCCAGGAAGAACTGCTTGTTGCCATCCGGGCGATGCAGCACTGGAGCGGAAGAGAAGGCCTGTTTCAGAGAAAGGAAGGCCTCCTCTGCTTCGGTCGTCCACTGTTTGGGGTTAGCATCCTTGCGAGTGAGCGCTGAGATTGGAGCAGTCCTGGAAGAGAAGTGCGGTATGAAGAGACGGTAATAGTTGGCGAATCCCAGAAACCGCTGAATGGCCTTCAACCCCTCTGGTCGGGGCCATTTCTCGATGGCAGACAGTTTCTCTGGATCCATTCGTAGGCCTGTCTGAGAAATAATGTAGCCCAGAAATGGAAGCGAAGTCTGCTCAAAGAGGCACTTCTCATATTTGGCGAAGAGGTGATTCTGCCTGAGCCTGAGCAGAACCTGACGAACATCCCTCCGGTGAGACTGAAGATCCGGAGAGAAGACCAAGATGTCGTCAAGGTACACCACAACACAGGAGTAGAGGAGGTCCCGGAAGATGTCATTGACCAACTCCTGAAAGACTGCAGGAGCATTACAGAGACCAAAGGGCATCACCAAGTACTCGTAGTGGCCGTCCCGGGTGTTGAATGCCGTCTTCCATTCATCTCCTCGACGGATACGAACCAGGTTGTATGCTCCACGAAGATCTAGTTTGGTGAAGACTCTAGCCCCTCTAAGACGATCAAACAGTTCTGGAATGAGCGGAAGAGGGTACTTATTCTTCACCGTGATCGAATTTAGGCCTCTGTAGTCAATACAGGGACGGAGAGATCCGTCTTTCTTTTTAACGAAGAAGAAACCTGCTCCCGCTGGGGAGGTAGATTTCCGGATGAATCCCTTTGCTAAGTTCTCGATATATTCGGACATCGACCTGGTCTCAGCAGCAGACAACGGGTAAATACGCCCACGGGGAGGCGTAGTACCGGGCAACAGGTCAATCGGGCAATCATATGGTCTATGCGGGGGTAATGTCTCTGCTTCCTTTTTATTGAAGACATCAGCAAATGACCAATATGGAATCGGGAGTCCAGGTAGATTAGCAGGTGTAGGAGAAGAATAGACAGGATGAACAGGCACCAGACACGTTTTATGACAGTCCTGTCCCCAGCGAAGAACCTCTCCATTCTGCCAGTCGAGCACAGGTGCATGTTTTTGGAGCCAAGGCAGACCTAGTAAGAAAGCATGAGAGAGTCCGGGTAAAACATGAAACGAGATGCTCTCAGAATGCAACATTCCCACCTGCAGGGTTATGACTTCGGTGATAAGTCGGATGGGACGAGGTAGGAGGCCCCCATCCACAGCAGCAACAGATACAGGTTCAACAAGAGGTTTGGTGGGAATGTGATACTTCTCTACTAGAGCCTGTGACACGAGATTCCCAGTTGCTCCAGAATCAAGTTGGGCCATTTCGAAGTGGCGGTTCTTACCGAGCAGAATTGAAACCGACAGCAGCAGGGATGAAGAGGATTTATTTTTGTCTAGATTGACCTCTCCGAGCGAACCTAGACACAGGCGTTTCCCGACTTCTCCGGACAGGTTTGGATCCAGTGCTCCTTACTGCCGCAGTAGAAGCAACTTTTCTCGGCACGGCGTGAGTCCTGACGGGCTTTGACCATCTTGGTCTGGTCGACCTGCATAGGCTCAGCAGTGTGCACCTGAGGAGAAACGGAAGAGGTTATAGATCTCTGACACGAGGGTGCAAGATGGAAAAAATTTTTTTTACGGGTGATCTCTTTGGCTCGTTCCTGGAACCGTAAATCAATTCGATTGGCAAGATTTATTAAATCATCTAGAGGTTGGAATGTCCCGACCGGCAAGTTCGTCTTTAATACGGCCGGACAGACCCTCCCAGAAGACCGAAATTAGAGCTTCATTGTCCCAAGCTAATTCTGAGGCTAAAGTCCGGAACCGTATGGCATATTGACCAACGGTGAGGCTCTCCTGACGGAGACGCAGCAGAGATGATGCAGAGGAAGTCTTCCGTCCAGGTTCGTCGAATACCTTCCGGAAGGCCGAGAGAAAAGCAGGCAGGTCAGATACCAGAGGATCCTCTCTTCCCAGAGAGGATTAAGCCAGGCTAGGGCCTCTCCGGTGAGATGGGACATGATGAAGGCAATTTTGGCCCGGTCAGAGTTAAACTGGTGTGCCAGGAGTTCAAAATGCAGGGTGCACAGATTAATGAAACCCCGAGCCAGAGCAGGATCGCCTCCAAACCTAGGAGGAGCTGACAGTCGGGGTCCGGGAATGGAAACCACGGAATTGGGAATCAGCGGGACTGACGGATTATGAGTCATGGCTCCAGCGATGGTTGCTGGTGATGAATTCAGAGTGTCCAGACGGGAATTGACGTTCCGCAGGTGACCCAGGATGGCCTCCTGTTGAGACCTCTGGCGAGACAGCTCATGACACAGTTCCGGGAGTGAAGGGGTTTGGGTGCCACCGGGTTCCATGGCCCGAGCAAACTGTAACGGGTCTGGTGGGTGGAACTACTGACGAGACAGGTCAGGTTGGTGGAACCACAAAGCTTTATTATACAAGAGAGTTTACTTGTAAGAGAGCGGGTGGCACCCGGGAAAAGGGCAGGGAATCACGGCAGGGGATATAGGTAGTCTCTGGACAGGCAGGTTTGTCACAGCAAGTGACCAAGGAAGTCTCTGGGCAGGCAGGTTGTAACGGTAAGTGACCGAGGCAGTCTCTGGACAGGCAGGCTGTCACGACAAGTGACCAGGCAGTCTCTGGACAGGCAGGTTGTCACAGCAAGTGACCAAGGCAGTCTCTGGGACAGGCAGGTTGTCACAGCAAGTGACCAAGGCAGTCTCTGGGACAGGCAGGTTGTCACGGCAAGTGACCAGGCAGTATCTGGACAGGCAGGTTGTCACAGCAAGTGACCAAGGCAGTATCTGGACAGGCAGGTTGTCACAGCAAGTGACCAAGGCAGTCTCTGGGACAGGCAGGTTGTCACGGCAAGTGACCAGGCAGTCTCTGGACAGGCAGGTTGTCACGGCAAGTGACCAAGGCAGTCTCTGGGACAGGCAGGTTGTCACGGCAAGTGACCAGGCAGTCTCTGGACAGGCAGGTTGTCACGGCAAGTGACCAGGGCAGTCTCTGGGACAGGCAGGTTGTCACGGCAAGTGACCAGGCAGTCTCTGGACAGGCAGGTTGTCACGGCAAGTGACCAAGGCAGTCTCTGGGACAGGCAGGTTGTCACGGCATGTGACCAGGCAGTCTCTAGAACAGGGCAGGCATATACGACCTGATATGGTGGAGCCTCCAGGTAGGCTGCAGTCGGATGGCAGATGATCGCTCCCAGGTGAGCAGGCAAGAGCCGTTGATCTCTGCAGATGATGTCCGAACTTCCGGATGGAGCTGCAGTCGGATGGCAGATGATCGCTCCCAGGTGAGCAGGCAAGAGCCGGGGATCTCCGCAGATGATGTCCGAACTTCCGGATGGAGCTGCAGTCGGATGGCAGATGATCGCTCCTAGGTGAGCAGGCAAGAGCCGGGGATCTCTGCAGATGACGTCCGAACCTCTGGATGGAACTGCAGACGGATGGCAGACAGGCAAGCCGACAGGTAACAGGCAGGTAACTGGAATCAGGAGCTGATGGCTGAAACAGAGTTAGACTGCACAGGAACAACATTGCACGGGCACCTACATTAAGGAGGAAGCCCTTAATATAGGGTGGAGTCCTCCAGCATTGGCTGGAGACTGATTTGGAAAATGCGCGCGGCTCCTTTAAGAGCGGGGGAGGGTGCGGGCGCGCGCCCTAAGGCCAGTAGCAGGGAAGGAGCGCGCGGGACCAGCAGGCGGAAGGAGGACGCTGAGCGCAGGTGAGGAGAGCGACGTCCCTGTCTGGCAGCAGGCAGGGACGCGGGCGCTACACACGGTGTTTAGTTTCCACGCAGCGGAAAGTCCTCCCCCAGGATGAGGTGGTTAGAAACATCTTGCGTGACCTGGGGAAGGTGCGCTCTTTGGAGTTTGAGAGGCTGGGCGCGAGGAGGGCCTCTTGGCTTTGGAGGGGTTTCTCCTTTAACGTGCCTTAGGGAGAGCTGGTTTGTGTGAGATTGTTGGTAGGGTAAGATAAGGTGGTGTGGGTGTTGAGGGAGAGAAAAGTAGGGACAGATAGGGACAGGGAGGGCCAGTTTAGGGATAGCTAGATAGTTAGTTTTGATAAGCTAGGTAGAGTGGGGATAGGTAGGGACGGGTAGGGATAGTTAAGGTCAGTTTCTTTTCTTTTAGGGTCAGATTTAGTTAAAAAAAAAAAAGGGTGAGGGACAGGGTGCGTGTGTTGGTGGTTAGGGATGGGGCCTCTTAGGACTCCAGTTTTCTGGTGGTGGGCTGGTGTGTGGCACATTAAGCTTTTTGTTTTGAAAATTCAGGAAATAATGGATATTGGGCTTGCAGGCGCTGAACTTGGGCCTTGCAAGTTATGTTTTCAGTGTATAGTGTAAATGTTTATAATGTTGTGGTTTAAGTAAAGTAATGTAATGTATTGTTTTTGTGTGGTAGGTCTGTTAATGTAATGTTTTGTATATAAGTGTAAATAGTTATATGTTTGGGGGGGTATAGTTTAGGTTGGGTGGGGGGGAGGGCATGGAACTTGCCATGGACCCGAAAAATTTCTAAGGGCATAAACTTTCATGGACCCGTAAAGATTGCTGTGAAAAGGGCATGAACTCATGGACCTGTGGTGTGGTGAGGGGGAAAAATATATATATATATATATATATATATATACAGGTCCTTCTCAAAAAATTAGCATATAGTGCTAAATTTCATTATTTTCCATAATGTAATGATTACAATTAAACTTTCATATATTTTAGATTCATTACACACCAACTAAAATTTGTCAGGTCTTTTATTGTTTTAATACTGATGATTTTGGCATACAACTCCTGATAACCCAAAAAACCTGTCTAAAAAAATTAACATATTTCAACCATCCAATAAAATAAAAGTGTTTTTTAAAAACAAACAAAAAAAACCATCAAATAATAAAGTTCAGTTATGCACTCAATACTTGGTCGGGAATCCTTTTGCAGAAATGACTGCTTCAATGCGGCGTGGCATGGAGGCAATCAGCCTGTGACACTGCTGAGGTGTTATGGAGGCCCAGGATGCTTCGATAGTGGCCTTAAGCTCATCCAGAGTGTTGGGTCTTGCGTCTCTCAACTTTCTCTTCACAATATCCCACAGATTCTCTATGGGGTTCAGGTCAGGAGAGTTGGCAGGCCAAATGAGCACAGTAATACCATTGTCAGTAAACCATTTACCAGTGGTTTTGGCACTGTGAGCAGGTGCTAGTTCGTGCTGAAAAATGAAATCTTCATCTCCATAAAGCATTTCAGCCGATGGAAGCATGAAGTGCTCCAAAATCTCCTGATAGCTAGCTGCATTGACCCTGCCCTTGATGAAACACAGTGGACCAACACCAGCAGCTGACATGGCACCCCACACCATCACTGACTGTGGGTACTTGACACTGGACTTCAGGCATTTTGGCATTTCCTTTTTCACAGTCTTCCTCCAGACTCTGGCACCTTGATTTCCGAATGACATGCAAAATTTGCTTTCATCAGAAAAAAGAACTTGGGACCACTTAGCAACAGTCCAGTGCTGCTTCTCTGTAGCCCAGGTCAGGCGCTTCTGCCGCTGTTTATGGTTCAAAAGTGGCTTTACCTGGGGAATGCGGCACCTGTAGCCCATTTCCTGCACACGCCTGTGCACGGTGGCTCTGGATGTTTCTACACCAGACTCAGTCCACTGCTTCCTCAGGTCCCCCAAGGTCTGGAATCGGTCCTTCTCCACAATCTTCCTCAGGGTCCGGTCACCTCTTCTCGTTGTACAGCGTTTTCTGCCACATTGTTTTCTTCCAACAGACTTCCCATTGAGGTGCCTTGATACAGCACTCTGGGAACAGCCTATTTGTTGAGAAATTTCTTTCTGGGTCTTACCCTCTTGCTTGAGGGTGTCAATGATGGCCTTCTTGACATCAGTCAGGTCGCTAGTCTTACCCATGATGGGGGTTTTGAGTAATGAACCAGGCAGGGAGTTTTTAAAAGCCTCAGGAATCTTTTGCATGTGTTTAGAGTTAATTAGTTGATTCAGAAGATTAGGGTAATAGGTCGTTTAGAGAACCTTTTCTTGATATGCTAATTTTTTGAGACAGGTTTTTTGGGTTATCAGGAATTGTATGCCAAAATCATCAGTATTAAAACAATAAAAGACCTGACAAATTTCAGTTGGTGTGTAATGAATCTAAAATATATGAAAGTTTAATTGTAATCATTACATTATGGAAAATAATGAAATTTAGCACTATATGCTAATTTTTTGAGAAGGACCTGTATATAGTAGTGTATATAGTAGCGTGTATATATAGGTTGTGTTGTATGTATGGCCAGGTGAGGCCTTTTTTCTTTTTTTTTTGGGGAGGTGCGTGAGTGTGTGTCAGTGTGAGTGTGTGTGCATGTTTCTTTTATGTCTTATATCTAATTTTGTTTAATGACGATGTCCCTGCTGGGGGTCCTTTGGAGCTGCAATAGTTCTGAAGAAGAGAAAGGACTAAGGACTCTGGCCTTTTTGGTTTAATTTTGTTTTGAAGCTGGTTTCTTTTGTTTCTGTTATTTATCTTAGCAATGTTCATTTATGTACAGTTTGAAATTTATTACGGTATGTATTGTTTATATTTTTTATAATAAAAAGAGCTACAGGATGTAACTCAGGATCAGTAATGTAATGTATGTACACAGTGACTGCATCAGCAGAATAGTGAGTGCAGCTCTGCAGTATAATACAGGATGTAACTCGGGATCAGTAATGTAATGTATGTACACAGTGACTGCACCAGCAGAATAGTGAGTGTAGCTCTAGAGTATAATACAGGATGTAACTCAGGATCAGTAATATAATGTATGTACACAGTGACGGCACCAGCAGAATAGTGAGTGCAGCTCTGCAGTATAATACAGAATGTAACTCGGGATCAGTAATGTAATGTATGTACACAGTGAATGCACCAGCAGAATAGTGAGTGCAGCTCTGGAGTCTCACACAGGAAGGGGCGGAGCTAGACGTGTGCTCGGTGTCTGCAGCTATTTGGAAAGATCTCTGCAAAGGGAGGATTTTTTTTTCCCTGGTCCACCTGCCTGCCTTCCCACAGAGAGACACTTATCCCTGGGACCGTGCGCCGGCTCCCACCCTCCAGCAAGGCGGCTGGGGGTGGGAGGCCTCACATACCAGCAGGAGGCCATACCATCTAGCCGGTCCCAGGGGAGATGGCGAGGAAAAAGCCCTCGGGGGGCCGCAAGACCCCAGGAACCAAGAACCCTGAGGCTGGGACCGTGGCGGTTACTCCTTCCGGAGGAGGAGGAGGAGAGGCGGCCAGCGGAGGTGCGGTGGTGGAGCCCCCCAACATCTGGGGCTCCAAGGCAGCGGGGGAGCCTGTCACCACCTATGGCTCCCGCATCCACGCGCACCTCTGCGAATACGAGGAGGCCGCCAAACAGCTAAGGAGACTCCGGGAGGAGTTGAAGGGAGCACGCATCATGGCGAAGAACAAGCTCCCTGCCTCAAGGACAGCAGAGGTCACCGCCACGGTGCAGAGGCTGAAGGGTCAATAACAGATCTGGAAAAACAGAGGGCAGAGATCCTGGCTGGGAGCGGCCCTTTCGAGGAGAAGCTCAAAACGACGACCGGTTCAGGGCCCTGACCGGTGGGTCTCCTGGGGGGTCAGGAGGCCCCAGCCAGGTGGAGGAGGAGAAGGAGGAAGATGGCGGCTGTGAGGTATCTGTGCCAGTCCCACCTGAAGACCTGGTGAGTGTAAACGCCCAGGTATCATGCAGCGGGATAGCCCCCGAGCAAGTGGCCCTCCCACCGGACTCCAGTAGTTCGGAGGAAAGTGGGAGCGAGGGGGAGGATGGAGGGAGTGGTATCAGCAGTGAGGGGGGCTGTCTCATCCTGCAACAAGTGCGGCAGATCGAGTCCCCAGCGCGGTTTGGCGAGCTGTTGTTTGGGTATGAGATCTGCGAGGATGGGGCAACCGGGAAGGGGAAGAAAAGAAAAAAAAAAAGCCAGAGTCACCACCATAGACAAATTCGTCTATGCTCCCCTTCCTGGGGCCCCCTGTCCCGTTGTGTGGAACCCGCAGCAAGGGAGCGGGGAGAGAAGAGTCTGCCCGGGTCTGGGTGCCATGTCTGGTGGTGGCAGCTCGGGCTCAGGCAGCGATATGGAGAGTGTCGGTGCCGGTGTTGTTGATGGTGGTGGTGCTCGGGCCCATTCCTCTGTGGCAGCGGGGGCTGGCCCGGCACCTAGAGTCGGTACAGCCGGGGCCGCATCTCCGGCGGCGAGAGCTGGGGTCTCTGGGCCCCCCACACGCGGATCCGCTCAGACTGGATCATTTTTGGGGGTCCAGAGACCAAGAAAGGGCGCGAAGTCTGCCGTAAGGCAGCAAGTTAAAAAGTGCAAGCTGTTGGTCGCTCCCCTGGCGGTGTCCGCGGCAGGGTCGGGGTCCTCTGCGCGTCGATCCAATAAGGGGTCCGCGCCGGGGGCCCCGCCGCCACTGGGCGCCGAGGGGGAGTGGCCGACCTTGCCAAAAGCGAGTGGTGGGTACAAGAAGGCGGTGGTGGCCTGTGAGGGGGGCGTGTCCTCCTCGGCCACTGTCCCACCTGCTATTGTCGCGTCTGGCGGGGGGGTAGCCTTGCGGGCTGCTGCCTCACCCGCTATGACTGCGGCTGGCGGTAGGGGCGTGGCCTCGGCGGCCGCAGCTCCGCTCGCTGTGCTCACGGCTGGCGGGGGGAGCGTGGCCTTTCGGGCCTTCGCTCTACCCGCCATTGCCGTGGCCAGCGGGGGGGGCGTGGCCTCGGCAGGCCCGCTGCCTTCTGTCCCACCCAAAACAATGCCCGAGAGAGCTGGCAAGGGGTTGCCGGGGTCCGCAGCCCACTTACCTCCATCTAGTGGTGCGGGGGCTCCGGTGCCCCAAGAGAGGCCAGCGCAGGTTTCCAGTGGGGGGCAGGGTGCAGAGGCAGAGCCCGGCCCTGCCCCGAATGTAACAACAAAAAAAAAATGGGGCCAGAGAGCCCGGGAAGTGCTGCTGCTCCTGAGCCCAGGCAGAGCTTACTAGGTGGGCTCTGTTCTGCGGCTCGTAAAGGGGCAGCAGTACTCCTGGGCAAAAACAATGCGGGGCAGAGCACCGATCAGCCAGGGCCCCCAGCAGGAAAAAAACGAAACTGCAAGGAAAATAATTTTGAAAATGTTAATGAATTGGCTGAGGTGAATGGTATGAGTGACATGAGTGACGTGGATGTGGGAGTGGATGTGGGAGTGAATGCGGAGGGAGTGAGTGTTGGTGTAAGTGGGAGCACGGGTGGTGAGGGAAGGGCTGGCCCATCTGGCCCCCCAGAAGTGAGACCCCGTTCTTTTGCGGAGGTTGTGGCTGGGGCTCCGGGGGGTTCTCGGGGGGTCTCCTTGCCTCCGGACTCTGGGGACGGCGTTTTGCACCGCCGTTTTCTGGAGGCCCTTAAAAAAGGAGAGCGGTCGGTCAATGTAGAGGGAAGAGAGGTGGACTTGTCTTTCTGGTTGGAGAGACATGGCCTGGCCGCCTTCCAAGATAGAAGGGAGGGGGAAACCATTTGGTCCCTCCCGACAGCCGGGCAAGGGCCGGCCAGTAGGAATGTGGTCCGTCTTCGGTGGAGGGGCGGTGAAGCTTGCCCACCCAGGAGTAGGGTGGTGGAGCTCCTCCTGAAGATGGGCTTCAGGGCGACGGACATCTTTGCCCATCCCTCGGCCACCCTATTCTTCGACATCAGTTTCGTTCGGCCGGAGGGGCTAGAGCTCTTCTGGTCAAATTACGAGCTGGTGAAGGGGGAGCCCGGATGGCGAGACTTCGCCGTACAGGCGTTGTCTCGCCAAAATGCCATTAAGAGAGTGACCGTGGTGACTTGTAACGAGTCACTCTCCGGCGTTGACATCATGACGTGGATTTCCCGTTATGGGGAAGTCACGGATGTCCCCAAAAAAAATCGGGACAAGTTCGGTATCTGGTCGGGGGGCTGGACCTTCATGATGAAGTTGAAGGTCTCAGGGGGTACCGTCACCCACATCCCTTCCTCGGCGTTCCTAGGGAGGGACAGGATCCTGGTCTTCTACCAGGGGCAGCCAAAGGTCTGCCACAAGTGCGGTGATCCCCGCCACTTCAGCGCAAGCTGCAAGGTGCAGAAATTTTGCCTTGTGTGGTGGGGTAGGTCATCTCGCCGCATCTTGCAAGGACATTCGGTGGCCACCTGTGTGGTGACCTAGGTCACCCGTATAGCCGCTGCCCTCGCTCCTTTAACCAATGGGTGCTGCAGGCCCGGTGGGGGAGAACCGTGAGGGGGCAACCCCTGGCGGCGCGACCTCTGCTGTGGCAGGTGGTGGTGGCGGGAGGGGCTAAGGGCCAGTGAGGAAGGACAAGGGCCCAAAAGAGGTCCCTCTTACCCGAGGAGACAGGAAAAGCGCCACGGGGTGAGGGGCGGGGAGAGCCTCAGGCAACTGGGATGCCTGCCCTCCCCTCTAGGCCGGTGTCTCTGAGGCCCCGGGGGAGGAAGAGGTATGCGAGGAGATCAGGGGGATGGAGGGAGAAAACCTGGCTGACTCCGACAACTCCTCCCAGTAAAGAAAGTGTGGATGAGGGGGTCACGGACCAGCCTACAGTAGAGAAGGGTGATAAAAAGCGTACCGGGAAAGGGGGAAGAAGAAGGTGGTTAAGCCTTCCAAAAACCCCCTCCCCCGACCGAAGTATGCCAACGGAAGGGCTCACCGGGGTCCCCTCTGATCGCCCCCTCCAACCGGTACCAAGCCCTCGACGACCCTGCTGGGCGGAGGTCGGGGGCGAGGGGCCGGGGCGCCATCTGGGGGGCCTTCAGGGGACGCTGTTTCCTCTGGGGGGGACAGACCTGGAGCCCGGAGGCAAGGAGACCATGGGGATGGATACCTCGTCTTCCCTAAAAACGGAAGGGATCAGACCCCTCTTCGGAGGGGAAAGATGGGAAAGACGGGTGGGGAAGAAGAAGGCCATCTAACCCCAAACACCCATGATGGCGGAACTCACCCCGTTGACTCTGGCGTCCATTAATGTCGCCAGTATTAAGTCAGATGCGGCCAGATTTGCGGCCTTTGATTTTTTTCACCCGATTTTGAGGGTGAAATTTTTTTTTTGCAAGAGACCCGACTAACAGACATGGGGGTCATTCCATAAAGCCAGGAGGGAGTGGAGGTGTGGGCCCCATACGGTCTCTTGGCCCCAACCCTAAAAAAACCCCTTTTTTTGGGCCC
>JARQOD010000003.1:432235218-432364042 GCA_033576555.1 Oophaga sylvatica | reverse complement strand
AAAGGGGGTCACCCCTGGCACGACCCCGGGTCGGGATCTCTGGGATCCGGGGGGTTCCGGGCCCGGAAAACTGTAACAAATGGAAGGGGAAAGGCAGGGTGGTGAAGTTCACATTCTTTTTATTTTTTTAATGGGGAAACCTCGAGACCGCGGCCCGGGGGGCTCCAAAAGGGGGGGGTAACTTGACCCCGGGGGTTCCCTAAAAGGGGCCCCTCGAACAGGACCAAAAAGGGATCCCCGGAGGAACAGGTGCTCCTCCGTTAGCCCCCGGACACTGGCGCTGTCCCAGAGGGCCAAAAGGGGAAAACAGGTATTTACGAGTCCGGGGAAAAGTATTTCACAGAAAAGGGTAAGGCCTGGTCCAGAAGGGTGGTGAGGCTGGCTTCGTGACCTTTCCCGGCCACGGGTCGGTGGCTGATGGCGGAACGGGTACACTTGCGCCAGTAATAGCCGGATAGTCCAAGATAGCCGATAAGGTTAGAAAATGTCTGAGGAACAAACGTACAGCGAAGCACAAGCGGCAGACGCAGCGCATACAGATCAGGAACGAACCGGATGTAGCAATGATAGAACACGTTGCTCCGGCACTCCCCTAATGGGGAGTGACCAGAAAGTATGATGCGCACCCTTGGTTAATTAGCTATTAAAAAAATGCCGCCCCCCTTTAAAGAAGCGGTGGGCGCGGGCCCCTGCGTCCCTAAGCAGCTAGGGGCCTCCCAGCAGCGGCCAGGAGGGGAGGAGGCAGGGACCCGAGAAGCAGATGGGAAGGAAAACCCCACCCGCGCGGACTGCTGCAGAGGGACGGGTGAGTGAGCAGAACGGAGGCGAGCCAGCGGGGACCGGGTTCCCAAACAGTAAAAATTTGGGTCCAACACCCGTACCACAGGGCCCCTTCCTACCCCGCCCACATGGTTTTCACCCGACACCCATACACACACAGCACTGCTCATCCCCCCTGTAAACCCCTCCTGCCCCCACACATAGTAAATTCACCTCACCAGCCCATGACAACCACCAGATACGAACCTTTCCCTCATGTTTTCCATGCACAGCTTGCGTCCCATTATTCCCCCATTCCCCTTCCCTGCGCCATACCTTTCCTCCCCGGGAAAAACATTTAAATCACTTGAAACCTAAAGCATGGCTCTACCCAAAAGTCACATGGGGCGTGGTGTTGTGGAGCCAGCGCACGTGGGCCACAGATCTAGAAAGGTCATTTAAAAGGATTCATCCAAAGAGGCCCCCAGAGCATCCCCACACATTCCCCCCTTCCTCAGACCACCAGAGGGACCCTGTATAGGAATAAAAAGGAGGGGGGGGCGGGAAAGTTACCACACTCTAGAGAGCCATCGGGAAAACAGATCAAAACGGACTCAGAAAAAATGAGACACAGAAACAGGTCAGTCTGAGAGGAGCGTGCGGACGCTCTAGAGAGCGGCAGAAGAGGCAGCCCACCAACTGCCAGTGTGTATAGCCTTGGGAGGGCCCAAGTAGGCTGAAGGCTAGAGGAGAGAGTAGCTAGGGGGCAGAGGAGCCTTATCAGCTCACCCCAGAAAGCACATATGGAATCGGGTCCGAGCTTACAGGGATCTTTATGACCTAGTAGGAGACGACCGGGAATTCCTGGAGGACTACAGGTCCCAGGAGCACCCAAGAGCTGATACGTAACAGAGCCAGGGACACGGAGACCCTACAAGCAGGGAGTGTGTACTCCAGGAGAAGGCCCTACCACAAAGTCAGCCGGTGCAGGACAAAGACAAAGTTAGGCTAGCTACAGGCAGGTCAGAAACTTACTACAGAGAGGCAAGAAACAGGAGGCCCTACACCTGCTCACTGGGGAGAATCCGGACATGCACCCTTCACCCTACAGTGCTCCGGGATGTTCCTGCACTAACTCCAGTAAAGGTACAGAAGTGACTTGTGTGTGCTCTCATTCTTGTTCTTACCCGGCTGGGTTACCTCCATCCTGCATCCCTACATTTACGCTGCCCTGAAGGCCTGCTCCACCTGTGGGGGCAATCCCAAATCTAAGCTGCCAAATCACCGGCCTCAGTGGACTGCTGCAGCGCTGGTGATCCTCACGAGACACCACAGGTGGCGTCACGATTCACATGACATTATCCCTGTAAATATATCCCCATTTTGGTGTGAGCGCCCAGGGCCACGGACCGGTCGTGGCCACCACGACATCTCCCATAGAAATCAACGGGCTCGGGTCCGAGTACCCCAGCCCTCGTGGGCGGTTCATCTAAATGGCGTCACGAACAGGATCGCGTGCCCGCGGCAGCGGAAGAGTAGTGCCCGTTGCCACGGGGTACTGTGCGCTTTTACAAAAAGACTGTATATTGTATTGTGGTGAAGATTTCCCGCCAATTGTCTGCCATTATTACATCACCGCGGAAAACTAGGAGGCGTACCTGTGAAACCCCTCGAAGTCTTGGGACACGCCCCACGCGGCGTCAGGTCTTGGCAGGGAGCTCCAGTAAACGCTCTGATGTGGGACGTCTGCGACGCAGGTCCTAACAGCAGACCGCGCTCTGCGGAGCTGCGGCCTACAGAAGGAAAGTAGGCCACGGTTCACTAGGGGAGGCGCCAAGATGTCACAGCACCCGTCTGACGGCACAGCCCAGGCCGACAGCCCTGATGATCTGCCCTCAACAGTTGCCGCACAGGCCGGAGCAGCCGCCCCATCACCTGGGTCTATAGCCCTATAGTACCACTGACTTTACCGTACATGCCTGGAGCAAAGTGGCTTCCCCAGTACAGCGGCAAGTCAGACACCCTGTCGGGATTCCAGCACAAAATATGCAGCATACTGGACATGTATTCTATGTCAGACAAACCCAAAAGGGGTGCAGTAGTTGTGGGACAATTGACTGGTGCTGCGGAGAGAGAAGTAGAGACTTGGTCGGCCGCAGACAGGAATCAGTGCCCGCAATTTTCAGGGCTGCCTTTGAAGACCACACAGAAGCAGACCTCCGGATGAGGTTCTACCAATGCTCTCAGAAAACCGGAGGACAGCGTTCGGGACTATGCCTGCCGTTTACAAGGGGCCCTGCGGCTCTCAAACAGGTTCATCCAATTAGCGTCACCAAGGAGAGTAAAATGCTAAAAGAGCAATTTGTCCGGGGGCTGAGGTCCCAAGCGGGGGAGCAGGACTGTGCGTTTGGTGGTCCTTGGATATCCAGATGCTACCTTTGATGCCCTTAAGGAATGGCTATAAAGGGATTGCAAAACCCCCGGAAACAGCAGATATGGCAACCCAGTGTTTCCGGGTAAGGCCACTTCTAAGCCAGCAGCCCCCCACCTTTTCCCCGCTGGTGGCTGAAGCCAAAATGCAGGCAGCGCCCCTACTGAGCTAGACTGTTTGCGCTCAGAAGTCGCCAGCTGACCAGAAACCTGGCCTCTGTAATGAGTGCCTGCAACTACGGACGGAGCCAGAGACGGAAGGAAGGATTCTGCTAGCGACTGCCCCGAGGATGTCCCCTGGATGAACCAGAGGAGAAGGAGGACGTTGCCCCCGGAGGACAACGCCACCCCAGAGGAGGACAACGCCACCCCCAGGAAGGACCAACAACCAGCGCCATCCTCGCCGAGAGTTCGTCTGCCACCGCTGCCAGAAGGAAGGTCAACGTGCACCAGTGTCCTTTAACAAGCAAACCCTGGGTCCGAGGGCCAGTATCCCGGAATAGACTCAGCAGGCCCCTCAGGATGGCACCGCAGGTTTGTGGGAGGAAAAAACCCTTCCTATCCATCTACTGGACGCATCGCAATGCCTGCCCTGCTGGACACCGGATCCCAGGTAACCATCATACCTGATATCCTTTATGACAGATACTGGTCCATGGACAGTCTCCAACCCCAAACCCCGACTTTGCAGTATACGCCTCTAACGGCCTCCCTCTTGACTTACTTGGGGCCAAGAATGTAGCAGTAAAGTGGGGAGGGTGGAGTTAAAGGACCAGGGACTTATTGTAGTGAAGACTGTCAATGGGAAAATGGACTGAATGTAGTACTAGGCAATAATGTTATTGGTAACTGTTTGGAGGAGGTTGTGTTTTTACTCCAACAGCTCGCGATGTTGCCAGACCTGGGCAGAAGAGAGTGATTCCTAAGGAGATCCGGGCCCTGATGTGCCGCAGCAAGTGAACTGACCGGTGGTGAGATTGGTGTGTGCAGGTAACAGACCCGACACCCATTGTGATTCCCCAATGAGTGAAATGCTTATCTGGTGTTAGAGCAGCAATAGGTCTGAAAGGGACAGAGCTACCAGGCAGTAGTAGACCCCTTTGCCCCAGAGCACAGACCTACACTCTTAACACCAGAGGGGTAGTGGATGTACGCAATGGGAGGGTGCCCGTCGGTCTTCTCAACTGTGGGGAAGACGAAGTCAGATTTGTTATGTTTCGGTAGCTGAGGAGTGCAGGCAAAAAAGGCAATACACCAGAGCAGTTGGAATCTATGAGATTGCAGTACCCTGACTAACCAAACAACTAGAGGCAGCCGTGGAGCGTTCCTACGTTGGTCCTAGACGCCTCGTCACAGCCTGAGAAACTAACTACACCTAAAGATAGATATAGGAAAGCTATCTGCCCCGGAGCAGAACCCCAAAGATAATAGAAAGCCCCCAAACATGTAATGGCGGTTAGACAAGAAGAAATACTGACACAGACAGAAAATAGTATGAGCAAAACGTTGGGGCCCAAACTAACTAAATAGAAAAGGATAGGAAGGGTACTTACTGCAATCCCAGAAAACCTGAAAAGCACCAACTCTACTAATTTCAAAAACACCTGAGATCACACGACCTCTACCACCTAAATTAGTTCTCTGGTGTAACAAAATCAAAACAGCAGCCACTGAAAAAAACTGGAAAAAGCAAAAGTACAAACATCAGTGGCTGAACTAAACTGAGAGGGCAAAAGCCCCCGGAGGGGACCCTGAAGTCCCCCACAGAAGTGCAGGACAAAATGCAAAAATCAAGCACAAAAACAAAAAGAAGAAATGTCTTATCTGTTAGCAGGAGATGCAGACACGAAACAGCAGGCTACAAGGGAAACAGGAATCAAGGATAGAGACCAGAAACAAATGATCACCGGCAACCCTGATGGGAAGGTGACTCCCTTATATAAGACCAGTCAGTAACACCTGATTCCCAATCCTCACAATCTTCACAATCTTCACTGGACAGACCAGCACCGCTTGTAACCACCAGAGGGAGCCTCTGCTCAGAACTCATCCCAAGCCCACTCACAACACAGATTACCACGTTATGCCACTTTTGCCAATTTACATGCTGTAGATAATAACTCCATTCACACGACGGAGTCCTTAATCTCCCCAGACCCAGTGGAGGTTAATCAACCGGCAACCCAGGTGGAGGATTAGTGTCAACAGATCCATGTTGGGACAGACACCACTCCAGCTCACCAGAAACAGGGGGTACATCGGGTGGTCAAGGAATGCGCACAGGTATTCAGCAAACACCCACTTGACTTTGGGAAGATTAAGGGGGTGCAACATCACATCCCCACAGGCAACCATCCCCCCATTAAGGAACGGTACAGGCCTATACCTCCAGCACACTACCAGAAAGCCAAGGAGATGTTGCATGACATGAAGGAGGCAGCGGTGATAAGGGATAGTTGTGTCCCTGGGCAGCTCCCCTAGTTCTAGTCAGGAAAAAGGATGGAAGCATGAGAATGTGTGTGGATTACAGACAAGTAAATCGCATTACACATAAAGATGCATACCCTTTACCACGTATTGAGAAATCTCTGGCTGCCTTAAAGTCTGCTAATACTTTTCCACCCTTGACCTCACTAGTGGGTACTGGCAAGTAGCTGTGGCTGAGGAGGATCGGGAGAAGACGGCCTTCACCACCCGATGGGACTCTGTGAGTTCGACAGAATGCCGTTTGGACTCAGCAGTGCCCCCGGAACGTTCCAGAGAGTGATGGAGTGCTGCCTGGGACACCTCAACTTCGAGACTGTGTTACTATACCTGGACGACGTGATTGTGTACTCCAAAACGTATGAAGACCACTTGAAGCACCTGGCGGAAGTATTTGAATCACTGTCTCGGTATGGGATGAAACTGAAGCCCTCAAAGTGCCACCTGCTCAAGCAAAAGGTACAGTACGTGGGACACATTGTCAGTTCAGAGGGAGTAGCGCCAGACCCGGAGAAGGTCACTGCCATCCAGAAATGGCCGGAACAGAAGAACCTCAAAGAGGTACGTCAGTTCTGGGACTGACAGGATACAACCGGAGGTTTGTAAAAGACTACACTAAGAAAGCAGCGCCTCTGCAAGACTCCTGGTAGGACGGTCCCCCAAGGGCAGAGATCCCCCGTTCCACTGGGGTAAAGATCAGGCTGAATCATTTCAAGAAATGAAGGAGATCCTGACAGGTGACAAGATCCTAGCCTACCTGGCTACAACCAACCGTTCCTGCTGTACACGATGGCAGCAATGAAGGACTGGGAGCTGTCCTAAGTCAGAAGCAAAATGGCCTAGAGAAAGTCATCGCATATGCAAGCAGGAAGCTCCGCCCGACTGAGAGGAACCCAGAGAACTATAGCAGCTTCAAGTTGGAGTTCCTGGCGCTGGTCTGGGCCATTACTGAAAGGTTTAAGCACTACCTAGCCTCCAGCAAGTTCACTGCCTACACTGACAATAACCCCTTGACGCATCTTGAAACAGGTAAGCTGGGAGCCATGGAACAACGATGGATGGCTCGGTTGTCGAACTACCAATTCACAATAAAGTACCGGGTGGGCCGCAAGAACACCAACGCTGATGCCCTGTCCAGGATGCCTCACCAGTCAGACACAGAAGAAGAAGTGGATGACCTGGAAGAGATTGAGCTACCTGTCTGTCACAGGAATGGGATTATCCACGAGCAACGAGCCTCCAGGAGGCAGCGTGGTAAGACGTTAAATACTTTACCTCACCACAGCTGGAAGGAGACCCAGGACAGTGACCCGGTTGTCAGCTGTATCAAGGAGTTGATAACTCAAGAAGGTTCATCCCTGGAGAAGGATGCGTCTCTACAAGCAAGGGAGCTGTGGAGTGAGAGAAGCCGGCTGTTTATCTACCGTGAGAAAGCTGTGCCAGAGGTACGTCAATCCAAAAACCCATGAGATGGTATGGCAGATAGTAGTCCCCAAGACGGACATCCAGATGGTGTTGGAGGCCTACCACGATCAAGCTGGGCACTTTGGCTGGAAAAAGCTAGAGAACCTGTTGAAGTGTCGATTCTACTGGGTGGGAATGCGCAGCTCCATTGGGAGATGATGCAGAGACTGTGGACCCTGTAGCCTCAGAAGAAAAGACTACAGCAGCCAGAAAAGCACCCCTGCAACCCATCAAGACGACTCGACCCCTGGAGATCATGGCCCTGGACCATGTCAAGTTTTCACCCAGCCGGTCAGGATACTCCTATTCCCTGACTATGGTGGATCACTACTCCAGGTTCCTGGTGGTCGCCCCCGTCAAAGATCTGACGGCAGCAAAGATGTTTCAAGCATATTTCTGCAGACCCCATGGATACCCTGAGCAGGTGCTAACTGACCAAGGCCCAGCCTTCGAGGCCGAATTGTTCAAAGAGTTCTGCCATCTGTATGGATGTAAAAAGATAAGAACCACACCGTACCACCCATAAACCAATGGTCTCTGTGTATAGATGAAAAACATAGTCATCGACCTGCTGAAGACCTTACCACTTGAGGAGAGAAACCAGTGGCCAGACCTACTACCTGACCTGGTAGATCTGTACAATCACATACCCGTGAGTTCCACCAATTGCACCCCGGCTTATCTCATGCGGGCAAGACCAGGAAAGCTGTCCATGGATCTGGAGCTTGGTGTTGTAGAACCAGAAGCAGATGCGACCACTGAGGACTGGGACACGACCAGACAGGAGCAGTACAGAAAAGTACAGGCCTGCGTCGAAGATAGTCTCACTCGGGGGAGAGACAAGCAAGCGACTCACTACAACAAGCGTGCGCCCGCAGAAACCTTCACACCTGGTGAAGTCGTGCTGAAAAGAAAGAGGAAAACTCACAAACTCGATGACCAGTGGGAGAGAGAGCCCTACACTGTGTTGAATTCGAAGTTTGAAAACAGGAAAACGTGTTTGATCAGCAAAGATGGAGGGAGAATGACTGCAACTGTATCTAGGGACCACTGAAGTTGTGTCCAGATCTGCTAAAGCCCCAAGAAGAAGTGCCTTTCATCACCTCGGAGGAACCTGAAGAAGCAGTAATACATACTGATTTGGGAGACTTTCCGGCAGGATTAACTCGAATCGGAGAAGCAGTCATAATCCCAGTACCCCAATCTTCCAACAGCCAGAAGAACCTCCACAACAAGTTGAACCTGTAAGTGCTGCAGAAGAGCCTAGTGCCGCAGAAGAGCCTGCTCAAGAAGAATCCCAGGAAGAAGGATCCCCTGCAGAAACAGAGCCAGATGGCCCACCAATGGTACACTTGCCAGTCCCGTAGAGAGGTTAAAGGTACTGCCACACTAAGCTATCCCGCTAGCGATCTCGTTAGCGTTGCATACTAATGAGATCGCTAGCGGGATTGTTTCTATATCGCTAAATGCTGCCACATTTAGCGATATAGTTAACGACGCTATCGCCGTTAGTGATCTTCTTAACGACTTTAGCGGTACAAATGTACCGCTAAATCGCTAAGAAAAGGTGCCACACAGCGATTAGATACTTACCCAGCGGGAGCGCCGACGAGAAAATAGGGTCCGGAGCGATTCCAGCGACGAGCGAGATCACAGCAGGAAGCTCGTCGCTGGAAGCTGCCGCACTAAACAATATCGCTAACGGGATCGCTAAATAGTGACGTTTTTTAGCGATCCCGTTAGCGATATTGTTTAGTGTGGCATACCCTTAAGGCAATTTTACAACTCACTCGCACGTAGAGCAGACAGGGTAATTGATACCTCACAGACCACAGCACCACACAGATCAATACATAGCACAAGAGGTCAAACCCCTGCTAGGTACAGAGAATAGTCAAATCTCTGACAGATGTAGATAGTTGCCCCTGGGGTATTGTATATTACTGTATTATCTTGTTATTTCCATGTGTTCATTGACATACCTGCTTACTAATTTATATTTTGCCCCCTAATGGACAATCCAAGTGATATGGACACTTGCTCATTTGCTTTCCTACTACTCTTTGGGTAACCAAGGACTCAGTGGCTGAAGATTATGTGCAGCCACATACTTTAATTGTATATAGTTGCACTCCTCAAGTGCTTCTCTTTGAGTAACCTTTCCGAAAGAGACTTGGACTTTCTGGTTGCTCATTTCTTACTGCTTTTGCATTGTATATATATATATATATATATATATATATTTATATATATAGTTATTCATCTTTTATGCAACGTTCAAGTGTCCTAAACCTCCCATAAAGGGAAGATTGTTTATTGTTTGTTTTGAAAAATGTACTTCAGCCCGGGAGTGCTGAGCTTTGCTAGGGGGGAATGTGGAGCCCAGCTGCGTGTGGTGCCACAGATCCTAGAAGGATGCACTAAAGGATTCATCCACAAGAGGCCCTCAGAGCATACACACACCTTCACCCTTCCTCAGACCACCAGAGGGAGCCTGAATAGGTAGATAAAAGGAGGGAGGAGGCAGGATGTTAACACACTCTAGAGAGCACACTCTGGAACAGACTCAGAACGGACTCAGAAGAGACTGAGACACAGAAACAGGTCAGTCTGCAGAGGAGCATGCGGACGCTCTAGAGAGCAGCAGAAGATTCAGCCCACCAACTGCCAGTGTGTATAGCCTTGTGAGGGCCAGAGTAGGCTGAAGGCTAGAGGAGAGAGTAACAAGGGGGCAGAGGAGCCTTTTCAGCTCACCCCAGAAAGCACATACCGGACACAGGGTCCGAGCTTACAGGGATCTCTACGACCCAGTAGGAGACAACAGGAATTCCTGGAGGACTACAGGTCCCAGGAGCACCCAAGAACTGATAGGTAACAGACCAGGGGACACGGAGACCCTACAAGCAGGGAGTGTGTACTCCAGGAGAAGGCCCTACCACAAAGTCAGCCGATGCAGGACAAAGACAAAGTTAGGCCTAGCTACAGGCAGGTCAGAAACTTACTACAGAGAGGCAAGAAACAGGAGGCCCTACACCTGCTCACTGGGTAGAATCCGGACGTGTACCCTTCACCCTACAGTGCTCCGGGATGTTCCTGCACTAACTCCAGTAAAGGTACAGAAGTGACTTGTGTGTGCTCCCATTCTTGTTTTTACCTGGCTGGGTTCCCTCCGTCCTGCATCCCTACATTTACGCTGCCCTGAAGGCCTGCTCCACCTGTGGGGAGCGATACTATCTAAGCTGCCAAAACACTGGCCTCAGTGGACTGCTGCAGCGCTGGTGATCCTCACCAGACACCACAGGTGGCGTCACGAATCACTGACATTATCCCCTGTAAATATATCCCCTTTTTGGGTGAGCGCCCAGGGCTACGGACCGAGTCGTGGCCACCGTGACATCCCCATAGAAATCAACGGGCTCGGGTCCGAGTACCCCACAGCCCTGGTGGGCGGCTCAGTGTAATCACTGGTCCTTCCATCAAGGCAGGGAGCTGATCAGTGCTCCTCTGCCCATGCACTCCGAAAAAAAATAAAGATGGTGGTTTTCCTCCCCAGTCCAGTAAGGCTATGTGCACACGTTCAGGATTTTTCGCGTTTTTTCCTCGGCAAAAATGCTTTAGAAAAGCATGCAGTAAGCATCCTATTATTAGAATGCATTCTGCAATTTTTGTGCACATGGTGCATTTTTTTCCACGCAAAAACGCATCGCGTAAAAAATGCAGCTTTTTCATTAATTTTGCGGTAAATTTGCGGATTTCACGCTATATTATTGACCTAGAATGTTCAAGAAGAAATCACTGTAAAAACATGCAAAAAACACAGTAAAAACGCACAAAAAACGCGATAAAAATGCATCCGGATTTCCTGGGAAAAGTCCGGTTTTTCTCAGGAAATTTCTGCAAAGATTCCTGAACGTGTGCACATAGCCTAAAGGTAAGAAAAAGAGGGAGATTAAAAAAAAAATAAAATTTTTTTTTAAAATCTTCCTTCATAGTGGTGCTGCCCCATGCAACCTGCCGCCTAGGCACCCGCCCTCACGTGCCTAGTGGCAAATACGACCCTGGGTGTAATTGAACACTATTTTAATTTTACAAAAATTAGCATTCGGCAGAACACAGATTATTTGTAATTTGGGTCTGTGCAGAGTCAGCAAAATGACAAATCATTGGCCATCATTTTTTTTTTAAACCGTATCAAAGCCAAAAGTCACAGTCCAGTACGAGCATCAATGCCCCCAGATGAGTGATGGTAAGAGCAGAGTGATTCCTCCCCTCCCCCACATCTTGCATTTCTTATGCTTTCGGGTCTAGAGAGATCCCAGAGAACAAGGGACCTTACATTTTTGCAAATAATGATTTATCTGCAAGTCCAGTTTCCCCAGAACCATTAAGCACACAGACCACCTTTTGCACATTTTTTTTTTTTATTTATTTAATCTACCACTGATTGCATTTTAACATATGATGATTCCCACAATCCTTTGCAGTATTTAACTATATAACATCAGAGGGGCTGTAGCTTGGCCTCTTACAAGGTGAGAGCAGACACACCTGTAGTTGGGGCTAATGAAGGTAAGGGAGTTTGATACACAATGACACTGCTGTTTACACATATTGGTGTAAATACTTTCCATTGGATTGGTACATTGGTTCCAGCTTGGGAAAAAAAAACCACAAAGGTTTCTGGACCTTTTAGAAAGGTGTCCAACTAGATTTTCTTTTAGTGTGTTTTTTTTTTTCAGAATGAGCTGTAGTTAAGGATGACATCATTCATTACCATGTAGTATACTAGGAGTGGCAAAAAAATCTAAGTAAAATGAAATGAGGAAAAAAATTGTAACTCCAATTGTTTTTTGGGTTCAGCAGTCAGTATGTGGTAAGAATGAACCTGAAATACATGATTGAGGTCTGCACAATTATCACAAAATGAAATTTTACAAATTGTAAAACTGTCAAAAACTGTATAGTCTTGTTTTATTTTAGAGGCTTAAAAATAATCATTTCAGAATTTGAGGCTAACTTTTTTTTTTTCTTTTCACATATGATTTTGTTTTTGTGCAACAAGCTGTAGTTTTATTGAACTGTTATTATTTCATTTCTTTTTTTTAGTTGTATGTGTGATTCTTACTATAAAAAAAACCCAGCAATTCTGAAGTGTCAATTTTTTTTTTCCCTTTCGTCACTTACAATAGTGGATTGAATGTAATCAGAAAAAAACGAGTTTTGGAATGTAATAATGAAAACTAGAAATAACCCTGCGGCATTCTTAAGGCTGAAATTGCACGTTACGACAGGTGTTTTGTTTGCTTATTTACGCTAGTTCCAATTTTTTTATGTATTGTTACATTCAGCCAACAATATGAGAACAGATCTGCAGTGTAAAGCATGGGGGAAGAAGAGCAAACCTGAGTCTCTAGACTACCGCAGACCCCCTATAGACAGTGCAGTGGAGCTGGAGATCGTGATGTCCTATAATGGCTGTTCTTCCTCTTCTCCTGTAGAACACCACTGACGATGGGTCCGCTCCTTCCTATGCCTCGGCCGATCTGCCTGATAGAAAATGTTGATGGGAATATGCTGGTTCTTAATAAAGAAGCTGAGAAAATCCTTCTGGAAATCTTCCAGCCGGTGGTGGTGATCGCAATTGTAGGAAATACCGGACAGGAAAATCTTATCTGATGAACAAACTTGCCGGGAGCAGAACGGTGTGAGCGATAAAGGCTAGCGCCAAACATGTGCTATGTATGACTAAGGGTCCGTTCACTGACCAGGAGGGAGCGCCGCTCATCCACAGAGGTCACATGTGCGTGACGGACCACTGCTCCACTCATTGTCTATGGGAGACTCGGTCATACATGGACATTACTGCTTCACTGGCACTGAAAAATATTTAGAATTGAGAGTCCTCAGTGGTTTATACCTTTTAATGGCTAACTGAAAAGATGGTAACAAATTGCAGCTTTCGAGACTACTCAGGTCTCTTCATCAGGCAAAGACTAATACAACATCTGAAGAATCACATTTATACACAACAGGACACAGGAATACTGCAATGGAGAAGACAAGTGACGTAAAGCAGAACTATCAATATGGGAGAGGGATGAACAGTTGTGGCCATAAATATTGGATCAGTTCATAGATAAGGAGTGAAAGTTTCATTGTCCTCTGATTGGGGTCTGGTAATGTTTTGTGATGCCCCACAAGGTCTTAGGAGCAAATTCCTTAATTGATGTAAAAAGACCTAAATCCATGCGACACGTTCATTCCTGCACTGAGTGTCAAAGGTCGTCATGAGTTTATATTCCCAGACTTTCCTGTCTCTGAGATGTGAAATTACTTTTCAATACCAGTAATTTCATGTCCATCGTGCTATGATCAGGCATACAAAAATGTTTTGCCACAGGTAGATCCATTCTCTTTTCTCTTATTGTGTGGCGATGAGAATTCATCCTTGTTCTCAGTTTTTGCCCTGTCTTCCCCAGTTGGACCTTTAGTACTGATCCAATATTTATGGCCACAACTCTTCATCCCTCTCCCATATTGATAGTTCTGCTTTACGTCACTTGTCTTATCTATTGCACTATTCCTGTGTCCTGTTGTGTATAAATATGTGATTCTTCAGATTCTGTATTAGTCTTTGCCTGATGAAGAGACCTGAGTAGTCTCGAAAGCTTGCAATTTGTTACCATCTTTTCAGTTAGCCATTAAAAGGTATCAACCACTGAGGACTCTCAATTCTAAATATTTTTCTATCTGCTGGCTAACACATCTTTCCTGTATCACTGGCACTGGGAACTTATCCTGTTATCTGCATGAAAAGCTCCTGTAAGTAAATAACAAACTACATCATTCATTGTCATGTACAGAAATTCCTTCTACAGGAGGATTAGTAAATATTTACATTTCTGTTACTTATTATCGGTGAAAATCTAAATATAATATTGGTAAATCTTCTGCAGCAGCAAGAGTTCTCTCATTACAGAAACATCGCACTAAATGTATAGATATGTGCAAGGTGTTAAAGAATGTACCGATTCTGAGTTACATCCTGTAGCTCTTTTTATTATAAAAAATATAAACAATACATACCGTAATAAATTTCAAACTGTACATAAATGAACATTGCTAAGATAAATAACAGAAACAAAAGAAACCAGCTTCAAAACAAAATTAAACCAAAAAGTCCAGACAAAATTAAATATAAGACATAAAAGAAACATGCACACACACTCACTGACACACACTCACGCACCTCCCCCCAAAAAAAAAAAGAAAAAAGGCCTCACCTGGCCATACATACAACACAACTATATATACACGCTACTATATACACTACTATATATACAGTAAGATATGAATATATATATTATATTTTTTCCCCTCACCACACCACAGGTCCATGAGTTCATGCCCTTTTCACAGCAATCTTTACGGGTCCATGAAAGTTTATGCCCTTTAGAAATTTTTTGGGTCCATGGCAAGTTCCATGCCCTTCCCCACACAAAACACCCCACCCAACCTAAACTATACCCCCCCAAACATATAACTATTTACACTTATATACAAAACATTACATTAACAGACCTACCACACAAAAACAATACATTACATTACATTACTTTACTTTAACCACACTTTACTTAAACCACAACATTATAAACATTTACACTATACACTGACCACATAACTTGCAAGGCCCAAGTTCAGCGCCTGCAAGCCCAATATCCATTATTTCCTGAATTTACAAACAAAAAGCTAAATGTGCCACACACCAGCCCACCAAAGGGAAACTGGAGTCCTAAGAGGCCCCATCCCTAACCCCCAACACACGCACCCTGTCCCTCACCAACTAAATCTGACCCTAAAAGAAACTGACCCTAACTATCCCTACCTGTCCCTACCTATCCCTACTCTATCTAGCTTATCAAAACTAACTATCTAGCTATCCCTAAACTGGCCCTCCCTGTCCCTATCTGTCCCTACTTTTCTTCCCTCAACACCCATACCACCTTATCTTACCCTACCAACAATCTCACACAGACCAGCTCTCCCTAAGGCACGTTAAAGGAGAAACCCCTCCAAAGCCAAGAGGCCCTCCTCGTGCCCAGCCTCTCGAAATCCAAAGAGCGCACCTTCCCAGGTCACCCAAGATGTTTCTAACCACCTCATCCTGGGGGAGGACTTTCCGATGCGTGGAAACTAAACACCGGGCACTCCAAGTGTGGAATCGAATGACTACACTAGCTAGGAATAAAGTGCTCCGTTCTCGGCACCCAGGGATCTGAATGCCCTATAAGCCCACTCCGGATAAGAAAGGGATGCCAGCCTAGGCCAGCCTATGGAAGCACCCACCCTGTTGTAGACCCATGTATTAAAGGGACACTGAAGGAGGAAGTGCTCCATGCTTTCCAACATGTCGCCACACTCCTCACGGGGACAACCCTGATCATCGGAGCTCCTGCACTTCAGGTTGTCCCTTACATACAGCCTCCCATGGAAGCAGCGCCAGACCAAGTCCCAAAACTTCAAGGGGATCCGCTTGGAATTTAATAACCCAAGCCCAACCTCCAGATCCCGGCCTGGGCAATCCTTGAGCACCAGGAGCTTCTGGAAATGGAGTCAATTTTATTTAATTATGGAAGGCATTAATATCAAAAATCATAGGAAAAAAGGCCTAAAAAACAATACTTTAATAAAATTACCGCAATGGGTAAAACCAAAAAATAGTGACACAAAACACAAACAAAAACAAAAGGTGTATCCCACTAAAATTGGGTAACACTGAGCTGTCCCTAGGGTGATCCTAAGCTCACTCCTACCTGACCGCGGAGGTTGGCACCCTAGGGGGGAACGTTTTGGCGCCCCCACTCCTCGATGACTGACCCTAGGGTGCCCTACTAGACCCTACCGCGTCTAGGGAATCCCACTACCCGTTGATTAAGGGGACCACTAACAAATAGACATGAAACAACTATGTCTAAAGACAACCCTGTGCCCCAAACAATAAAAACAAGTGAACACACAATGGGTGATATAAATTATAGTATTTTTAGGGACCAATCATAAACATCTCCTTCTAGAAAAACGGTGTATTAATGTATTATATTTCACCGTTTATATAGATAATTTACGGTGTATTGATGAATTATATTTCACAGTTATATATTGTGTATTTCACCGTTACATCGAGAGTTTCTCCTAGGAGAATAAATCAAAGATAACGTATATGAAATGAGAATATGAATCTAGGGGTAAATGTCCCACAATTCTAGATCACTCCAAAAGAGTATATTGGTAAGAGTAAAAAATATGAATGATCCCATGTACATATTGTACAACCCTCAGACGATAACCATGTCTCATATGAACAGAAGTAGCTAAATTGGTCATCGTGACTATAATACTTCAAACCCAATTCATAAATATCGTTTGTCGATACCGTGACAAGTGATTTGTCGATACATATTGAAAATATTTCATACACAACCCCTATACAGGTCAAAAGAGTTTTTTTAGAAAAATAGCAAATTTTATTACACACAGACTAAAATTACACAAAGTAACAGAGCAACTTTACTAAGCAGGCTTAAATGATCAGAGGAGTAATTAATCAGAAATTTTAACAGGACATTATAATATAGCAACTCATGGGTAAATATCTCTATAAAATCAGCAAAAATGGTTATTTATATCACAATTTCTTTTGCACAGAATTCAGTCTCATCAACCATATGCTAATTTTCTATCTTACTATTAAAAATTACCACGCAGAGTAGTCTAGAATGTGGCTTTACTATTGTCAAAAATGTCTTCAAATTTTGTATTTTCGTATAATCTGCAGCAGCAAGAAATCTCAAAATTATTTTGAAACATATGGCAAAATCAGTAAATTATCTAAAGAGAGTCTCTGATCTATGGGGAATATGAAGTTTTAAAGTCTCCAAAAAAAGGGGTTAGAATTACCGGTCCCTATATATAGGAATACCAGACCCACATATTAATCGGCCACAATACCGCTAACAACTCTCACCACAATGTGGAACCGCTTGCCATGTGGAGATATAAAACACACCACACCATCACCGCTGCTGCACTTGAATTATAAGCCACTCCACTTTCAATGTCCGTACTTACATCAAAATAGACTAAGGAAAACTCCCCTGGGCCTGCCGCCTCAACGCCGTTTCACCGCTTCTTCGTCAGGATGCGATTGACGACACAAGGGGAGTTCCACTCACAGTGGGTGAGTCAGCAAAAAGGGGGCGGAGACATTCATTTAAAAAGGAGAGCGGTAGCTAGATATCGGCTTGCTACTACACCATTTTGGAAGACACATGTTATCGGCGTATCGAGCCTCCTGATGAGCCCAGAGGGCGAAACGCGTTGAGGCGATAGAGAGGGGTGATGGGTGGCGTATCTGTCAGTTAAGTATGGCAGATGTACATTCTGGCTAACAACCCTAAAAGTGATATGAGTAGACGATAATCTGTGATGCATGGTGGGGGATATCAGAGCCACCGCTGCACATGCTATGGATCTATGAGGCGGCTGGCTTGGTATTGTGTGCAATTTTTTGAGCGGGCACCTGGCTACCAATATCTGGGGGCTGATCTACCCACTATTATAATATGCTTTAAACTAATAAGTTGCTTGTCATTATGTATTGCTGGATACACGAAGTAGCTTTTGTGAATAATCATCTGCTTAGATAAGAAGCCAACTGGTGTGACATTGTGCAGCAACATTATAATCGGTCAATTTTTGACCTATTGACTGGAGGTCAATCATTAGCAGAAGACAGCATAATAATTGGTGTGTTGTTGTCCGGAGCTATTTCTGTAATACAGCACCGACAATATTTTCAATATGTATCAACAAATCACTTGTCACGGTATCGACAAACGATATTTATGAATTGGGTTTGAAGTATTAGTCACGATGACCAATTTAGCTACTTCTGTTCATATGAGACATGGTTATCGTCTCTGAGGGTTGTACATATGTACATGGGATCATTCATATTTTTTACTCTTACCAATATACTCTTTTGGAGTGATCTAGAATTGTGGGACATTTACCCCTAGCTACATATTCTCATTTCGTATATGTTATCTTTGATTTATTCTCCTAGGAGAAACATCTCGATGTAACGGTGAAATACACATATATATAACTGTGAAATATAATTCATCAATACACCGTAAATTATCTATATATAAACGGTGAAATATAATACATTAATACACCGTTTTTCTAGAAGGAGATGTTTGATTGGTCCCTAAAAATACCATCATTTATATCACCCATTGTGTGTTCACTTGTTTTTATTGTTTGGGGCACAGGGTTGTCTTTAGACATAGTTGTTTCATGTCTATTTGTTAGGGGTCCCCTTAATCAACGGGTAGTGGGATTCCCCAAATGCGGTAGGGTCTAGTAGGGCACCTAGGGTCAGCCATCGAGGAGCGGGGGCGCCAAAACGTTCCCCCCTAGGGTGCCAACCTCCGCGGTCAGGTAGGAGTGAGCTTAGGATCACCCTAGGGACAGCTCAGTGTTACCCAATTTTAGTGGGATACACCTTTTGTTTTTGTGTCACTATTTTTTGGTTTTACCCATTGCGGTAATTTTATTAATAAAGTATTGTTTTTAGGCCTTTTTTCCTATGGCTTCTGGAAATGGGTCAACAAAACCCTGCTGTCAAGGAATTTCCTTGACATGGTCCTGATTTCCCACATTCCCAGACCCCACCGGCGGATCACCTTCTGAACCGGGGTAGCATAAGCCGGGAGATGTCCGTGTGGTGTGCGCAGGTCCTTCACCTGCCCTCCTGTCTCCCATTCCTGGAAGAAAGGCCGAAACCAACCCCTGCAGGAGAATACCCACGGAGGAGCCCTCTCTGAATAGAGGTTGGCAACATTGATCTTAAGAAAGGTGTTTATCAGAAACACCACCGGGTTGACCATACCCAACCCACCTAGTCTCCTCGTGCGGTACGTGACCTCTCTCTTAATTAGGTTAAGCCTGTTCCCCCATAACAGCTGGAAGAACAGGCTATAGACCCGTGTCCAGAGAGGTTCTGGCAAGACGCAGACACTGCCCAGGTATATTAACAAGGGAAGCAGAAAGCCTCTGGCCAAGTTGACCCTTTCCCTCAGGGTTAAAGACCAACCCTTCCACTGGTCCACCTTTTGGGCGGCGATCTTAAGTCTGCCCTCCCAATTTTGCTGGGGGTAGTCCCCGGGGCCATATTCGATGCCTAGGATTTTGGCGGAGGTCTGGGGCCCTGGAAGGGTGTCCGGGAGATCAAAACTAGGATCTCCCCCTCCCAGCCAGAGACTTTTGCACTTTTCCCGGTTGATCATGGACCCGGACGCCTCCGAGTAGCGCTAGACCTCAGACATGACCCAATCCGCCTCCTCTCTCGAGGACACAAAGAGGGAGACGTCGTCAGCGTACGCTACCACCCTCAGAGTGGCCCCCGGCTCCACCCGGTCCATCCCGACTCCCACCAACGGTCCACGATCTTCCCTCCTCAAGAAGGGATCGATCGCGAACACGTATAAAAGTGGGCTCAGAGGACAACCCTGGCGGACCCCGGAACTCACCTCAAAAGGGTGACCAACCCAACCGTTCACGAGTGGAAAAGTCTCAGCCCCTGGTATAAGGTCTCTAACCAATTTACAAACCTCCCAGGCAGACCGTACCTCAAAAGGACAGACCAGAGGTACTTGTGATTCACCTGGTCAAAGGCCTTTGCTTGATCTAAGGACAGCAAGTACCCCTTCCAGTGACCCGCCCTGCCCTGCTCCACTGCCTCTCTGACACCGACACAGCACTAAAAGTACTGCGGCCTGCAACAGAGCAGTGCTGAGCCCCCGAAAGGAGCCGGGGTGCAAACTTCACCAGCCGATTAAACAGCACCTTTGCCAGAACCTTCCGGTCCACATTGAGAAGCGCTATGGGACGCCAATTCTCAATACGGGACGAGTCCTTACCCTTTGATAGGATAATCAGGGCTGACCTCCTCATTGAGCTGGGAAGAGCGCCCGAGGAAAGGCACTCATTAATCACCTCAGTCAAGAGGGGGATCAAGGAGTCCCTAAAGGCCTTGTAAAACTCGGATGTTAAGCCATCCGGACCTGGCTATTTTTTTTTTTTTTTTTTTTGGGCCGAAGCCCATCAATGGCCAGTCTCACTTCCTCTTCCCTGATTGCCTCTACCAAAACATCAAGAGAGGGGTCATCTCCTGGCTCAGGAATGGTCTCAGCCAGGAAAGCCGACATCCCGTCTCGATCCAGATCCCTCTTTCCCAAGAGGCATGAGTAAAAGGATCTGACCACCTCCAGGATCCCTGATTTGGATCGGTTCAGGGAACCCGTACTGTCGATCAGTCCTGTCACCATCTTACAATTCACTGACATCTTACAGTTTCTGTAAGGGTCGGGCGAGCGGTACCTCCCGAAATCCCTCTCAAAAACCAAAGATGTGTGCCTATCATACTGAAACCTTTTGAGCAAAGACTTCACCCTGGAGATCTCCTCACGGTCACCCCCAGTCGAGACGAGCTGCTCGAGTTTCCTCCTCAAAGCCTGATACAAGCGGTGCCTGTTCAGACTCCTGAGGCTCGAGAGCTGATGGAAGAACCCCGCCACCCTCTCTTTGAAGATCTCCCACCACTCAGACTTACTGCTACAGAGATCCAAAAGTGGTACCTGGCTCTGAAGAAATTCCTCAAAGGATTGTCTCACTTCCGCTTCTTCCAAGAGGGATGAATTCAGCTTCCACAGCCCTCTTCCCATCCGGGGCGTCTCTAACATTCAGAGAAAAGAAAATTAAAGAGTGATCGGAGAATTCCACCTCAACGGCGGACACTGCAGAAAAGACCCTTCACAGTCCGGCTTCCGCCCCTACATTCGACTGAAACTGCACTCATCAAAGTGACCAATGACCTTCTGACAGCAAAACGGAACGGCAACCACTCTCTGCTCATTCTACTCAACCTTTCTGCAGCTTTCGACACTGTTGACCACTGTCTCCTACTGTCTAGGCTCCAGTCACTAGGTATTAAGGACACTGTTCTCTCCTGGTTCTCTTCCTATCTTTCTGACCGCTCCTTCAGTGTTTCGTTCTCTGGCTCCACATCATCTCCTCTTCCTCTCACTGTCGGTGTACCCCAGGGCTCAGTCCTTGGCCCACTTCTCTTCTCTCTCTACATGGCCCCAATTGGACAGACCATCAGCAGATTTGGCTTTCAGTACCATCTTTATGCTGATGACACACAACTATACATGTCATCCCCCGACCTTACCCCGCTGTACTACAGAATGCTACTGACTGTCTGTACGCAGTCTCCAACATCATGTCCGCTCTCTATCTTAAACTTAACCTCTCCAAGACTGAACTCCTTCTGCTCCCGCCATCTACTAACCTCCCTAAATCTGACATTTCCCTCTCTGTGGGCGGCACCATAATAACACCCCGGCAGCAGGCTCGCTGTCTGGATGTTATGTTTGACACCAATCTCTCCTTCACCTCCCATATACAATCTCTTGCCCGCTCTTGCCGTCTACACCTAAAGAACATCTCTAGAATCCGCCCTTTTCTCACCATGGAAACAACAAAAACCCTCACTGTAGCATTGATCCACTCCCGCCTGGACTACTGCAACGCTCTATTACTTGGCCTCCCCATTACTCGACTATCCCCTCTCCAGTCCATCCTTAATGCAGCAGCCAGGGTCATCCATCTGGCTAATCGGTACTCGGACGCGTCCGCTCTTCGCCAGTCCTTACACTGGCTGCCCATTCATTATAGGATCCAATTCAAAGTACTGGTTCTCACCCACAAAGCTCTCCACAGTGCAGCACCCCCCTACATCTCCTCCCTCATTTCTATCTATCGGCCTAACCGACTGCTGCGCTCTGCAAACGACTTTCGACTAACCTCTGCACTAAACTGTACCTCCCACTCCCGACTCCAAGACTTCTCCCGCGCTGCGCCAATCCTCTGGAATGCTCTACCCCAAGAAATTAGGACTATCCACAATTTTCATGGTTTCAGGCGCTCCCTCAAAACACATTTGTTCAGAGTGGCCTATCACATTCACTAATCAAAGTCGTTCTATGTTTAAGTGTGTATGTGTAGCCCATTCACTATCTCCATCCATCCCTCACTCCTCAAGATGGCTGGACCATCATTGTAAATGCACCATTGTATATACACACCTGTACTTTGTATCTCCCCCACCTCATTGTAGATTGTAAGCTCTCACGAGCAGGGTCGGCTAATTTTGCTTTAATTATTGTATTGTTAACGTTGTTACTTATGACTTATGTTTTGAAACTGTTACACTGTAAAGCGCTGCGGAATATGTTGGCGCTATATAAATAAAGATTATTATTATTATTAGATGGCATCCTCCTTCAAAAACAACCTATCTATACTAGACCTACAGCTACCTCTATGAAAGGTGAAACCCCCGTGACCTGGGGTGTGCCGGATGTGGACATCCACCAGGCGAGCTTCGCTAGCTATACTATTTAATGCTGTACTATCGTAAGCCAGGTGGCCTCCGGGGCCCCCCCTATCACGGGATCTTGTAATGGTGTTAAATCCCCACCGAAGACCACCTGCCGGCTCGTAAAAAGAAAGGGCTTGATCTTCATGAAGAGACATTTGCGGTCCCACTTGGATTGTGGACCATAGATGTTTATGAGCCGAAGCTCCTGTCCCCTCATGAAAACGTCTAAGACCAGGCACCTCCCCATTTCTATCTCAATAACCCGTCGGCATTCCACCTCAGCGGTCTTAAAAAGTACCGCCACCCCGCTATACGGCTCGGCCGCAAGAGACCAGTATGAGGGCCCACACCTCCACTCCCTCCTGGCTTTATGGATGGCCCCCATGTCTGTTACTCGGGTCTCTTGCAAAAACAAAATTTCAGCCTCAAATCGGGTGAAAAAATCAAAGGCCGCAAATCTGGCTGCATCTGACTTAACACTGGCGACATTAATGGACGCCAGAGTCAACGGGGTGAGTTCCGCCATCATGGGTGATTGCGTTAGATGGCCTTCTTCTTCCCCACCCCGTCGTTCCCATCTTTCCCCTCCGAAGAGGGGTCTGATCCCTTCCGTTTTAGGGAAGACGAGGTATCCATCCCCGTGGTCTCCTTGCCTCCGGGCTCCAGTTCTGTCCCCCCCCAGAGGAAACCGCATCCCTGGGGGACGGACTCCGCCATCCCTGAAGGCCCCCCAGATGGCGCCCCTCGCCCCCGACCTCTGTCCCAGCAGGGTCGTCGAGGGCTTGGTACCGGTTGGAGAGGGCAATCAGAGGGGAGCCGGTGAGCTCTTCCGTTGGCATACTTATGGTCAGGAGAGGAGGTTTGGAAGGCTTAACCACCTTCTTCTTCCTCCTTCCGGTACGCTTTTTATCACCCTTCTCTACTGTAGGCTGATCCGTGACCTCCTCATCCACACTTTCATACTGGGAGGAGTTGTCGGAGTCAGTCAGGTTTTCCTCCCTCTCCATCCTCCTGATCTCCTCGCATACCTCTTCCTCCCCCGGGGCCTCAGAGACACCGGCCACTGGCCTAGAGGGGAGGGCAGGCATCACCCCAGTTGCCTGAGGCTCTCCCCGCCCCTCACCCCGTGGCGCTTTTCCTGTCTCCTCTGGTAAGAGGGACCTCTATTGGCCTTGTCCTTCCTCACTGGCCCCTTAGCCCCTCTCCCGCCACCTGCCACAGCAGAGGTCGCGCTGCCAGGGGTTGCCCCTCACGGTCTCCCCCCACGGGTCTGCAGCGGCATTGGTAAAGGAGCGAGGGCAGCAGCTATACGGGTGACCTAGGTCACCACACAGGTGGCACCGAATGTCCTTGCGAGATTACCTACCCCACCACACAAGGCACATTTCTGCACCTTGCAGCTTGCGCTGAAGTGGCGGGGATCACCGCACTTGTGGCAGACCTTCGGCTGCCCCTGGTGGGAGACCAGGATCCTGTCCCTCCCTAGGAACGCCGAGGAAGGGATGTGGGTGACGGTACCCCCTGAGACCTTCAACTTCATCATGAAGGTCCAGCCCCCTGACCAGATACCGAACTCGTCCCAATTTTTTTTTTTGGGGACGTCCGTGACTTCCCCATAACGGGAAAGCCACGTCATGATGTCAACGCCGGAGAGTGACTCGTTACAAGTCACCACGGTCACTCTCAACGGCATTTTGGCGAGACAACGCCTGTACGGCGAAGTCTCGCCATCCGGGCTCCCCCTTCACCAGCTCGTAATTCGACCAGAAGAGCTCTAGCCCCTCCGGCCGAACGAAACTGATGTCGAAGAATAGGGTGGCCGAGGGATGGATCAGGGCAAAGATGTCCGTCGCCCTGAAGCCCATCTTCAGGAGGAGCTCCACCACCCTACTCCTGGGTGGGCAAGCTTCACCGCCCCTCCAGCGAAGACGGACCACATTCCTCCTGGCCGGCTGTCGGGAGGGACCAAATGGTTTCCCCCTCCCTTCTATCTTGGAAGGCGGCCAGGCCATGTCTCTCCAACCAGAAAGACAAGTCCACCTCTCTTCCCTCTACATTGACCGACCGCTCTCCTTTTTTAAGGGCCTCCAGAAAACGGCGGTGCAAAACGCCGTCCCCAGAGTCCGGAGGCAAGGAGACCCCCCGAGAACCCCCCCGGAGCCCCAGCCACAACCCCTGCAAAAGAACGGGGTCTCACTGCTGGGGGGCCAGATGGGCTCCCACTTACACCAACACTCACTCCCTCCGCATTCACTCCCACATTCATGTCACTCACCTCACTCATACTATTCACCTCAGCCAATTCCTCAAAATTATCAATATTATTTTTCTTGCAGATTCGTTTTTTACCTGCTGGGGGCCCTGGCTGATCGGTGCTCTGCCCCGCATTGTTTTTGCCCAGGAGTACTGCCGCCCCTTTACGAGCCGCAGAACAGAGCCCACCTAGTAAGCGCTGCCTGGGCTCAGGAGCAGCAGCACTTCCTGGGCTCTCTGGCTCCATTTTTTTTTTGTTGTTACATTTGGGGCAGGGCCGGGCTCTGCCTCTGCACCCTGCCCCCCACTGGAAACCTGTGCTGGCTTCTCTTGGGGCACCGGAGCCCCCGCACCACTAGATGGAGGTAAGTGGGCTGGGGACCCCGGCAACCCCTTGCCAGCTCTCTCGGGCATTGTTTTGGGTGGGACAGAAGGCAGCGGGCCCGCCGAGGCCACGCCCCCCGCTGGTCACGGCAATGGCAGGTAGAGCGAAGGCCCGAAAGGACACGCTCCCCCCGCCAGCCGTGAGCACAGCGAGCGGAGCTGCGACCGCCGAGACCACGCCCCCACTGCCAGCCGCAGTCATAGCGGGTGAGGCAGCAGCCCACAAGGCTACGCCCCCCCGCCAGACGCGACAATAGCGGGTGGGACAGCGGCCGAGGAGGACACGCCCCTCTCGCAGGCCACCACCACCTTCTTGTACCCACCACTCGCTTTTGGCAAGGTCGGCCACTCCCCCTCGGCGCCCAGCGGCGGCGGGGCCCCCGGCGTGGACCCTTTATTGGATCGACGCGCAGAGGACCCCGACCCTTCCGTGGACACCGCCAGGGGAGCGACCAACAGCTTGCACTTTTTAACTTGCTGCCTTACGGCAGACTCCGCGCCCTTTCTTGGTCTCTGGACCCCAAAAATGATCCAGTCTGAGCGGATCCGCGTGTGGGGGCCCAGAGACCCCAGCTCTCGCCGCCGGAGATGCGGCCTGGGCTGTACTGACTCTAGGTGCCGGGCCAGCCCCCGCTGCCACAGAGGACTGGGCCCGAGCACCACCACCATCAACAACACCGGCACCGACACTCTCCATATCGCTGCCTGAGTCGAGCTGCCACCACCAGACATGGCACCCAGACCCGGGCAGACTCTTCTCTCCCCGCTCCCTTGCTGCGGACCCACCATAGGGCCCGAGCCGGGGTGGGTAGCGGGTTCCACACAACGGGACAGGGGGGCCCCAGGAAGGGGAGCATAGACTAATTTGTCTATGGTGGTGACTCTGGCTCTTTTTTTTTCCTTTTCTTCCCCTTCCCAGTTGCCCCATCCTCGCAGATTTCATCCCCAAACAGCTCGCCAAACCGTGCTGGGGACTCGATCTGCCGCACTTGTTGCAGGATGAGGCAGCCCCCCTCACTGCTGATACCGCTCCCACTTTCCTCCGAACTACTGGAGTTCGGTGGGAGGGCCACTTGCTCAGGGCTATCCCGCTGCATGATACCTGGGCGTTTACACTGACCAGGTCTTCAGGTGGGACTGGCGCAGATACCTCACAGCCGCCATCTTCCTCCTTCTCCTCCTCCACCCGGCTGGGCCTCCTGACCCCCAGAAGACCCATCGGTCAGGGCCCTGAACCGGTCGTCGTTTTTGAGCTTCTCCTCGAAAGGGCCCAGCCAGGATCTCTGCCCTCCGTTTTTCCAGATCTGTAATGGACCCCTTCAGCCTCTGCACCGTGGCGGTGACCTTGCTCTCCTTGAGGCCGGGAGCTTGTTCTTCGCCATGATGCGTGCTCCCTTTAACTCCTCCCGGAGTCTCCTTAGCTGTTTGGCAGCCTCCTCGTATTTGCAGAGGGGCGCGTGGATGCGGGAGCCATAGGTGGTGACAGGCTCCCCCGCTGTCTTGGAGCCCAGATGTTGGGGGGCTCCACCACCGCACCTCCGCTGGCCGCCTCTCCTCCTCCTCCGGAAGGAGGAACCGCCACGGTCCCGGCCTCGGGGGTCTTGGTTCCTGGGGTCTTGCGCCCCCCCGAGGGCTTTTTCCTCGCCATCTTCCTGGGACCGGCTAGATGGTATGGCCTCCTGCTGGTATGTGAGGCCTCCCACCCCCAGCCGCCTTGCTGGAGGGTGGGAGCCGGCGCTCTGTCCCAGGGATAAGTGTCTCTCTCTGGGAAGGCAGGCAGGTGGACCAGGGAAAAAAAAAAAAAAATCCTCCCTTTGCAGAGATCTCTCCAAGCAGCTGCAGACACCGAGCACACGTCTAGCTCCGCCCCTTCCTGTGGGATGGTCCAGAGCTGCACTCACTATTCTGCTGGTGCAGTCACTGTGTACATACATTACATTACTGATCCTGAGTTACATCCTGTATTATACTCCAGAGCTGCACTCACTATTCTGCTGGTGCAGTCACTGTGTACATACATTACATTACTGAGCTGTGGCATCTTGCATTATATTCCAGAGCTGCACTCACTATTCTGCTGGTGCAGTCACTGTGTACATACATTAAATTTACTGACCCTAAGTTACATTCTGAATTATACCCCAGAGCTGCACTCACTATTCTGCTGGAGTCAGTGGATGTGGTAATGGTGTTATTAGTAGTTTGCTGTGCTCTTTTGTGCTGCAGAAATAATTGTTTTGGTATAAATCTCTCCAGGTTTTCCTCTAGGATCCACCATACAGTCAAAGACTAAAGGGATCTGGATGTGGTGCGTTCCTCACCCTCAGAATCCGGACAAACACTTGTTCTCCTGGACACTGAGGGACTTGGTGATGTGGAAAAGGTGAATTACAGCCTCTGTCTCGTCTCCTATTGGTCAGAAATTGATCAGTCTCCTGTCTCCTCCTTCCCTGTCCGGTGTTGCGGATCAGCAGTAATCTTTTCCTCTTCTTGCTCTTCAGGGCGACTGTAAGAACGATGCCTGGATTTTCTCCTTGGCCGTCATGTTGAGCAGCTCCTTGGTGTTTAACAGTTTGGGGACTATTGATCAGCAGTCTATGGAGCAGCTTCAGTATCCGAAAAACACTGTGAACATATTTGATTTTTAAAGATTACTGTGACTTGCTATATAGAGGTGTATCATATATATTTATTCTTTTACCTGATGTAAATGTTGCTTTTCTCCTGAATCGGCGGTGTCTTTTATTCCTGTGCCTCTTAAGCTATGGTTCCATTTTGTCTATAAATCTAAAGCTGTTAACTAAGTGAGCGTGATCCTCAACAGGACACCCACAGTAAAGAGCTGATCACTACGCCCACTTGGAGAACAAGACTAGATTTATATACTTGGAAAAGAAGGCCCTAACACAAGAATGGAGAGGTGCAGGAACAAAAGAAAAAATCTGACATTCAGAAACGCAGTATCTATAGCAGATATACTATTTATGGCAAGTGATGGGTTCTTAAAGTGTGGAGGGAGAATGAGCCACGTGCAAAAATCCATGTACCTCCAGCCTCTGCTGCTATCAATGAGGTTATTAAAGAGAACCTGTCAGCAGAATTTTGCTAAGTAAACTACAGGCACTGTTAGGTTGGCGCCATTATTCTAATTAAAATATCTGGGGTGATGAAATCCGTCTTGTGGTTCTTGTGCAATTGGATCGCCCGCCAGAGCAGCGGGATACTCGGTACCGGGCCGCTGTATTGAGGGGGATGTGTCACAGCGGCAATGATTGGTCCGTGACCTGGGCGTCCAATGAAAGGGGAATTATTTACAGGGGAATGAATAGAGTTTTTGGTGTAGGTATTCGTGATGCCACCTGTGGTATGTTGTCAATGGTGACCAGTGCTTGCGGTGCAGATCCTCTGAGATGGATGGTGGGATGCAGCAGAGTTGGTACAGTCTCCCACAGGTGAGACTATGGGATCCCAGGGCAGGCAGATGTAGTAGAAGGGGGTGATGGTGCTGGGAGATGTAGCTGAGTGCAATGTGTGATGCAGAAGAAACTGAGAAACAGTCAGCGAGTGCAGTTTCCAAAGCTTTACTCACAGTTCAAGTGTGCACAGAGGCCCGCTTGGTGCCACGTCCTCCAGGTGAGGAGTCCAGCCAACCCCCAGGTGGATGAAGAACACTAGTCCAAGGCTCCCTGTCAGTATATGCCTTTCTCTGGCCGTCTCTCTGTGCTGATTTTCCCCTCCTTCTATCCTACAGCACCTTCACCAACAGTGTCTCAGATCAGCGGCTTCGAATCCTCTAGGACTATGACTTATTTTCTGCGTTCTCTTGATTCTATGTAGCTGCCTCTCAGAGAAGATAATGGTGGTTGATGACTGTGATCCCTGAGGGCAGGGCTGTCACTAGGAATTTTGGGGCCCCATACTGGCAAAATTTATGGGGCCCCCTTAAGTCTCTGCCCAGGCTCCACCCACAGTTCCGCCTCCACCCTAGCTCCTCCTCCACCACGCGAACCATTCAAAATCCCTCCGCCTTTTTTTCAGAAAAACTCCACTTCTGCACCACGCCCTCACCAATGACACATTAACACCATATCACATGAATAGCCATCAGCTTTTGTTTTGACCAAAAGATTTTTTAAGCCTGCCACCACGACAAGGTAGACTCTATTGGCAGGGCCCTACTCTACTCTAACCTATTAAACATTTGGTAACTTTTTTTTTTTTTGGTATATTTTAATTCTTTCTTCAAGGGAATGTGTCAAATACATTTTTTAAACTAATTGAAAAATCGTAATATATATAATATATATATATATATATATATATATATATATATATATATATATATACTGTATTCCTGATTGTAGATTATTGTATTCTGTATACAGTTAATGATGGGCCCCATAAGATGCTCCATACAAAATACTCCCATATAATGCTCCATAAAGGTTAATAATGGCCCTTAAGATGCTCCATAGAATAATATGCCCCATATGCTGCTCCATAAAAGTTATGCCCCCATAAGATGCTCCATATATTGTATGCCCCATATGATGCTCCATAGATTTTATGCTCATATGATGCTCCATAGATTTTATGCCCCATAAGATGCTCTATATATTTTATGCCCCATATGATGCTCCATAGATTATGCTGCATATGATGCCCATAGATTTTGCCGCCATATGATGCTCCATAGATTTTATGCCCCATATGATGCTCCATAGATTTTATGCCCCCATATGATGCTCCATAGATTATGCTGCCATATGATGCTCCATAGATTTTATGCCCCATATGATGCTCCATAGATTATGCCACCATATGATGCCCCATAGATTTTATGCCCCATATGATGCTCCATAGATTTTATGCCCCATAAGATGCTCCATATATTTTATGCCCCCATAAGATGCTCTATATATTTTATGCCACCATATGATGCTCCATAGATTATGCCACCATATGATGCTCCATAGATTATGCCGCCATATGATGCCCATAGATTATGCTGCCATATGATGCCCCATATTTTGCTGCCATATGATGCTCCATAGATTTTATGCCCCCATATAATGCTCCATAGATTATGCCGCCATATGATGCTCCATAGATTTTGTGCCCCATATGATGCTCCATAGATTTTGTGCCCTATATGATGCTTCATAGATTTTGTGCCCCATATGATGCTACATAGATTTTATGCCCCATATGATGCTCCATAGATTTTATGCCCCATATGATGCTCCATAGATTATGCCACCATATGATGCTCCATAAATTATGCCGCCATATGATGCCCCATAGATTTTGTGCCCCATATGATGCTCCATAGATTTTATGCCCCATATGATGCTTCATAGATTTTGTGCCCCATATGATGCTCCATAGATTTTATGCCCATATAATGCTCCATAGATTATGACGCCATATGATGCTCCATAGATTATGACGCCATATGATGCTCCATAGATTTTATGCCACCATATGATGCTCCATAGATTTTATACCCCCATATAATGCTCCATAGATTTTATGCCCATGTGATGCTCCATGGATTTTATGCCCCCATATGATGCTCCATAAATTATGATGCCATATGATGCTCCATAGATTTTGCTTTTATGCCACCATATGATTCTCCATAGATTTTATACCTCCATATGATGCTCCATAGATTTTATGCCCCATATGATGCTCCATAGATTATGACGCCATATGATGCTCCATAGATTTTATGCCCCATATGATGCTCCATAGATTATGCCCGATATGATGCTCCATAGATTATGACGCCATATGATGCTCCATAGATTTTATGCCCCATATGATGCCTCATAGATTATGATGCCATATGATGCTCATATATTTTATGCCCCATATGATGCCTCATAGATTATGCCGCCATATGATGCTCCATAGATTTTGTGCCCTATATGATGCTCCATAGATTTTGTGCCCCATATGATGCTTCATAGATTTTGTGCCCCATATGATGCTACATAGATTTTATGCCCCATATGATGCTCCATAGATTTTATTCCCCATATGATGCTCCATAGATTTTATGCCCATATGATGCTCCATAGATTTTATGCCCCATATGATGCTTCATAGATTTTATGCCCCATATAATGCTCCATAGATTATGACGCCATATGATGCTCCATAGATTTTATGCCACCAAATGATGCTCCATAGATTTTTATACCCCATATAATGCTCCATAGATTTTATGCCCCATATGATGCTCCATAGATTTTATGCCCCATATGATGCTCCATAGATTATGACGCCATATGATGCTCCATAGATTATGACGCCATATGATGCTCCATAGATTATGACGCCATATGATGCTCCATAGATTATGCCCCATATGATGCTCCATAGATTGACGCCATATGATGCTCCATAGATTTTATGCTCCATATGATGCCTCATAGATTATGACAACATGATGCTCCATAGATTTTATGCCCCCATATGATGCTCCATAGATTTAGATGCCATATGATGCTCCATAGATTTTATGCCCCCATATGATGCTCCATAGATTATGCCCCATATGATGCTCCATAGATTTAGACGCCACATGATGCTCCATAAATTTTATGCCGCCATATGATGCTCCATAGATTATGCCCCCATATGATGCTCCATAGATTATGCCCCATATGATGCTCCATAGATTTTATTCCCCATATGATGCTCCAAAGATTATGCCGCCATATGATGCTCCATAGATTTTATGCCCCCATATGATGGGCAGGCAGGGGGGGCGGCCGTATGCAGCATTCCAACAGGGCCCAGGGCAGGCAGGAGGGGCCCCTGTTGCTGGATGCTGCGCCTGCGGGCCCCTCCTGCCTGCCGTGGGACGGCCCCCCTGCTTACTGCCCTGGGCCCTGTTGGTGGTGTGTGGTGGATGCTGGCGCTGTGGCTGTCCTGGCCGGCCCCCCCCCTGCGACAGACTACTCACCCTGCTGAGCTCGTCTGCCGCCTGCACCCGTCCCTGTCCGCCGTCCGCACGTCGCCGCTCACAGCCACGTGGCAGTGTGAGTCTGGCACAGCACACCGACGTGACACGCTGCTCGCTCTGCTCCGGAATGAGGAAGTGGAGCAGAGCAGCGTTGTGACGTCACGTCCGGCTGGACCATGATGCATCAGGGCGGAATGAGCCCACCTGTAGCTTTCAGCTCAGCCGTGTCTCTGAGGCTAAGTGCACACGTTCAGGAATGTGTGCAGAATTTTCCTGAGTAAAACCGGACTTTTTTCGCGGTGAAAACGCATGCGCTTTTGTCGCGTTTTTACCGTGATTTTTTCCTGAACTTTCTAGGTCAATAATATAGCAGGAAAAACGCTAGAATTCTGCTAAATTAATAACCATGTTGCTTTTTTTCCGCAATGCGTTTTTTTCGCAGAAAAAAAATACGGATTTTTGTGTTACTCACCGTAAAATCCTTTTCTCCGAGACGCTCATTGGGGACACAGGACTGTGGGTGTATGCTACTGCCACTAGGAGGCTGACACTAAGTAAACATAAAAAAGGTTAGCTCCTCCTCCGCCGTATACACCTCAGCACTGGCCGCAGGCAATCCAGTTTAGTGCAAAAAGCAGTAGGAGGCTAAAATAAATCAGAGTTAACACAGATACAGCATATCCAGAAGAAAAAACTGCTGATACAGATTAATCAGAGAATATAGTTAACTCAAAACAAAGCCATCCGGCTATTAGGGAGGGTGCTGTGTCCCCCAATGAGCGTCTCGGAGAAAAGGATTTTACGGTGAGTAACACAAAAATCCGTATTTCTCCTTCGTCTCATTGGGGGACACAGGACTGTGGGACGTCCCAAAGCAGTCCCTTGGGTGGGAAACGACTCCACAGTGTAATTTATAATTAAGCATTGCTTATAGGTGCGCAACCGCACCCTGAAGAATCCTTCTACCCAGACTGGCATCCGCAGAAACCTGGGTATGGATATTATAATGCTTAGAAAAGGTATGCAGACTGGACCAGGTTGCTGCCTTACAAACCTGTTCCACCGAAGCCTGATGCCGAAGGGCCCAGGAGGCACCCACCGCTCTGGTGGAGTGAGCCTTGATTCCTGCGGGAACCACCGCGCCTCTGATGCGGTAAGCTTCCTGAATGGCTAACCGAATCCACCTAGCCAAGGTAGATTTAGAGGCAGCGAGTCCCTTCCTGCGACCTTCAGGGAGGACAAACAGCGTGTCCGTCTGTCGAAAAGACGCCGTCCGAGATACATATTCCTGAGAGCTCTCACCAGATCCAGCGTATGGAGAGCCTTCTCCACTCGGTGCGTCGGAGCTGGGCAAAAAAGAGGGCAAGACAATGTCCTCATTAATATGAAAAGAGGACACGACTTTAGGCAAAAAAGGTGGTGTTGGTCTGAGCACCACCTTATCCTGATGGAAAAGCAAGTACGGAGCTCGACAAGACAGTGCGGCCAGCTCCGAAACCCGCCTTATGGAAGTTATGGCTACCAAAAACACCACCTTCCAGGAAAGAAATGACAGAGAAACCTCCTGCAAAGGTTCAAAAGGAGACTCCTGCAGGACTCCCAAGACTAGATTGAGATCCCAAACGTCTAAGGGAGCCTTGTAGGGGGGAACTAAATGTACAACCCCCTGAATAAAGGTCCTAACCTGAAAATTAGACGCAATCCTTCGCTGAAAAAGCACTGATAAGGCTGATATCTGCCGTCTAAGCGTACTTGGCGCTAGACCTGAATCTAGGCCTGCCTGGAGAAATGACAGAATGTTTGGAATTGAAAACCGAAGCGGGGAACAACCATGTTCCCTGCACCAAGCAAAAAAGACCTTCCAAGTCCCATGGTAGATGCGAGCCGAGACAGGCTTTCGGGCGCTAGCCATCGTTGCGGCGACCTTTTTAGAGAATCCAGCCTGGTCAGGATCCAAGATTCAACGGCCAAGCCGTCAAACACAGGACCGCTGAGTTCTGGTGGTAAACTGGGCCTTGAGAGAGAAGGTCCGCGCGCTCTGGCAGTCGCCAGGGTGCGTCGGCGAGCAATTGTACCAGCTCCGCGTACCATGAGCGACGTGGCCAATCTGGAGCGATTAATATCATGGGACCCCTTCTAACCTGATCTTCCTGATCACCCTTGGGAGCAGAGCTATTGGTGGAAACAAATATGGAAGATGAAACTGATTCCATGGTAGAACCAGGGCATCCACTGCTATTGCCTGTGGATCCCGGTACGGGAAACAAAGTTGGGCACCTTGGCATTTATCCTGGAAGCCATCAGGTCCACATCTGGGGTTCCCCAGCGTCGGTATATCTGCTGAAAATCTCGGGATGTAGAGACCACTCCCCTGACGCTATGCCGTGACGGCTGAGAAAATCTGCTGCCCAGTTTTCCTCGCCTGGTATGTGGACTGCTGAAATCACAGAGTGATTTACCTCTGCCCAGGTCAGAATCTGTTTTACCTCGTGCATGGCCGCCCTGCTGCGGGTACCTCCCTGATGGTTTATGTATGCCACCGCCGTGGCATTGTCCGATTGTATTCTGACTGGGTGGCCCGCCAGATGCTGGTGAAAATGCCTCAGAGCCAGCCGAACCGCTCGGATCTCTAAAACATTGATCGGAAGGCTCGATTCTTGCTGAGACCAAATTCCCTGAGCTGTGTGGTGACGAAACACTGCTCCCCATCCGAGCAGGCTGGCGTCCATTGTGACTACCAACCAAAAATTTGGAGGAAACAAACGACCCTGTCGAAGAGTGGTGTCCCTCGTCCACCACGTAAGAGTCTGTCTGACCTGCAGGGACAGACGACACCGCAGATTGAGGGAGTAAGGGCTCCCGTCCCACACTGCCAAGAGTGCATGCTGAAGGGGGCGAAGATGAAACTGGGCAAACGGAATAGCCTTGATTGCCGCCACCATCCTTCTAGGACCCTCATGCAAAACCGGATGGTGTGAGGAATTGGTTGGCGAAGGATCCGTACCTCTTGGCGGAGAACTAAGGCCTTGTCCTGAGGAAGAATTATCAACCCTGAGCGGTGTCGAAATTCATCCCTAAAAAGGTGATCTTCCGAGATGGCACGGGAGATGACTTCTTCATATTTACCAGCCACCCCAAACGAGCAAGGGTGTCTAACGTAATGTTGACACTTTCCTCGCAGGTCTGAAAAGACGGACCCTTGATGAGGAGGTCGTCTAAGTAAGGCAGGATGACTATCCCCTGGAGTGCAGAATGGACACAACAGCAGCCATGACTTTTGTGAACACCTGGGGGCTGTGGCTAGGCCGAATGGCAGGGCTGCGAACTGAAGATGAAGTTTGCCGATGGCAAACCGAAGAAACCTTTGATGAGGGGGAAATATGGGGATGTGAAGATAGGCATCCTGGATGTCTATTGATGCTAGAAATTCCCCTTTTTCCATGCTTGCAATGACCGAACGGAGAGATTCCATTCGGAAATGCCGAATTTTGACAAACCGGTTCAATCGCTTTAGATCTAGAATGGGCCTTACGGTACCATCCTTCTTGGGTACAATGAACAGGTTGGAATAAAATCCCTGACCTCTTTCGACCTCCGGTACAGGTACGACAACCCGCTGTGCCGAAGAGACTCGACTGCCCTGAATAAGGCACGAATCCGAGACCCTCCTTGGGAAGGCGCGAGGGAAAAAAGCGATTTGGGGGAAGGCTGGTAAATTCTATTTTGTACCCCGTGGAGACTAACTCCCTGACCCACTCGTCGTGAGTCACTGATAGCCAAGTGGGACGAAACCAGAGTAAGCGGCCGCCTACCCTGGAAAAATTGACCGGATTCTGCCTCCAGTCATTTGTCCGAATATCTTTGGGGTTTGGACCCTCTGGATCTTGGCTGATAAGATCTCCCTCTTCCCAGAGGATTGGTCCTGTAGGTGACCTGGCGATCTCTGGCCTGATTAGGCCGACCTGAGCCGCTGGAGGTGGCTGGCATGGCCCAGCCTGGGTTACGAAAGGCCCTAAAACGAGGCTGAGGTTGTCGACGAAAAGGTTGTCTAATCCTTTGCTGAGGAAGGAAATTGCTCTTCCCTCCCGTTGCATCAGATATGAGCTGATCCAGTCTCTCGCCAAATAACCGACCACTCTGGTATGGTAAAGATGTAAGCGACTTTTTTGAGGTTGAATCTGCTCGCCAGGTTCTTAGCCACAAGGATCTTCTAATGGCAATTGCATTAGCAGCGGCTAATGCTGCGCAATTTGCCGCATCCATGGATGCATTAATTAAGAAGTCTCCAGCAAGAGCTATTTGATTAGAAATTTGGGATACCTCAGACGGCACCTCTATGCCGTGAAGAGCTTTATTTAAAGACTCCGACCAGGATATTATGGCCTTGGCAACCCAAGTCGCTGCAAAAGAAGGAGAAAGAGCAGAACCTGATGCCTCAAATACCGAACGGGCCAAACTCTCAATTAGACGATCCGTTGGCTCCTTAATAGAGGAACCGCTGGGAATGGAGAGGAGCGTTTTAGATGCCAAACGCGAAACAGGAGGATCAACCGAAGGAGATTCTGTCCACTTCTTAAGGAGCTCAGGAGCAAAAGGATATCTAGTATTGAGAGCCTTTTGTCCAGCAAAGCGCTTGTCCGGTTTCTCCCGGTGGCGCTGCACTAATTCCTCAAACTCAGGATGAGCACCAAAAACCTTATGGGCTTGCCTGGCTCGTTTAAAGGACACCTTGTGACCAGAGGTCAAGGTGGACTCATCGTCTATCCCCAGAGTTTGATTGATAGCTTCGATCAAACTGTCAATTGTTTCTTGACTAAACTGTGCCTCTAGATTAAGTGATTCTTCCAAATCGGAATCCGAATATTGATCACTTGCCGAGGGAGAGCGGGAGACGGAACTAACGGATGCCGAGGCTCCAGACGGCATGGGCGACACAGTGTGGGTTCGTTTCCCCTGTGTCTGCCTGGTGAGAGCGCGGCCCTGCAGGCCTGAGGTTCCTGATATGTAGCCAAGACAGGTGAACCACTGTCCCTGCTCCTATCGGGAGCTTGAAGGGACTCGACCGCTCTGGTCAATGACGCCACAGATTGAGCCAGGGAAAGGGCCCACTCAGGGGGCTTGACGCACTAGGCTCGGCTATAGGAGCGGGTTCCTGAGCCCGTTCAGAGTCACAGGCTTCGCAGACCCGAGAAGTCTGGGCGTGCGGAAAAGGAGACCTACAAGCAATGCATGCGGTATAAAGTATCGTATGAGTCTTGGTTCTTTTGGACATTCTGAATCCGTCACAGTACACAATAAACTGTATGTGTCAGTCAGCGGAAGGGGCGCAAAAGTGCGCAATAATTAGGCTGGAGGTAGATAACACTTACCCCAGTCCTGTATCCCCTTTCGTGTATAACGAGCAGAAAAAAACAGGAAATCCGAGCTCCAATCTTTCAAAAAAGAGCGCTTCTCTGTCAGAGAGGAAGTGCTCATGTAGCCGAGCCTCAGGAGGGAGGGTCAAGAGGCGCGGCCTAGACGTCAGGGCTTCCGTCCCACCAACTTCCGGCCGCGGCCTATCTCCGGCAAAAGCCGGGGACTAAATTTGAAGCCGCGGCCTAGCGGCCACAGAAGCCGCGGTCTAAATTTCCAGCGGAGGCGGCCCCAAAGTCGGAGGGCGGGTCCGCCGGAAGAAGACGCCGCCGGGGGCGGAGCCCACCCCCGCGACCGCGACCCCTCTAGCTGACGCCGGCGTTGCATACCTCCGACCGCGGCCTATCCCCGGCAAAAGCCGGGGACTAGATTTGAAGCCGCGGCCTAGCGCCATCTGAAGCCGCGGCCTAAATTTTCCGGCGACGGCCACCCCAAAGTCGGAGAGCGGCCCCGCCGGAAGAAAACGCCCGGGAGCGGTCCCCATACTCACGACCGCGGCTCCCCCTCCGGCCGACGCCGGCTACCATATTCCAGTCCGCGGCCTAGTTCCAAGGTAAAAGCCGGGGACTAAATTTTTGCCCGGAGCGCTGCTGTATCCTTTGGCGGCGCCGTCCTGATCTTGAAGGTGAGATTCTTCTTGCAGCGCATTAAAGGGGGACTCTTCGTGAAAAAGGAAAAAAGGACGGTGCAGGAACCCTAACTCCTTCACCCCTTCAGGGGATGAGGAGAGGGACCGTCCGCCTCCTTGCAGCACCGCAGTCTGGCATTGGTGGTGCAGTGGGGGCCGCACGGACTAACTCCTGCCTCTGTACAGCCTAGGGTTTCAATACCTTAGGGTGGTCAGGGCTGAGTCCGGCATTCATGTCCCACGTTGCGGGAGAGGATACGTTGGAGGCTTTACTCCACGTGCTCGCCCGTTGATGGTTTGGGGAGATCGGACCCTTTCAATAGGATCCGTCGCCCCTATCACATCTTTGTGGGGAAAAAAAAAAAAAAAAAAATGGTCTGGAAAAAGAACCAGACGTGTGCCTCCATCAGACACTAAGCAATAACTGGATTTGCCTGCGGCCAGTGCTGAGGTGTATACGGCGGAGGAGGAGCTAACCTTTTTTATGTTTACTTAGTGTCAGCCTCCTAGTGGCAGTAGCATACACCCACAGTCCTGTGTCCCCCAATGAGATGAAGGAGAAATGCACCATGTGCACAAAAATTGCGGAATTCATTCTAAATAATAGGATGCTTCATTCATGCGTTTTTTACCATGAAAAAACGCAAATAATCCTGAACGTGTGCACTTAGCCTAAGAATCCCTTTTCTCTTCTAGGAAACCTCTCTTCTTTCTTTCTCTGAGCAGCTTCCAAGGACTGGAGCCTGTTCCACAATCCTTTCTCCTTCTCCTCCCCTCTCAGGGAGAGCTCTCTAATAAAACATCTGCTCTCTTCCTCCCCCAAGGGGGAACTCTTTCCTCCCTTCTAACTTCCTGCTCTGCCTCACAACTCCACCCACCATCTACACCCTTTGCTAGCTGGGGCGTGCTAAGTGAACTCAACTAGTGTGGGTGATGGATGCAGAGTTGACAGAGCCAGGTGTAATGTCTCCACCTTACCTGAGTTGAAATATCACATCTCTGGCTGAGATGCAGTACCTCTGTGGTGACTGGACCCACAGGGGCGCCACACAATCGGTGTTAGAAGTTTTCAGTTAATGATATGCTCGTGCTCTGGGGCGGGACTGTAGGCAGAGTCTTATCTTCCTGCTCTAAGCAAGAGAAACCAAGGAAAGACTCTGACCACATGCTGCCCCCAAGCACAAACAGTCTGTCTATGATGAGGAACATATTTGTGCTTTGGGGCGGACTGTGGGCCGTCTTTCCCTTTTTGTCTTTCTTTCCCTTCTTAGAGCAGGATGGTCAGACTCTGCCTTCAGTCCTACAAAATGGATTTCTTCACTCCAGGTTTCATTTTAATCAGTTTAACACTGTCAACCTGACAGTGTCTGTAGTTTACTAAGCAAAATCCTGCTCACAAGTTTACTTTAATGGTCATCCGAGGAAGGTTCGCTGTGTGCTCAATGCACTTGAAGAAATCATCAAGATCTGCTGCTGGCAGCACCTAGGGTAATCACGGACCAATGACTTCCTTGATGGGAGACAAGTCTGGAGACGCTGCAGGACCTGGTAGCACGTTTTGGTCAAGTACGCTGCTCACAGTAGCACGACTAACATGCCCCCTAGTATTTCCACAGTCTGAAATTGAAGAGCATGATGGTGGAGAGAAGCAGTTTTTACAATTGTAGTTTTGCCCATCTGTCCCAGTTCCGGGCTTTGCTTCCCTCACTCGGGCCTTCTATACTATTGTGCTCCACGTCAGGCTTTGCAGATGACCAGTGTGATTCAATGTCCTGGGTCTTGCTTTTAACACTTTTTTTTTTATTTTAGTTTCTCTAAGCACAGTTCCCTTGTGTGCAGCATTCAGCACCTCGGTGACTGTGTTCAAAGACTGTTCAGGGTTTTGGATCAGTTACTTCAGTATTTGGTCAAGTTTTTACCATCAGTGTTTCATAAAAAAAACAAAGTTTCTCCTACCTAATGCAGTACTTATCAGTACGCACACTGTTTGGACACTGATGCAATCAATTTGCTGACTTTTCACGGATCCTTAAACTTGTGTGGGTGATTTTGATCTGTGACTCTAATAAAAAAAACAGATAGGTATTCTGTTTTATTTGCACGTGTGGTCCAGAAAGTCAGACATCTGAATAAGGGCTTATACCAGAATTTTTTTTTTTTTTTTTACTTAGATCTATCGCCCATCCACATTTCCACATTTTCCTTAACCGCTGTCTCCCAGTTATGTCACTGAGCTGACAAAGCTGATCAAGCTGAAATCGTCTACTGAGGAAGACCACACTGGGGACTATAAGAGGTACATGCCCTCTTTTACCTGGTGTGTTCGAGACTTCACTCTGACACTGGAGAAGAATGGAAAAGCAATAACGGAAGATGAATATCTGCTGTCTTCTCTGGAGCTCAAGAAAGGTAATAATTTTGTAACCAACGTTACAAATTCTATATTTTTTTTTCCGTTGTAGGAGAGAGGATGGCAAATAAAAGACTTTTTGCATCTTGGTAACACATCTGTATTTTACGAGAACGTGCAGACTGACAATTTTGGCAAGTTTTTTTTTTTTTTTTTTTACTTCTAAATAATATTTAGGTTCACTTGCATTTGTGAACAATTTAGAAAGTTTTGCAACTTTTTTGCTTACTTATTGACATCTAAGCTAGGACAGCATTGCTAAGATAATGCACAACTTTATACAACTTTATTTTTCATTATTATTTCTAAATAAATAAGCAGTGGATAAGCGCTTATTAATGGTTCTAGTTGGGTAAAAAAAAATATAATATTAACTCCCCTCCTGGATCGGGGCCACCTCCTCTAGTCAATGATCAGGATGCATTGAAACGCACGTCGGGGTGAGCTCCACACTGTCTGCGGAACCTGTTCTGATCCAGGTACGAGTCATTTCCCCAGTTGCATATATTCACACATCTATACATTTTACATGCCAAGAGTTGATGGATTGTGAACACCTTATGTGGGGCATGTGCAAAATAGGATCTACTCTTTGAATGCTAATTACAGGCTCCAGGATATGTCAAATCATTGATGGCATATTACTGACTTCCAATCCATCCCAGTTTTGGCATCTTACAATTTTGATTGTATACAATTATTGGGGTGATTGATATTATTTTTACACCGCTTTACATCTTTTCTCTTGGTACTTGTCCTGCAGCTGTATCGATCTTATTCAGAACCCTTTCAGGTTCTGTGGTCTGTATTTTAAAGTGTGTGCCAACATCCCCCTATTTACCGTATGAGCCCCCACAGCCTCTATATACAGTAACCGGCCCATATACAGTATGAAATCCCACACAGCCCCTATATAGTATGAGCTCCCCACATAGCCTCTCTATTCACAGTATGAGGACCTCACCTAATCCTCTATATACAGTGTAATCCCTCACATAGCCCTTTACATAGTGAGCCTCACATAGCTGCTAAATACATTATCAGCCCCCTATTTACAGTGAGCCACTACACGGCTTCTATATACAGTATGAGCCCCCACATTGCCTCCAATATACAGTATGGTCCCCCGCATAGCCTCCTGTGACATGCCTGGTGTCCATTGTGTGGCTACCATAGGAGGTCACTCTGGAAAAGCTTGTCTGCAGGCTTCACAGCTTATCTGGATTGACGTAATGGATAATAACTATTCTAATTTATCTCTTCAAGGTACTGACGAAAAAACAAAAACTTTTAATTTATCCCGTGACTGCATTCTGCACTTCTTCCACGAACACAAATGTTTTGTATTTGACCGGCCGGGATCAAAGAAACAACTTCATATTTTAGAAGAATTGGAAGAAAGCGAATTGGAAGAAGAGTTTGTGGAACAAACTAAAAGATTCTACAGTTACATGATACATCACAGTCGTGCTAAATCCCTGGCTGGAGGAGCTGAAGTAACTGGGAGAAGTAAGTTTCGTAAATGTGGATTATGTTCCATACAACATAATCTTACTGAATTGTGATAAACATTCAATTTGATAATTGTCTTATACATAAAGTTTTTGCCTCCAAAAATACTACAAACTGCCCTCCACTAAGTGGTATCCTTCTATCCATCTTGCAACTCGCGGCCTGTTGTCAAGTGTAATCAGTTTCTAGAAGCAAAGATGCTGAAAAAAACTGCAGGATGAGGGGAGGATGTTTTTTCTCTGCTCATGTTCTTCTGTCCCTCTAATTGTATAAAGGATAATGGGGGATTTACTTTAGGAAAGGTAAGCTATTGGACAAAGCAAGCGCTCTTACATAAAGTGGTCTCACTTGGTGAGGTGAATCCTCCTTAAGTTAGGGTGAGCACACGTGCCAATGTCATCTGTGCAACAAGCCGATATAGAACAAGGCGGAACATCTAGCCACGGGTGGACATGTAGAGAGAAACTTAGTCTTGAGACTTCCTGGAAGCCGCAGGCAGGCTGGTAGAGGTAAACTGTCTTAAAGAGCTCCCAGAAGTCACAAACAAGCATTTGATGTCTTCCACTGACAGGTAGCAAGGTTACTGGAAACTCATGGCCAGGAAACCAGACAGCCAGGAAACGTCATGATGACTGTGGACTGGAACTGTGTAGTCAACTGAGTTACTAGCAAGTCTTAATACAAATACCCAGGTGTGTGTCCTGGGAGGCCTTATCTACGCCCAGGAAAGGCCACACATAGGAACATGCCGGGTAACTTGCAAATTCCAATGTGGAGCATGAGAAAATCTAATGGGTTGGTGCTTCACTGGAGTGATGCATGTGTTGTCGCCACATAATTTGGAGTGTTCTGAGACGTTGTGCCTGTTTCAAATTAAATTGTAAATTTCAAATACATGCACGGAAGAGCCACTCTAATACATTAAGAATCTTAGCAGATCTCTTTATTCCATACCTTGGTCAGGGGTTTTACAGCTTATGTATTCATGTATTGTAACAATATAATTGGCTCATCTTATCTCTGTGCTGACATTAGTATACATATTTCTAATTGGCTAAGTTGACATCCAGCATGTGGTCTAGGGGTCCTCCTAGCCTCTAAGGGCCCCGTCACACTTGGCGATACACCAGCGATCCCGACAACGATATGCACTTGTCAGGAATGCTGGTGTGTCGCTACATGATCGCTGCCTGAGCTGCCAAATGGGCAGCTCAGGCAGCGATCAGGACAGCGACAGTGCGTGTAACGTCGCTTAGTTACCCGCAGTGTACGTTGGATACCAGCCCGCTGATGCAGGGAGCTGGTAACCAAGGTACACATCGGGTTTTCAGGCACTGCGCGGTGCCTGGAAACCCAATGTGTACCTTGGTTACCAGCTCCCTTGCAGAAGCGCGCTGGTATCCAACGTACACATCGGATTTCCAGGCACAGCCCCGCGCCTGGAAACCCGATGTGTACCTTGGTTACCAGCTTGATCGCTGGTCTTCTGCCTGCCACACGCAGCGATGCATGCTGGTCAGCGGGAGACCAGCGATCAAAAAAATGTCCAGGACATTCAGCAACGATCAGCGATACCCAGCAGGGGGCTGATCGTCGCTGAATGTCACACACAGCGATATCGCTGGGAAGATCGCTGTTGTGTCACAAAACTAGTGACTCCGCACCGATCTCGCTAGCGAGATCGCTGTGTGTGACAGGGGCTTACGTTTGGTTTCTCTCACTTTCCTATGTTTTTTTTTTCTAAGTCCATTACACAAAGGCAATCCTTAGCCCCCTTATCTGATCATGGACTCCTTCTTGGAAGGAAAGAAATACATTTAGAAAGAAACTAAAATGAAGTCAGAATAGATAAAATATAAATCCTGTTCTCACACATGGCAGTAATAGGTAGACACAACTCCTAATGTGCTGACAGAATACTGACATAGAACGACCCACTCAATTGGTAAATGAAAGTTACAGATTAAAATAAGCTCCTAAATGCAGTAGACTGACTGGTATGTGCACTAAATGTTTGAGGGCAGCAAGACTATACTTTTTTTTTTTTTCTTTTAGAGATTTTATGTGAAAGGACCGCAACACTTTAAACTCCATTTTCCCTTACAGTTGGCATGTAGATGAGATACTAATATAAGGAGTGTAGGATGTAACTTGCAGTCTTTGTACATTCAATGCTCCACCCTTCCTTGCTTGCTTTTATCTTGGATTTATTTTTTGGGTTTATTTATGGCTTTACAGTAAGCCATAAATAACCTAAAACAAGTCTGTGGAGCAAGGACAGGTAGTCTGCTGTAAACCTTGAACTCATGTGAGCAAATGTTTTGTTGGCACATTCTGTAGAATACACAAATAGGGATGAACTACTAAAGAAGAAATAACATGATGGCCACATAACACTAAATATGGAATCTAATTTTGTCTGTATCTTTCAGTGTTAGCCATTCTTGCGTCTTCCTATGTGTCGGCAATTCAGAGCGGAACAGTCCCCTGCATGGAGAATGCGGTCCTGGCTCTGGCTAAGATTGAAAACACCGGAGCTTTGCAAGACGCAATGTCCAAATATCAAAGTGAGATGGAAAAACATGTTCTGAAATTCCCAACGGAGACTCAACAAGAGTTCCTGAACATGCACATGGAATGTGAGAAAGAGGCCATTACAGTCTTCATGGCACGTTCCCTCAATGATGAGGATCAAAAATACCAAAAGAAGCTCAAGGTCAGTCACAAATGATTCTCCTGAAACTCCAGGCTCCATCATTTGAAAAATGGTGGCTGCAATGATCATGAAAACCAGTTTTTCCTCGATTTTGTTAATTTACAGAAGATAATATTCTATTTTATTTACAACTTTTATTGATAAGTGTCAGATGCATAGCCAACCCACCACTGTGACCACTTTGATATAATTGACATTGGAGTGATTGAACAGATCTCACCGCTGCCATAACATGTCAAGGGATCCACTGCTTCCAGTTGTCAGGACAATTATGTAATTGGCTGCTGAGTGATGGATGAGGCTGTGGCTGCTTCCACTACTAGGCCAGTTATCAGGGAACTCATTGAGTGTATAGTGTATCCATCTCCGATTCTAATACATGGGATATATGTTAATACCCAGGTCACTGCCAGCTCCACAATAGCAAACTACTTGCTGCCACCACCAATCGTTTATATAGACCGATTGGAAACCCGATGCAAGAAGCGCATGGCTTCAGGGGTGCGGTTTACAGAACAAGAGGAACAAAAATATCCAGATTCATATTTAATCCAGAAAGATGGGCAGTGTTTCTAAAAATATGCAAAGGTGATGCAAAATGGGAACAAAACAATATATATACAGTGCATAACATTAAAAGGGTAATGAAATACTTGCTAAAAACCTGGTTACAGAAATGGCTCGGAGCTTAGTGGAGGGTAGCACTCCTCCTCATTTGGAGAAAAAAGGACACTCTCGCAGTAAATGGTTTCCCAGAATGACCGACCAAAACCAAGTTTCTGCTTTATTAGTTTTAGGTTAAGCCCACACACCTCCCCTTGATTACCTCACGTTGGGGCTGATTGTGGGATGTTCTCAACCCTTTTAAAATTGAGATCTCCAACTTAAAGGATATCTTCTCTCCTGAAGGTCCCAGGCATTGGAAATTAACACCATTATCTTTACCGCGATTTTACCTTTACATAGAGACGAAATATGACCTGGTTCACATATTCTATCAGTTTAAGTTGGAGGTGTTCTAATGGCCCTAAAAGGATGTGACTGTCACATTATTTTTCTTCGCTATGATGCAGAACATCTATATCTCACAAATATCAAATCGATACAAACCCCAATTTTCATATTTCTACAATGTAGACACAAAGTCTGGAACATTTCCTTTGAACCTAAATAAAGGTCACCTTCCCAACACATCTGTTAGTTACCTGGACAATGCAGGGGGGGGGGGGGGCACTGCTTCAAATGTTTGTTTTTCTCTCCCTAGCTATAACTAGTTTCTTCTCTTCCTCATATGCTTTTAATGTGAGGTCCTACTCCCAAACAAACTTTAAATTGTCAGCTCTTCTCCCTTCCCTGGAGATGTTTTATGGATTTAAATTTTTTCTACGACCATAAGTATATTGTCATTATTGTCATTATATTTGTGCTGCTCTGCCAATGAGAATTGTTTAATCTTGGCATTCCCACCAGGGGCGTACATAGAAATCATGGGGCCCCATAGCAAAAGTCTGAATGGGCCCCCCCCAAAAAAAAAAAACAGGTGCTCTTAACTCCACACACACACACACCTGCAGTGCATGCAGGGCCCCCTACACCCTCCACAGTGCGTGCAGCCGGGCCCCCCTCCCTAAGGTGCAAAGTGCAGTCAGAGCCATTGTAAATGTAAAGTGCCAGCACAGTGAGGGGACACATTTAACAAAAAAAATCGACCCCCCCCCCCCCCAGCCAGGCTCACCATCTTGTGTGTGCAGTGGCGTAGCAACTGTTTGTGGGGCCCGGGGCAGCTGAAAAATTTGCCGCCCCTTTGGTCATTGATAATCCTGAAGCATTCACCATTACAACCAAAAAAAGGCTCAAAGTAAATACCTTTCACCTGTAAAATCAGCATGGCAAAAATACACACTGCAAAGCAGCAACACACAGTATGGACTTGTGTTTATGATGTGCTTTATCCTCCTTGGACAAAAAGGACTTCTTTAGGCTTGGCTCACATTTATACAGTGCAGTCTGCTGGACAAATATGTCTGAATTGCAAAAAAAAATGGTATTCAGACGTATATAGAGGCATACACAAACCATAATGGGCAACACGTAGTGTAAAAAAAAATGTTCTTCTGACTATGTTTTGCCCTGATCACGTTGTATTGTGGGAAAAAAAACATAATTGACCAAAGGTACGCGTTTTTAATGTGGGGTGAAAAAAAGTTTATTCCTCTGGACACCTCCTCACAGAACTGATGCCAAAATGGAGTGGGATGGGACTGTTGACACCAGTAAAACTAGATGGAAAAAAAATGATTTTTTTAAGTAAAAAAACATAGAGACAGATGGAAGTACGATATGTATCAAATGTACTTGTTTAAATTCGTAGGTTGATGCATGGCATACGTTTTAATGTATACGTCCAACGCATTAAGTCTGCAGGCGTATAAATGTGAACCTAGCCTGACAGGGAACATGCTGCATAGTGTGCTCCGATGTAAGAAGTGTGGTGCCTAATCTGACAGCAGGTACAAGCAATGCCCATCATTCATGGCATCATATAAGACAGGTAGACGGATGTCATATCTTTGTATATGAAATGATTGGAATATGTAAGCTATGCAAAGTTCCAACATGTGTACAAACTACAAGACACATTTTATCACAGGTAAGCTGACACAGAAATGCCGCACACAATATCTTCCATAACATCTGCAGAACTTCCACTCTCAGGCACCTCATGAGCTCAGCACGCCCCATGTAATTGCTGTCTCCCAGGTGCATGCCTCTGGGGTGAAGGAGCAGAATAAATTAGTAACATTTATTGGCTGCACCATGATTTCCAGGGCATTGCACATTTTTAGTATTGCATGAACATGCATTGTTGCACACCTTGACAGTGAAGTTGGTGGTAGGACATAGACTGGAGGTCTTACCTACAGCTAGGAAGCATCATCCTGCCTGGTGGTGGTACAGGGGTTTAAATCACATGAAACCAGCTCTAATGGAGCATTGTGAGGAGTACAGAAGGGTGGCTGCAGTGCATGCAGGGCAATCCTCCTCCTCCACAGTGCATGCAGAGCCCCCCTCCTCCACAGTGCCTGCAATCAGGACCCCCTCACTCCCTAAGGTGCAAAGTGCAGCCAGAGGCTAGCCATTGTAAATATAAAGTGCCAGCACAGTGAGGGGACACATTCAACAAAAAAATCCACCCCATACCCCAGCCAGCAGGGCTCACCTTCTTGTGTAGTGCATCTCTCCCTGAGTGAAACTTATGAATGTTTTCTGCTTCCAGTGATGCACGTGTCTCTGGCTGCAGGCTGGCTTTCTTATGCAAATGCAGCCAGAGACTTAAGCCAACTGCTGACCAGGAGACAACAAGGAAAGGGGACTTTCAAGGGGGTTTACAGTGTCCGGCCGTCGCTTATATTTAATTAAAGGAGATAGTACTGTGTCAGCACAGCACAGCTGCCAAACGACAGCGGCCGTCGTGGGCCCCTCACCTGTCTGGGCCCCATAGCAGCTGCTTAGTCTGCTCTATTCACGGAACGCCACTGATTCCCACGTTTTCAAATGGCAATGGCACAACTTAGCGATGCCCATTATAGGACATTGACCTCCTTTCTATCATAGCTGGAGATAAGCTCTTATTCATTTGAGATCTCCAATACCCACAATCTGTCATCAAACAGTGTACAGAGCTGAGCTGTGCTGGTCTGCCACTACTGGAGCAGACAACCACTTCTTGGTAGGGATGCTAGGTGCTGACTCCAGTCTGATATTGAAGACCATTCTTATGGATGGATCACGAATATGTTGGTTCTAGACAACCACTTTTAAGTGAAAAAGTCAAACATACAAAAAACAATATCAAATTCCTATGCGATATCACAACAGAAGATCAATAGACATACTAGACAAACTAAATCAAGATATACAACAGTAGTGTTGAGCAATACGATAATGCAAATATCGGCTATCGGCCGATATTAGCTCTATCGGCCTTTCGATAATTCGTTTTGATATTTTCATCTTATCGAATACCGGAATCGGATTTGTCACTGTCACTGTCTGTGTCCGTCGGTCGGGTCTGTCACTGTCAGTGTCCGTCGGTCGGGTCTGTTAGGAGTCAGCGGCACTTACCTGGCAGAAGATCTCCGGCGGTCACATCCCGGACTGCTTAATGGCCGCCATCCTCTTCTCCCCGGCGGTCACATGCAGTTTCTCGCGATAACTGCAGTGACTGCTGGGTAATCCCGGCCGTAAAGCAGTCAGTCCGATGACGTCACCGCCGGGGAACCAGGTAATCAGCTGTGCTGCGTCGCGATGACAGGCTCTGCCTGTCATTGCGATGTAGCAGAGCTGGATCGTCGTGGGACAATCGTTACTATGGACTGCGTCGGACAGGTGGTATACTGTTGGTTTGTTTTTTTTCTTTTTTTTACAGGAGATCGATGGCGTCGCAGGAATGAGAGTACAATAAAAGAAATGAAAAGTGTGTTGTCTTTTATTTCATTAAATACTTTTTTCTTGCTTTGTCTTTTTTTTATGCATTTAATAACTTTGGGATTAATAATGGATCTGTGTCTTATTGATGCCTCTCCATTATTAACCGGGCTTATTGTCACCGTGCAATCAACGGTGACATTAACCCTTATTACCCCGCTTGCCACCGCTACAGGGCAAGTGGGAAGAGCCGGGTAAAGTGCCACAATTGGCACATCTTTTGATGCGCCAAATGTGGGGCTGCTGTAGCCTGGTATTATCAGGCTGTTGAGGGCCAAAATCCATGGGCCTTGACAGTCTTTTAATACCAGGCCGCAGCAGTCTGCATTTTACTTGGCTGGTTAACAAAAATAGGGGGACCCCTACGCCGTTTTTTTTTCGAGGGGATCCCCTATTTTTGTTAACCAGCCAAGCTAAGCAGACTGCTATGGCCTGGTATTATCAGGCTTGCAAGGTCCATGGATCTTGGCTCCTTAACAGCCTGAAAATCCAGGCCTCAGCGGTCTGCTTCATCTGGCTGGTTAACAAAAATAGGGGGGACCCCACGCCATTTTTTTTTCAAAGGGAACCCCTATTTTTGTTAACCAGTTCCCTCTGACGTCACTGATTGTGTCCCTGGCTGACCTGAAGTGAAAGTGGAAAGCAATCAATTAAGCTTTCCACTTCCTCTCCTGTCAGCCAGGAGAGGAACTCATTCATTTGGGGGTTTACTGTGAGGCTGCAGCATTAGCTGCGGTCCCTGCAGTAAACATTAACCCTTTCTGAAGGATTACACCGTGGGACCTGACTGTGCATCGGATTGGTAAGAATAATTTTGCTTTATTATTTTATTTTTATTACAGGAAATGGTTTTAGCAGGAAAATAAAATATGGTCAAAAACTGTGTGATTATTTCATTAAACTTCTTTTTTATTAAAGTGTGTGTGTTTGATTTTTCTTTCATACAATAGGATTAATAATTGATAGTTGTCTAATTGACAGCTCTCAATTATTAACCTGGCTTAAAGTGACCTTTCAATTGCAAGGTCATTTTAACCCCTTATTAACCCATTCGCCACCGCTACAGGGCAATGGGAATAGACGGGCAAAGTGCCAGAAAGGGCAAATCTAATTAGAGATTTGCCCTTTCTGGGGTGTCTGGGGGCAGATGTTAGTAGCCGGGGGGGGCCAAAAATAATGGTCCCTCTCTGGGCTATTATTATCTGCCCCCACTCACTGGCTTTGTCTGTCTGGTTGCGAAAATAGGGCGGGAGCCCACGCATTTTTTTTCAGCAATTTTACACTATATATATATATATATATATATATATATATATATATATATATATATATATATATATATATATATATATATATATATATATATATATATTTATATTCATACACTTCTACATAGTATAATAGCCGCTAATTCAATTGCCGGCTTTTGTGAAAATGCAGAGCCCGACATGAAATGACACTTGGTTTACATAGAGTTAACCATGTCTTTTCATGTAGTTTGATATCTGATTTGCACAAACAATTACATGAGTGTAAAGGTACCGCCACACTAAACAATCCCGCTAGCGATCACGATAACGACGCATACTAATGCGATCGCTAGCGGGATTGTTTCTATATCGCTAAGTGCGGCCACATTTAGCGATATAGTTAACGACGCTATCACCGTTAGCGATCTTCTTAACGACTTTAGCGGTACAAAAGTACCGCTAAATCGCTAAGAAAAGGTGCCACACTAGCGATATATACTTACCCAGCAGGAGCGCCAACGAGAAAATAGGGTCCGGAACGATTCCAGCGACGAGCGAGATCACAGCAGGAAGCTCGTCGCTGGCAGATGCCGCACTGAACAACATCGCTAACGGGATCGCTAAATAGTGACGTTTTTTAGCGATCCCGTTAGCGATATTGTTCAGTGTGGCATACCCTTTAGTGTGCAAAATTTCACACTGTAGGGGTTAATTAAAGGTGTAAATTCGTAGCAAAAAGTCAGGTTTTTTTTTCAACGAATTTACACCTTTAATTAACCCCTACAGGTGTGAAATTTTGCACACATAGACTGATGTAATTGTTTGTGCAAATCAGATTGCAAACGACATGAAAAGACATGGTTAACCCTATGTACACCAAGTGTCATTTCATGTCGGGTGCTTCTGTCTTTTCACAGAAGCCGGCTTTACCCGGCAATTGAATCAGAGGATATTTTACTATGTAGAAGTGTATAAACTATACATATATGTGTATATATATATGTCACAATGACATGTATATATATATATGTATTCTATGTGTGTATATTTAGTGTTTACAAGGAAATAAAGGTTTTTTTTAGTTTCGATATTTTGTTCCCATAGACTTACATGGGACTTCCGCTATCGAAATCGGATATCGACGATATTTAGTGATATCGGCGATACAATTTCGATACGATATTTTTAGATATCGAGCAATATCGCTCAACACTATACAACAGTATCAACCTGATGCAGAAAAACATGTAGTATACTTTGCCTCCACGATTTAATCTGTGGGAGATTCTAATTTATGGAACACGGATTTCATCTAACGAGAGTAGACTTGACTTCTGCTCACTTCTACCGTTGGACAAAGCTTTTCTAACCCTAATGACAGTATGGAATACTGCCTAATTTCTTAACAAATGATTCACCTAACTCTTACGATCTCTATCCATGTTAGCTGATAGTCATCTGAACCTGTTTATTTTGGTATGACTGGACTTTCCGATGAGTCTCCCTCTCCATACATTTCAAATACCAACTCCTACTTGAAAAGATCAGGTAGTTGGCATTTCAAAGTCCAATCTTCAAAAGTAGTGAGCTGCTGTCCAAGGTAACTGGCTGTGGCTCTCTATTCTCTCACCTTCAAAAATACTCAGGAAAAATGAGCGCTCCTGTGTATGGTGGAGTTGGCACAATAGCAGTGTGCCGAATGAACAGATCTCATGTACATGGCCATCTTTGCTATCTACACGTCACTTGTTAGTTTCCACTGTATTTGGGAATTTAAAAAGTCCCTTTTTTTTAAACCAGGGATTAATCGATGATGAGATGAGTGCATATTCTACAAAGAATGAAAAGGTGTCAAGAGATTATTGCCGTAATCTTCTCCAGGAGCTCAGTGCCACTATGGAGAATAACATATTGGCGGGATATATTTCGTACCTGGAGGACACAAACTGTATTTAATAGAGAAGCTTAAGGTTATAGAAGCCTATAACACACGACCTGGAAAAGGTATAAAGGTGAGTTTCTTACAGTGGGCTAAGACCCTGATAGGAATACCCTTTTAATTTCAATTTTACACCTTTTCGTAAAAAAAAAAAAAATTGGCAAACTTCATCATGTCAGGTGACTCTAGCCACCATGTAACCAATTTCACCTTTCACAACCATAGTCTCTTGAAGTGATACAGAAGTACATCACTGAGAAGAAAGACATTGAAGCTGCCATCATTAAAGCAGATGAGACCTGACTGAGAAGGAGAGACAGCTAGCAGGTGAGACATGAGCAGTCATAGTGACAGCTGCGAATGTCATGAATATTGACCCAATATTTGATCAACTGATGTTTCTGGAACCAAATACTGTGTAAAATATGATATTGGGTGACTGTACGTGCAAAGTTTTGATGAAATCCGTGTCCTGCGATGTGGGGATCTGCTGCAAGACAGTTTACTTGCTTAGAGCACTGTTTCAGGTCCCTGGAAAGTCCAAAAAAAGGCCACACTTGAAAATCAGACCTAAAGATCCTTCTTTCTCAGGACCGGTGGGATTCCTGGCATTATGATGTATGTATTTCGTAATGCTTATTGGTAATTGCTCACTTGTTCCTCTTCCTGTTTCAGAGGAACGTGCTCAAGCTGAAAACGCGGTTAGAAAAAAAAAAATTATAGAGCAAAATACCAGAAATCTGCAACAATGTAAGGAAGATCAGGCGAGAAGTTTTGAGCAGCATAAGGCAATGCTCATGGAAAAGATGGAACAAGAAAGAAAGATGATGGTTCAGCAAAATGAATTGGTCATAGCCCAAAAGCTCAAGGTAGGGTGTTGTAAAGCTCAGCTGGATTTCCCAAAACTGTCCTTTCTGGTGCATGTTATTAACAAAATGGGAATATTTTGGTATCTCTGTGGTGGCTGATCTATAATGACACTCAGAATACAGTATGGCTGCTTCTTATGATGCTTCCACTAAAAATCTCAGCGATAACTTTGAAGCTTCCTCGAGAGAGGTCACGTTCTTTGTTTTAAAATACACCAACAATGTCTGCAAGACGCCTGGAAAATGTTGAGGGCTCGATTATATGCAAAAGTAGGGTACTCGGGTATGTAAAATGTTGATTTAAAAAATGCAGAAAAGCTTTTGATCACTTCAATGTATTTTTGAGTCTTTCTAAATCTTTGCTATTTTTTTTCTTTTGTCCATTTTAGGAGCAAGAAACTATGATGAATTTGCAAAATCAAATGTCAGACCTGCAAAAAAAAATTAAAAAATTACAGGAAGAGAACTCAAAAAGCGGATGTAATGTAATGTAAATTTAAAAAAAATAAAATCCTTTAGTTAAACTTCAAAATATTAAGGTTCTCTACTCTAGAACCCAATAGACCTATAATTTTCAGTATATCGGCAGTGAAAGACTGGTCCCCCATCCTGCTAAAAAAAAAAAATATAGACACTGTTCCCTCAAGGACAAGGATTGGTGGATGTGCATTTTCTGTGCTATAAAATAACAGAATAAATAAAAACATTTTGATGTACCAATACAGTAAAAGATGTGCTAGATTGTGTTTTGAAGTCTAACAGGATCCTGGATTGTTCCTACTTGTAGTTTCGCCTGCAAGCTGACATGTTCCTTGCCCTGTGCATGAGTGGAACGCCTAAGGTCCTATAGTGATGTTACATTTCTCTTTTGTTTACCAAAATTCTAGTTGATGACTAGAGTTTGACATAACGATTTGTGGGACTCCAGGTAGTTGCCCTCCATATAACGCGCCTGCGCATAGCAATCTTGAATTGCGCACGCGCAGTATGCTTTGCCCGCAGATTGCAATGCGCAGGTGCTTTATATGGAGGGCAACTACTACAATTCACAGAAATAATGGAGACAGCGGCGAACAACATGTTAAGGCAAGTACCCAAAACACCACCCATCTGACCTGACTGCCATCATTTAAATATCCCCCCAATTTAGGGTGACAGATTCCTTTAAGTCCATCTAGTTCAACCCATAACCTATTGAGTCGCTCACTACCAGGGCCTTGGGGTACTCGGCACCGAGCCCATTCACTTCAATGGGGATGTCACGGGTAGCGCAGCTCGGTCCGTTGCCCTGGGCGCTCACTAAAAGGGGAATATTTACAGGGGATTATAGAAATGTTCGTGACGCCACCTGTGGTTTCTGGTCAGGATGACCAGCGCTGCAGGACAGATCCTCTGAGGGGTTGTTACTGGGCAGCAAGGTGTTAAGTCTCCACAGGCGAGACTGATCCCTCAGGGTATATGGCGGTGTAGGGGTGCAGGGCAATGAGGCAGACACACACAAAGAGTCTCTTTCTGTACCTTTACTGGTGATGAAGTTGCAGGCACGTCCCGGGAGGCCGTCAGGGTGGAGGATGCATGTCCAGTGATCCACTGAGTAGGTGTAGGGCCTCCTTACGTCTTTATGTGTGTGAGTTTCTAACTTGCATGAAACAAAGTTTAACTCCGTTCTCTTTGCTACGCCTGGCTGATCTTGTGGTGGAGCCTTCTTGTGGACAGAACTAAGTCTCTATATGCAGGGCCCTGCTAGACTCCTGTTCTTCCTGACCCCGGTTACATATCAGCACTAATGGGCCCCTCTGTGACCTGTAGTCCAGCAGGGTCTCCGGTTTTTCCCTCTAGCCGTGAAGGTACTAGCAAGCTCGGACCCGGTGTCCGGTAGTGCAGAGTGGAGGTAAGCCATCGTTGCTATTCATCCTCAGTCACTCTTTCCTTTTTTCCACTTGCCTGTCATCCTACTCACACCTTTAATATAAGCACAAGCAGCAGTAGGTGTCCGCTTTCTTTGTCTTCACCGCTCTCCAAGTGTCGGCACGCTTACTTTCTGAAACGCTCACTGGGGGTCTCTCAGTGAACTCAACTTTGACCAGACTAAGTGGTAATCCTTTCCACTAACACTGGACTCCACGATGTAAGCTGAGTGTTTGCTGAAGTCCTCAGGCTTTCAGATAAGTTTTTCTTTCTGGCTAGTTATTCCCTCTCAGTCCTCTGAGGTAACTAGCTCATCTGCTCTGACTGGAATCTCTCACAGTCTGAACTCAGCTAATCTGATCTCACTGCTGCGTCTCTCCACACCCTTATATACCTGCATAATCTAAAGGGCTCCCTCTGGTGGCACCAGGAATATGTGGAGTGTGAATGAATATCGGGTGATTATGAATTACCTTTCATGCATCCTCCAGGGTAACATGTGGCACCAAGCGCAGCTGGGCTACACAATCCCCCCCTAGTTAATATCAGCACTCCCGGGCTGAAAAAGAAAACAATTTTTATACATAACAATAACATAACTCATCCCTTGTGGGAGGTAAGGACACTTGAACGTTACAATGTGTACAAATTAGCAAATAGAAAATATCAAATACTTTCACTCAATAATACAGGATTCTTGTGGAGGACCCGTACCAAACCTCCCACGGTGGTCCTGGGTGGGCTGCAGGACTTCTTTGCTGCAAACCTCACTCAAGGCCACACCATACGGGTTTTGCTTCTGAGGTAGAATGGTTTACGTAAAACCAAGATGGGGCACTGAGTGCCAACTATTTACATTACAGTTCTGTGTTGCAAGAGTCCTCAGCACGCAGTCCTTCAAAATCAGAGAATCATAGAAAAATCACATTTCTATCATAACCACATTACCCAACTGGGGTACAATACTTCAGACATTATCAAGTCAACATATTCAATAAAGTGCAATTTCTTCTTTAAAACTTTTTACAAAACAGTAAACCCTGTCTGGGTCCTACTGGTCTTCTTCGAATGGGGTTGCACCTGCCACACCTGGGGCTGGAAGCATACGGTGCGCTCTGGAACGCATCACTAAGAGATTGTGTCCTGCTACCAGTGTCTGAGTAGCCACAGTCCTCTTTTCAACTTTTACTTTGCGACTGCCTGGAGGTCTGACAGGTGCCTCTCCTAAGTACAGGTTGCACAGGTTTGGCTCAGTAGGGGTCGCTGTAGCAGTCGCTGTGCTCTGCAGCGTTTCCAATGGTGACGCATGTACATGCAATGGCTCAGTAGGGGGCGCACTTGCAACTGCTGCGCTTCTTAGCGTTGCAGAATGGGATGCAGGATAAGATGCAGGTGCGCGGCCGGGCGCTGATGTAGCTGGGACCTGGGGCGCTGAGACGCGGGGTGCGTTGCCGGCTTCAGGACTGGGTCGCTGATTCGGGAGACGTTCAGGGCATACCACCCCTTAAGACCCCAATGCCGCGTGTAGGTGACAATATCCCAATAAGTAGATCCCTTCCCGGGTGTCCCTCTGGCAGGTGAGACTCCACATCCCTGCGATTAACAAAGACCTCCTGGTACAGGCCTGGCTCATGAATGAATCCCCAGCCTCCCTGGAGTTTGAAGTCTCTAATGGCCCCCTGGCGCCGCGGTTCCCGGAGCGTACCTTTATCTCGCCTGACGATCTCCTTGTCAGCAAGATCCTTCTCCCGGTACCTCTGGCGAAGCTGCTGCGCCTCTCGCTGCTGCCGCTGTTCCTGCTCTCGGCGTCGCCACTCGTTCTCCTTCCGGGCGGCGTATTCCACGTCGTCCAGGAGCTCCATCTCCTCCCAGTCGATCTCCATCGCTTGCGGCTGGTCGTCTTACATCGCTCCAGGCAGGATCTCTTCCGTTGTCCCTACCGGGGGACTGCATTCTGCTGCCGCCGCTGTTTCCAGGCCTGGCTGGCATTCCGGTCCGGGCAGGGCCTCCTCCCTTCCAGCCGCATCTTCTGCGAGGTCAGGTACAGCTCTTTGGGGCCGGCCTCCGGTTCATCCTCAGCTGCTGTTTCCAGTGGTGGCGCAGGTGGCATTTGCGCATCCTGGGGTAGAGCAACTGGTCCCACAGCAGACGCTGTATCAGGGCACGCCAGCTCTGCTCCATCGCCTCCATCTCCGCGCTGTGTCGGGCCATGTCCCTCAGCGCCGCATCCAACTCCTCCATTCTCTGCATCCTATGGTCGTTCTCCCGACCTGGGGACGGTTCAGGCTCAGGTTGCAACTCTTCAGGGGAACGGGGTCTGCGCACCGCCATTCCTCCACACAGTGACTCCTGTCCTTCCGCCATCTCACTCCAGGCAAGACTGTATGTTTCATCTGGAACACTCTGGATTTTTCCGTGGAGGCGGGACTTTCGCTTTCTCTTCTTGGCATAGAGGATGAAGAGGAGGCGGATCTCTCTTGCAGTGGGGCAGGCTCGGACATTATAATAGCACTTAGACAGGGCGCCCATAACTTTTGCGCCACGGGGGGGTATGCCCACGAATACACGCCCTCCTTCACCAGCGCCTCAGGGCGCGAATATGGCAGCAAAATGGCGGAAAATGGCGCCAAAAGTCACAAAAAATGCACACAGTCTTTTTGCACAAAAACAGTCATTTAGGCACACAGGACTCACATATAGTAAGCTTCGTACCCTGTTCTTTGCCCGCCAAAAGATGAGTCGCTCACTACCAGGGCCTTGAGGTACTCGGCACCGAGCCCATTCACTTCAATGGGGATGTCACGGGTAGCGTGATACACTGAGTAGGTGTAGGGCCTCCTTACGTCTTTATGTGTGTGAGTGTTATGTTTCTCGTAGCTGAGGAGTGCAGGCAAAAAAGGCAATACACCAGAGCAGTTGGAATCTATGAGATTGCAGTACCCTGACTAACCACAACAACTAGAGGCAGCCGTGAAGCGTTCCTACGTTGGTTCTAGACGCCTCGTCACAGCCTGAGAAACTAACTACACCTAAAGATAGATATAGGAAAGCTATCTGCCCCGGAGCAGAACCCAAAGACAATAGAAAGCCCCCAAACATGTAATGGCGGTTAGACAAGAAGAAATACTGACACAGACAGAAAATAGTAAGAGCAAACGTTGGGGCCCAAACTAACTAAATAGAAAAGGATAGGAAGGGTACTTACTGCAATCCCAGAAAACCCTGAAAAGCACCAACTCTACTAATTTCAAAAACACCTGAGATCACACGACCTCTACCACTAAATTAGTTCTCTGGTGTAACAAAATCAAAACAGCAGCCACTGAAAAAACTGGAAAAAGCAAAAGTACAAACATCAGTGGCTGAACTAAACTGAGAGGGCAAAAGCCCCCAGAGGGGACCCTGAAGGCCCCCACAGAAGTGCAGGACAAAATGCAAAAATCAAGCACAAAAACAAAAAGAAGAAAATGTCTTATCTGTTAGCAGGAGATGCAGACATGACACAGCAGGCTACAAGGGAAACAGGAATTAAGGATAGAGACCAGAACAATTGATCACCGGCAACCCCGATGGGAAGGTGACTCCCTTATATAAGACCAGTCAGTAACACCTGATTCCCAATCCTCACAATCTTCACAATCTTCACTGGACAGACCAGTACCGCTTGTAACCACCAGAGGGAGCCTCTGCTCAGAACTCATCTCAAGCCCATTCACAACAGTACCCCCCCCTTGAGGAGGGGTCACCGAACCCTCATTTGAGCAACCAGGTCGGTCAGGATGAGTTCTATGGTACGCACGGATGAGTCTCCTAACATGGATGTCCGAAGCAAACACCCAAGAATTGTCTTCCTGACCATAACCTCTCCACTTAACCAAATACTGGAGTTTCCGTCTAGAAAAACGAGAATCTAATATTTTCTCAACCACATACTCCAGATTGCCCTCAACCAAAACAGGGTCAGGAGGCACAGCAGCAGGAACCACTGGCTCAACAAACCTCTTCAACAAGGACTTGTGGAACACGTTATGGATCTTAAATGTCCCTGGAAGAAGCAAACGAAAAGAAACAGGATTAAGAATCTCCATGATCTTATAAGGTCCAATGAACCTAGGCTTAAATTTAGGAGATGCTACTCTCATAGGAATATTTTTTGAGGACAACCAGACCAAGTCCCCTACTTTAAACCGAGGACCATCAGTCCTATGCCGGTTAGCAAACCGCTGGGCCCTCTCCTGAGAGAGGGACAACCTCTCCACTACCTGGTCCCAAATCTGTTGCATACGCTCCACAACAGAGTCAACACCTGGACAGACAGAAGCCTCCGTCTGTCCTGAAGAAAATCGAGGGTGAAACCCAGAATTACAGAAAAACGGAGACATCAAAGTGGCAGAGCTAGCCCTATTATTAAGAGCAAACTCAGCCAAAGGCAAAAAAGAGACCCAGTCATCCTGATCAGCAGACACAAAGCATCTTAGATAAGTCTCCAATGTCTGGTTTGTTCTCTCAGTTTGACCATTGGTCTGAGGATGAAATGCCGAGGAGAAAGACAATTGAACACCCAGTTTAGAACAAAAAGTCCTCCAAAATCTGGAAACAAACTGGACTCCTCTGTCAGACACTATGTTCTCAGGAATGCCGTGTAAACGAACCACGTGCTGAAGGAACAACGGCACCAATTCAGAGGAGGAAGGCAACTTAGGTAATGGCACAAGATGTATCATCTTGGAAAACCTATCACAAATCACCCAGATGGCGGTCATTCTCTGAGAAACAGGAAGGTCGGAAATGAAATCCATAGAGATATGGGTCCATGGTCTCTTGGGCACAGGCAATGGCATCAACAAACCACTAGAGCGAGAGCAAGGCTTGGAGCGAGAGCAAGTCCCGCAGGACTGCACAAATTCCCTGACATCACGAGACAAGGTAGGCCAACAAAAAGACCGACTAACCAAGTCTCTGGTACCAAAAATTCCGGGATGCCCAGCCAACGCGGAAAATGAATCTCAGACATCACACTCTTTTTCCACTGGTCCGGGACAAACAATTTTCCAACAGGGCAGCGCTCGGGCCTATCCTCCTGACACCCCTCCAGAGCAAGTCTCAAATTAGGTGAGATGGCGGAAAGAACTACACCCTCTTTCAAAATAACAGAAGGATCAGATAACTCAGGAGAGTCCGCAAGGAAGCTCCTCGAGAGGGCATCCGCATTAACATTCTTAGTGCCAGGAAGAAAGGAAACCACAAAATTAAAACGTGTGAAAAACAAGGCCCACCTGGCCTGTCTAGGATTGAGTCGCTTGGCAGATTCCAGATAAACCAGATTCTTATGGTCAGTAAGGACCACCACCTGATGTTTGGCTCCCTCCAGCCAATGTCTCCACTCTTCAAAAGCCCACTTCATGGCCAATAACTCCCGATTACCCACGTCATAATTACGTTCAGTAGGAGAAAATTTTCGAGAGAAAAAGGCACAAGGGTTACTTTTAGAGGTCTCTGGATCTTTTTGGGACAAAACGGCACCTGCCCCAATTTCAGAGGCATCAAACCTCCACCTGAAATGGCAGAGAAACATCAGGCTGCTGTAGAACAGGAGCAGAAGTGAATCTCTGCTTAAGTTCCTGAAATGCAGAGACTGCCTCAGGAGGCCAATTCACCACATCAGAACCCTTTTTGGTCAAATCAGTTAATGGTTTAACAATAACCGAGAAATTACCAATAAATTTACGATAAAAATTGGCAAAACCCAAAAATCTTTGAAGAGCCTTTAATGAAGTAGGTTGGACCCAATCACAGATGGCCTGAACCTTGACCGGGTCCATTTCAATAACAGATGGGGACAAAATGAATCCCAGAAATGAGATCCTCTGTACGCCAAAAAGACACTTTGATCCCTTCACATACAGAGCATTCTCTCTCAAAATCTGGAATACAGTTCGAACATGTTTCACATGAGAGTCCCAGTCATTAGAAAAAAATCAAGATATCATCCAAATAAACAATCAGAAATTTATCCACAAAATCTCTGAAAATGTCATTCATGAAGGACTGGAAGACAGAAGGAGCATTAGTGAGCCCAAGGGCATCACAAGGTACTCAAAATGCCCCTCTGGGGTATTGAATGCCGTCTTCCATTCATCCCCGTGCTTAATGCGAATAAGGTTATATGCCCCCCTGAGGTCAAGCTTGGTAAACCAAGTAGCGTTTTTCACCCTGGAAAACAGGTCAGAAATCAAGGGTAACGGGTATTGATATTTCACAGTAATATTGTTCAAAAGACGATAATCAATACACGGCCTTAATGAACCATCCTTTTTGGCCACAAAGAAAAAACCGGCACCTAAGGGTGAAGAGGATGATCTGATATGACCCTTCTCCAATGACTCCTTGATATAAGACCGCATAGCGTCATGTTCAGGTACAGACAAGTTAAAAAGGGACCTTTAGGGAATTTACTACCAGGCACTAATTCAATAGCGCAGTCATAGCTCCTATGGGGAGGCAAGGATGCAAATTTACATTCGCTAAACACATCAGAAAAATCAATCAAAAAGTCAGGAACATCCTGAGCCTGGGGGGAGGCAGAGAAAACAGGAGTGTTGGTATTAACACATTGGCAGCCCCAACTGGTTACAGACATAGATTTCCAATCCAAAACAGGATTATGAGACTGTAACCAAGGGAAACCCAGTACGATAATATCATGCAGATTATACAGAACCAAAAATTTGCAGCACTCTTGATTATCAGGTTCAACCCTCATTATCACCTGAGTAGAGAACTGAGGTTTATTCTCAGCCAAAGGGGTAGAATCGATCCCCAGTAGGGGAATAGACTTCTGTAGGGGTATCAAGGGAAACCCACAACGTTTAGCAAAATCATAATCCATCAGGTTAATAGCTGCTCCAGAATCAACGAAAGCCTGAGCAGAAAATGAGGACAGAGAGCATATCAGAGTGACAGTTAATAAAAACTTAGTCTGAACACTACCCAAGACAACTGAGCGTGCAAAACGTCTTCCCCGCTTAGGGCAGACTGAAATAGCATGAGAGGCATCACCACAGTAGAAACATAACCCATTGCATTTTCGAAACTCATGACGCTGTGCCCCAGAAGCCACTCTATCACACTGCATGGGTTCAGAAGCTGGTTCACAAGGCAACACCATTCCACGCATACCTCTACGCTCACGCAAACGTCTGTCAATTTGAATCGCCAATGACATAGAATCATTGAGACCAGAGGGAGCAGGGAAACCCACCATAACATCTTTTACATTCTCTGACAGACCCTTCCGAAAAAGGGCTGCCAAAGCATCATCATTCCATTTGGTCAGGACTGCCCACTTTCGGAATTTCTGACAGTACAACTCAGTGTCCTCAAGCCCCTGATTTAATGCCAACAAGGTTTTTTCAGCTTGATCAGTGACATTAGGTTCATCGTACAATAACCCCAGAGCCAGAAAAAATGCATCAACATTACTCAAAACAGGGTCCCCAGGTGTCAGGGAAAAAGCCCAATCCTGAGGATCGCCGCGCAGGAGAGAGATGACAATTTGAACCTGCTGCGCTGCGTTCCCTGAGGACTTAGATTTTAAGGCAAAAAACAATTTACAATTATTTTGAAATTCTGAAACTTAGCTCGATCCCCTAAAAACAAATCTGGCATGGGAATCCTAGGTTCCACAACAGGCAACCTAGCAAGATATGCAGCAATACTCCGAACCTCAGTGGCAAGCTGATCCACACGGCCAGACAACCGCGCAAACTCCATTGAGAGAAAAAATCCTCCCCAGCACCCAGAGATACAGAGGGAAAAAAAAAATGCAACAAACAGAAAAATATCTCTGACAACTCTGACAACCGTTTTTTCTTTCACAAATTTTTTCCCTTCTGTGAGTACATACAATTTTAAATTTTGGGCCGGTGATACTGTTATGTTTCGGTAGCTGAGGAGTGCAGGCAAAAAAGGCAATACACCAGAGCAGTTGGAATCTATGAGATTGCAGTACCCTGACTAACCACAACAACTAGAGGCAGCCGTGGAGCGTTCCTACGTTGGTCCTAGACGCCTCGTCACAGCCTGAGAAACTAACTACACCTAAAGATAGATATAGGAAAGCTATCTGCCCCGGAGCAGAACCCCAAAGACAATAGAAAGCCCCCAAACATGTAATGGCGGTTATACAAGAAGAAATACTGACACAGACAGAAAATAGTAAGAGCAAACGTTGGGGCCCAAACTAACTAAATAGAAAAGGATAGGAAGGGTACTTACTGCAATCCCAGAAAACCCTGAAAAGCACCAACTCTGCTAATTTCAAAAACACCTGAGATCACACGACCTCTACCACCTAAATTAGTTCTCTGGTGTAACAAAATCAAAACAGCAGCCACTGAAAAAACTGGAAAAAGCAAAAGTACAAACATCAGTGGCTGAACTAAACTGAGAGGGCAAAAGCCCCCAGAGGGGACCCTGAAGGCCCCCACAGAAGTGCAGGACAAAATTCAAAAATCAAGCACAAAAACAAAAAGAAGAAAATGTCTTATCTGTTAGCAGGAGATGCAGACACGACACAGCAGGCTACAAGGGAAACAGGAATCAAGGATAGAGACCAGAACAATTGATCACCGGCAACCCCGATGGGAAGGTGACTCCCTTATATAAGACCAGTCAGTAACACCTGATTCCCAATCCTCACAATCTTCACTGGACAGACCAGTACCGCTTGTAACCACCAGAGGGAGCCTCTGCTCAGAACTCATCTCAAGCCCATTCACAACATGTGAGTTTCTAACTTGCATGAAACAAAGTTTAACTCCGCTCTCTTTGCTTCGCCCGGCTGATCTTGTGGTGGAGCCTTCTTGTGGACAGAACAAAGTCTCTATATGCAGGGCCCTGCTAGACTCCTGTTCTTCCTGACCCCGGTTACGTATCAGCACTAATGGGCCCCTCTGTGACCTGTAGTCCAGAAGGGTCTCCGGTTTTTCCCACGAGCCGTGAAGGTACTATCAAGCTCGGACCCGGTGTCCGGTAGTGCAGAGTGGAGGTAAGCCATCGTTGCTATTCATCCTCAGTCACTCTCTCTTTCCTTTTTTCCACTTGCCTGTCGTCCTACTCACACCTTTAACATAAGCACAAGCAGCAGTAGGTGTCAGCTTTCTTTGTCTTCACCGCTCTCCAAGCGTCGGCACGCTTACTTTCTGAAATGCTCACTGGGGGTCTCTCAGTGAACTCAACTTTGACCAGACTAAGTGATAATCCTTTCCACTAACACTGGACTCCACGATGTAAGCTGAGTGTTTGCTGAAGTCCTCAGGCTTTCAGATAAGTCTTTCTTTCTGGCTAGTTATTCCCTCTCAGTCGTCTGAGGTAACTAGCTCGTCTGCTCTGACTGGAATCTCTCACAGTCTGACTTAGCTAATCTGATTTCACTGCTGCGTCTCTCCACACCCTTATATACCTGCGTAATCTAAAGGGCTCCCTCTGGTGGCACCAGGAAAATGTGGAGTGTAAATGAATATCGGGTGATTGTGAAATACCTTTCATGCATCCTCCAGGGTAACATGTGGCACCAAGCGCAGCTGGGCTACACACTATTCTAACCTGCCCTAACAGCTTTCAATTAGCCAGGACTTGCGCAACGTCATCATTGTGGCATGACCTACAGATCTGAGATCCTGTTTTTCCTAGGTTATATGGGTCCAACTGGCTCTACTCTAAGAACTGGACCATACAATTGTAACACAGATGTTAGGATTCAGTGACACCGAGACACAGAGCAAGGGTTAAAAGGGGCAATACAGTTACTTGTTTAATAGATAAAAGAATAACCTCCTCCCAGGGAGCAACAGGGGAAAAACAAGGTGAAGGCTGTGGGGTACAAAGGGAAGAAACAACTCAAGATGGCAATTTACAAATGTCAATTTAATTTAGCGTAACTCGTATGTCTTTCTCTATTCCTGGATTGGATGGCTGGCTGCCAGCTGAGGCTGGTGCTGGGTTCTTCAGGCTTCCCTGCCTAACAAGTCGGTCTCTCTTCTGGCGGCAGTGGGCGGTCACTGGTGTGGCCCGCTGAGCCCCTAGTCCGTTAAGAGTAGTCCACTACTATCTTCCACTTGGCGTTCGTTCCTCCGGACGCCCGATGAGGTCTGAGAGATCTTGCTACACTCGACCGTAATTGCTGCCATGCGGCCCATCTTTACTCATGGTTCAGCGCCGGTCCTCACTGACTCCTCTCTGACGGGAACTCCCTCTCTTTTCCCTGGTCAAACCCTCTTATACCCCTCTGGCTCACCACGCTCCCACTACACAGGTCAAGGGTTTGCTCAGTCCTCACTCTCCTTCTCCCCTTGCAACAGTAGGCTCAGCCTCAGCAATTCCGGACCCGGTGCCTGGTCTTTTCCTCTACACAATTATCAATAAGATTAATTCAAGACAGAAGGATGGAGAGACAGAATGTCCGTTTTCTTTCTGTGTTTCAACCCTGTTGTGGAACCTTCAAGCATGGCTTGTATTTCCAGTGTATCTGCACAGGAACATTAAAGGGAACCTTTCATGTTTAATGAATGGTATTTAATTGCAGATCCAGGGTTAATTTGAAGGGAAATGGCATTAAAATGATGTTAGGTTGCCATATTGGAGGAGCAGCAGCTACAGATAAGATTAACTAACTTTACCCAAAAAAGATGTGAACACATAATCTCAAAGGCAGCAAAGGATATTTGCATAAGTATGGGTCACACTGGACCCCATGGCTATTCCCTGTTACTGTCAATTGCAAGTTATCCCCAGTCAGAAAATAATTCTGCCCCAGGATAAAACTCGCTTTTGATGGACATGTCAGAGGTTGGATGAAGTATTTAGATTACTTTTTTCTCTATCCCCATGACAGCACCATAGAGAGGGGAATTCATCCTTCAGGGACAGGGAACCTATAGAATAAAAAGGTGGTACCTCTCCCTTGCATCAGTTGGTTTCCCTGATGGGGAACCTTCAATATTGCGGTACCTGATCGGGATTAAGATATTCCAGGGCTGGCCAGTCCGGGTTCTGGCAGCGGAGAGGCCCCTGCCACGGCTGGTGCGGTGCCTGAGCCTAGGACGATGTGGTCTTGAGGGGGGGGGAGCGTGACCACTGCTCTGGAGAGGATGCAGGGGCTTCTGGGTTCCCAGGGGCGCAAGCATGGATCCAGCGTGCGTACTGAGGAAAAAAAGATGGCTGCCACACCCGAAGTTGATGCAGGTCTTCCGGGTTTCGGACGGCACATGCGCAGCAGCACGCTCCCTGGTGATGCGTCGCAGGAGGAGGGTTTCCGGGACGGACCGGAAGTGACAGCACTGTGCGGGGAATTTTAAAAGAGAAGAGCGTCCTGATGATCCCTGCAGTCCCTGTGAACAATGGAGGCCAATAGTTAGCCAGAAGGTACCACCTTGGGATTTAAATCTAGTCCTATCAGTACTAACAGGAACATCAGCCCGGAGCGTAAGCGACATCCAAGCCTTATCTGCCGGTCTTCCCTTCACTAAAATACTAGATGATAGGGTTTTTCTAAAACCTGACCCGGCCTATTTACCAAAGGTAGCATCCAGGGGCTGGCTGGCACTTTTCAGCCTGGGGGGCAATCGCAAGGCAGTGGCCCTCGAGTTACGGTGGCCATCCTTTTCCCTGCTTATCTCTGGCCATTGCATTAAAGCAGCAGAGATAACAGGCTTTAAAAATAGGCTGGTACTTTGATATGAGAACAGTAAGGAGCTTGCTGCATAGATATGGGAGCAGAACCAAGCTTACTCTAGAGATATGGTTATTCTAAAACCTAACCCGGCCTATTTACCGAAGGTAGCATCCAGGGGCTGGCTGGCCCTTTTCAGCCTGGGGGGCAACTGCAAGGCAGTGGCCCTCGAGTTGCTGTGGCCATCCTTTTCCCTGCTTATCTCTGGCCATTGCATTAAACCAGCAGAGATAACAGGCTTTAAAAATAGACTGGTACATAGATATGGGAGCAGAACAGAGTTTACTCCACAGATATGGGAGCAGAACAGAGCTTACTACAGAGATATGGGATATATATAGTATAATAGCCCCAGTTCTTATATATATACACACACCGTTTATACTCTAGTATAAGCCGAGATTTTCAGCCCATTTTTTAGGGCTGAAAGTCCCCCTCTCGGCTTATACTTGAGTCATATACAGGGGGGAGGCGGAGCGCAGCTGTTCTATATACTCACCCCTCCGCCGGCGCGGTCTCTGCAGCCCCCCTGCTCTTCTTTCACGGTCTCCGGCGCCTTTGTTCAGCGGTCAGGTGGTACCGCTCATTGAAGTCATGAATATGCACATATTCATGACTTTAATGAGCGGTACCACGTGACCGCTGAACACTGGTGCCGGAGACTGCGGGAGAAGAGCAGGGCAGAGACGCGCCGGCGGAAGGGTGAGTATAAGCGATATTTACCTGTCCCGTTCCACCGCTGTGTCCTCTGGTCCTTTTGCTGCAATGTTTAGGCAGAGGGCGCGATGACGTGGTTACTGCGCGCCGCGCCCTCTGCCTGATCATTCACTACTGGAGGACCCGGAAGACAGCGGCGCTCAGCGGTGGACGAGAGGACAGGTAAATATCGCAGGTGCCAGGGCCTGAGCGAGCGGTGATACCGGCACCTGTCCCCCATAGCGCACCGGTGTCCCCGCCTGCTCAGGACACCAGCACCTGGCCCCCAACGACGAGAGGTGAGTATGTCTTTTTCTATTGCAGCTGCGGCAGCATAAGGGGCCCATTCAATGCAGCATCTATGGGGGCACAATCTATGGGGGCACAATACATGGGCAGCATATGGGGCACAATCTATGGAGCATCTTGTGGGGCATAATACATGGGGCAGCATATGGGGCACAATACATGGAGCATCTTGTGGGGCATAATACATGGAGCATCTTGTGGGGCATAATACATGGGGCAGCATATGGGGCACAATACATGGAGCATCTTGTGGGGCATAATACATGGGGCAGCATATGGGGCATAATCTCATTTTCCACCCTAGGCTTATACTCGAGTCGATAAGTTTTCCCAGTTTTTTGTGGCAAAATTAGGGGGGTCGCTTATACTCGGATCAGCTTATACTCGAGTATATACGGTAGTAGGATGGCCACAGTTCTCCATATTAAAAATAATGAAGTTTATACTTGCCTCATCCTGATTCCTGGCACTGCAGCCTCCATTTTCTCTTCCGGTCCGCAGAGCGGCATGAGACAATAATGTCATCACGCCGCCTGTGTGAGCACACTGAAGTCTCAGGAAGCTGCAGTCTGCAGCTTGAGACAGACCAGGGCTTCCACTAGGAATTTCGGGGCCCCAAACCGGCAAAATTTTTGGGTTCCCTTAAGACTCCGCCCAGGTTCCACACCAGCTCCGTCTCCACCGTCCCACCGCCCACTCTTGGAAAAACTCAACTTCACCACCACATCCTCACCAATCACATATTAACAGTTCCCATCAAACACCAGATCATATTCATAACCAGCAGCTTTTGTTCTGACTAAAATAATTTTTAAGCTGATACCACGACACGGTAGACTTTCGGCTGGGCCCTACTCTAAACTATTAAAAATAAATATATATTTATTTTTAAGGGAATGAGTCACATTTCACTATATATATATATATATATATATGAAAGAGGAACGTGATATGACCATCACAAAGAAACGATAACGGGTATCAAAAAATATAAAGTCTTTATTGAATTACAAACAAGGACAATTGTATATAAAAGTTGATAGGCAAGAACAATGCAAGGCAAATGGACCACACCGACACGTGCGTGTCCAGGAAAACAGGAAGACAGGCTGACCCAGGCAATTAAATGAGTGGTAAATGTCTAATAATGGGTGAAAAATCATTTATCAATATAAACTAGTCAAACACCCGCATATCAGATAGAATCCAAATGTAATCATGTATTAATGTTTGGACCTGTGTAGGCATAAATACAAGCCCCTATACAAACCCTGGAGAGGATACTTAAACTGAGAGAAAAATTTGAAATGACAAGTGTCAAAATGGCCAGTAATTACCTCTAAAAGAGAAGTGCGGGTGGAAGCCTGGATCTGCACGTCTGCCCCGACGCGCGTTTCGGCACGATTACCTTTGTCAGTAATTACCTCTTTTAGAGGTAATTACTGGCCATTTTGACACTTGTCATTTCAGATTTTTCTCTCAGTTTAAGTATCCTCTCCAGGGTTTGTATAGGGGCTTGTATTTATGCCTACACAGGTCCAAACATTAATACATGATTACATTTGGATTCTATCTGATATGCGGGTGTTTGACTAGTTTATATTGATAATGATTTTTCACCCATTATTAGACATTTACCACTCATTTAATTGCCTGGGTCATCCTGTCTTCCTGTTTTCCTGGACACGCACGTGTCGGTGTGGTCCATTTGCCTTGCATTGTTCTTGCCTATCAACTTTTATATACAATTGTCCTTGTTTGTAATTCAACAAAGACTTTATATTTTTTGATACCCGTTATCGTTTCTTTGTGATGGTCACATCACGTTCCTCTTTCTGATCTATTGACGATGGGTTTACAACTATACAGTCATGGCCAAAAGTTTTGAGAATGAAACAAATATTATATTTTCACATGATCTGCTGCCCTCTGGTTTTTATGTGTGTTTGACAGATGTTTTTATCACAGACAGAAATATAATAATAGCAAACATATGAGTAACAAAAGCTTATATTGACAGTTAGAATGAGTTAATGCAGCAAGTCAATATTTACAGTTTTGACCCTTCTTCTTCAGGACCTCTGCAATTCTCCCTGGCATGCTCTCAATCAACTTCTGGACCAAATCCTGACTGATAGCAGTCCATTCTTGCACAATCAATGCTTTCATTTTGTCAGAATTTTTAGTTTTTTGTTTGTCCACCCGTCTCTTGATGATTGACCACAAGTTCTCAATGGGATTAAGATCTGGGGAGTTTCCAGGCCATGGACCCAAAATCTCTATGTTTTGTTCCCTGAGCCATTTAGTTATCACCTTTGCTTTATGGTAAGGTGCTTCATCATGCTGGAAAAGGCATTGTTGATCGCCAAACTGCTCTTGGAGGGTTGGGAGAAGTTGCTCTTGGAGGACATTCTGGTACCATTCTTTATTCATGGATGTGTTTTTAGGCAAGGCTGTGAGAGAGCCGATTCCCTTGGCTGAGAAGCAACCCCACACATGAATGGTTTCAGGATGCTTAACAGTTGGCATGAGACAAGCTTGGTGGTAGCGCTCACCTTGTCTTCTCCGAATGAGGCGTTTTCCTGATGTCCCAAACAATCGAAAAGGAGATTCATCAGAGAAAATAACTTTACCCCAGTCCTCAGCAGTCCACTGCCTGTACCTTTTGCAGAATATCAGTCTGTCCATGATGTTTTTTCTGGAGAGAAGTGGCTTCTTTGCTGCCCTCCTTGAGACCAGGCCTTGCTCCAAGAGCCTCTGCCTCACAGTGCGTGCAGATGTACTCACACCTGCCTGCTGCCATTCCTGAGCAAGCTCTGCACTGCTGGTAGCTCGATCTCGCAGCTGAAACACTTTTAAGAGACGGTCCTGACGCTTGCTGGTCTTTCTTGGGCACCTGAAGCCTTTTTGGCAACAATGGGACCTCTCTCCTTGAAGTTCTTGATGATGCGATAGATTGTTGACTGAGGTGAAATCTTTCTAGCTGCGATACTCTTCCCTGTTAAGCCATTTTTGTGCATTGCAATGATGACTGCACGTGTTTCTTTAGAGATAACCATGGTTAACAGAAGAGAAACAATGATGCCAAGCAACAGCCTCCTTTTAAAGTGTCCAGTGGTGTCATTCTTACTTTATCATGACAGATTGATCTCCAGCCATATCCTCATCAACACCCACACCTGTGTTAATGGAGCAATCACTGAAAAGAGGTTAGCTGGTGCTTTTAAGGCAGGGCTGCAATGATGTTGAAATGTGTTTTGGGGGATAAAGTTCATTTTCTAGCCAAATATTGACTTTGCAAGTAATTGCTGTTAAGCTGATCACTCTTTATAACATTCTGGAGTATATGCAAATTGCCATTAGAAAAAGTGAAGCAGTAGACTTTGTAAAAATTAATATTTGTGTCATTCTCAAAACTTTTGGCCATGACTGTAGTCCTGACTAGATGGCACACATGGGACTTCCCATTTCTTTGGTGCGCCATTATCTAGCCTTAGCCTCCATTTATGTTATATATATATATATATATATATTATATATATATATATATATTATTTTTTTTAAACAACTATTAATACCACATACAAGGGACAAATATCGTTACACCATGACCAGACCACATATTACCACCACATAGTGACTGAATACTACAATACACAGTGACCGAATAATACCACATACAAGGAACAAATACTGCCACACCTTGGCCAGACCACATATTACCAACACATAGTGACTGAGTACTACAATACTGATCACTAATTAAAAAACCTCACAATACTAAGTGCCATTGTATACAGGAACTCAGTATTTACTATCGGTGTCTAGGTAATACAGTGATCACCACTGCCAGTGACATTATACATAGAAGCTCTGTATATAGTATACAGTGTGTAGTATCCGTGTACAGGTAACACATGGACTCACCAGTGATGTCTCTAGCTGAAGACCTTAATCTTTGCTTTTCTTTTTCATCCAGCACAGACCACCATCACTTCCTCCGATGCTCTGTAAACCAACTGATGCGAGGGAGAGGTACCGCCCTCTTTATGTGTAGGTTCGCTGTCCCTGAAGGGCGGATCCCCTCTTTCTGAGGTGCTGTCATGGGCTCTGAGAAATCCTGTTACCGGTAAGTAATTTCGTCTCCCTCCTCTAGGATGGTCTAGAGATGGAATTGCTGATTTTTCAACAAGAATTAAATAGTATACTTGCAGAGTTTCAGTTCACAATAACATATTCTTGGAGAGAAATTCAATTCCTCGATATGTTGGTTTAGTGTAAGAACTATAGTTTACAGATGGATATGTATATCTCAAACACAGATGGAAAAATATTTTACAAATCAAAGCTGTCCTCCAAAAAATTTGCGGTCATTACATTGGAGTCGGCTCCTTAAGGTTACATGGGTAGTGGAGAGTAGACCAATATTTGGAACAAATGTGTACCAAACGTCTGACAAAATGGCTGCTTTATACAAGGGGTAGAAAAGTATTAAAAAAAAAAAAAGATGGGATGTTAATCGTAACCCTCTACTGTGAAGTATAGAGCGCTCATGCCATTTCTTTTAACCACTTATGGGTTAAATTCTGAAGTGGTTAAAAGTGACTTAAGATGGAACATGTGTGCAGTAATGTCCTTTTGCTGTGTATTATGTTCATATATGAGGTGCGTTTGTAGCACCCAGAAATCTGAAAAAAATTCCAAATGCACATACTCTTAAAATGCTGCCAAACAAAAATTGTATTTTGGGAAGGTTTTCCACTAGATTTTGGGAATCTCTGTAAAGATTTTTTTCCTCTTCATCCAGAAGAACATTTGTGAATACAGACCCTGATTTTGGGGAGAGTCCGTGCTCATAATCTCCAGTCTTGTTCACCTCAAATGGTCTAGGATGGGACTGAGGTCCGGACTCATCTTGTCCCCTTCATGTTTATATGGAGCGTGTGTACAAGGGCACAGTCATGGGGAATAGAGAAGGATCTTCCCCAACCTTTTCCTACAAATCTGGAAGCTACAATTGTCCATAATGTCTTGTGCTGAAGCTTTAGGCTATGTGCACATGATGCGTTTTTGATGTGTTTTCGCAGCAGTTTTTAAATGCTTCAAAAAACGCAATGGAATACTAAAGTAAGGTAATGCAATGACAATCCTGAAGTGTTGTGCATATGATCCGTAAATTTCCATCCTTAGCGTTTTATTTTCTTTTTGCATTTCTGCAGCGTTTTTGACTCGTTGACTTCAATTGAGTCAGTCAAATCTGCAGCAAAAACGCAGGTGTAAAAAGGTTTGCATCTTTGCTGCATATTTACTGCTTATTTGCTGCAGATTTGCTGTAAAAAAAAAATGCTGCAAATTGTCAAGGGAAATGATGTCAAAAGGAGGAATAGTGTGTGGGCAGAGGATAAGTGTGTGTGAGCGGAGAATATATGTTTGTGTCTGTGGTGTTGTCTAATGAGACTACTACTCCGATCTGGCTATGTCTGCTGTCATATACAACAGAGACCGCATGAGCCGTTGGGAGAATAGTCTCATCATCCGGCGCCTGTCTTTAATTGAAAACAAAACAAAAAAAAAAAAACATTTACATAATTGCATACATATTCACATACAATATACATACTCACCGAACCATCTAATCCCTGATGCCCATGTCTCCTGCAACAATCAAAAATTATAAACCAACATATACTCCCTGTACGCTGTAGTCCATTTAATGCAGAGTGTCCCATGGCTATACACTGACAGGAGGTAATCACTCCAGCAGTGTATCACTGTGCTGCAGCGAGAGAGGTCACCAGAGTTCATCAGATGATCAGCTCTGGTGCTCTCACTTGCGGCACTGCTGCGTGAGAAAATCCTCATGCAGCAGTGCCGTAAGTGAGCGCACCGAAGCTGATGAACTCCGTTGAGCTCTCACGGCAGCGCAGTGATACACTGATGGGTAACCGCTCCCACAGTGTATTGCCGGAGACCGGGTAGAGTGGTCACATCTCCTGATGTGACTGTTCTACACGTGATATCACTGTAGGACACTCTGTATTAAATGGACTATGTCAGACAGGATAGTATTATATGTTGGTTCATTATAATTGATTGTTTGCAGGAGTCGAGGGCGTTGGGGATTAGGCGTTCAGTTAGTATGGTAAATTTAAATTCAATAACTGAGTCTGTGAGCTGATTTAAAAAGGCGTCTTATTGATGTCTCTCCATTACTAACTTGTGGTCTTGATGTCACCTGACAATACAAAGGTGACATTACCCTACCCCCAACCATTACAGCACTTCTACTGAGTCGCACAACACCAGGGTTATGGGGTACTCGGCACCGAGCCCGTTGAAGTCTATGGGGAATGTCACGGGTAGCACAGCTCGGTCCGCTGCCCTGGGCGCTCACAAAAGGGGGATATTTACAGGGGTTGTAGTAATTGTTCGTGACGCCACCTGTGGTTCCTGGTCAGAGTGACCAGCGCTGCAGGGTGAATCCTCTGAGGGGTTGTTATTGGGCAGCAAGGTGTTAAGTCTCCCACAGGCGAGACTGGATCCCTCAAGGTATATGGCGATGCAGGGTGCAGGCAATAAGGCAGACACACACAAGTCAGTCTCTTTCCATACCTTTACTGGTGGTATTTGCAGGTACGTCCCGGGAAACTGCTCAGGGTGGAGGATGCACATACGGTAATCACTGAGTAGGTTTAAGGCCTCCTTACTTCTTAATGTGTGTGAGTTTCGAACTTGCATGAAGCTAAGTTTAACTCCGTATAGAACAGCTACGCCCGGCCGATATTGTGGTGGAGCCTTCTTTTGGACAGAACTAGTCTCTATATGCAGGGCCCTGCTAGACTCTTGTTCTTCCTGACCCCGGTTACGTATCAGCACTGTAGGGCCCCTCTGCGACCTGAAGTCCAGCAGGGTCACCGGTTTCTCCTACTAGCCGTGAAGGAACTAGCAAGCCCGGACCCGGCGTCCGGTTGTGCAGAGTGGAGGTTAAGCTATCGTTGCTATTTCACCTCAGTCACTCTTCCTTTTCACCACTCGCCTGTCGCCCTACTCACACCCTTAACATAAGCACAGGCAACAGTAGGTGTAGTCGTCAGCTTCCTTCTATCACAGCTCACTGACCATTCCTCAGTTGACTCGTTGTTATAATAACTGTAGCTCCTTTCCTTCTTCTCCTTCATAGGCTCTGTCCAGAGTAGCTATCAGGACCTTCCGTCAGACTGATTTCGTGCTCACTCCGAGAGTCACTTTCCACGTTCATAGGGAACCAACAGTCAGGATCAACTCCAGAAAGACTGAACCGAACCCAGACTCAAGTCTGGAATATCTAGAATGTCAAAGCTCTGACAGGAACTGACTCACTGGCTGGAATCACACCAAGACTCCCTACTGCTACGTCTCTCCACACCCTTATATATTCTAAGGCTCCCTCTGGTGGCAATATAGGGAAGTGTGAGATGTGAATGAATATCAGGTGTTTGTGCATTACCTTTCTGTGCATCCTCCAGGAAACATGTGTCACCAAGCGCAGCTGGGCCACACACTACCACTACAGGGCAAGTGGGAAGAGTGAGGCTAAGTGACAGAATTGGCGCATCTATAAGATGCGCCATTTCTGGGGTGGCTGAGAGCAGATGTTTCTCCAGTGACCTTTCACGACAGCCACATCGGAGGATGTCTCCCCGCCTTAATGGGGGACAGGAAACACAAAGAGGTTAAATACCACTCCCCTTCCTGCAACCACCAGTGTTTTTCCTGTCCAGTATGGGGCATGAAGAGGTTCCTGGATAGTGCTGCCGTGGCCGGCGATCGGGAGCACCTTTTTTATTTTACCTGTTCATGCCGGGCAGCCAAGGTCGGGGGCTCCGCTCTCCTCCTACAAGGGCTGCTCCCGTCTCTATATTACGTGTGACTCGGGACCCTTTCCCGCCCCTTCTGCACCTCCTCTGGGGGTAAAGCGGGCTGGGGTCCTCCCCTAGCTCCCCGGCGTCCTCCTCTCCCCATGCGGCTGATTCCGGAGTCGCACGCCCATCGGCCTGAACTTCCGGTTTGCTTTCTGATGTGAGTCGCACAGCCAGGGCCTGTGGGTACTTGGCACCGAGCCCGTTCACTTCAATGGGGGATGTCACGGGTAGCACAGCTCGGTCCGTGACCCTGGGGCTCACCTCAAATGTGGGATATTTACAGGGGAATAAAGTATTTACAGTTTGTTCGTGACGCCACCTGTGGTACCTGGTCAGGGTGACCAGCGCTGCAGGGTAGATCCGCTGAGGGGTTGTTACTGGGCAGCAAGGTGTTAAGTCTTCCACAGGCAAGACTGGGTCCCTCAGGGTATATGGCGGTGTAGGGGTGCAGGATGGAGAAGGGGCTTTCAGCCGCAGGAGAAATAAGGCAGACACACACACGAAAGTCTTTCTGTACCTTTACTGATGGTAGTTGCAGGCACGTCCCGGGAAGCTGGCAGGGTGGAGGATGCACGTCCAGTAATCCCACTGAGTAGGTGTAGGGCCTCCGTACTCCTGTATGTGTGAGTTTCTGACCTGTATGAAACGAAGTCTAACTCTGTCTTCAATTTTACGCCCGGCTGACTTTGTGGTGAGGCCTTCTCGTGGATAGAACAGTGTCTCTGTATGCAGTGTCCTGCTAGACCCCCGTCTTCCTGACCTCGGTTACGTATCAGCACTGCTGGGCCCCTGCGACCTGAAGTCCAGCAGGGTCTCCGGTATCTCCTACTAGTCGTGTAGATGCTAGCAAGCTCGGAACCGGTGTCCGGTGGTGCAGAGTAGAGGTAAGCTATCAATGCTGTTTCAACCTCCGTTACTCTCTTATTATCTTCTGTTATGTTTCAGTAGCTGAGGAGTGCAGGTAAAAAAGGCAATACACCAGAGCAGTTGGAATCTATGGGATTGCAGTACCCTGACTAACCACCACAACTAGAGGCAGCCGTGGAGCGTTCCTACGTTGGTCCTAGACGCCTCGTCACAGCCTGAGAAACTAACTACACCTAAAGATAGAAATAGGAAAGCTATCTGCCCCGGAGCAGAACCCCAAAGATAATAGAAAGCCCCCAAACATGTAATGGCGGTTAGACAAGAGGAAATACTGACACAGAAAGAAAATAGTATGAGCAAACGCTGGGGCCCAAACTATCTAAATAGAAAAGGACAGGAAGGGTACTTACTGCAATCCCAGAAAACCCTGAAAAACACCAACTCTACTAATTTCAAAATCACCTGAGATCACACGACCTCTACCACCTAAATTAGCTCTCTGGTGTAACAAAATCAAAACAGCAGCCACTGAAAAAACTGGAAAAAGCAAAAGAACAAAACTCAGTGGCTGAACTAAACTGAGAAGGCAGAAGCCCCCGGAGGGGACCCAGAAGGCCCCAAAGAAGTGCAGGACAAAATGCAAAAATATAGCAACAACACAAAAGAAGAAAAATTCTTATCTGGTAGCAGGAGATGCAGACACGACACAGCAGGCTACAAGGGAAACTGGAATGAAGGATTCAGACCAGAACAATTGATCACCGGCAACCCTGATGGGAAAATGACTCCCTTATATAAGACCAGTCAGTAACACCTGATTTCCAGTCCTCACAATCTTCACTAGTACCGCTTGTAACCACCAGAGGGAGCCTCTGCTCAGAACTCATCTCAAACCCATTCACAACAGTACCCCCCCCTTGAGGAGGGGTCACCGAACCCTCATTTGAGCAACCAGGTCGGTCAGGATGAGTTCTATGATACGCACGGATAACTCTCCTAGCATGGATGTCCGAAGCAAACACCCAAGAATTGTCTTCCTGACCATAACCTCTCCATTTAACCAAATACTGGAGTTTCCGTCTAGAAAAACGAGAATCCAATATTTTCTCAACCACATACTCCAGATTGCCCTCAACCAAAACAGGGTCAGGAGGCACAGTAGCAGGAACCACTGGCTCAACAAACCTCTTCAACAAGGACTTGTGGAACACGTTATGGATCTTAAATGTCCCTGGAAGAAGCAAACGAAAAGAAACAGGATTAATAATCTCCATGATCTTATAAGGTCCAATGAACCTAGGCTTAAATTTAGGAGATGCTACTCTCATAGGAATATTCTTTGAGGACAACCAGACCAAGTCCCCCACTTTAAACCGAGGACCATCAGTCCTATGCCGGTTAGCAAACCGCTGGGCCTTCTCCTGAGAGAGGGACAACCTCTCCACTACCTGGTCCCAAATCTGTTGCATACGCTCAACAACAGAGTCAACACCTGGACAGACAGAAGCTTCCGTCTGTCCTGAAGAAAATCGAGGGTGAAAACCAGAATTACAGAAAAACGGAGACATCAAAGTGGCAGAGCTAGCCCTATTATTAAAAGCAAACTCAGCCAAAGGCAAAAAAGAGACCCAGTCATCCTGATCAGCAGACACAAAGCATCTTAGATAAGTCTCTAATGTCTGGTTTGTTCTCTCAGTTTGACCATTGGTCTGAGGATGAAATGCCGAGGAGAAAGACAATTGAACACCCAGTTTAGAACAAAAAGTCCTCCAAAATCTGGAAACAAACTGGACTCCTCTGTCAGACACAATGTTCTCAGGAATGCCGTGTAAACGAACCACGTGCTGAAGAAACAACGGCACCAATTCAGAGGAGGAAGGCAACTTAGGTAATGGCACAAGATGTATCATTTTGGAAAACCTATCACAAATTACCCAGATGGTGGTCATTCTCTGAGAAACAGGAAGATCGGAAATGAAATCCATAGAGATATGGGTCCATGGTCTCTTGGGCACAGGCAATGGCATCAACAAACCACTAGAGCGAGAGCAAGGCTTGGAGCGAGAGCAAGTCCCGCAGGACTGCACAAATTCCCTGACATCGCGAGACAAGGTAGGCCACCAAAAGGACCGACTAACCAAGTCTCTGGTACCAAAAATTCCGGGATGCCCAGCCAATGCGGAACAATGAATCTCAGACATCACACTCTTTTTCCATTGGTCCGGGACAAACAATTTTCCAACAGGGCAGCGCTCGGGCCTATCCTCCTGACACCCCTCCAGAGCAAGTCTCAAATTGGGCGAGATGGCGGAAAGAACTACACCCTCTTTCAAAATAACAGAAGGATCAGATAACTCAGGAGAGTCCGCAAGGAAACTCCTCGAGAGGGCATCCGCCTTAACATTCTTAGTGCCAGGAAGAAAGGAAACCACAAAATTAAAATGTGTGAAAAACAAGGCCCACCTGGCCTGTCTAGGATTGAGTCGCTTGGCAGATTCCAGATAGACCAGATTCTTATGGTCCGTAAGGACCACCACCTGATGTTTGGCTCCCTCCAGCCAATGTCTCCACTCTTCAAAAGCCCACTTCATGGCCAATAACTCCCGATTACCCACGTCATAATTACGTTCAGTAGGAGAAAATTTTCGAGAGAAAAAGGCACAAGGGTTACTTTTAGAGGTCTCTGGATCTTTTTGGGACAAAACGGCACCTGCCCCAATTTCAGAGGCATCAACCTCCACCTGAAATGGCAGAGAAACATCAGGCTGCCGTAGAACAGGAGCAGAAGTGAATCTCTGCTTAAGTTCCTGAAATGCAGAGACTGCCTCAGGAGGCCAATTCACCACATCAGAACCCTTTCTGGTCAAATCAGTTAATGGTTTAACAATAACCGAGAAATTACCAATAAATTTACGATAAAAATTGGCAAAACCCAAAAATCTCTGAAGAGCAGGGGCGGAACTATCGTGGAAGCAGGGGAAGCGGCTGCCATAGGGCCCGGGCTAGCAGGGGGCCCGTCCCTGCTGCAGCTGTGTTCCGCCGCCCATGGCCTGAGAGTCGGCGGTTCCCTGTGCTGGCTGTCATGCTGACAGCCGGCGCAGAGAAGCTGCTGCGTGCCGTCTCCCAGGAATCAATTGCACTGGTGTCTATACAGACGCCAGTACAATTGAAGCTCTGACCGCCGGGTCAGAGCGACGTCTGCAGCGTGATCATGTCATGTGATCACGCTGCTGACGTCACTCGTCGGCGGCGCCCAGAAGGGTGAAGACTGGTGGTGAGTGTGCTCCACTGTGGAGCTGAAGATACCACCGAAGATTAACGGGGGCACATACTGTGTGAGTGATAACTCTGCATTCTTGGCTGCATTACTACTTGAGGGGCACATTACTACTGATGGGAGAATAAGAGGGCTTATTACTAGTTATGGGGGCATAATGTGCCTGCATTAATAGTTATGCGGGACATGGTTACTAGTAATGGTAGCATAAGGGGGCTGCATTGCTACCAGTCCATTATATTATATTGTGTTTCCATAATGTCTGCTTTAAATACAGCTCTGATTTGGGCAAAAAGCTGGCCGTTATGAGACTGAAGAGTATTTTTTGGGCCTAGAGAATTGCTGTGATTTGCTCCGCCCACTGCTATTGGCTCCGCCCACTATCAGAACCCCGCCCCCCCGCCGCCCGTTTGGGAGAGGGGGCCCCGTTCAAAATTTTGCTGTGGGGCCCCGCCATTTCTAGTTACGCCACTGCTGAAGAGCCTTTAATGAAGTAGGTTGGACCCAATCACAGATGGCCTGAACCTTGACGGGTCCATTTCAATAACAGATGGGGACAAAATGAATCCCAGAAATGAGATCTTCTGTACGCCAAAAAGACACTTTGATCCCTTCACATACAGAGCATTATCCCTCAAAATCTGGAACACAGTCCGAACATGTTTCACATGAGAGTCCCAGTCATTAGAAAAAATCAAGATATCATCCAAATAAACAATCAGAAATTTGTCCACAAAATCCCTGAAAATGTCATTCTTGAAGGACTGGAAGACGGAAGGGGCATTAGTGAGCCCAAAGGGCATCACTAGGTACTCAAAATGCCCTTCAGGGGTATTGAATGCCGTCTTCCATTCATCCCCGTGCTTAATGCAAATAAGGTTATACGCCCCCCTGAGGTCAAGCTTGGTAAACCAAGTAGCGTTTTTCACCCTGGAAAACAGGTCAGAAATCAAGGGTAACGGGTATTGATATTTCACAGTAATATTGTTCAAGAGACGATAATCAATACACGGCCTTAATGAACCATCTTTTTTGGCCACAAAGAAAAAACCGGCACCTAAGGGTGAAGAGGATGGTCTGATATGACCCTTCTCCAATGATTCCTTGATATAAGACCGCATAGCGTCATGTTCAGGTACAGACAAGTTAAAAAGGCGACCTTTAGGGAATTTACTACCAGGCACTAATTCAATAGCGCAGTCATAACTCCTATGGGGAGGTAAGGATGCAGATTTACTTTCGCTAAACACATCAGAAAAATCAAACAAAAAGTCAGGAACATCCTGAGCTTGGGGGGAGGCAGAAAAAACAGGAGTGTTGGTATTAACACATTGGCAGCCCCAACTGGTTACAGACACAGATTTCCAATCCAAAACAGGATTATGAGACTGTAACCAAGGGAAACCCAGCACGATAATGTCATGCAGATTATATAGAACCAAAAATTTGCAGCACTCCTGGTGATCAGGTTCAACCCTCATTATCACCTGAGTAGAAAACTGGGGTTTATTCTCAGCCAAAGGGGTAGAATCGATCCCCAGTAGGGGAATAGACTTCTGTAGGGGTATCAAGGGAAACCCACAACGTTTAGCAAAATCATAATCCATCAGGTTAATAGCTGCTCCAGAATCAACGAAAGCCTGAGCAGAAAATGAGGACAGAGAGCATATCAGAGTGACAGTTAATAAAAACTTAGTCTGAACACTACCCAAGACAACTGAGCATGCAAAACGTCTTCCCCGCTTAGGGCAGACTGAAATAGCATGAGAGGCATCACCACAGTAGAAACATAACCTATTGCGCTTTCGAAACTCATGACGCTGTGCCCAGACACCACTCCATCACACTGCATGGGCTCAGAAGCTGGCTCACAAGGCAACACCACTCCACGCATACTTCTCCGCTCACGCAAACGTCTGTCAATTTGAATCGCTAATGACATAGAATCATTGAGACCAGAGGGGACAGGGAATCCCACCATAACATCCTTTACATTATCCGACAGACCCTTCCGGAAAAGGGCCGCCAAAGCGTCGTCATTCCATTTGGTCAGGACTGCCCACCTACGGAATCTCTGACAGTATAACTCAGCGTCATCAAGCCCCTGATTTAATGCCAACAAGGCTTTTTCAGCTTGATCAGTGACATTAGGCTCATCGTACAATAACCCCAAAGCCTGAAAAAACGCATCAACATCACTCAAAACAGGATCCCCAGGTATCAGGGAAAAAGCCCAATCCTGAGGATCGCCGCGCAGGAGAGAGATGATAATTTGAACCTGCTGCGCTGCGTTTCCTGAGGACTTAGATTTTAAGGCAAAAAACAATTTACAATTATTTTTGAAATTCTGAAACTTAGCTCGATCCCCTAAAAACAAATCTGGCATGGGGATCCTAGGTTCCACAACAGGCAACCCAGCAAGATAGATAGCAATACTCCGAACCTCAGTGGCAAGCTGATCCACACGGCCAGACAACTGTGCAAACTCCATTGGGAGAAAAGATCCTCCCCAGCACCCAGAGATACAGAGGGAAAAAAAAAAAAAAAATGCAACAAACAGAAAAATATCTCTGACAACTCTGACAACCTTTTTTCTATCACAATATTTTTTCCCTTCTGTGAGTACCATACAATTTTAATTTTTAGGCCGGTGATACTGTTATGTTTCGGTAGCTGAGGAGTGCAGGTAAAAAAGGCAATACACCAGAGCAGTTGGAATCTATGGGATTGCAGTACCCTGACTAACCACAACTAGAGGCAGCCGTGGAGCGTTCCTACGTTGGTCCTAGACGCCTCGTCACAGCCTGAGAAACTAACTACACCTAAAGATAGAAATAGGAAAGCTATCTGCCCCGGAGCAGAACCCCAAAGATAATAGAAAGCCCCCAAACATGTAATGGCGGTTAGACAAGAGGAAATACTGACTCAGAAAGAAAATAGTATGAGCAAACGCTGGGGCCCAAACTATCTAAATAGAAAAGGACAGGAAGGGTACTTACTGCAATCCCAGAAAACCCTGAAAAACACCAACTCTACTAATTTCAAAATCACCTGAGATCACACGACCTCTACCACCTAAATTAGCTCTCTGGTGTAACAAAATCAAAACAGCAGCCACTGAAAAAACTGGAAAAAGCAAAAGAACAAAACTCAGTGGCTGAACTAAACTGAGAAGGCAGAAGCCCCCGGAGGGGACCCAGAAGGCCCCAAAGAAGTGCAGGACAAAATGCAAAAATATAGCAACAACACAAAAGAAGAAAAATTCTTATCTGGTAGCAGGAGATGCAGACACGACACAGCAGGCTACAAGGGAAACTGGAATGAAGGATTCAGACCAGAACAATTGATCACCGGCAACCCTGATGGGAAAATGACTCCCTTATATAAGACCAGTCAGTAACACCTGATTCCCAGTCCTCACAATCTTCACTAGTACCGCTTGTAACCACCAGAGGGAGCCTCTGCTCAGAACTCATCTCAAACCCATTCACAACAATCTTCCACTCGCCTTTCGTCCTACTCCGACCCTTAACATAAGCACACTAGCAGTAGGTAGCTGATTCTTCCTTCTCTTCACCGCTCTCAAAGCGTCGGCACGCTTGCTCACTGAAACTACACTCAGTTGACTCAGTTCTGACCAGGCTGAAGTGGCTATCTTCCTCCACTCTTACTGGCCTCCACACAATAAACTAAGCTGTAGTCTTCAGTTCTTTCAGTCACTGCTGTTCCCTTTCCTTCTTTCTTTCTAACGCTCAGTCTGAAGCAGCTATCAGGACCTTCCGTCTAACTGATCTGTGCACACTTCTTTGAGCTAACTTTCCACCTTCCAAGGAAACAAACAGTCTTTCAACGTTCTGAGGTATTCTGCTCTCCTCTCGTCTAAGGTGTTCTCTGGTGTTCTGAGGAGATCTCATCTAATCTGATCTCTAAGACGTTCTGAGGTAACTCTCCCTCTCAGCTCATCTGAGGAGTTCAGAGGTACTGCTGTGTCTTCACTACCCTATATATACTGCAAAAGGGCTCCCTCTGGTGGCTCTTAGGGAATAGTGAAGGTGTGAATGAATATCAGGTGCGTGTGGGTTTACCTTCGGTGCATCCTCCTGGGACATGTGGCTCCAAGCGCAGCTAGGCTACACAGATGCGTTCAACGCATGCGCGGCCGGCCCGGGTTGGCAATCTCCGGGGCAGCTGCCATGATTGGGGCGTTCACCTCCCCCCCTTGGACCTATGGGAGGAGGAGCACAGAATCACGCTGGGACCTCGATTCTTTAAATCCTGGTCGGGGGATGCCTCCAGGTAAGGCCCATTGTCTGTGTCCCTCTGAGACTGGTGAGAGACTGACCATATGGACGCCGACAAACCCTCACTATTTGCTTCTGCAGAGCCAGCGTTCACCCTTCTACTGTAAGTAGTGGATGTAGGTCCTTGCTGTCCGGGTTATAGCCTTATGGGTGACTTAGTATACCTTGCTCTCTCTTTTTAGGGAGACAAGGTCCCTGCCCCAAAAAGGATAAGGTGCCCAGCCGCAAGTGTGGTGTATGTGCTTCCAGGCTTCCCTCAGCATATAAGAAAGAGCCCTGCACTGATGATGTGTTGCATGCCGAACAGCCCTCTCTTGGACTCGGTTGAAATCCATACCTCGGGTTCAGAGGATATTTGGGAGAATGAGGGTTCCACTTCCACCCTCAAGTCCCATAATAAAAAATATTATTTCTCTTCGAAGATATGGAAGTGCTGACTTGTATGGTGAGAATCACCATGGGGGTTGAGGAAGTGAGATACTCTGAGCAGGATGAGATGTTTGGGGGCTAAAACCTAAGGATCAGAAAGGGTTTCCTATACACGAGAATATTCAAAACCTTATCCTGCATGAGTGTGGCCTCCCTGTAAAAGAACTTGGCGTCCCTACAGAGTTGGAAATCGCTTTCCCTAGTCGGAGAGGGTTCTTTATGAGAGATCCCCCAAAGCAGATGTACAGGTGTCCAGGGTGAACAAAAGATGTCTCTTCCTTTCAAAGATTAATCCCAGCTCAAGGATCCCAGGGATCTTAAAATCGAGAGCTTGCTAAGAAAGTCCCAGGACACCTCCACCAATTTGCTAAAAGCGAATGTGGCCTCAACATGCGTCGCCAGATCTCTATTTCTCTGGCTGCGTACATTAGATCACCTTACCCCGGGGACGTCTAGCAGGAGACACTCGACTCTCTTCCCCTCATTCAGAAGGCAATGAGTTTCCTTGCTGATGCCTCTGCTGAGTCTGTCCGGGTAGCGGCAAGATCTGCAGTCCTCTACAATTCAGCCAGGAGAGGTCTGTGGCTAAAGTCATGGGGGGTGACTTTACCTCTAAAACTAAGCTCTGCGCTATTCCCTTTCAGGGACACTATGTATTCGGCCCGGTTCTCGACGAAATCCTAGAGAAAGCTACGGCTAAAAAGAAATCTCTTCCAGAGCAGAAAAGCTCTAGGAAATGATTTTTTTTTTGTCCCTCCCGTGACCAGTCTTCCCAGAGGGAGTACAAAAGACAGGCAAAACAGGCCAATGGAGTTATCCAAAAGGTGGTGAAGGCTAGAATATCTTTGTCTCCCACCACCAGCAAACCACTGACAATGACTGCTATCCAGTTGGGGTCCGACTTTTGGGTTTCCTTGCTCAGTGGCACGCCATCTCCACAAACCAATGGGTTCTCCGTACCATACGGGATGGATTCTCCGTACTATACGGGACGGATTGAGGTTATAATTCGAAAGTCCTCCCCCTCAATGACTGAGAGTTACTTCCCTGCAGTCTCCACATCTCCAAGAATCCCTGCTGTTAGATCTGCAAGGTCTACTTCAAGCAGAGCTGATCTCTCAAGTGCCACAACAGGAGATGGGCAAAGGCCACTATTCTCGATTGTTCTTGGTAATGAAGCCCTCAGGGAAACACAGGGTTATCATAGATCTGAAACCCCTGAAGCAGGTGGTCAAGTACAGACGATTCAAGATGGAATCGATCAGATCAACAATCCCGCTCATTGGACAGGATTGGGTGATGGCTACAGTAGATCTGAGGGATGCCTATTATGTGCTGATCCATCCGGACCACAGGAAGTTCCTCAGATTTACAGTTTCCCACGGTCACCGAAACAGCCATTACCAGTTCAATGTCCTGCCGTTCGGCGTTTCATCAGCACTGTGGGTGTTTACCAAGATTATGACAGAAGCAGTAATCTTATAGTTTGCGTCATCCCCTATCTAGATGACTTTCTCATCGTCGCACCATCCATCCCTAGTCTAAACTCAGATGTGGCTGGAATCCTGAAATCCCTAGGCTGGATCCCAAATTTAGAGAAATCGGATCTTAATCCTTCATCAAGGGAAAAAATTCCTGGGAACTCTGTTGGATTCAGGGGAAAGAACATCCTTCTTGCCCAGGGATTGTCAACTCGACCTTGTCCAGAGAATCTCCAGGTTCAGAAACCAGAAGGCGCCAATCTTAAGGGACTCAATGTCTATTCTGGGATCACTGACGTCATGTATCCAAGCAGTCTCCTGGGCTCAAGCTCATACAGGAGTCCTTAAGTCTCGCTTAATTCTGTACTCAAGAAGACATCAAAATGCACGGACCAGTAGAGTTCCCCTTCCCGGTCATGTGAAATTCTTTCATGGTGGCTAAACTACCGAAACCTCCAGCGGAGAGCCAGCTGGGATCAGGTTCCACTGAAGGTATTCACCACAGACGTCAGTTGGAGAGGCTGGGGTGCGGTAGTGGATAGAACTCACTTCCAGGGGTTATGGCCCCCAGACATCAGTTCCAGCTTCTAAAACCTGAGGAAGCTGAAGGCAGTAGAGGAGGTGTTGAAAGCCTCATCAGCCCTCATCCAAGGTCAGCACGTGCGTGTCTATTAGGACAACATGACCACAGTGGCCTACCTCCGGCACCAAGGAGGCACGAAATGAGCCAGTTTAAAATCAATCGCTGCAAGGATTTTTTCCTGGGCAGAAAAACATCTTTTGTCCAGCACAGCAGTACATCTAAAGGGATCAGACAATATCCAGGCGGATTTTCTCAGCAGGAAGGGTGTACATCCGGGAGAGTGGTGCCTGGTCCAAGCGGTCTTTTTGTCCCTGGTATCAAGGTGGGGGAGTCCCGATGTAGACCTATTTGTCAATGGTCAGAGTGCAAAGGTGAAGACATTCTCTTCACCCAGTTCCACAAACGGAGCGTATTGAATAGACGCCTTCTCCTATCCTTGGAAGGTCAGCCTGGCATACGCCTTCCCACCGATTCCAATACTAGCAAGGACATTGCAGAAGATTCGGTCAGATCGAGTCACCACGATCCTGATTGCTCCCATGTGGCCAAGAAGAAGCTGGTATGGCGCATTGATGTACATGGCTCAGGAAGGTCTTCTGCTCCAGAAGGTTGACCTCATTCAACAGGGTCCCCTGCTACACCCAGACCTGCGGAGGTTGAACCTTGCGGCCTGGCTACTGAGGCTTAAGTTCTAAAAGCTAAAGGACTCTCAGATGGAGTAATACAAACTCTCCAGAAGAGTAGGAAGCCAGTAACCAACGCCATCTATGGCATAGTTTGGGAAAGGTTTTCATCCTGGTGTTTCCGAGATACTCCTGTTCCCTTTCATGCTCCTAATATCGCACAAGTTTTTAGACTTTCTTCAAAGGGGGTTGGAATTAGGGCTCACACCTAGTACACTGAAAGTGCAGGTGTCAGCTCTGGGTTCCTTTTCTGACCAGGACATAGCTGGCCATCGCTTTGTTAAACGCTTTATGACCTCTACAGCTAGGATTCATCCTAGATTTCATATCCGGGTTCCCCCCTGGGATTTGAATCTAGTCCTTAATAGTTTGACCCAAGATCCGTTTGAACTCCTATCATCCATGAGTTTGAAGAACCTGACCCTTAAAACCGTGTTTCTAGTTGCAATTAGTACAACTAGAAGCGTAGAAGAGTTTCAGGCCCTATCAATACAGGAGCCATATTTAACTATCACCACGGATAGCATTAACCTTCAGTTAGATCCCTCCTTTAAGCTTAATGTAGTCTCAGACTTCCATAGAGATCAGGATATCGTGCTACCCTCATTCTGCCCAAATCCTTCCAATGCAAAGGAAGAAATCTTTCACACCTGGATGTTCACAGGGTGGTTCTCTATTACCTCCAACAAACTGAAAATTGGAGGATTGACCAAAATCTATTCATTCAGTTTTCAGGACGGAATAAAGGCAAGAAGGCGGCTAAAAAATTATTGCTAATTGGATCAAACAAGCTATCAGTCTGGCATATTCATTGCAGAATCTTTCACCTCCTGCATCACTGAAGGCCCATTGTACTCGTTCAGCATCAACATTGTGAGCAGAGAGAGGGGACACATCTTCCTAGCAGATATGCAGAGCCACCACCTGGTCGTTTGTCCATACGTTCACCAGACACTATAGACTAAATTTCAATAGGGATTTAACATTTGGCAGACGAGTTCTGCAGGCTGTTGTCCCTCCCTAAGAAATTAGTTGTTGGTATTACTCCGATGTGGCTGTCGTGGAAGGTGACTGGAGAAAATAGAATTAGTCTTACCGGTAATTCGGTTTCTAGGAACATTCCACGACAGCACTAATTTTTCCCTTCGCCATGACAGCACCGACGTGAGAGTATGGTATCCGCCCCCAGGAACAGGAAACCTGTAGCAGAGATAAAAGAAGGGGGGCGGTACCTCTCCCTCAGTTTTGGTTTCCTGTTCCTGCAGGTGGATGCCTGTGGAGCAGTGTACCTATAGGGGAATCGTCCCCTGGATGGCCGGTCTGGAGACCGAGGTCCAAAGGGGAGGCATGCAGCTGAGCGCGGCGGCGCGCGCTCTCCATCCCGGCTTCTTGGGGGCTGCCTGGCCGCGTCTCGCCCCCCGTGGACTCCCCGGCGGCCGCTCCGTGCAGGAGGCAGAGCCGGGGTAGGCGTGTCCACCACGACGCTGGCGCCGACTGAGTGGAGCGGCTTCCGGTCGCACCGGAAGTGACGCTACACGCCGGGAGAAGCGGTGTGCTGGACACTTCCGGACGGAAGTTTGCTCCAGAGGCGCGCATACCGCTCTCCCCCCTGAACCCCCCCCTCGCATACATAGCCTGCCGGAGGCAGGAGACTGGCGTCCGTTGCAAAAACGCTTCACAGCGATGGAAGGAGCAGAGGATCGCGTGCCAGAGGAAGGAGGCCAGCAGACTGCTGTGGTACCAGGGGGTCGGTGGGTGAGTGCCTTTGTAAGGCGAAGAAACATATAGTGATGGCCTTTTATCCTGTCCCTCTCCCTAGGGCAGGAAAGCTGCGGCCAAACAAAAAAACAAAGCATGTGCTTTGTTTAAAAAAACTCTTCCCAAAGATTACAATAAAGGGTTATGCCGCTCATGTGTACAGAAAACGATAGCGGAGGAATCGCCGTCCCTATTTGAGGATATTAGAGCCGTTATTCGTCAGGAAGTTAAAACAACGGTTAAGGAAGAGTTGAAACAGCACACGCCAGTTAGTTCAAGCCATCCCCTCCCCCCTCCTACGGAACAAAGTGACGTAGAATCGGATGGCGAACCGACGGAGTTAAAAAACTCGGAAAGCTCAGACCAAAATTCCTCGGACGAGGAATATGGTCGCCCGTATGTCTTGTCTGAAGACGTAGGGAAATTGTTAAAATTGATTAGATCTACCATGGGGGTTGAGACGCCAAAAGAGCGTCTTTCAGTACATGACTCCATGTTCAGCAATCTATAAGGGAAAAAACGTAAAGTTTTTCCCTTTCATGGAAATCTATTAAAAATGATTAAAAAAGAGTGGAAGAAACCCAACAAGAAAATGTCTGTGCCACAAGCATTAAAACGGAAATATCCGTTTGATGAGGAAATATGTGGGGAATGGGAAAAAGCCCCTAAGCTAGATGCCGCCATTGCTAGTACGTCTAAAGGTATAGCGTTACCATTCGAGGACATGGGGGCCTTGAGAGACCCCCTCGATAAAAAAAGCGGATGCTTTTTTAAAATCTGCCTGGGAAGCATCGGCCTGGTCAATCAAACCGGGCGTAGCCGCCACTTGCACCGCTAGGGCCATGGTCAAATGGTTGGAAGAACTCAGTGAACAGATAAAGAATAAATGCCCAAGAGAAGAATTATTGGACGTAATACCGTCACTACAAAAAGCGGCAGGTTTCCTAGCAGATGCAGCGGTGGATTCAGTGCGAGGTGCCGCCCGTGCATGCGCTCTCTCTAACTCAGGTCGCAGGGCATTATGGCTTAAAAATTGGGCGGCGGACTTCCAGTCGAAGGTAAAACTCTGCGCAATCCCCTGTGAGGGACAATACTTGTTTGGAAAAGCATTGGACGAAATATTGGAGAAAGCATCGGATAAGAAGAAACGATTTCCGCTACCATCTTTTTCAAAGCGACGTTGGAATGATGCTCGCTCGTCCTTTCGTGGAGCAAGGAATCGAGGGGGCAGGAGTCGGCCAGATGAGAGGTCTATCCGAGGCAGGCCTTGGGGAGAGAAAAGGGAGAAAGGATTTCTCTTCAAAGGCCCCACCAGATCAGATACTAAACGTCAATGACGCCAAGTCTCCGGTGGGAGGAAGACTGAAGAAATTTGTACGTCAGTGGGAAACATTGCCCGCTTCACGGTGGGTAACCAATTTACTATCCGAAGGTCTACGACTAAATTTTCTCAATCTCCCGCCACAGCGAATAAAGATAACTCAAGTTGCCAAGAAGAATCAAGCCACAATGGAAAAAGAAATCACCCTCCTTATGGAAAAGAAGGTGTTAGTGGAAGTACCAACTCACCAAGTAGGAGAAGGGTTCTACAGTACCCTGTTTCTTACTCCAAAACCAGACGGCTCCTTGAGGGTAATATTCAACTTGAAAGCGTTAAATCAATACATCCGAGTGGAAAAATTCAAAATGGAAACGTTAAAATCAACAATGTGTCCTCCCGACAGGAAAGTAGACTCCATTCAAAGCAAAATACAACAGTTAAAATCGAACAGGACTATAACAGTCCGACAAGCAATGTCGTTGTTGGGAACATTAACAGCAACAATACCAGTGGTCCAGTGGGCACAAAGCCACACAAGAGACCTGCAAGAACAAATATTAGCCGAACAGGCAAAAGATCCGACCAGCCTAAATCGGCGATTCACCCTAATGCCACAGGTCCTCGACTCATTGCAATGGTGGCTAAAACCCGAAAACCTCAAAAAAGCTGTACCCTGGTCAATTCACAATCAGATAATATTGACTACGGATGCAAGTCCCTCGGGATGGGGAGCACATTTAATAGGACGGCTTGTACAAGGCCTATGGGAACCCTCAATGAAGGAAACATCCTCCAATTTGAAAGAACTAACAGCAGTGAGATTAGCGCTATACCAACTAAGGAAAGAGGTACAAGGAAGACATGTCATAATATTATCCGACAACAACACGACAGTAGCCTACATAAATCGGCAAGGAGGTACAAGATCACCATCCTTGATGGCGGAGGCAAGAGAGCTGTTCGCATGGGCGGAAAACAACCTGTTATCCCTGTCGAGCACACATTTGAAAGGGACAGAAAATACGGTGGCGGATTTCCTAAGTCGGCATGTACTGCACCAGGGAGAATGGTCCCTAAATCAGGACATATTTGGGAAAATTTGCGCCAGCTGGGGCAGACCAGAAGTGGACCTGTTTGCTACAAAACAAAATCGGAAAGTAAACAGATTTTACTCCCTAAACCCGAGAGAACAACCAGAAGGAGTAGATGCGCTACTACACCGCTGGAAATTCAAACTGGCATATGCCTTTCCACCATTTCCTCTAATACCAATAGTCCTGAGAAAAATACGAGAGGACAAGAGCCGTGTAATCCTTATAGCGCCCTTCTGGCCAAAGAGAGCGTGGTTCACATGGCTCACACACATGTCTGCCTCGGACCCATGGATCCTACCCGATGTTCCCAATCTACTACACCAGGGACCAGTGGAGCATCCTCAGGTGCACAACCTACACCTCACTGCCTGGAACCTGAGAGGGGACTCCTATTAGCCAAAGAGTTCTCAGGGCCCTTGGTGACTACCTTGCTCACTAGTAGGAAAAAAGTCACCTCAGCCAAATATTATAAAATCTGGCAAAAATTCTTGGACTTCTTCAGGTCGGAGGCTTTCGGGGACAGTCCAGATGGTCCCGATGACGGAAATCCTGGAATTTCTACAAAAGGGCCTGGAAAAAGGATTGTCCAGAAGCACTCTAAAGGTGCAAGTCTCGGCACTAGGTGCGCTATTTGACAAAAAACTGGCTGACCACCCATGGATCTATAGATTCATTAGGGCCTCCTTTACAGCCAGACCCTTGAAAATTGTTCCTAAGGTAGCTCCATGGGATCTAAATTTAGTGTTAAATGCGTTAACTACGGCCCCATTTGAGCCAATCTCATCTATTTCAATAAAGGCTCTGACACTAAAAACAGTGCTCTTGGTTGCCCTAATGTCAGCTCGGCGAGTCAGCGAGCTGCAAGCTATTTCTATAAATTCTCCATATACTACCTTTATGGATGACAGAGTGGTCATAAGAACTGACCCAGCCTTCCTTCCGAAGGTTAATACAAAATTTCATAGGGACCAAGAGATAATTTTGCCCTCGTTTTGTGCCAACCCAAAATCCCAGGGAGAGCAAACCTTCCATTGTCTAGATGTAAGACGTTGCCTACTTCAATATATAGAAGTTTCAAAATCTTGGCGACAGTCTTCAGCCCTTTTTGTCTCCTTCAGGGGACAAACGGGTAAAAAAGCTTCAAAAGCTACAATTGCACGGTGGCTACGCATGGCTATCTCACTTTCTTATTCTTCGTCAGGTCAGACTCCCCCACTGGGTGTAAAGGCTCACTCCACAAGGGCTATTGCGACATCCTGGGCCGAACGGGCAAATGCGTCAATAGAGCAGATTTGCAGGGCAGCGGTGTGGTCGTCACCATCCACCTTTTTCCGTCATTATAGGCTAGATTTAAGTTCTTCGAATTTAGCCTTTGGTAGAAAGGTGTTATCTGCTGTTGTCCCACCCTAGGAGGCTCTTCTATTTCTTCCTCTCACGTCGGTGCTGTCATGGCGAAGGGAAAAAATGATAATTACGTACCGGTAATTTGATTTTTGAGAGCCATGACAGCACCGTATTAATTCTCGCCCTATCTTGGTGATGGTTGTGTGACTCACAAAAAAAAAAATAAATAAATTAAATTAATTAAAATATAAAGAAGGTAAATGTCGTAAATATGCTAGTATATGTGTATATATAACGACTAATTTTGGCGGTTACCTTGCATACTCTGAAACAAACTGAGGGAGAGGTACCGCCCCCCTTCTTTTATCTCTGCTACAGGTTTCCTGTTCCTGGGGGCAGATACCATACTCTCACGTCGGTGCTGTCATGGCTCTCAAAAATCAAATTACCGGTACGTAATTATCATTTTCCCTCCCTATTTGATATTCTTATTGGATGATTCCTGCACTTTGGTGGTAACTATACATGCTAGTGTGTCCAGAAAAAACACTGGTGGTTGCAGGAAGGGGAGGGGTATTTAACTTTGTGTTTCCTGTCCCCCATTAGGGCGGGGAGAAATTCTCCGATGTGGCTGTCGTGGAAGGTTCCTAGAAACTTACCAGTAAGACTAATTCTATTTTGTTAGCCTATGGGGGTGCCAATATCCATGGCCCTTCCCAGGCTATTAATTACAGCCCGCAGCTGTCTGCCTAGCATTTGCTGGTTCGATTTTATAGCTAAACCCCATGTCAATTTTTTTCTGGGGGTCCCTTGTAAACTAGCCAGTAAAGGCTAAGCAAACAGATGTGAGCTGATATTAATAGCCTGGGAACCTTTATGGCTATTGGCTCCTTCCCAGAATATTAACATCGGCCCTCAGCCGTCAGCTTTCCCTCTGCTGGTTATGAAAATTATGCGGGAACCCACGCAGTTTTTTTTGAAATTTTTTTTGAAAAATAAACAGATATCATATATCATGCAGTTTTCTGATCGTTGTTGTTTTGTTACAGCATATGTAGGTTAATTATGTTAATGCTCCTACATAGGCTGGTGACTGTGTGTGTGCGCACATGCGTGTCTTTAACTCTCTATGTACCGTTTCATTAGTGATAATATATTTTCACTTATATTTGTTTTGTGTGTCTAGACATTATATTTGAACATCATATGTAAAGACATTATGGTCTTCAATGGAGAATGAAAAAAGAGAAGAGGTTGAACAAGGAAATGATGTCACAATTCTTTTTTTTATATATATATATGTATTTTTATTTATCTCTATGGATTTACAAAAATGCATAAAAAAAACGTGCGGATATTCAACTTCGTTTTTGCTGCCAAGAGATGCAGAAATTTCTGCAAGTAAATACGCAACGTGCGCACATAGCCTTAAGGTTTCTCTTCACTCTATCGAATAGGCTGAACCCTGATAACGGAGCATAGCATTATCCTCCTTCACCAAATTGTATAGGGGGCACAAAGCAGTCAGATGGATAACGTTCTCCTGGCATTCACCCAACTCAGACTCCTCCATCAGACGCCAGATAGAGAAGTGTAATCCATCACTCCACAGAACATGTTTCCTCCAGAGTCCAATGGTTGCGGCTTTACACCACTCCATCTGACTGTCATTTTGTGCTTTGTGATGTAAGGCTGCTCAGCCATGAAGCTCCCGGCAGGGGCGCTGTTTGTGCTTATGGTAATACCAGAGGAGGTCTGGACTCTGCAGTTATGGAATGGCAGTGATAGAGACTGTGGTAAATTGACCCCAGTTTCCCCACCCTGATGACGTCCTGGAGGGGGTGATGAAAGCTACGGAGAAGTGACTTCGGGGCCATCCTCCTGAGACGTCTCATCTACCAAAACATCACAGGAAGCTGTATAGGGATTACAATAAGGAATTTTCAAAGCAAATTAGAAATGTGGCAATACAGGACTTCACGTATCGGACAGCCCTATTTCTTTATTTCAAAGAATTACCTACTTGAAAGAAGATTTTGTAAAATCTCATAAACTATCATTTTATGTATGTGCTGGGACTTTGGAGCTTTAAAAAGAAAAGAAAAATTCTATAAAGATCAGAGAAATAATCAGCAGAGAATTTTTCACAACATCATGATCAGTAGGCAAGTGCATGGGCGTACCCACCGTGGGGCGGGGGGGGGACAGCTGCCCCCCCAGAAGCAGGGGTGTACAATGAAAGAACCTGGCAGGAGGCCACACACAGCTGACAGGGGGTGGGCGGGATTCACTGCAGAGCAGGCTGAGACCCATGGCGTTGCTATGGCACCCGGCTGCACGCTGGGATTGGATCCAACCGGGGTTCAGACACCGTTCAGAGGCGTGTCATGTACAGCGTGCAATGTAAGCACGCCTCTGAACACTGTCTGGCCGCGGAACTATATTGGTGAGGAAGGCCTTGCAGCCTTCCATATGCAGCACAGACGACGTGATCGTCATCACACCGCCTGCGCGCCCTGATGACGTCACGCCCCCTGCGCTAGGAGAAGACGGAGTCGAGCGCGCGCTTCTTCAGAGCTGCGGGGGACATAGGTGAGTACTGGCATTTTTTTTTTTTTAACGCCGGGCCCGGCCTTTTGGGGACTATGCTGCTTATGGGGGATTATGCTGCCTATGGGGGATTATGCTGCCTATGGGGATTACTATGCTGCCTATGGGGGATTACTATGCTGCCTATGGGGGATTACTATGCTGCCTATGGGGGATTACTATGCTGCCTATAGGGGATTACTATGCTGCCTATGGGGGATTATGCTGCCTATGAGGGATTATTCTACCTACTGGGGACTACTATGCTGCCTACTGGGGACTACTATGCTGCCTATTGGGACATTTACCTGCCTATTGAGGACATATGCTGTGTATTGGGGACCTATGCTGCCTATTGGGACATTTACCTGCCTGTTGAGGACATATGCTGTTTATTGGGGACCTATGCTGCCTATTGGGGATCTATGCTGCCTATTGGGACATTTACCGGCCTATTGGGGACCTATGCTGCCTATTGGGACATTTACCTGCCTATTGGGGACCTATGCTGCCTATTGGGGACCTATGCTGTCTATTGAGGACATATGCTGCCTATTGGGGACATTTACCTGCCTATTTGGGACTCTCGCACCACACCAGTCTGAGCCTGAGCTAAAAGCGGAGTTGCGCCAATATGTGCACTGATGAGGATGAAATGATATGGATTGGCAAGGCTGCAGTGATGGGCAGTGCAGGCTGTATGTCTCTGTGTGGGCAGTTTTATTGCTGGTATATTGTTTTTGTAGCGCTGTGTATATATATTGGTATTTTACTAATAGCAATTTGGAATCCCTAGGAAATGATATCAAGAAAGCGAAAAATTGCTTCACTTGTTACGACTAGCAGTGACAAATATGGAACCGAACATTGACCATCTCATTAGCCAAAAGCAGGCCCATAGTTCCCACTGAAATACCAGTAAGTTTGTTGATTTTTAACTTTACTTGTTCTTTATTTTAAATATTGTATTTGTTCCTGTTTTTTTTTTTTTTTTGCTTCAAAATAAGAGTGTAGTATATGGTGTATACAGGGTCATACACATCGTGTGCGGTATATAGAGTGTATATACATTGCTGTATTATACTTTTCGTATACAGGTTACAATGCCTCTTATTCTTTTGTATAGGGGTTAGTGTGTCATGTATAATATATGGAATATACCGCGTAGTGTCGCAAACACCCGTTTTGATCCTGGGTACGACCATGGGCAAGTGTTTATTTTAACTCCTTTTTATTATATTGTCTCACAACGAAACCAAAAGTTGTCTCACAATGAAACCAAAAGTAGGTAGAGAAGATTGGAAACAGGGAATTTACTGGAACCAACACAGAGCAGGCAGGAATCTCCGACTACAGCCTCTTTGCAGTTTGCCTTTGGATTTAATTTTTCACATTGCTGAACTAGTGCATGATTTTACTTGCTTCCTTTAACCACTTTCCATCATGACATTTTTTTTGTCCTCATATTTTACACCCCCCTCATCCATAAGCCATAACATTTTTTTTTTCCCATCGATTTCTACTTTTCCTTCAATCGGCAGGACCCTGGTTCAGCAGCCACAACGGTCACTCCTGGCCCCTAAAAATCGCCTCCTACCTGCCAGCATCCATGAAATCTGTACTGATTAGTAGGTCTGGCATGATATCACATGTGTGGCACGTCACAATGATGACCATTTTGGATCTACAGTTCAGCAAAGGCGCCGAGAATTTCAGCAAGTGGGAAGCATTTTGTAAGGCTCCTATTCAGTGGACATGATGTGGCCTCCAGACCAGGGTCCTGAAAACCAATTCGCCCATCTATAGTCTCCATATAACTTACTGAGCAACTTTACTAATTTCTATTTTACCGGCGGAATGACAAATGGAACCTGATGTCTACTAGGAGAGGGTGTCACACCTGGCATAGGGTAAAGAATTGTGGCTAGACAGCAAGGAGCGAAGGACAATGTCACAGGGGAACAACCCGATCTATAGTGACACAGTGCATCAAATGGTAGAATGTAAGAAATGGGGGGGTGGCGGATGGCAGCCAAAGACTCGGTGGTATAGGTCAATTCTAATTTGCACATTATATACCTCCATTGTAAATTATTGGTTAAGTTAGGGCTGAAGGTTGGCAAATATTTAGTTATTTTCCTCGGGTACACTTTATGACTTTTCCATTTTTAGGACTTTTGAGGGTGCAGAGTAAATGGCGAAACGTAGTGCTTGATAAGTTGCTTGCAACATTTTCAGGAGAAACTGGAAAACTTTTACTTTCTGTGTTTGCATGCCTCATTCCTCATAAAACCATTTTTTTAATTTAACTCTTCTTGAATTTTACAAACAAAATTGCATTCTCCACAATGCAAATTTTTTTTTTTTTTGTAATTCACTCCACACAAACTTCTGGACTTTGCGCATGACTCCATTTCCTGATTCTGTCATTTTACTAGTTTTGTTTTCTGTTAGCTTGCTTCACCAGTCAGCAGTTACTCTGTTGACACGAAAGCTCCTGCGGCTCCCCCCAAAAATCTCTGTATTGGGTGAAAAAAACAGGGAGCTTCTTAAATTCTCATAAAGAGCATCCAACAAAACCTCAATTTTGGAAGCCAACTACTCTGCAAGAAATAAGAGGCCTTGAGAATCAGTTGAGTAGACTTCCTACTAATCTACACATCCCATTTATCCCATGCTAATCCCCGTACTCCTAAAGAAATGTTCTTGTTTGGATACTCATTGTTTTTGCCTCTTTCTTTTCTCAATACATGTGGTCTAATTTTGTCATTTTTGTTTTTTTTGTCTTTTTTGCTAATATCGGGGAAAGAAAAATGCCCCTTTAGTTAGAAGACCTCCAGCTCAGCCTTGGTTTCGGTATCTCATGTTACTGAAACATCCCATCAGGGCTCTGAAAAAAGGACACCGCAAAATAGTGATACAGAAATGTTCCCAAAATTGGTTGTTTTCAACGTTTTATTGACTTTCCTAGACATTTGGTGTATGTCTGTTTAGTTGGACAACTAGGAGGATTATGAAATAGTGCATAATGGTGCATGCGAGCTACCACTGCCGATATGAGTGGACACCTCATAGGAACTGTAACATGTGAAATAAAGAACTTTCATCATTTACAACTTCTAAAATATTGAGAAAAAAATGGGAAATGAGAATAGACATAAAAACCCCAAAATTCCCTTCCTGCAACAGCAAATAAGGATATATGCTACAATTATAAGCAAAATAAAATATTGACTATTTAAAGCAGAATTTGACCTGTCAATCTATATAAAAAATACATTTTCAGTTTTGAAGCACACATTGTAGGCTGACATTTCCTACTTTCTAAGTGTTTCAGCTTTACTGTGTACACGAAGACAGAGTCAGCAGAGTCATCTCATTATCAAAGAATATAGCGACAAATTTGTTATACAACTGGGAGCTGTGATGAAGGAACAGCCACCATCTTGGATATGGAGCATAATGCTCGCCTCATGTCTGAGCTTGGCCTGTCCCAGGGGCCATTTTGTCTGAGTTCACAGAGCCACAGGCAGCTAACTGCTCCTAACCCCCGTGGCCTGTAGGCATATTGAAGAAAACAGGGTTTAGTGCTCCAATATTGAATAGCTAGGTATTTTAGTATGATAATGAGATAAGGTCAAAACAGGACTTCAAAGCTGGAGTCAGGAGTCACGCCAGCATGGGGCCTGGAGATGCCTGGGGTTTCAATTAGATTATACCTGTCAGCTAGACACAGAAAACACATCCATTGTCTCTCCCAGCCCCTATGACTCCGTTCTAGGATTATGAATTATGAGCACGCCTTTCGAGGTACAGACTCATAAAAAATATCTGCGTGATCCTGCGGACCTCGCACATCTGACAGTGCGACTCCCGAGTCAGTGATGGCTCGGGGACCTGAGATATAGAGATTGGGTCGCTGTGGAGGGTCAATCGGGCCATGTTTGATCTCCACGCGACAGGCAAAACAAACTGCATTCACTGGTACCTCTCGTGTCCTGATCCGACCGCCCTGGAGAAAGTTAACCCCTTTCTTAGATATTGGGAATAAATTCTGCAGGGAGCTGAAGGGTGGAGATTATTAGCACACCCTCTGACATCAAGGGGAGGGACCTAGCAGGTTTAAGAACTGTGAGCGGATGGCAGACTCTCCCTATTCTCCCAGAAGAACAAGACGATGATGATCGAAGGAACAAGGGACAGATCTGCCAAGGGAGCAGCGGCACACGTTTTGGGGACTGTCCGGCAACTAAGATTCTTGCCTGTGGGTCGCAGAGCTCCCGGCGTCCACATGCAACCTACAGCCTGGTAAAATTGACCTCTAGCTTAATACCTCTAAGCCTTGCACCATTATTGTTATATCTTTCTCTGACTGCGAATCTTAGAATACCCAGTGGTTAACAGGACATCCTCCCCGGTGGCCATTTGCTCTAGGTGCAGTTCCCTTACTGACCTGAGAGACAAAGGGGGAGCCGGAGAGCTGTGATTGTGTAGTTACGTCACATTGGTGACATGGAAGGAACCGGGTTTCCTTCACAAGAGCCTAAATAAAGCTGTCCTGCTACTTTATGTTCTCTGAGGAAAGAGCTTGAGAATTGAAAAAAACAGTACATAAAATGAAGCAAATGCCATAATGAATTTGTCAAAAAAAATGCCAAAAATCTAGACTTACTCAAAAAAAGACTGATTTGGAGCCATTTTTCTTTTTTAACTGAGCTGTATGGACAACATGCCTTAGCTCTGGATCCCAGTTTGGACTTACATAATGGCAAGAGGGCAAATGCAGCCTTCTCATGAGGAAGGGAGCATGTGGTGATGCATCTTCCAGGCCATCCTTCCCACCATGTCTGACAACAAGCTGCTGAACACCTGCTGGAGTAAACTGCCCCACAACTTTTCCGGCAGTGCCGCTGTTTTTCTTTGGTTGGATTATGCCTCCATATTTGCACTAGTGCTCTTCATTGTGTCAGTTTACTTCCTCTCCCCCTTTTTGGCAAGGACCTTCGCCTTCTTTTCAGTGTCCCACCATGTCTTCAGACCTGTGACTGCTACAAAAAAAAAAATAACACTTGGGACAGTAAAAGGCATAGTAATAAATTATGAGTCATAAAAGAACAACTAACAGTGCAAAAAAGAGCAGAAAGAAAGATAGATGTTTGAGACGGTGGGACAATTTGTACCAGCCAGATATCTCTCGGTGATATGTTCCCGGCATAGAACTTTTATTCACTAAGCCCAACTTGTATCTAAGCAAGAATACCCAAGGGGACAGTAAGAAAAGTCGTGTTATTCCACTGCACCTGGACCAGGGTATCCGATCAGCGCTCTGAAGCTGGCCTTATGCATCCTCTCACACACCTTTTGTCATACCTTTTGACCTCCAGTAAAGAGGTCATCACAAGGATGAGATTTTAGGCAAATATTTCCAAAGTTGGGCAGTTATGTAAAGTTTTGTTGACCTTTGCCATCGCACCTTTTTTCCAGTGATCCTGTGAGGCTCTTTGTCTAAAGGGTATGCCACACTAAACAACATCGCTAACGGGATCGCTAAAAAACGTCACTATTTAGCGATCCCGTTAGCGATGTTGTTGTGTGCGGCATCTACCAGCGACGAGGCCCCTGCTGTGATCTCGTTCATCACAGCGATCGTTCCGGACCCTATTTTCGTCGCTGGCGCCCCGCTGGTAAGTATCTAATCGCTGAGTGTAGCACCTTTTTTTAGCGATTTAGCGGTACTTTTGTACCGCTAAAGTCGTTAAGGAGATCGCTAACCGCGATAGCGTCCTAACGACATCGCTAAAATAGGTAGCTATTAGCGATATAGAAACAATCCCGCTAGCGATCTCATTAGTATGCGACGCTAACGAGATCGCTAGCGGGATTGTGTAGTGTGGCAGTACCTTAAGGGGCATCTAGGAGGGTCAAAAATATTAGGGCAAAGTGGCAAAAACGAGCTACCTCTACCGCTGTGACTAAAATCTTTACAAGAACCGGACCATGTGATGAATAGAGAAGGTTCTTCAACATTGGCTTTCATTACACATTTCTAATATATTGAGCAAAAATTTGAAATTAAAATATACCTAAAAATGAAGATCTCCATTCTGCATCCCTAGAAACTGGTCAAACAGCAGATGGGGATAAATTAACTATTTGTTTACATAATCTGCAACTTTAAAAATTAAGCAAAGAGGAGTTTCACATCACAATCCATGAAAAAAAAGCTTAAAAATGTAATTGGATTATGAATTGGACTGCCATTTCCTGCAGCTCATTCAGCAGCTTTACCGTGTAGACTGTTGTGAGTGGGCTTGGGATGAGTTCTGAGCAGAGGCTCCCTCTGGTGGTTACAAGCGGTGCTGGTCTGTCCAGTGAAGATTGTGAAGATTGTGAGGATTGGGAATCAGGTGTTACTGACTGGTCTTATATAAGGGAGTCACCTTCCCATCAGGGTTGCCGGTGATCAATTGTTCTGGTCTCTATCTATCCTTGATTCCTGTTTCCCTTGTAGCCTGCTGTGTCGTGTCTGCATCTCCTGCTAACAGATAAGACATTTTCTTCTTTTGTTTTTGTGCTTGATTTTTGCATTTTGTCCTGCACTTCTGTGGGGGCCTTCAGGGTCCCCTCCGGGGGCTTTTGCCCTATCAGTTTAGTTCAGCCACTGATGTTTGTACTTTTGCTTTTTCCAGTTTTTTCAGTGGCTGCTGTTTTGATTTTGTTACACCAGAGAACTAATTTAGGTGGTAGAGGTCGTGTGATCTCAGGTGTTTTTGAAATTAGTAGAGTTGGTGCTTTTCAGGGTTTTCTGGGATTGCAGTAAGTACCCTTCCTATCCTTTTCTATTTAGTTAGTTTGGGCCCCAACGTTTGCTCATACTATTTTCTGTCTGTCAGTATTTCTTCTTGTCTAACCGCCATTACATGTTTGGGGGCTTTCTATTATCTTTGGGGTTCTGCTCCGGGGCAGATAGCTTTCTATATCTATCTTTAGGTGTAGTTAGTTTCTCAGGCTGTGACGAGGCGTCTAGGACCAACGTAGGAACGCTCCACGGCTGCCTCTAGTTGTTGTGGTTAGTCAGGGTACTGCAATCTCATAGATTCCAACTGCTCTGGTGTATTGCCTTTTTTGCCTGCACTCCTCAGCTACCGAAACATAACAGTATCACCGGCCCAAAATTTAAAATTGTATGTACTCACAGAAGGGAAAAAATTTGTGAAAGAAAAAACGGTTGTCAGAGTTGTCAGAGATATTTTTCTGTTTGTTGCATTTTTTTTTTTTCCCTCTGTATCTCTGGGTGCTGGGGAGGATTTTTTCTCTCAATGGAGTTTGCGCGGTTGTCTGGCCGTGTGGATCAGCTTGCCACTGAGGTTCGGAGTATTGCTGCATATCTTGCTAGGTTGCCTGTTGTGGAACCTAGGATTCCCATGTCAGATTTGTTTTTAGGGGATCGAGCTAAGTTTCAGAATTTCAAAAATAATTGTAAATTGTTTTTTGCCTTAAAATCTAAGTCCTCAGGGAACGCAGCGCAGCAGGTTCAAATTGTCATCTCTCTCCTGCGCGGCGATCCTCAGGATTGGACTTTTTCCCTCACACCTGGGGATCCTGTTTTGAGTGATGTTGATGCATTTTTTCAGGCTTTGGGGTTATTGTACGATGAGCCTAATGTCACTGATCAAGCTGAAAAAGCCTTGTTGGCATTAAATCAGGGGCTTGATGACGCTGAGTTATACTGTCAGAGATTCCGTAGGTGGGCAGTCCTGACCAAGTGGAATGACGACGCTTTGGCGGCCCTTTTTCGGAAGGGTCTGTCAGATAATGTAAAGGATGTTATGGTGGGATTCCCTGTCCCCTCTGGTCTCAATGATTCTATGTCATTAGCGATTCAAATTGACAGACGTTTGCGTGAGCGGAGAAGTATGCTGTCAGGAGTCGAACCCAGTACCTCTTGTCTACTGGCCAGCAGCTCTACCATCTGAGCTATTCTGCTGGCTGCAAAGTTCCTTGCTGAACCCAGATACCATTGACTGTTCTTCCTGATTGGCTACACCTAGTGCTCTCTTGATTGGGCCTCTGATTGCCAATTACACACCCTATATAAACCTGGCCCTGTGGGTGTGTCATTGCGAGATTATTGAGCTCCAAGCCTTTAGTCAAGCGTTTCCTGCTGATCCATTGCTACAAACACTGCTCTCCTGTGAACCGACCTCGGCCTGCCTTCTGACTACGCTCTCCGCCTGATCCATTGCTACAAACACTGCTCTCCTGTGAACCGACCTCGGCCTGCCTTCTGACTACGCTCTCCGCCTGATCCATTGCTACAAACACTGCTCTCCTGTGTACCGACCTCCGGCTGCCACCTGACTACGTTATCTGCCTGCTCCTCTGTTACCGAACTGCCTTTCCTGTGTACCGACCTCCGGCTGCCACCTGACTACGTTATCCGCCTGATCCATTGCTACCAACACTGCTTTCCTGTGTACCGACCTCCGGCTGCCATCTGACTACGCTACCTGCCTCTGCTTCCCCTAGTGTTTGCAGTAACATCGGCTCCAACCCAGACGGGATCTTGACAGAATAATCTCGCGCCAAAATGGAGTCCGCTGTGAACACCCTGAGACGGCAAGTTACGGAGCTTCAAAGTTTTTGTACTGACTCTCAAGGAAAATATGCCAAGTTACAAACTGATTTCACGGCGATACAACAGGAAGTAATTGAGCTACAAAAACAACTTCTGGACGTGCGCAATTCAGGGTCCGAATCAAACGCGCGGCTGCCGCTGCCTGCAAAGTTCAGTGGGGATCGCAAGCAGTACCGAGGATTCCTCAATCCATGCCGCATATACTTCCATATGCAACCTGCTCCCTTTACCAGTGAGAGGAAGAAAGTTTTTTTCATGATAAATCTCCTGACGGATGAAGCTCTTGCTTGGGCTTCACCTTATGTAGAAAAGGACTATGACCTCCTTAATGACCTGGAAGCCTTCACCGCAGCTATGAATCAAGTTTTTGATGACCCAAACCGCTGTGCCACAGCAGAAACCAAATTACATAATTTGCGCCAAGGACGTCGCTCTGTTGTGGAATACACATCGGAGTTCCGTCGCTGGGTGGCCGACACCACCTGGAATCCAGCGGCCCAGAGAAGTCAATTTCGACGAGGGTTATCAGAACCAGTGAAAGACGAGCTTGCCAGGGTTGAGACCCCTGACCAGTTGGAGGACTTTATTCACTATGTATCCGGATTGACCAGAGACTTACTGAAAGGAGAAAGGAGAGACTGCGAGCACTTGGGAATAGCCCTGGCTTCTCATTTTCAGCATCGGACCACCAAGAAAAGACGCAAGGCGTGTCTGAACCGATGCAGATCGACGTCATCCGAAGACCACTCTCTGCACAGGAGAAGGAGAGGCGACGTGCAGAACATCTCTGCCTCTATTGTGGGGACCCTGGACACTATGCCATCAACTGTCCTAACAAAAGGACTATAGCCTTTACCAACAACAGGTCTGCCAGCAATATGGACCTTTCTCAGCAGTCGGATTCCATCTTGCAGACTATCTCATCAGTAACGCCAGAAATAGACAAAATACATACTACATCATCTCATTTTGTAATCCCCATTCAGGTTGTAATGGGCACCCAAAAAATACAATGCTCTGCCCTGTTGGATTCGGGAGCAGGAGGGAATTTTATGGACTTAAAATTTACACGTGATAATAATATTTCCAGTAGGACCAAATCCACACCAATTGAAATGGAAACGGTGGATGGATCACCCTTGTCTTCTGGACCTGTCACGCATGAGACAATCGAACTGGAGATTTGTATCGAACCGGATCATCATGAAGCTGTCAGTTTCCACCTTATCTCATCTCCGAAATTTCCGGTTATTCTAGGGATCCCCTGGTTTTCAGTCCATAACCCTTCTATCAACTGGGCATCAAGGACCATCACCTTTCCATCTGACTACTGTAAGAATAATTGTCATAAGGAACCCCCTGTTCTCCAACAAGTCCAAATCTCTGAGATTTCGCATGAGAAGGAAGAGAAACTACCACCTCAATATCAGCAGTTCTCTGATGTCTGCAGTAAGAAGAAAGCAGATCAATTACCTCCTCACCGTCCTTACGACTGTCCCATTGAATTGCTGCCAGGAGCAACCATTCCATTTGGACGGATTTACAATCTTTCCGAACCTGAATTGAAGGTATTAAGAAAGTTCCTGGATGAAAATTTAGAGAAAGGCTTTATTTGACCTTCCACATCTCCAGCTGGGGCACCCCTGTTCTTTGTTGAAAAGAAAGACTCCACTCTGCGGCCATGTATTGACTACAGAGAGATGAATAATATCACTGTCAAGAATCGCTACCCGCTACCCTTGATTCCTGAACTATTTGAGAGACTCCGTTCTGCGAAAATCTTTACGAAGCTGGATCTTAGAGGGGCTTACAACCTCATACGGATTCGCCCAGGAGATGAGTGGAAGACCGCCTTCAGAACGAGATATGGACATTTTGAATCTCTGGTTATGACCTTTGGTCTTAGCAATGCCCCAGCCACCTTTCAACATTTTATTAATGATGTATTTCGAGATTTCTTGGACCAATTCGTTGTGGCTTATCTCGATGACATTCTTATATTTTCAGACACCTTGGAAGAGCATCGCAGGCACGTCCAGTAAAGGTACTGCCACACTAAACAATCCCGCTAGCGATCACGATAACGACGCATACTAATGCGATCGCTAGCGGGATTGTTTCTATATCGCTAAGTGCGGCCACATTTAGCGATATAGTTAACGACGCTATCGCCGTTAGCGATCTTCTTAACGACTTTAGCGGTACAAAAGTACCGCTAAATCGCTAAGAAAAGGTGCCACACTAGCGATATATACTTACCCAGCGGGAGCGCCGACGAGAAAATAGGGTCCGGAACGATTCCAGCGACGAGCGAGATCACAGCAGGAAGCTCGTCGCTGGAAGCTGCCGCACTGAACAACATCGCTAACTGGATCGCTAAATAGTGACGTTTTTTAGCGATCCCGTTAGCGATATTGTTCAGTGTGGCATACCCTTTAGTCTTGGAACGACTACAGGAGAACCATCTTTACATTAAACTTGAAAAATGTGAGTTTGAACAAACCAGTATCCAATTTCTGGGATATATCATCTCCCCAGAAGGTCTGAGCATGGATCCCGGCAAAATCAATGCTGTAGTGGACTGGCCTGTTCCAAGAAATTTAAAAGACGTCCAGCGTTTCATAGGATTTGCAAATTTTTACCGAAAATTTATAAAGAACTTTTCACGGATCATACTACCAATTACTACACTAACAAAAAAGACCAAAGCATTTTTCTGGTCTCCGGAGGCACAGGAGGCTTTTGACAAATTGAAAACTCTTTTTACGTCTGCTCCATTGTTAGTACACCCAAATCCTGAATTGCCATTTACTGTCGAAGTGGACGCCTCGGACTCTGCAGTAGGAGCCATTCTGTCTCAGCGAGTTGGGGACAAAATGCAACTTCACCCATGTGCGTTTCTTTCCCACACCATGTCATCTGCAGAAAAGAACTACGACATCGGTAATAAAGAACTGTTAACCATTAAAGTTGCCTTCTCCGAATGGAGACATCTTTTGGAAGGTGCCAATCACCCTGTGACTGTCCTCACGGTGTCATGTGTGCATTGCCACGAAGATCGTCGCGGTTGCACATTCTGACTTCTCATAGCTGAGTTGCTGTTTCTTTGTGTTTGGCAGTTAGGGAGTTAATTCTGTCTGTGCTCAGTTCTGGGACTGGGTGCAGTTTCTCCCGGCTGCAATTAATTATTTGTTGATTGGTTTCCTTTAAATCTCTGGTTGTCTGTGTTGGGAGTTGCCAGTGAAATTCTTCATGCAGACCACAGATAGGATTGTATCTGTATAGACTTAAGTTAAAGAGCTCCTTAGTTGTTTTAAGCTCACCTTGCTTAGAGTTTAATATCCCAGATCATTTATGTTCCTTCTGTGTTTGAGTGTGTATGCAAGTCTGTGTTTTCTCCAGTCTGTCTAATATGTCTAATCTGTGTATTTAGCAGAGATCAGCCCATATTCCTTTGGTGGTAATCAGTATCCTTCTTAGGACTGATTACAGGGTTCAGGGACTGATAGGAGACAGGGTTAGGCTGGAGACTTGGACCTCTGAACCTTTATCAGTACCTCCAAGGTGAGGGATTAGTTAGGACCCCAGTTTAGGGTCAGGTTAGACCCCCGGTCCTCCTCTTTCCTGTGACAGTGTATCAAGTCCTCAAGATTAACCCTGAGTTCAACGGATATCGTGTCAGGTAAATCTATTCTATATTTACATGCTGATGTTGCTAATCTATATGTTGTATAGAGTGTTGTTCTTTTAAGAATAGTTTACTGACATCGTACACATATCATAAGACCGCGTGACACACGGACCACAAGAATCTTGAATTCCTCCGTACAGCAAAAAGATTGTCTGCAAGACAAGCACGATGGGCCTTATTTTCTCAAGATTCAATTTTATAATTTCTTACCGGCCTGGTTCAAGAAATGGCAAGGCTGACGCCCTGTCCAGGATGTTCGGAACCTCAGGAGAGGTCTAGTAATGACGATACAATTCTAGGCCCTAAAAATTTTTTGGGAATATTGCACTCTAGAGGACTATGTAATAGAATTAAAGATGGATATCAAGAGGACTCTTTCCTTAACCATCCTTCGGAAGACGTCGATCTTTCATTCAAAGAGGGGTTTTGGATGCAGAAACACAAAATATATGTACCTGAATCTTCTCGCCTTGAAGTCCTCAAAAGTGTCCATGATTCTAAACTGGCAGGACATCCTGGAGTTGCAAAAACACAAGACTTACTACTTCGTTTCTTTTGGTGGCCTAATTGTAGGAAGGACGTGAGGAAATATGTTTCAACCTGTTTAACATGCGCACGAAACAAGACCCCACGATCGTCTCCTCTAGGACTCTTGCAACCACTTCCAGTTCCATCCAGGCCTTGGGGATCTATTTCCATGGATTTTATTGTGGAACTACCCCCTTCCAAACAGATGACCGTCATCCTTGTCATAGTGGACCGACTCACAAAAATGGCCCACTTTATTCCAACTGAAGGAATTCCTACTGCTGAAAAAACTGCAGAACTGATAATCAAAGAGGTATTCAGGTTACATGGAATTCCTGACAGCGTGGTGTCTGACAGAGGCGTTCAGTTTACGTCAAAATTTTGGAAGAGTTTCTGTACAGCCTTGGGAGTCACGGTGAATCTTTCTACCGCTTTCCATCCTCAGTCCAATGGCCAGACGGAGAGAACGAACCAGACTTTGGAGCAATACCTCCGTTGCTTCATTTCCTATCTTCAGGATGACTGGGTGGACTATTTACCAACAGCAGAGTTTGCCTACAACAACTCCATACATAGCGCTACATCTCAAACCCCATTTTTTGCTAATTATGGAGTACATCCAGTATTTATCCCTAATCTGCCAGTGAACACTCCCATTCCTGCTGTAAATGACAGGCTTGCAAAATTACAGGAATCCCAGAAGGAATTATCAGAGATATTACTCAAGACCCAGGAAGTATATAAGGAAGCAGCAGATAAACATCGGAGAGTGCCCCCTGCTCTTCAGGTTGGAGACAAAGTTTGGCTGTCCACTAAAAACCTTAAGACACATGTGCCATCCTCCAAATTGGGTCAGAAATTCATTGGACCTTTTCAAATTTCTGCAAAAATTAACCAGGTTGCTTTTCGTTTAAAACTTCCCAACAATCTAAAGATTCATCCAGTGTTTCACATATCCTTGCTCAAACCCTTCTGTGAAAACCCGTTTCCAGGAAGAATTCAGCCACCTCCTCCACCAAAAAGGATCCGTGGTGAAGAAGAATACATTGTGGATAAGATTCTGGACTCCCGAAAATTCAGAGGTAAACTGCAGTATCTGGTGCAGTGGAAGGGTTACGGACCAGAGGAAAATTCATGGGAACCAAGGGACAACGTCCATGCTCCTAGACTAACAAGAGCCTTTCATCAGAGGTACCCGGATAAGCCAGCTCCTGAGATGTCCAGAGGCCATCCTGGAAGGAGGGGAGTACTGTCAGGAGTCGAACCCAGTACCTCTTGTCTACTGGCCAGCAGCTCTACCATCTGAGCTATTCTGCTGGCTGCAAAGTTCCTTGCTGAACCCAGATACCATTGACTGTTCTTCCTGATTGGCTACACCTAGTGCTCTCTTGATTGGGCCTCTGATTGCCAATTACACACCCTATATAAACCTGGCCCTGTGGGTGTGTCATTGCGAGATTATTGAGCTCCAAGCCTTTAGTCAAGCGTTTCCTGCTGATCCATTGCTACAAACACTGCTCTCCTGTGAACCGACCTCGGCCTGCCTTCTGACTACGCTCTCCGCCTGATCCATTGCTACAAACACTGCTCTCCTGTGAACCGACCTCGGCCTGCCTTCTGACTACGCTCTCCGCCTGATCCATTGCTACAAACACTGCTCTCCTGTGTACCGACCTCCGGCTGCCACCTGACTACGTTATCTGCCTGCTCCTCTGTTACCGAACTGCCTTTCCTGTGTACCGACCTCCGGCTGCCACCTGACTACGTTATCCGCCTGATCCATTGCTACCAACACTGCTTTCCTGTGTACCGACCTCCGGCTGCCATCTGACTACGCTACCTGCCTCTGCTTCCCCTAGTGTTTGCAGTAACATCGGCTCCAACCCAGACGGGATCTTGACATATGCGTGGAATAGTGTTGCCTTGTGAACCTGCTTCTGAATCCATGCAGTGTGATAGAGTGGTGTCTGGGGCACAGCGTCATGAGTTTCGAAAGCGCAATGGGTTATGTTTCTACTGTGGTGATGCCTCTCATGCTATTTCAGTCTGCCCTAAGCGGGGAAGACGTTTTGCACGCTCAGTTGTCTTGGGTAGTGTTCAGACTAAGTTTTTATTAACTGTCACTCTGATATGCTCTCTGTCCTCATTTTCTGCTCAGGCTTTCGTTGATTCTGGAGCAGCTATTAACCTGATGGATTATGATTTTGCTAAACGTTGTGGGTTTCCCTTGATACCCCTACAGAAGTCTATTCCCCTACTGGGGATCGATTCTACCCCTTTGGCTGAGAATAAACCTCAGTTCTCTACTCAGGTGATAATGAGGGTTGAACCTGATCATCAAGAGTGCTGCAAATTCTTGGTTCTGTATAATCTGCATGATATTATCGTTCTGGGTTTCCCTTGGTTACAGTCTCATAATCCTGTTTTGGATTGGAAATCTGTGTCTGTAACCAGTTGGGGCTGCCAATGTGTTAATACCAACACTCCTGTTTTTTCTGCCTCCCCCCAGGCTCAGGATGTTCCTGACTTTTTGATTGATTTTTCTGATGTATTTAGCGAAAGTAAATCTGCATCCTTGCCTCCCCATAGGAGCTATGACTGCGCTATTGAATTAGTGCCTGGTAGTAAATTCCCTAAAGGTCGCCTTTTTAACTTGTCTGTACCTGAACATGACGCTATGCGGTCTTATATCAAGGAGTCATTGGAGAAGGGTCATATCCGACCATCCTCTTCACCCTTAGGTGCCGGTTTTTTCTTTGTGGCCAAAAAGGATGGTTCATTAAGGCCGTGTATTGATTATCGTCTTTTGAACAATATTACTGTGAAATATCAATACCCGTTACCCTTGATTTCTGACCTGTTTTCCAGGGTGAAAAACGCTACTTGGTTTACCAAGCTTGACCTCAGGGGGGCATATAACCTTATTCGCATTAAGCACGGGGATGAATGGAAGACGGCATTCAATACCCCGGAGGGGCATTTTGAGTACCTTGTGATGCCCTTTGGGCTCACTAATGCTCCTTCTGTCTTCCAGTCCTTCATGAATGACATTTTCGGGGATTTTGTGGATAAATTTCTGATTGTTTATTTGGATGATATCTTGATTTTTTCTAATGACTGGGACTCTCATGTGAAACATGTTCGAACTGTATTCCAGATTTTGAGAGAGAATGCTCTGTATGTGAAGGGATCAAAGTGTCTTTTTGGCGTACAGAGGATCTCATTTCTGGGATTCATTTTGTCCCCATCTGTTATTGAAATGGACCCGGTCAAGGTTCAGGCCATCTGTGATTGGGTCCAACCTACTTCATTAAAGGCTCTTCAAAGATTTTTGGGTTTTGCCAATTTTTATCGTAAATTTATTGGTAATTTCTCGGTTATTGTTAAACCATTAACTGATTTGACCAAAAAGGGTTCTGATGTGGTGAATTGGCCTCCTGAGGCAGTCTCTGCATTTCAGGAACTTAAGCAGAGATTCACTTCTGCTCCTGTTCTACGGCAGCCTGATGTTTCTCTGCCATTTCAGGTGGAGGTTGATGCCTCTGAAATTGGGGCAGGTGCCGTTTTGTCCCAAAAAGATCCAGAGACCTCTAAAAGTAACCCTTGTGCCTTTTTCTCTCGAAAATTTTCTCCTACTGAACGTAATTATGACGTGGGTAATCGGGAGTTATTGGCCATGAAGTGGGCTTTTGAAGAGTGGAGACATTGGCTGGAGGAGCCAAACATCAGGTGGTGGTCCTTACTGACCATAAAAATCTGGTTTATCTGGAATCTGCCAAGCGACTCAATCCTAGACAGGCCAGGTGGGCCTTGTTTTTCACACGTTTTAATTTTGTGGTTTCCTTTCTTCCTGGCACTAAGAATGTTAAGGCGGATGCCCTCTCGAGGAGCTTCCTTGCGGACTCTCCTGAGTTATCTGATCCTTCTGTTATTTTGAAAGAGGGTGTAGTTCTTTCCGCCATCTCACCTAATTTGAGACTTGCTCTGGAGGGGTGTCAGGAGGATAGGCCCGAGCGCTGCCCTGTTGGAAAATTGTTTGTCCCGGACCAGTGGAAAAAGAGTGTGATGTCTGAGATTCATTGTTCCGCGTTGGCTGGGCATCCCGGAATTTTTGGTACCAGAGACTTGGTTAGTCGGTCCTTTTGGTGGCCTACCTTGTCTCGTGATGTCAGGGAATTTCTGCAGTCCTGCGGGACTTGCTCTCGCTCCAAGCCTTGCTCTCGCTCTAGTGGTTTGTTGATGCCATTGCCTGTGCCCAAGAGACCATGGACCCATATCTCTATGGATTTCATTTCCGACCTTCCTGTTTCTCAGAGAATGACCGCCATCTGGGTGATTTGTGATAGGTTTTCCAAGATGATACATCTTGTGCCATTACCTAAGTTGCCTTCCTCCTCTGAATTGGTGCCGTTGTTCCTTCAGCACGTGGTTCGTTTACACGGCATTCCTGAGAACATAGTGTCTGACAGAGGAGTCCAGTTTGTTTCCAGATTTTGGAGGACTTTTTGTTCTAAACTGGGTGTTCAATTGTCTTTCTCCTCGGCATTTCATCCTCAGACCAATGGTCAAACTGAGAGAACAAACCAGACATTGGAGACTTATCTAAGATGCTTTGTGTCTGCTGATCAGGATGACTGGGTCTCTTTTTTGCCTTTGGCTGAGTTTGCTCTTAATAATAGGGCTAGCTCTGCCACTTTGATGTCTCCGTTTTTCTGTAATTCTGGGTTTCACCCTCGATTTTCTTCAGGACAGACGGAGGCTTCTGTCTGTCCAGGTGTTGACTGTTGTGAATGGGTTTGAGATGAGTTCTGAGCAGAGACTCCCTCTGGTGGTTACAAGCGGTACTGGTCTGTTCAGTGAAGATTGTGAGGACTGGGAATCAGGTGTTACTGACTGGTCTTATATAAGGGAGTCACCTTCCCATTGGGGTTGCCGGTGATCAATTGTTCTGGTCTGAATCCTTCATTCCTGTTTCCCTTGTAGCCTGCTTTGTCGTGTCTGCATCTCCTGCTAACAGATAAGACATTTTCTTCTTTTTGTTTTTGTACTATATTTTTGCATTTTGTCCTGCACTTCTGTGGGGGCCTTCTGGGTCCACTCCGGGGGCTTTTGCCCTCTCGGTTTAGTTCAGCCATTGATGTTTGTACTTTTGCTTTTTCCAGTTTTTTCAGTGGCTGCTGTTTTGATTTTGTTACACCAGAGAACTAATTTAGGTGGTAGAGGTCGTGTGATCTCAGGTGATTTTGAAATTAGTAGAGTTGGTGCTTTTCAGGGTTTTCTGGGATTGCAGTAAGTACCCTTCCTATCCTTTTCTATTTAGTTAGTTTGGGCCCCAGCGTTTGCTCATACTATTTTCTTTCTGTGTCAGTATTTCTTCTTGTCTAACCGCCATTACTTGTTTGGGGGCTTTCTATTTTCTTTGGGATTCTGCTCCGGGGCAGATAGCTTTCCTATTTCTATCTTTAGGTGTAGTTAGTTTCTCAGGCTGTGACGAGGCGTCTAGGACCAACGTAGGAATGCTCCACGGCTGCCTCTAGTTGTGGTGGTTAGTCAGGGTACTGCAATCTCATAGATTCCAACTGCTCTGGTGTATTGCCTTTTTTACCTGCACTCCTCAGCTACCGAAACATAACAGTATCACCGGCCAGAAAATTGAAAATTGTATGGTACTCACAGAAGGGAAAAAATATTGTGAAAGAAAAAAGGTTGTCAGAGTTGTCAGAGATATTTTTCTGTTTGTTGCATTTTTTTTTTTTCCCTCTGTATCTCTGGGTGCTGGGGAGGATCTTTTCTATCAATGGAGTTTGCACGGTTGTCTGGCCGTGTGGATCAGCTTGCCACTGAGGTTCAGAGTATTGCTGCATATCTTGCTAGGTTGCCTGTTGTGGAACCTAGGATCCCCATGCCAGATTTGTTTTTGGGGGATCGAGCTAAGTTTCAGAATTTCAAAAATAATTGTAAATTGTTTTTTGCCTTTAAAATCTAAGTCCTCAGGGAACGCAGCGCAGCAGGTTCAAATTATCATCTCTCTCCTGCGCGACGATCCTCAGGATTGGGCTTTTTCCCTGACACCTGGGGATCCTGTTTTGAGTGATGTTGATGCATTTTTTCAGGCTTTGGGGTTATTGTACGATGAGCCTAATGTCACTGATCAAGCTGAAAAAGCCTTGCTGGCATTAAATCAGGGCCTTATGACGCTGAGTTATACTGTCAGAGATTCCGTAGGTGGGCAGTCCTGACCAAATGGAATGACGACGCTTTGGCAGCCCTTTTCCGGAAGGGTCTGTCAGATAATGTAAAGGATGTTATGGTGGGATTTCCTGTCCCCTCTGGTCTCAATGATTCTATGTCATTGGCGATTCAAATTGACAGACGTTTGCGTGAGCGGAGAAGTATGCGTGGAATGGTGTTGCCTTGTGAACCAGCTTCTGAACCCATGCAGTGTGATAGAGTGGTGTCTGGGGCACAGCGTCATGAGTTTCGAAAGCGCAATGGGTTATGTTTCTACTGTGGTGATGCCTCTCATGCTATTTCAGTCTGCCCTAAGCGGGGAAGACGTTTTGCACGCTCAGTTGTCTTGGGTAGTGTTCAGACTAACTTTTTATTAACTGTCACTCTGATATGCTCTCTGTCCTCATTTTCTGCTCAGGCTTTCGTTGATTCTGGAGCAGCTATTAACCTGATGGATTATGATTTTGCTAAACGTTGTGGGTTTCCCTTGATACCCCTACAGAAGTCTATTCCCCTACTGGGGATCGATTCTACCCCTTTGGCTGAGAATAAACCCCAGTTTTCTACTCAGGTGATAATGAGGGTTGAACCTGATCACCAGGAGTGCTGCAAATTTTTGGTTCTGTATAATCTGCATGACATTATCGTGCTGGGTTTCCCTTGGTTACAGTCTCATAATCCTGTTTTGGATTGGAAATCTGTGTCTGTAACCAGTTGGGGCTGCCAATGTGTTAATACCAACACTCCTGTTTTTTCTGCCTCCCCCCAGGCTCAGGATGTTCCTGACTTTTTGATTGATTTTTCTGATGTATTTAGCGAAAGTAAATCTGCATCCTTGCCTCCCCATAGGAGCTATGACTGCGCTATTGAATTAGTGCCGGGTAGTAAATTCCCTAAAGGTCGCCTTTTTAACTTGTCTGTACCTGAACATGACGCTATGCGGTCTTATATCAAGGAATCATTGGAGAAGGGTCATATCAGACCATCCTCTTCACCCTTAGGTGCCGGTTTTTTCTTTGTGGCCAAAAAAGATGGTTCATTAAGGCCGTGTATTGATTATCGTCTCTTGAACAATATTACTGTGAAATATCAATACCCGTTACCCTTGATTTCTGACCTGTTTTCCAGGGTGAAAAACGCTACTTGGTTTACCAAGCTTGACCTCAGGGGGGCGTATAACCTTATTCGCATTAAGCACGGGGATGAATGGAAGACGGCATTCAATACCCCTGAAGGGCATTTTGAGTACCTAGTGATGCCCTTTGGGCTCACTAATGCTCCTTCCATCTTCCAGTCCTTCATGAATGACATTTTCAGGGATTTTGTGGACAAATTTCTGATTGTTTATTTGGATGATATCTTGATTTTTTCTAATGACTGGGACTCTCATGTGAAACATGTTCGAACTGTGTTCCAGATTTTGAGAGAGAATGCTCTGTATGTGAAGGGATCAAAGTGTCTTTTTGGCGTACAGAGGATCTCATTTCTGGGATTCATTTTGTCCCCATCTGTTATTGAAATGGACCCGGTCAAGGTTCAGGCCATCTGTGATTGGGTCCAACCTACTTCATTAAAGGCTCTTCAGAGATTTTTGGGTTTTGCCAATTTTTATTGTAAATTTATTGGTAATTTCTCGGTTATTGTTAAACCATTAACTGATTTGACCAGAAAGGGTTCTGATGTGGTGAATTGGCCTCCTGAGGCAGTCTCTGCGTTTCAGGAACTTAAGCAGAGATTCACTTCTGCTCCTGTTCTACGGCAGCCTGATGATTCTCTGCCATTGCAGGTGGAGGTTGATGCCTCTGAAATTGGGGCAGGTGCCGTTTTGTCCCAAAAAGATCCAGAGACCTCTAAAAGTAACCCTTGTGCCTTTTTCTCTCGAAAATTTTCTCCTACTGAACGTAATTATGACGTCGGTAATCGGGAGTTATTGGCCATGAAGTGGGCTTTTGAAGAGTGGAGACATTGGCTGGAGGGAGCCAAACATCAGGTGGTGGTCCTTACGGACCATAAGAATCTGGTCTATCTGGAATCTGCCAAGCGACTCAATCCTAGACAGGCCAGGTGGGCCTTGTTTTTCACACGTTTTAATTTTGTGGTTTCCTTTCTTCCTGGCACTAAGAATGTTAAGGCGGATGCCCTCTCGAGGAGTTTCCTTGCGGACTCTCCTGAGTTATCTGATCCTTCTGTTATTTTGAAAGAGGGTGTAGTTCTTTCCGCCATCTCGCCCAATTTGAGACTTGCTCTGGAGGGGTGTCAGGAGGATAGGCCCGAGTGCTGCCCTGTTGGAAAATTGTTTGTCCCGGACCAGTGGAAAAAGAGTGTGATGTCTGAGATTCATTGTTCCGCATTGGCTACCTTGGCCTACCTTGTCTCGTGATGTCAGGGAATTTGTGCAGTCCTGCGGGACTTGCTCTCGCTCCAAGCTTTGCTCTCGCTCTAGTGGTTTGTTGATGCCATTGCCTGTGCCCAAGAGACCATGGACCCATATCTCTATGGATTTAATTTCCGACCTTCCTGTTTCTCAGAGAATGACCACCACTGGGTAATTTGTGATAGGTTTTCCAAAATGATACATCTTGTGCCATTACCTAAGTTGCCTTCCTCCTCTGAATTGGTGCCGTTGTTCCTTCAGCACGTGGTTCGTTTACACGGCATTCCTGAGAACATTGTGTCTGACAGAGGAGTCCAGTTTGTTTCCAGATTTTGGAGGACTTTTTGTTCTAAACTGGGTGTTGAATTGTCTTTCTCCTCGGCATTTCATCCTCAGACCAATGGTCAAACTGAGAGAACAAACCAGACATTGGAGACTTATCTTAGATGCTTTGTGTCTGCTGATCAGGATGACTGGGTCTCTTTTTTACCTTTGGCTGAGTTTGCTCTTAATAATAGGGCTAGCTCTGCCACTTTGATGTCTCCGTTTTTCTGTAATTCTGGGTTTCACCCTCGATTTTCTTCAGGACAGACGGAGGCTTCTGTCTGTCCAGGTGTTGACTCTGTTGTGGAGCGTATGCAACAGATTTGGGACCAGGTAGTGGAGAGGTTGTCCCTCTCTCAGGAGAAGGCCCAGCGGTTTGCTAACCGGCATAGGACTGATGGTCCTCGGTTTAAAGTGGGGGACTTGGTCTGGTTGTCCTCAAAGAATATTCCTATGAGAGTAGCATCTCCTAAATTTAAGCCTAGGTTCATTGGACCTTATAAGATCATTGAGATTCTTAATCCTGTTTCTTTTCGTTTGCTTCTTCCAGGGACATTTAAGATCCATAACGTGTTCCACAAGTCCTTGTTGAAGAGGTTTGTTGAGCCAGTGGTTCCTGCTGCTGTGCCTCCTGACCCTGTTTTGGTTGAGGGCAATCTGGAGTATGTGGTTGAGAAAATATTGGATTCTCGTTTTTCTAGACGGAAACTCCAGTATTTGGTTAAGTGGAGAGGTTATGGTCAGGAAGACAATTCTTGGGTGTTTGCTTCGGACATCCATGCTAGGAGACTCATCCGTGCGTATCATAGAACTCATCCTGACCGACCTGGTTGCTCAAATGAGGGTTCGGTGACCCCTCCTCAAGGGGGGGTACTGTTGTGAATGGGTTTGAGATGAGTTCTGAGCAGAGACTCCCTCTGGTGGTTACAAGCGGTACTGGTCTGTTCAGTGAAGATTGTGAGGACTGGGAATCAGGTGTTACTGACTGGTCTTATATAAGGGAGTCACCTTCCCATCAGGGTTGCCGGTGATCAATTGTTCTGGTCTGAATCCTTCATTCCTGTTTCCCTTGTAGCCTGCTTTGTCGTGTCTGCATCTCCTGCTAACAGATAAGACATTTTCTTCTTTTTGTTTTTGTACTATATTTTTGCATTTTGTCCTGCACTTCTGTGGGGGCCTTCTGGGTCCCCTCCGGGGGCTTTTGCCTTCTCAGTTTAGTTCAGCCATTGATGTTTGTACTTTTGCTTTTTCCAGTTTTTTCAGTGGCTGCTGTTTTGATTTTGTTACACCAGAGAACTAATTTAGGTGGTAGAGGTCGTGTGATCTCAGGTGATTTTGAAATTAGTAGAGTTGGTGCTTTTCAGGGTTTTCTGGGATTGCAGTAAGTACCCTTCCTATCCTTTTCTATTTAGTTAGTTTGGGCCCCAGCGTTTGCTCATACTATTTTCTTTCTATGTCAGTATTTCTTCTTGTCTAACCGCCATTACTTGTTTGGGGGCTTTCTATTATCTTTGGGGTTCTGCTCCGGGGCAGATAGCTTTCCTATTTCTATCTTTAGGTGTAGTTAATTTCTCAGGCTGTGACGAGGCGTCTAGGACCAACGTAGGAACGCTCCACGGCTGCCTCTAGTTGTGGTGGTTAGTCAGGGTACTGCAATCTCATAGATTCCAACTGCTCTGGTGTATTGCCTTTTTTACCTGCACTCCTCAGCTACCGAAACATAACAGTAGACTCTGTTGTGGAGCGTATGCAACAGATTTGGGACTAGGTAGTGGAGAGGTTGTCCCTCTCTCAGGAGAGGGCCCAGCGGTTTGCTAACCGGCATAGGACTGATGGTCCTCGGTTTAAAGTAGGGGACTTGGTCTGGTTGTCCTCAAAAAATATTCCTATGAGAGTAGCATCTCCTAAATTTAAGCCTAGGTTCATTGGACCTTATAAGATCATGGAGATTCTTAATCCTGTTTCTTTTCGTTTGCTTCTTCCAGGGACATTTAAGATCCATAACGTGTTCCACAAGTCCTTGTTGAAGAGGTTTGTTGAGCCAGTGGTTCCTGCTGCTGTGCCTCCTGACCCTGTTTTGGTTGAGGGCAATCTGGAGCATGTGGTTGAGAAAATATTAGATTCTCGTTTTTCTAGACGGAAACTCCAGTATTTGGTTAAGTGGAGAGGTTATGGTCAGGAAGACAATTCTTGGGTGTTTGCTTCGGACATCCATGCTAGGAGACTCATCCGTGCGTACCATAGAACTCATCCTGACCGACCTGGTCAAATGAGGGTTCGGTGACCCCTCCTCAAGGGGGGGGTACTGTTGTGAGTGGGCTTGGGATGAGTTCTGAGCAGAGGCTCCCTCTGGTGGTTACAAGCGGTGCTGGTCTGTCCAGTGAAGATTGTGAAGATTGTGAGGATTGGGAATCAGGTGTTACTGACTGGTTTTATATAAGGGAGTCACCTTCCCATCAGGGTTGCCGGTGATCAATTGTTCTGGTCTCTATCCTTGATTCCTGTTTCCCTTGTAGCCTGCTGTGTCGTGTCTGCATCTCCTGCTAACAGATAAGACATTTTCTTCTTTTTGTTTTTGTGCTTGATTTTTGCATTTTGTCCTGCACTTCTGTGGGGGCCTTCAGGGTCCCCTACGGGGGCTTTTGCCCTCTCAGTTTAGTTCAGCCACTGATGTTTGTACTTTTGCTTTTTCCAGTTTTTTCAGTGGCTGCTGTTTTGATTTTGTTACACCAGAGAACTAATTTAGGTGGTAGAGGTCGTGTGATCTCAGGTGTTTTTGAAATTAGTAGAGTTGGTGCTTTTCAGGGTTTTCTGGGATTGCAGTAAGTACCCTTCCTATCCTTTTCTATTTAGTTAGTTTGGGCCCCAACGTTTGCTTATACTATTTTCTGTCTGTGTCAGTATTTCTTCTTGTATACCGCCATTACATGTTTGGGGGCTTTCTATTATCTTTGGGGTTCTGCTCCGGGGCAGATAGCTTTCCTATATCTATCTTTAGGTGTAGTTAGTTTCTCAGGCTGTGACGAGGCGTCTAGGACCAACGTAGGAACGCTCCACGGCTGCCTCTAGTTGTTGTGGTTAGTCAGGGTACTGCAATCTCATAGATTCCAACTGCTCTGGTGTATTGCCTTTTTTGCCTGCACTCCTCAGCTACCGAAACATAACAGTAGACTGTGACAAGATCAGCGCGTCATCTCATTATCATTAATGGACAATGACAGATGACCGTTTTGTTATACGGCTAAAGAATGACATAAGGCTACACTACAAACTAGAATAATCCCTCTATACAGTTCCCCCAACCCTCTAAACTTATGGTTGAGGTTGTAAATGGAACTTCCTAATGTCTGAAATGGTTTTCTTCTCTTCACTCTTCGACGTCTCCATTACCAACGAAGCCTCGCACCATAACGGTCATGATGCATTAAGTGATGCAAATCTCAAAGTCTACGGAGGTCTTTCCACACCATTGACATTGAAGAATGAAGACTGAAGAAAAGAAAACCGGAGGCAGAAAAATGGAACCAAACAATTAAAAAAAAAATTGTAGCTCCTTCCAAACTCTGAAAAGAATTCGGCAAATGGAATAAAAAAAATGGATTCTGGGAAATCTTGCAAATTTTGCTTTAAATCGATTTTCCTCATCTCTAGACTGTATACAGGGTGTCCAGTCTGGGATCAGTATACAGGGGATCTGTATGAAGTGTATTTTTTTAAGGAATCTGGTCTAGAGTTCAATTTACATATGTAGAGGGATTTTATATTTGCTTAAGGGTCTAGTCTAAAGTCGTAAATAAGGGACGACTTCATATTTTTATTTAATGGAGTATTTTGGGTTTCTGATTTCGAGATCTGAGAGCGGTAAAGGAGGTCATATGTACTATTGTGGATCAAATGCTGAGTTTTATAGATGGGGAGCAGAAGGCTAAAATCAATACTTCTAGGATAGAAAATCTCTCATTGAATCCAACAGACAAACACTTTTCAGTTGGGTCCAATTGTGTTGTATGAATGCCGCATTAGGTCTCCGTCAGAATGGTGCAATCGATACATTAGATCAAGAACCTTTGGCCATGTCATTAATGGCATTCAATGGAGTCCTGAGAACCACCCTTACCTGACGCATCCCCGGCTCCTCTATGATTAGCTGCCTGGTAACAAAAAATCTAAAGAGAGCAGGGGATGCCGTCAGGTAAGAGTTTGTTTCAGATTAGACTGGGTCCAACTGTAAGGGGATGAAGGATTGAGAGACACACACAATAGTGTTGAAGCTGAGTGTCTGGAGCAGCATGACCATCTGTTGAAAAAGATGTAGAAGTAGAGAAAGAGGAGAAATGATAACTGTAGGAACTGCGAGGTCAGGTGACAGCTAGGGCAAGTTTAATAAATTTAAAAAACCCCAGACGGAAAAGGGAAATGAAGTGGTGGAGTCAGCACTTGAACCTGTAACAAGACAGATTGCGGTATAGTTGGCTTATAGGTGCATTGTCCGTGAAGGACTGAGTAGCTAATCCGAGTGGAGGATCGAACAACTTGATGCAAGTGGAGGATCGGGTAACCAATCCGGGTGACCAGAGCGAGAGATCTGAGCTAGAGAGATGACCAGGCCGCAGAATGGGACGTTTGTGTTGAGCCGTTACTCCCCAGCGTAGACATATGGCACAGAGGTGGGCTGGGCCAAGCTGAAGGGAACAAAGATGGACAGTTTGATGAATGTGCTTGTGTACCAAGTTAATTCACCAATCTGGGATTTGTGGCCTAGTGTGAAATACCAGTGGCTCCATTTTAGGGCCTGTGTGACATTTTGTCCACCTAAAGAAAAGACAACAAGTATCAGGCCCAGTAGTGATGCACGTTATTCACTATACTGACACAGATAAAGGCTACAAAGAGTCTCGCCAATTATGGTGCTCCTGAGACGTTCCGATCAAATTAACCCTTCTTTGGATGGTGTTTCAATCCATTCATGAGGCCTTCAGGTGTTAGAGTTGATTTGAAAATCTGGTTATGATTCCCTATTGAGAGTTTTTTTGGAGAAATTTTTTCAGATAACTCAATTTTTGATTGCAATACGAATTATGAGAGTTATTTGCTGCAGTGCAACGGCAAATCGTCAAGACGTTAGTCGAACAAAACAACCAGTTCGTAATGGAAAAAAAAAGAATTTCAAACCATCAATTCTAAGGGAGCTTTCCACGCTGCGTTTTGTGTCTCCGGAGGGCAAAAGTCCGAAATCCCCCCCTAACAGGGTCCGGACGCATGCGCTGATGGGGCCATAGACTATAATGATGCAGACAGTGCGAACGTGCGCTCTGCTGTGCTTCACTTTCGGAATGTATTCAGTGTAATACTCCATAAGATGAATCAATAAAAATATTTTTGTTTTATAATGTGCTGATCTGAGTATTTTAAACCACAATTTTATTATGTTTCTTATTTGATTGTATTTTAATTCTTGGTTCTTCACGTCACTGGTCCCCCACCCTATGAAGATCATTTGGCAAGTTTTATATATTATAATATATATATATATATAATTATACAGTCGTGGCCAGAAATAATTTGGACAGTGCACAAATTTCGCGGTTGGGTTCTGCATGCCACCACAATGGATTGAAATAAAACCTCACAACAGATTCAAGGCAGATTAACTTTATTGAAGGTTGAAAACAAAAAATGTGTTAGAAAATTAGGAAATGTACACATTTCTTTACAAACTCCACATTTTAGGAGTCAAAAGTAATTGGACAAATAACATAACCCAACAAATATTTTTATTTTCATATTTTGTGGCGAATCCTTGGAGGCAATCACTGCCTTAAGTCTGGAACCCATGGACATCACCAAACGCTGGGTTTCTCTCCTTCTTAATGCTTTGCCAGGCCTTTACAGCGCAGCCTTCAGGTCTTGCATTGTTTGTGGGTCTTTCCCTCTTAAGTCGGATTTGAGCAAGTGAAATACATGCTCAATTGGGTTAACCCCTCTCTGCCATCAGAACGTACTATTCCGTCCATTTACCCTGGACCTAATTCCCATGACGTAATAGTACTCAGGGCGATCAGCGCCTCTCGGGGGGAGCCAGCTGATCGCCGCCGGGTGTCAGCTGATTACACAGCTGACACCCTGACGTGTGTCCAGGGCGGTCACGGACCGCTCCCGGCACATTAACCCTTGGCACACCGCGTCAAAACATGATGCGTGTCCGGGAAGGGGGGATCGCGCAGGCAGGGGGCTCCCTGCGCGCTCCCCTGAACCCTAGCAGCGCGATGTGTCGCGCTTTTCCGAGGTCCGCCTCCCTCCAGGTCCCCGGATCCCCGATGGCCCGGGGTCCTGCAGGAGGCGGCTTTCTCAGCCTGCGAGAGCAGGCGCTGGGGAACCTGCACAGTGCCGAGCGATCGCTGTGTGACAGAGTGCTGTGCACACTGTCACACCACGATTGCTAAAATACGTATTCCCACCCTGGACAAAGTAAAAAAAGTAAAAAAAGAAAAATAAAAAATGTAAAAAAAAATCAAAAAAAAAAAAAAAAAAAATTTTTTCCCCAAAAAATTCATTTTTTCCTGTAATAAAAAAAACAAAACGATAAAATACACATATTTGGTATCCCGCGTCCGTAACGACCCCCCCTAAACTGCCCACTAGTTAACCCCTTTAGGAACCCTTAAAAAAAAAAAAAACCGAAGAAAAAATCATGCTTTATCATCATACCGCCGAAACAAAAATGAAATAACACCGTCAAAAAGCCGATATAAATAAACATGGTACCACGAAAACTCATTTGTCCCGCAAAAAAGACCACACACAGCATCATGAGCGAAAAAATAAAAAAGTTAAGCTCGCAAATAAAGCGATGAAAAATAATGATTTTTTATATAAAAGTTTTTTTCAAATAAAAGCCCAAAACCTAAAAAAATGATATAAATAAGGTATCGCCAAAACGTACTGACCCGAAGAATAAAACTGCTTAAACAATTTTACCAGGGCGGAACGGTTAAAACGCCTCCCCCAAAGAAATTCATGAATTGCTGATTTTGTTATTTAACCACCCAAAAATCGAAATAAAAAGCGATCAAAAAACGCCCACGTGCTCAAAAATGTACAAATAAAAACGTCAACTCTCCCCGCAAAAAATAAGACCTCCATACTCTGTGGGCCAAAATGCAAAAATTATAGCTCCCAAAATGTGGTGATGCAAAAAATATTTTTGCAATAAAAAACGTTTTTAGCGTGACAGCTGCCAATCACAAAAACCCCTATAAAAAAATCAAACCCCCTTTATCACCCCCTTAGTTAGGGAAAAATAATAAAATTAAAAAAATGTATTATTTCCATTTTCCCCGTTGGGTTTGGGTTTGCGGCTAAAGTTAGGGTTAGGGTTGGCGTAACTTTAGTATAGGGTTGGGTTGGCCTAACTTAGATTAGGGTTGGATTAGGTTATGGGTGTGTTTGGGTTAGGTTTGTGGTTAGGGTTGGACAGGTTAAATTGGGGTTTGGGGTTAGGTTGGAGTTAGAATTGGGGGGTTTCTGCTGTTTAGGCCATCAGGAGCTCTCGAAATGTGACATGGCGTCTGATCAAACCAGCCAATTCTGCGTTTGAAAAAGTCAAATGGTGCTCCTTCACTTCTGAGCCTCCATGCGCCCAAACATATTTTACCCCAAAAGGGTTCAGCATACCTGGACCCCAAGAGTTATTGTGCAATTTGGCCTATTTCTCCTGTTACCCTTGGGAAAAAAAAACTGGGGCGCAAAATCATTTTTGTAAAAAAAAAAATGATTTTTTTGTTTTTTCGGCGTATGTTATAAAACTTCTGTGAAGTACTTTTGGGGCTTCAAAAGCGCCACCACACTTCTAGATAAGTTCCTTGTGGGGGGTTTTTTTCCAAAATTGGGTCACTTTGGGGGGTTTTCCACTGTTTAGGTGCATCAGGGGCTCTCCAAATGCGACAGACGCCCCCCAGACCATTCCATCAAAGTCTGCAATCCAAAACGTCAATACTTCCTTTTCCCAGCCCCCGAGGTGGCCCAAAACAGTAGTTTTCTCCCAATTTTTGGGTATCACGTACTCAGGGCAATTTGGACAAAAATTTTGGGGTCCAATTTCTCCTGTTACCCCTTTTGAAAATAAAATATTGGGGAAAAAATCATTTTCAAAAAAAAAAAAAAGGATTTTTTATTTTTAGGCTGAACTTTTTAAACTTCTGGAAGCACTTCGGGTTCAAAGTTTTCACCACAATCAAATAATTCCTTGTGGGGTCATTTTCAAATGGGGGAACTTGTGGGGGTTTCCACGAGGCGCATCAGGGTTCCCAAATCAATGACGCCCCCCCGACCATTCCATAAAGTCTGCAAACCAAAACGTCACTACTTCCCTTCCGAGCCCCGCGTGTGCCCATACAGTAGTTTTCTCCCACATATTGGGTTACACGACTCAGGACAAATTGGCAACAACTTTTGGGGGGCCAATTTTTTCCTTTACCCTTGTGAAAATAAAATATTGGGGGCGAAAAAATCATTTTTTTAAAAAAAAAAAAAAGGATTTTTTATTTTTTCGGCGTACTTATAAACTTCTGTGAAGCACTTCGGGGTTTAAAGTGCTACCACACATCTAGATAAGTTCATGTGGGGTTATTTCAAAATGGGGGCACTTGTGGGGGGGTTTTCCCCTGTTTAGGCGCTCAGGGCTCTCCAAATGCGACATGACTCCCCCAGACCATTCCATCAAAGTCTGCAATCCAAAACTCACTACTTCCCTTCCGAGCCCCAGTGCCCCATACAATTTACTCCCCCATATTGGGTATAAGCAACTCAGGACAAATTGGACAACAACTTTTGGGGTCCAATTTTCCCTTTACCCTTGTGAAAATAAAATATGGGGGCTAAAAAACTTTTTGTAAAAAAAAAAAAAAAATTTTTTTTTTTAAGGCTGAATTTTAAAACTTCTGTAAAGCACTTTGGGGTTCAAAGTGCTCACCACACATTAATAAGTTCCTTGAGGGGTCTAGTTTCCAAAAGTGTCATTTGTGGGGGGTTTCCACTGTTTTGGCAGATCAGGGCCCCCCAAACACGCATGGAATCCGCCAATTCTGCGTTAAAAAAGTAAACGGCGCTCCTTCCTTTCCAAACCGCCATGCACCCAAACATGGTTTCCCCCCCATAGGGGATCAGCGCACTCAGGACAAATTCACAATAACTTTGGATTTTTTTTTTCCCTTGGAAAAAAAAATTGGGGGAAAAAACAATTTTGGGGAAAAAAAATTTTTTTTTTAATTTTACGGTCACGTTAAAAAATTTGGAACCCTTTTTGGGGGTTAAAGTGTCCCCCAAAGATTGATTTTCCCTTTTTGGGGCTAGTTTCCCAAAAAGGGGTCCTTGTGGGGGGTTTCCCCTGTTTAGGCCCTTTTTGGGGGATACAAAAACATGACCCCCATCAATGTTTGCAACCAAAACGTTACGCTTTTTTCCAAGCCCGGGTGCGCCCAAAAATTTTTTCCCCCCCCCACATATGGGGTATCAGCGTACCGGAAAAATTGGCAACAATTTTTGGGGCCCCAAAATTTTTGGGAAAAATCAAAAATTTGGACAAAAAACATTTTGTGGAAAATTTTTTTTTTTTTTTTTTTCACACCGGGGCATTAAAAACTTTTGTGAAACTTTTTGGGGTTCAAAGTGCCCAACAGACTAGAAAATTTTCCTTAGGGGTCTATTTTCCAAAATGGTGTCATTTGGGGGGGGTTTCCCTGTTTAGGGTATCGGGGCCCCCCAAACACACATGGCGTCCCAAATCTAATTCCCCCAAAATTTTTTTGAAAAAGTCAAAGGGGCCCCCTTCCCCCTTACGAGCTCTGGTGTCCCAAAAGGTTTTTTCCCCCAATATGGGTTTTGGCGTACTCGGAGAAATTGCAAAAAATTTTTAACTGTCCATTTTCTCCTTTTACCCTTGGAAAATAAAAAAAAGTTTGTAAAAGAAAAAATTTTTTGTGGCTAAAAAGTTAAATATTAATTTTTTCCATCCACTTTTTCTTCAGCCCGTGAAGCACCAAAGGGGTTTAAAAAAACTTTTGAATTAGTTTTGAGTACCTTGAGGGGGTTTTTTTTTTAAAAAGGGGGCACTTTTGGGTATTTTCGCCAATGACCTGTCAAAGGACTTAAAAATTAGGTGGTCCCTAAAAAAATGGCTTTGTAAATTTTGTTTAAAAATGAAAATCAAGGTCAATTTTAAAACCCTTTAAAATTTTAACAAAAAAAAAAAAGGTTTCCCAAAATTGTCTGATTTAAAGTAGACAGTGGGAAATGTTTTTTTTAAACTTTTTTTTGTGACTTTTCTCGTTTTAAGGAAAAAAAAATTCAAAGTTTGAAAATTGAAAAAATTTTTAAATTTTCCCCCTTTTTTTTTTTTTCAAAAAAAACGCAAGTTAATCGAAGAATTTTACCACAAAAAAGAAGTACAATATGTCACGAGAAAAAAAACTCAAATCGCGAAGATCCCCTTTAAGCGCCAGAGTTATAACCTCATAAAGAGACAGTGGTCAGAATTGTAAAATTGGCCCGGCATTAACTGCAAACCACCTTGGGGGGGGAAGGGGTTAAAAACTGGTGATTGCTTTTGGGCCTTTAAGAAGTTCCCCTTTTTTGCACTCAGAACTGCTTGTACTTTTTGGTGTATGCTGGGGTCATAACCATCGTCTATGAAGACCCCCAATCAAGTTTTTGCATTGGCTGAAATCTGGGTAAAGTATATCCCCCGGAACTTCAGAATTCACCGGCTACTCTTTTCTTCGTTATTCATCAAAAAACACAATGACCCCCTCCATTGAAAGCCATGCATGCCCATGCCATCACGTTGCCTCACCCCTTTTTACAAGGATGGGGTGCCCCTTTGGTCATGTGCCGTTCCCTTCTCTCCCAAATTTTGGTTCCCATCATCGGTCAGGTTGATTTTTTCTCATCTGTCCAAGAATACTTTTCCAAACTGAGCTGGCTTCTGGGGTGTTTTTTAGCAAATTTAACTTTGCCGCTATTTTTTGGGAAATTATAATGGTTTGCATCTAGTGGAACCCCCTTTTATTTACTTTTGGAGTCTTCTCTTTACTGTTGACTTGAGCGAACACCTACTTCATAGAGTGTTCGGACTTCAGTTGATGTTTAACGGGGGGTTTTTTTTCATAAAAAAGATGGGCGTCATCCACCCCGTTGTTCCGTGGGCTCCCCCGGGCTTTTTTTGGTTGATAGTCACCATGTTTTTCTTTCTCAGGTGTACCAAATTTTTGATTTTGCCATT